>OY978216.1:2278750-2878750 GCA_963854785.1 Vaccinium vitis-idaea | reverse complement strand
TATTTATACTAGTAGGAGTCCTAACTAAAAGGAAATTATTTAGAGTGGTGACCAAGCAAAACATTACTTGGAAACCTAGACTATTTGCTAAAAGGAAATAAAATAAAATCTAACCAAAACTAAACTAAAAACGTGCAAAACAGGTAGCACAAATAAAATCTCCTAATACTAATCGTAAATAAAAATTATTGCTAAAATAATGTTTCCATAAATAATAGGGGTCTATATCTTGTCCTAGATCATTCTCCTTTTCTTCAAAAGAACTCGCCACGAGTTCTCATTGGAAATCTGCCATCTTCCATTCCAAAAGAAAAGATACTTGGAATACTTCAACTGCTTGATTCCCTTCCAAAAATGTTCCGCACAAAAAATTACTTGCAATGATATCTTCTCGGCATGCTTCAATTGATTGATGAGATCAACTATATGAATATTAAGAATCCAATCATACTGTTGTACTCCAAGAAAATCAACAAAGCCATCTGGACTTTGTGGGTACTGATCTTGATCTTGTTTCGTATTGGTATTGGTTGACACATCAACAATTGGCTCATTGAGACAGGCTGGATTGACCATAGAGTCATCAGATGAATTAACAACATCAATTTCTTCCATTGAAAAATCAATTGGGTCGTTAAGAACTTGATCACCAACATCCATATCAATTTTCTGCTTCTCACCCACCTCCATATCGATTTGCTTATCATTAACTTGAATCACAATGTTCCCTTTGTATGTTGTTGCCGTGACCCATATTTTTCTTCCAAAAGTTGCTCATAATTCCATGGCAAAAATCTCTCCATCATAAGTCTTTTGATTCTTGACCATGCGCGAATACGACGCTTTCCCAATCGTTCTCTCTTATCTTGCATATCTAACCACCATCGTAGCGCTCGTCTGGTAAGTTTTGCTAGAAAATATTTCCACCTTATTTCAGACAACATTCTCACATACTCAAAGAAATTATCAATATCTAAAATCCAATCTAAAATATATTCAAAATACTCATAACCACTTAATTTAGGTAAATTATCATAAGACCTGAAATCGGGTTTTGATTCCTCACTATCAGCACAGTTAGTTGGGTGTCTCCCAACTACTATTTGATAATCGGGTTGGCGCTGGGCAAATCCCGTCGCGCGTTCCCGATTCTAGTTAAGAGGACGGTGTTGGGCAACTCCCTCCGCGCGATTCTCTACAACCCTCCCTGGTCTTTGGTCAAGGTGAAGAGTCAGCAGCCGTAGCGATTCACGGATTTCCGTCATGATACTTGTCTGTTGTTCTTCCACCGTCTTCCTCGGACAGCAAACCTTTGAACAACGTCAAAGGGTGTGTCATCTACTTTGTTTGGTGCCATCGAGCTAGAAACAATCTTGCTCTGATACCACTTGACGCAGCAGAATTCACGAGAAACTAGTTGCGTACTAGTTCAAACAAAAATAGGTCTTGAATCCACGAGGTTCTTGAATCCACAAGAAGAAAGAAATAATTCTGAGTTAAATTTGATAAAAAGCTAAATATGTCCATAGGCTACATCCTTATTTATACTAGTAGGAGTCCTAACTAAAAAGAAATTTTTTTATAGTGGTGACCAAGCAAAACATTACTTGGAAACCTAGATTATTTGCTAAAAGGAAATAAAATAAAATCTAACCAAAACTAAACTAAAAACGTGCAAAACAGGTAGCACAAATAAAATCTCCTAATACTAATCGTAAATAAAAATTATTACTAAAATAATGTTTCCATAACTAATAGGGGTCTATATCTTGTCCTACATCACAAACCCACTCTCCAAAACCGTGGGTCAAAACCATCAACTTGACAAACCACCTTAGGCCATCCTAGACCATGAGAGCTCTGAAAATGAAACCTCTACAACCCTCTTTTCTGCAAATTTCAGCCACCAAAACTCCCCCCAATCTTCTCTTTTCCACTTGCACACTCCTCCAACATTTGGCATTCAAGGCCAATGCATGTACATGCAAGTATGCATTTCCTTCCATACATCCTACCACTCTAACACTCATTTTCGTCCTCCCCTTCTATTGCATTTTCAGAAAACATATTGAGAGAGAAAAGCACACAAAGAGATAGAAAGAATTGGACAAATTTTAGTTAGAGAAGATACGACATGCAAAGTGGGTTTCCTTGAGTAGCGTTGTGGGGGTTCAATTGATCACGAACTTGTGATTGTCTAAACTCATCACACAAATCACACTCCATCATCCTCCATTGAAGCTCAAGCACACCCATCGACATCATCTTCTTCCTTGAGTTTCAAATTCCATTTTTATTTTCGGACAGATTGCGCACCCTCTGTAAATCGCCATTTTTCTTATAGTTTGATTCATTTTTAAGTTTAAGTTTCTTCACGAAAGTTGTAGAGGGATTCAAGCCCTTCGATTTAGGTACAAGAACCACCCAAAAAGGTTTAGAAATGATCCCAATAGCCCTGCCCGAATTTCTGTTCTAATATGTTGTTTCTGTTTTCAAACAGCTCTCTGTCCCTCGGTAAATCTTCATTTTTCTCTGAGTTACAATCATTTTTAAGTTTGTCTCTTCATCAGAGTTGTAGAGGGTTTGAAAATATTCGTTTTGGTACAAGAATCACCCGAAACAGTAGAGGAACGATCCCGATATTGCAGCCCGAAGTTGCTGTTCAAGTAGTTTCGGCCAGCACAGTCACCCTGTGCAAATCTCAATTTTTCTCATAGTTAGAGCGAGTTTTCGGCTTAGACTTCTTCATCAACATTGTAGAACACTTCGAGCAATTCGTTTTAGACACAAGAATCGTTCAAAACGGTTGAGTTTTGGTCACGGAATTGCTGTCCAAAGATTCTGTCTGAATTGTAATTTCGACTACAAATTTTGCAAAGTCGACTTATTCGTCGGACAAAAGGTAGATGTACCTTACCCCTCTACCCGAAGTATAAATTAGTGTATTATGTAAGTTAGAAATGGAAATGAGGCTTGGAATCGAGCCCAATCGAAACTAGAAGCAAAATAGGAAAAACTGTCGAAACCCAATTGTATCAGTAATTTACCGGTAGAGCATTATTCACGTTATTATGTTTTGATTCTGATGTTTGTACTCTCGATGATAGAATTGAGTTTAAATACGGATTTGACCCTTGATTTTAATAAATCATACGTTAGTCCCTGAAATTTATGTAATTTCACAAATGTTGTAAACCTAGAGTTGATTTGTGAAATGGTCAAGTTACTCCTCATTAGGGGTGTACAAAAAAAAACAATGAACCGAACCGATGAACCGGACCAAACCGGTAATTTTTTTCAATTTTTTTGTTTTACCGGTTCGGTTCCTAGGAATTAGAAATTTTTAAAACCGGTTCGGTTCAGAAGATTTTTTTACGCAAACCGAACCGAACCGGTACATAATATACCTTTCAAAAATGAAAGACCCAGGGATCGAACACGAGACCTCGCGTGTAAAATGCAAGGCCAGTTGCAGCTGGGCTGCACAACTTCTTGCGTTTTACACGGTTAAGTTTTATATTTATTACGTAGTTGTATTTTATTTCTTATATATATAAACCAACTCCC
Source organism: Vaccinium vitis-idaea (assembly GCA_963854785.1). Classification (NCBI taxonomy): domain Eukaryota; kingdom Viridiplantae; phylum Streptophyta; class Magnoliopsida; order Ericales; family Ericaceae; genus Vaccinium; species Vaccinium vitis-idaea. The sequence continues at coordinate 2,875,183 of OY978216.1, read as the reverse complement.
ATGTCTGAGAGCATAGAAACAACCCATTATATGTAAACCCCTCTCTCTCTAGAACAGTTAGAGCCCGGTTGGATGATGTATTTGTTCTAGAGGGATTAAATAGTAAGGGGAGATGAAATAATCGGGGTGATTAAATAAGAAGGGTGGACCCATATTGATGTGGCAGTTAAAAAGGGGGGATTAAATAGTCTATGGTTTGGATGAGGGATAAAAAAAAGATGGATAAAGAGGGTGGATGATGTAAAAACTATCAAATTGACTATATTACCCTTGTTAATTAACATATCAAATTATGCATATAAACAATTAAATAAATACAAAATTTAATTAAGTTGATATACTCTTCCATCATAAAAGTATCATTTCCCAGAATCCATCCCATCCGTTGGAACCTAATTTGGTTTTGCCACAGCCACACCAGATAAATTTTTCTCCTTTATTTGCTTTACCTTGAAAACATCGACAATGGGGTTCATCTTCCATTCTCATCAGAAGACCACAACGAAACAGATGATAATAAAAAGAAAAAACAAAATAGATCTGGGCATCTCTCTCTCTGATCATCGACACCGTCTATGTGTGTGTGTGTGTGTGTGTGGCTCATCACCCAGACGACGACGGCGACGGTAAATGTTTGGCAAACACACGGCACCGGCAACCTCAATCGGTCCGGCAAGTTTGCTACACACTGTTGTTTGGGTTTCTGAGATTTGGTTGTTGATTTAGAGAGAAGGGAGTGAGGGTAAGGAGGTAAAAATGGGGTGGATATCAGCCATGACTATTTGAATAACAAGGATGAGTGATCAGGGGAGGTTTTGGCCAGCCAAACGATGGGCTATTCAGAGAACCGAGACTATTTAGCCCAAGCTAGTCATCCCTCTTTTATAAATGCCATCCAAACGAGCTCTTAGGTTACCCAGCCGCCCCAACCAAAATCAAACCCCTCTTTCTCTCTCTCACACACACACTCCATCTATGGTGGATGAAAACCCATTCTCCTTCCATCTCAACCGACAACATAGAGAGAGTGAGAGACACCCATCTCCGACGTCGTCATCCAAATTGCGACTGCCTCTTTTCCTGAAGTTATAGATCGAACTCTCTCTGCCATCATCGTCAAGCTATAGATCGAAGCTCTCTTTGCCGTCATCGTCCATCATCATCGTTGACTTCGCCATGTCGTTTCTGTATATGTATGTTTCGTTTAAATCTGTATATTTATACACTTTGTCATGTTCATTTCTGTATATATTTTGTTTGTTGCGTTATAGATCGAACAGTTCGTTGGGTTTGTTGCGTTATTTTTGGTGTTTCAGTTGATTACCTCTTTATGGAGGTTTAAATCTGAGATTTATGAAAGATCTGATCTTGTGATTCTCTTCTCTCTCTCCCCCCTACGAACCGAACCGACCTCCGAACCGAAACCGAACCGAACCGAACCGAGGTCTAGATAATCGGTTTCGGTTCAGTAATGCTCCCAAACCGACTTTTATCGGTTCACTCAAATATGGCCCTGAACCGGACTGAACCGAACCGGTTTCAGCCTTGCTCCTCATGTTATTTATGTTCCTTATTGATTTTGAATCTCTTATGTGTATGGGTTGATCAATTGTTAGAAAGAAGATAAGCTTGTTTGGTTCATGGGTTAGGTCACGTGCTTTGAAAACGTAGAAGATGTTAAGTTAAAGAACAAATGAATCAATGGAGGTTATAGCGATGGGACCTGGGAGGTTATCCAGCAGGATCCCGGAGTTGTGGAATGGCAAAACCAGGTTATGGTTTCCGGTTTGGTGTTATTAACTGTACAGAGGGATTAAGATTCGAAACCCTAGATATGCCGTTGCGTGATCACTCCTTATGAATAAAGTGGTTAATGATGATTTTGTATTATGGATCCAGGTTATGGACTATATACTCTCAAAGTTACAGTTAGTTCCTTGTGGGCCCAGTGGTACGGTTGGTCCCTCGGAGATTCATCTTTGTGAGGCAGTTGATGACTTCGACTAAGTATGTAACTTAGTTCGTTTCATCTGGGCTCCCGGGTAGGGCAAGCAAAGAGGGAGTGGAATCACGAATGACCATAGTCTAGGGCATAGTTTTCTAAAAGATTTTAGCAACCCAGTTGCTAAAATCAACCATGATTTTAGCAAATGAGTTCAGCAGGTGCTAAAATCATGGTTTTAAAATCAAAAAATGAAGTGGTTCTATGTATCGTTTTTCGATTTTTTTCGGCACCAAATTAAAGTACTCCTCGTGTACTTTAATTCGGTGTGAAAAAAAATAATACACGGAAACACTTACACTGTGTTCACTTCACATTCCTAAAAAAAATTCCAAAAAGATTATTTTCTCATATCTCATCTCTCCAAATCATTAATCACATTTCTCTCTCTACTCATACCCCTCTCTCCAATCATTATTCTCATTTTTCTCTCTATCTCTCTCCAATTATTACACCTCTCTCTAATTATTATTTTTTCCAAAAACCCATTCAAACACTATCTCAAAATATTTCTCAAAACTCTCAACCAAGCAAGGTGTTAGTTTTTTTATTTGAAATACTATGATTTTAGCACCTGCTGAACTCATTACCTTGATTTTAGCAACTGGGTTGCTAAAATCTTTTGGAAAACTCCAGGTTAAATTGGGAGGGTTGATTCTCGAGGATGAGTATCATAGATTTCACACAGGTTAAAGGCTAGTAATGAATAAATGGACCGTTGTGACTTATCTTTGATTCACATATATATTGTGTATACTCTGTGTGTAATGTATGGATTAGAAGGGTAGGGATTATCTACTGAGAGTCATTCTCTCATGGTGCTATTGTTGGCCCTGGCGTTTCATGCCAGGTACGAAGACAGAGGGAGGTGAGAAGCATTTTTATACTAAAGAGCAAGCGGCAAAGCAGGAAGAAGCTTAGAACTCTATCCCGATTAGAAGCTCTGTTATTTAATTTCAATGTATTTTAATTCGGTTAAGATCCAAGTTATGTATTTTTTTATGCGATAATAAAACTATTCTTTGGTGTTTAATTTAGAGATTAACATTTTAATTGGTTTAATTAACTTAATCATTTTCTTATAAATTATTTAACTAACGTTTCCGAAAATCGGGGCGTTACAGTGGGTTAAATCAGGGGGGGTTCTCATCTCACTTCTCAGACCTCAGGCAGTGGGTTAAATCAGTCGATAGCGCCATCCTCATACGTCAGATCGTCATCCTCTAGATCGAAGTCCACTGCTTCCTCATCAAAAAACTCGTCGATCGTAAGTCCGGTGAGGACGTCCTCTTATGGATTGTCAATTCGGAGGATTTTGCGAATATAATTGCTAGCTTCTTTTTTTTTTACTCTCAAAAGAATTTTTTTTTTCCTCCCAATAATTGTCTGTCTATGGATTTGTTATTTTTCTACTGGGTTTGCAAAACAGGAATCGATCAATTGTTTTGTTGATTTGTCAATCTGGAAAGAAATGAGCAATGTTGATTTGTTGAGTGTTGGATTCTTCTTCTAACTCTCTCTCTCTCTCTCTCTCTCTCTCTCTCTCCGTGTAAGGAAGAAGAAAGGTACAACAGAAATTGGGTGGGGCCAGAGGGGTACTTGGGTAAAGTGGTGCCCGGACAAGTTTTAGATAGGGGGAGGGGTGTCTAAAAATAGGGAGCTTCCAGGAGGATATACAAATCCTGGGAGATTATATCCAGGACGCAAGAAAGCAAACAAACAAGGCATATGACCCACCCGAATATTTATATCCGGGAGAAATCTATATCCCCCTCCTATATACCTCTGCCAAACAGGGCGTAAGAAAATAGAACACAACAGTACGTCTACCATTTGATAGGGCAACGGGAGTTTATTCAATAGTGTTCCGACGTTGCTCTTTACTATTCATGACGTGTCAGTTGTCACTTGTTGTTTTATCTCCGAATACCAAACCCCTTTCTTTATAGATGCACTAATATGTAAAAAGTGATTCCCCCACTTGGAAAGGAAAGGCACCCCTAAAGGATGGATTCCAACTCACTCGAATGAACGAATACATACAAGTTCCAATCCTACGGACGATCAAGGAGTACTTGAGTACAAAAACGTACAAGGGGAATCATACGAAAGCAACCCTAGTGGCAGCTGAAAATAACATATCTTGAGGAGCATCCTTTTTTTTTTTTTTTTTGCCTTTTTTGCTTTGTGTTTTTTTCGGTAGGACAAATAGCTATTGATGACCCACGAGAGAAACGACAATTTGAAGGAATTTTTTAGGTCAGATATATGCGACGACGAGAGTTTACGATGCATATACATATATGGTGTGTAAGTCAATTTTAAACAATAAGTGCATAGTGAAAGGCTCATCACTACACATATTCTAGTAAGAAAATACGGAAAAAAACAAAAAAGTACAAGTGCTTGTGGCATTGGTGGTATTAGGTATCTTTCATGCCTCATCTCTCCGTTCTTTAGATCGAATTTCCAAATGAATTTATGTGTGTCAAATTGATCGCACAATTGTGAAGTGATGGTCCCAAAAATAGTTGTTAAAAAATCACCGTACAAAACAGGATGCGTATCTTATAATTTCTATTGCGGCCTTCATTATACATGACGCTCGGAGACCGCGTGAGCAAATGCACGTGTTCGGGACGTGCCACCGGGATGCCGCGTAGATCCTAACTGTTGTGTCACCTCACGAGCCGGGCGTGCTCCGGCCCGGCCCTTTCGGTTTCCACCCAAGTTCATGCGGCCCAAGCAAGCTCAAGGAGTGGGCCACATATGCGTATTATCAGAACCATTGACATTTCTAGGTTCGGCCCACCACAACCAACCTCCACAATGAGATGGAGTACTATCTATTCAACGATAGGAATTGATTCACATTACATTCTAATCTCCATCGACTCACAAATCATACATCAATTTACTTAAAAAGCACTCAATTAATCATGATTAGATGATGATAATATTCTTATAATAATGGTATATATTATTTGGTGGGACGTCAGTGTGCTTACATGTACGTGGCTAAGTTGCGGTGGCCGACGTTGTGTTCTTGAATGCAAAAGGTAAATCCATGCGTATTTGGGCACTAAAAAATTTTAGTAATCCAATTATCGCAAGTGCTTTTGTATATGCCACTGCAAGTCAAAAAATTGGCATGCAATTTCAAGGACGCTTTTAAGTACCGGATGCCAATTGATTAGGTGGGGTTGCTCTAATGGAGTACTCCCTCCGTCCCTTAAAGTTTGTCACTTTCACTATTCCAGCCCTATGAAAAAATTGATTATTTCTTTTAATCTGTAATGTTTTATATAAGCAATATGGATCTCGTTTGATAGATTTCAATTAAATCTTTTGAACAAAGTTTTGAAAATTACATAAAACATTATAAATTGAAAGATATAGGCAATTTAAAAATGGCACGCACTCCCGAAAGTGTCAAACTTTACGGGACGGAGGGAGTAATATTTAAAAGGACTTTGCTATGTGTACAGATCTGTGAACACGTACCGCGTCGTGAGTCTCACTTCGGAGTCCTACACGAATGATCCAAACCGTTCTTTAATTTTAAAACATGTTTTCGATTGGATTAAGAAATGTGCTCGATCGGATAACTCTAAGTGTTTGATCCAATTTTATAATTTATAATTCAATATTTAAGGTTATAAAAAATAGAAATATTAGATTAATCACTTAAGAGTTATCCAATTGAACTGATTTTTCAATGCAATAACTCAAAAAAATATTTACAAAATAATGAACTGTTTAGATCATTTGTATAGACCCCACAATGCGATCTGTGCACATGGATCTATGAACAAAGTTGTACTGTATTTAAAATCCTTTCTGCAAGGATCTGGCTCCTCTCCAGTACCCTTCCCCTCCGGTTCTTTCAAGTTTTAAATTTTTTGGGCTCATCCCAGGCTTATAAGAACGATCAGAACCGTTTACGTTATAGATGTCGTCGAGATATTTAACCACACCAAAACTCATTTTGATCATATACCGATCAATACTTGATCGGCACACATTTATATATTGTAAAAAGAGATACAAATGGGTTCGAATCCAATGTGCATGATGTATTTTTTCTAGTTTAATTTGTGCCGATTAGGTGTTGATTAGTACTATATGATTAACTTTATTTTTTGTGTGAATGAAGTTTTTAATGAGATCCATAATAAACAGTTACAATCATTGTTGTGAGTCCGGGATGGACCCACAAAATTCAAAACCCAAAGAGTACTGGAGGGCTTCGGTAATGGAGAGGAGCTTCATCCTTTCAACAAAGAGCATAACATCATTGATCTCAATACTTTCTTGGCAAGTTCCTTTTTGACTGATACACCGAATAGATGTGACTGCAAATTCAGGGGCGGAATGAAAGTTTGTTAATTTTGCATCAAATTTTTAGAGATTATTGGTTCGTTTTTGGTCCTTACAAATTACGCTTGGTTTCAATTTTATCATTGTAAAAATTTTAGTTTCGATTTTACCCTTACACTTTGAAACGAAGTTCAAAATTATCCTTCGGTAACTCTTGGACGGAAAATGCATACGTGGATAATGGAAAATGCATATATGACATCATTTTTACACACAAAAATGCCACATACACCACAAAAAAATACACATTTACACATCATCATTTTTTGGAGTGTCCAAAAAAAAAACGAATAACGTGAAACATTGATTTTGCTATCCCGGAAAAAATAAAAAAAACCTAAAAACGTGAAACACTCACATTTCATTTTTTTTTCCCTTGATTTTTTGAAACATTAGAAGAGAATGGTTTGATACACATATTGAAGTGCCGATAACATGACCCTATACAAAACAAAAATGAACTTGGCGACTAATGATTGAGAGTTGATATGTTAGTCATGACCATGTGATCAGAACAGAAAGTTAATTCAGCCGACATTAAAGGATTTGTGCAATGTCACTGAATGCGGCCTCATCCTGCCAATGGATATCTGAATTTCATGGGCATCAATCTAGCTCCCTCCTCTCGTTATGGTTATTTAGTCTTTTTCGAGCACCGTCAATTATACACTGACAATATCTATTTGTGTCCGAATAGATGTGCGTAGTTGAATACCGAGCACGGACGGCTCGAATGACGTCAGCACGTCCCTCAAGGATAGCTCGCAACCCATTTTCAAAAAAATTGTGTGACTATCAATTATACACTGACAATATCCAGCATCATTGAATAATCACTACTCTCATTCCTGACCCCTAAGATAAGGACGCATGCTCTTGGAAACAGGAAGTACGTGCCCCCCCCCCCCCCCCCCCATGACTGTCAACTCCACCAATCAACTCAATATTGTTGGTCTAATCATTGAAATCACTTCTTTTGCATAGGATCCAGATTCTTTGGACCGAAAGAGACAGTGTAGATCTGGATCGTTCATTGGTAAATTTAATAGTTCAAATTTTCTCATAAACTTATTGATTTCAACAACTGAACGATATAGATCAAAATTGTCTCCTTCAGTCCAAATCATGAACTAGAAAGAATCATTTTCCTTTTGCATAATAGGACGAAGAAATTATCCTCAATGAGGAAAATAAAATAATAATAAAAAAAACTAATCAATCCATCTTTTCAATACTCCCTCCGTCCCCGTTTAAGTGTTTAACTTTTCATTTTGGGATGTCCCTAAGTAAGTGTGTGGTTTGAAAAGTTAATGGGTAAAAATGTGTACAATTATCATTTTGCCCGTTTAAAAAGTTAATGGGTAAAGAGTTAATGGGTAAAAGTGAAAGATAATTTTGAAAAGTAAGGTAAAAATTGATGTGAAAAGTGTAAAGTTGAGAAAAAGTTGATGTGAAAGGTGTAATGATGATGTTTCTTTAATAAGTTAGATTTACGAAGGGAATTGATATTGACACTCTCCAATTGGTTAATGGCACTCCAAAGGGGAGTGTCAATATCAATCCCTATATGGACTTCATATCGGCACTCCCCTTATTGATATTGGCACTCCTCTTTTGGAGTGTTATTAACAATTTGGGGAGTGCTAATATTAATTTCCTTTACGAAGTAACACATTTAAAAAGGGACAGAGGGAGTATCTATTATTTGTCAAAAAGTTTAGGTACCCAGAATGGGTTCCCAGAAAGTACCAAGAATTTGAAATTCAACGGTCTAGATTCATTTCAATTGCATCTGGACCATTGAATTTTGAGTTCTGGGTACTTATTCTGGGTATGTAGCAGTGCTCTTTGTTTGCATTAATTGACACCTCCATTCATTATTTTCCTTTTCAATAATTGGTCAATCCATGATAATATGGAAAAAGAAGAAGTTAAGCTTGTGGATGAGAATATGGCAACTTGCAAAGAGATCGATGCACAGCTTGTGCAGTGGTATTAATTGGTTCACATTGGCCATACCAAAAGTTGAATTTGATCTCATCACAAGTTCACATGGAAGCTGTAATTCAAGTTTGAATTCGCATTGATTGATGGTGGAGATCATGCATCTTTCACATCTATCTAGTCTAGAAACTTGTTAAGCTGTTTCGATTAATGGTTTGTAATCTTCCAACTACACAACAATACATTGTTGACGACTTCTTCCGTCATTTTGTTTGTTTATTTTTACTATTTCATACTTTTTAAATTTTTTTATTATAATTCGTAATTCTTTATGTGACATGCATGATAGTTCTCAATAAATTTTTTATTACAAAACAAAGCTTTTATAATTCCTAAATAAATTATAGAATTAGTTGTTTTGGAGAGACATTAATGTCAAAAATGAACAAAGAAATTAGATGGAGAAAGTAAACCCAAACACATTAACATGACTGACAGGAATTCAAGGCCGCGGACTATGAGGCAATTTGTCATTAGTCCATGTGGAGGTGATTCAGCATTGGTTCTTCCTCAAAGCAAGATTAGTGCCACTCCGGCCACAATTGTCGGCAGGGCCGGCCTGAGACTATTGAGGCTTAAAGCAAATTTTTTTAAAAAAAGCCCCTCGATTTTTTTTTTTAAATCAATACGTTTGGAAAATATATGTAAATAATATTAAACATGATATTTTAGCTTCGTAAGTTAACTCAATAAACTTTTGAAAAAAATGATACCATTAGGACAACAGGAATCAAACACATATAACGAATTCTCGTTCATTCTCAAACTAATCATGTTGCTAACTTTAATTGTAAGATAATATTTTTAACAATAAGAGAATTCTTTATTGCAAAAATTATTTTTATCATAATTTGTTGAGTGAAAATAAATTATATTGGTGTACTCATAGTCAAAATTGTTTTATTTGTGAATTTGGTATAAAAAGTTAAAGGTAAGATGGAAATAAACAAAAGAAAATTAAAAAAATTATCCAACCATTTATGATGTTGAAAGATTTGAACTTTGGTTTTTAGTAACATCTACAACCAATACAAAAGGTGCAAGAAAAATATATTAATCTAATAGAAATATAAGAAAAGAGAATAGGCAAGAGTAATAATATAATCCAACAGAAAATTGAGCAAAAAGGTTGTTATGCCAGAAGGCCCTAATGGGGTTTGAACCATGGGCCTCCCGGTTTTAAAAAGCATACACTGACCACCAAGGCAGGAACAATCCTCTTGCCAAACTTCGGAGAAACAAACATATGATAGAAGTGTCTTATATCGAAAATGGGCCCCTAATTTTGCTTGTCATATTTTCAGCCGATCCTCCTGCAACGCCATGAAGCGTGTCTTCTCCATCATCAGCGTCAGCCCTAACGTCATGAACAGGACGATGAAGAGATCGCCGCCCTCTATGACGGCGGCAACGACGAAGTCCTAAAATTTGAAAAATTCGCACCCCCACGCCATGAAGCGCTTCTTCTCCATCATCGGCGTCAGCCCTAACGTCATGAATTGGACGACGAAGAGATCGCCGCCCTCTGCGGCGGCGGCAGCGGCGAAGTCCTAAAATTTGAAAAATTCGCACCCAAAAATCGAAAAATTCGCACCCTGCGAATTTGTTTCAAATTTCATTTTTACTGATTCCTTTAACTAAAGTTCATCGGTTTCCACCCTACCATCATGACTGGACAACAACGAGATCGCTGCCTTGTCCGGCGGTGGTAAGGCGAAGCCCAAAAATTTGAAAAAATTCGCACCCAATAATCGCAAAAATTGCACCCTGCGAATTTTTACAAAATTCATTTTTACTGATTCCTTTGACTTGATTTTGAACATTGGTAGTAATATGATTCCCAATTTGCATATGTATACCTTATTCAGAGAAATTCGCAGTGATAATCGGAGAAATTTGGAAAAATTCGCACCTAGAATTAGCAGAAAACCAGGAGCCGTGGCCGCAGGCGGCGGTGCGAGGAGGAGGAGGAGGAGGAGAAGAAGAATAAGGGGGGCGGGGGAGGCGGCAGAGTAGGCTGGAGTTGCCGCTGATGTCCTTGAAGATGGAGACGGTTAGAGCTGTAGCCGCCTGAAGGTGTAGAGGGAACCGCTGATGCCTAGGGTAATTGTGGAAGAAAATAGCGTTTTTACCTTGGTGGGAAGTTTTAGAATTTGGGTTGGACCCAGAGGTAGTGGAGTCTAATGTTTTGTACCGGCTTGTAAATCCCTCTTGAAGAAATTCTATCTTGTGGATTGTGAACTGTAGTGGGCCGAATATCACATGGATCAGACCATGGACATTCATCTTGGACTGAACAATAACGACCAAGCTATCAGTCTCAATAATCGATGGGCCAAACGATACATGGTCCGAACGAGGGCTCATCGCGTTCCGTATGGCCCATTGGCATGGCGAGTCTTGGATGGCCTGAACGTTGACCTTTGAGCCGAAGACCAATGAGCGACCTATCCAGTGAGTCCAAAGTACAAGGACCCATTGGGTCGAAAGGATTAGCCCATACCGTTCTGTGTGGACCCAGAGTTGTGTTAAATGGTCTCCGGGTTTGGTGGTTTCAGTTTGGGCCATAAGGGCTCGAGTGCTCGACCCATGAGGCAACCCGGGAAGGCCGTTGGAGGTTTGTTCGAGCACATGGAAAAGGCAACGTGGCAAACGAACAGATATTTCTAGAACCTTCTAGAAGGCAAACGTGGCGAATGTGACGTCATAGGCTCGTGTCGAGCACGGGAGACTTGTAAATACCAAGGGATGAACCCTAACAGAGGTATACATTTCTAGATTTGAAACTCTTGTTATTTGCTCCCTCGCTAAAACAAGTACTAACTTGCTTGTCATAGTGTCTTCCGACAATCAGGACCGGCCCTGGGGTAAAGCCAGAGGTACGACCGCTTTAGGCCTCCGAAATTTAAGGTCAATGACAAAATGGTAAAGTAACCTACTCACCTAGACCTACAGGTAATTAAAATGCGCGACTATCCTTTGTGGGAATTAAAGAGTAGTTTTCTATACTGAACAATAATTTTCTGTTTCTTCAATCCCCATCAATTGGCTCGGTGGTACCAACTCTGGGCAATAATATTCTTTTCAGCACAACCAATTGCAAGAGGCAACCAATAACAAGAGGAATCGGATTGTTGCGACCACGAAAAAGGATTCTCATTTTGTCATTCATAAACCATTTATCAGAGCAAATCCAATGCTAGATGCAAAATGGCTATAGCCATTGCCATATTTTGGCACCAAAAAGTGGTTTTTTGGTGCCAAAATAGAACCCTACCTCCAGTGGTTAGTTCTATTTTAGAACCAAACACTCAAACAGTTCCAAATTTAACTAATTTTCTCTCCACCTCACTTTTTACTACTTTTTGAACCTCAATTTAACTATCTACGTCATTTTCAACCCCCATTGTCATGTAATCAATTTATTATAAATTTAGTTATTTCTATAAAAATGTTTAAAGTTTATTTTAAATTTAGTTATTGGTCGTTGTAGGGGCCATAATGCATTGATTCATAACATATCATGAGATTGAGTAATAATAAACTTTGTAGAGGGACCAAAGTGCAATTTCTGCACTGTAAATTGGGTAAACAATCAGAGAACATCAGTTCACCTTTGTTCTCTGTTCTTCGTCCTCTCTCTCTCTCCCTTCGAAAAAAAAATTGGGTAAACAATCAACTTTGTTCTTCATCCTCTTGCACTGTAAATTGGGTAAACCTCTCTCTCTCTCTCTCCGAAAAAAAACCCCACCCCTAGGTCACCTCCGACAAAACCCAGGCCTTCAAATTCTTCCGATGAAACCCACCATGCCATCTCCGAACAAACCCAATCGATCTCCGTCAACCCCAGTAGATGGCAGGTGAGATGGGGTTCCAGATCCAGGACGACTTTGCATTTTCCGACGACTTTGCATTTTCTAGATTCCGGCTAGTTTTTCATATTCTGGCTAGATTTCCAGAATCCGGCGACGGTTCTGGCGAAGTCAGGTAACATTTCCGGCATATTTCAGTTGGAATAGTGAGGTGGCAAGGATGGCTATAGCCATTCTTGGTTCTATATTTTAGAACCAAGTATATAGCTTTGTGCCATTTTAGAACCAAATATAACACTGCACTGGATTTGAGTTTTTTGAGTTTGGTGTCAAATTTTGAGTATAGAACCAAGTGTAGCTCTTGCATTGGATTTGCTCTCAATGACAAAAAGGAAGAACCCATTTGTTGTCAACTTTTAAGGTTAACGAGTTCTAATTGGCTCTGCACTTCCATCGATAGGACGAAATCATGATTTGACTGCATTCCATTAGTGGAAAATTACAAATGATTGTCCTTTTATGATCCTATCTTTTCTTTTTATCTTTTCACGAATATGCCCCAAAAAATGTTCGAAAAGTAAAAGTTTCTCCCACTAGCTAGGAAAAATTATACCATGAGGGCGCCACATCTTCCCTCATCAAATTGATACCATGAAGTTCAAATTGATTAGATGTTGATAGCCACATGATAAATTGTACGTATTCTGTTGTATAAAATGAACTTTAAATTACAAAATCATGTTCATTATCCATTAATTTTACAAAACAAATTATAATTTTGTTTATTTATATCACTAATTAAGTTCTTCAAAATTATGGATAACTACGGGATGTAGAAGACAGACTGTTTAGACTGAAGTTGTTGTCCATATGAGACCCACAAACAATAGTTTCGTGGTATCTAATTAAGGGCAAGTACACCAGCCTCCTCAAAAATCCAAACTTAGCCAAAGTAGCCATCCAATGCTCCTTCATAGCCTTCCAGCGGCCTCAACTTTTATTTTTGCTATACAGTATCTCTCTCTCTCTTCCCATTCTCATATCGCTTGAAACACCGATTGGTTTGGCTGCACCCCGACCTATTATTTGCCAAAAGATTAACATGAAAAAGTTACATGTGATTGGCTAAAAAATACTCATATAGTCTTGACTTTATCAGTTTGACAAATACTCCTGAAGATATATATGCCAAATAATGACTCATGAGTTCGTGAATCTTCTGTCATAGTCCTTCTCAAGTCCCCTCCAAAATGACTCAATTCCTAGCACAGTTGGTAATGAAAATGGTTATATCCTCTTGTAAAATAATGACATGTTAAAAAAATCATTACTGTTCCAAATAATGATTAGGACAACAAGTAAACCTTAATTAAAAATCATATTCTTCCCCCCATTTGTCCGTACCATCACCCACATAAAAGCACCACACCAAGTCACCAACCCAAAAATAGAACCTCATGCCCACTGTTTCTTAGAAACAACATGGCTACTTGACCCATTTCATATTTCTTTATTAGTTGTCCACAGTGAGTAAATTTCTCACTTGACAATCAACCAAGAACAAAATAAACGTATAAAATAATCTCACCTCAGGTTGGTCTTGCGTTCTTAGGTTCGATTATCCTTGTCAACAACTCTTGGAGCCGCATCACCTCACATGTAAGCGTGGAAAGAGCTATGGGAGGCGTTGTATGGACTAGTCTGAAGCGGCCGCAAACTGACCCGAAACACCTTGTATTACCTGAAAATAACCGTATAAAATACTACAAGTAAACCATAAAAATAAGCAGAACCGTACAACTATACATAAAATAGAAACTTTAAGCGATTCCTTTCTAGAACCACTCATCCAAGTTGAAGTTGATTATCATTAACTCCACTAAAAATTTGAGAGAGAGAGAGAGAGAGAATGGGGCCGGTGCAGCATTTTCTCCATGTATAAATACAGCATCCTCATTTCCATCAGAACGACATAAGTACTAGAAGTCTAGAAGTTCCTTACTGTAAGTCTATAACAGCCATTACATAGCTTTTTTGAAACGTATATATTGTGCATGACGTCATTTTATCCACAATAATTCATTGGAGACATTGTGTTGAAAATTTAACCCATTTCTCAATCCCTTTCCTTCACCTCCACTCTCAAAGAAAATGTGCATGAGCAACCAACTTTCTTGATCATTCATTATTTCTTGATCTGTGTTGTGGGTATTTTGCTAGTAATATTTATCATCTTCTCAATCGTTCGGCTGCTTTATCGTCAGGTTACCAACTTCGTTGACCTTTCGGGCCACTTCAGCTCATTCCGAAAACTAATTTTCATTTTCATTTTCATTTTCTTCAAAATGTCCATGATCATGTGCAAACAATCACAATTGCTTAACATTCCGCCCGGTGGCGGCCGACCAAACCTCCAGCTCCTCCGTCCACCACGTCAGACGGAGAAGGTGGTGGTGGTGATGGGTGCCACCGGAACAGGAAAGTCCAAGCTCTCAATCGACCTCGCCACCCGTTTCCCGGGGGAGATCGTCAACTCCGATAAAATCCAAGTCTACAAGGGTCTCAACATAGTCACAAACAAAATCACCGAGGCAGAGCAACGTGGGGTCCCACACCACCTATTAGCCACAATAAACCCCAACTCCAACTTCACGGCAGCAAACTTCACCGAATCCGCTTCCAACGCAATAAAATCGATTTCAAGTCGGAAAAAGATTCCCATCATCGCAGGGGGATCGAATTCTTACATCAAAGCCTTAATCGAAAGCGAAAACTACGAATGCTGTTTCCTTTGGATGGACATCTCTATTCCAGTCCTCGACTCGTTCGTTTCCGATCGAGTCGATCGGATGGTGATGGCGGGAATGGTAGAAGAAGTTCGAAACATCTTCGATTTCACATCGGATTACTCGAGAGGTATCAAAACTGCGATTGGCGTACCTGAATTCGATCGGTACTTTAGAATGGAAGCTTTTTTGAGCGAAGAATCTCGTGCTAATCTGCTTCGAGAAGTGATCGACGAGATAAAGAGCAATACGAGGAAACTGGCGCGTAGGCAATTGGAGAAGATTGACAGGTTGAGGAATGTGAAGGAGTGGAATTTGCACCGATTAGACGCTACCGATGTGTTCAGAAAACAGGGGAGAGAGGCGGACTCGGCGTGGGAGAGGCTGGTGGCGGGGCCTAGCTTTGGAATTGTGAGTCGTTTCTTATGTAAGGTGGGGCCTGAGAGGTATGGAAACGTGACGGCGATTAGGACGGCGGCCGCGATGGAGAGGGCTATGGCTGCGGTGGGACATTAGAGCTCGTTTGGATGATGTATAAAAGAGGCTGACTATTTAAACCGGGGATGAGCATTTAGCCCATGGTTTGGGAAGCAAAAATGCCCCCTGACTAAATACAAGCAGGGGGAGGGGGTGCTTGTATTTAGTCAGGCCTCTCATCCTCCCCCTTTTTACCTCCCTACCCTCCATAATCCCCAATTTCAGCCCCAAAAATAACAAGTAAAACCAGATCTTGAACCGAAAAAGGAGAAACTACCATCGGTCGGACCAATTTCGTCATCGTCGCCGGCAGTCATGGCACTTGAAGTGCTTCGCTGGAGCTGCTACGTGATGGTGAGGCGTCGGATTTTGGTGGTGAAGCGACGGATTTTGGTGGTCGGACCAATTGCAGAGAGAAAGCGAGAAAGAGATGCTGGTGGATGATAAAGAAGAAAAAGAACTTCTAAAGAAAGAAGATGGGTATCATTGGGGGTGGCCACTTGTCCCCAAATTCGCCACTTGTCCCTTATTTAATTTTTTTGGATTTAGAAAAAAATGGTAAACACAAAGTATGTGGAGTAATTAGTTTGTGTAATTGTTTTTTTTTGTTTTAATTTTACTACCTAATTTCATGTAATTGTGTAATTATTTTTATGTAATTGTGTAATTATTTTTGAAATTATATAATTGATTTAATTAATTATCTAATACTGGCTCATGAAAGGGCAAATATGTCATTTAACAGTTTTTTACATCATCTATTCTCTTTATCCCTCATTTCTTATCCCTCATCCAAACTATGTACTATTTAATCCTTCCTTCTTAACTTTCACATCAATGTGGGTCCACCTTTCTTATTTAATCACCCCAACTATTTTATCTCCCCTTACTAATTAATCCCTCTCAAACTAATACGTCATCCAAACGGGCCGTTAGGGGGTGTTCCAGTAAAGTGATTTTTGAATAAAATGGTTTTCACGATTTTTTATGTGGTGTATTGTGAGAGAATGACATGTCTCGATTTTTGGAAAAAACTATTTTTTGTTAGTGGAACACCCCCAGCGTCTGAGATCCCTTGTGCCCAAAAAATTGAGCTAGTGGACAATGGAATTAATTCTCTCTCGCGAGAAATTGAGGCATTTGGCTCGGATATCTAAATTATAAAAAAAATTAGCATATTATTGTGTGATATGAGATTTGACAATTTTAGAATTTAATTTGTGATTTTGTGTACACTATGGTTTAGTGACTAAGAGCATCCTTATGTGGCTCTTTACTTTAACTTTTGAGTTAAAGTAGAGAGTCAAACCCCTAAAATAAGCCAAAATCAGGCTCACCAAATGGTTGATCACATTTTTCCAATTTTTTTGCACTGAATTAAAGTACGTGCGAAAAAATTCGAAAAATGATACACGAAAGTACTTCATTTTTTTATTTGAAAAATGGCAAGAGAGAGAAAGTAGGGCTCTTATTTAGGAACAAAGGGAGTATTACTTTTGGGGAGTAGGAGTAGAAAGAAAAAATAGTTTAATGCAGTAAAGTTAGAATAGAGAGTCTGATTCTGTGAACTTTTGTAGAAGTGGCTTGCTAAATTGTAAAAGGTGTTTTTGAAGTTAAATTTGATGCTCCTGATAAGGATGTTCTAAGGGCATCCTTATCTGACACACCAA
This sequence comes from Vaccinium vitis-idaea, assembly GCA_963854785.1. NCBI lineage: Eukaryota > Viridiplantae > Streptophyta > Magnoliopsida > Ericales > Ericaceae > Vaccinium > Vaccinium vitis-idaea. The sequence goes on along the minus strand of OY978216.1, from coordinate 2,858,052 downwards.
AAAAAATACTCCCTCCGTCCCAAATTAATGGTCCCTTTTCGGCAGTTGTGCCACTCAACAAATTATGTATATTTCACAATCTATAATGTTTTTTATAATTGCAAAAATTTTGTTTTATAAAACAAATCAAGATCTATCAAATAAGATCCATATTGGATATAAAAAGAACCATAGATTGAAAGTTATGGACAATTATTTGAGAAGTGCCAAATAGTGAAAATGGACCATTAATTTGGGACGGAGGGAGTACCAAATTTAACCTCAAAAACACATTTTATAATTTAGCAATTCACTTTCAAAAAATTCACAAAATCAAACTTTGTATTCAAATTTTAGCAAGTCACTTTATCAAAAAACTCACAGTAGCAGACTCTCTATTCAAACTTTTACTCTTACCTCTCTAAATTAGTAAATATAAATAAAAGATTAATAATACATAACATAATATAATACTAATGAAATGACTCAAATTTCGTTTCTGAATCTTTCTAGACTATAGAAAATTAATTAGTCATTTTCTTTTCTATTTCACGGAATGTTTTATTTGTAATATACATCTAATTTGAAGATATTGATTACTATTGATATACAGCAAGCTCATATTTTTTTTCAGTACCTTTTCTTAATGATGAACAAGATCAAGTTGGTAGGGATTAAAATATCCCTTCATTTCTATGATCACGGATCCTAAAAGGCCCCTTGACTATTATGTATAAATGGGTTTGAATCTATTTGTATAGATTAATAGGAGAGCGGCGCATTCAATATCTTCGTAAAAATACGAAGAATAGGGTTTTCTTTGGTGACGTAAGATCGAATTGTACAAAAAAATAAAAATTGGGGATAATTCAGTTTTGACTCAAATTTCTGATTAGTAATCAGGAAATCTCTCTAAAAGAATGAATTCTTTTTTTTTTTAAGAGAAAAATGGGTTTTTTAGATCTTTAGCACAATACATAGATTCTGGATCGATTCAGAATTAAATAATATCTTCGATACCTTTTTATTTTATTTGTTTTCGACTTAGAACTTTTTTTATAGTAAAAAAAAATTCCCTTTGAATAATAGATGTCTTTCACATCCAACTCGAATAATGAGTAACCTTTGTATTTTAAAATGGGAGTTCCAATATCATGTATAAATGACTCAAATTAGTAAATATAAATAAAAGATTAATAATACATAACATAATATAATACTAATGAAATGACTCAAATTTGTTAAGATAAGGGCATCCTTATTTGACACACCAAAAAAAACATCAAATTTAACCTCAAAAACACCTTTTATAATATAGCGAGTCACTTTTCAAAAAATTCACAAAATCAGACTCTCTATTCAAATTTTAGCAAGTCACTTTATCAAAAGATTACAGAATCAGACTCTCTATTCAAACTTTTACTCTTCCCTCCCTCCTCCTCTTTTGGTGAGTGAACAGTAGGTTACCAAATTTGTTAAGTTACTGTAGCAAAGTTAAAAAATCTTCAAATTGGTGAGTTTGTTTGGTGAGACTAATTTTTGAGGTTTTGGAGGAATTTGCTCTCTACTTTAACTTTAAAGTTAAAATAGAGAAGCTGATGATGATGCTCTTACTCTAACAAAGTTAAGAAATCTTCAAATTGGTGAGTTGGTTTGGTAAGACTGATTTTTGAGATTTTGGAGGAATTTGCTCTCTACTTTAACTTTAAAGTTAAATTGTTAAGCCACATATTGATGCTCTAATAGTATCGTCCACTTAAAGCATTGATTAAATAAATGGCGATCCACCACTTTCGAATGTGGCCTTTCCAATGATTTATCGCTCTTACCCTCGTGCTAGTTGGATTGGATAAGCGTTTTGCAATGATTTTAGAGCAATGCTAAAATGGCAACTTTCGGCACACATGGCATATCCACACGTGTCCGATGCGCATGACTTTAGGGTTGTTCAGTGGGTCAACCAATCCGTTCAAATTGAACCGTCCGCAAATCCACCCGAGGCATGTTACGGATGGATACGGATCATAATATTCTAGTTTTGGCGGATTTGGTTCGGGTTCGATCTGCCCAATAATCCTTCTTCAATCCACCCGATTTGCAACTGAACCGACCCAACCGTTCCTTACTCACGGACGGGTACGGATGGAGAATACGACAATCCGCCCAAAATCGATCCGCGAATAACCCTAAGATTTGCATACTCCGGACAGTTCCAAATAGACTTGTATCTGAATTTGTGTTTGAACATTTATATCCCAAGCATTTTCAGTAGTATAAATAGTTGCAAGCCACCTGCCTTAGTGCCTTGCATCTTATTAATTGGATAGTTTTCAAATGTTTCTGGAGCAGTGATATAGTGAGTGATCGCAGCTGTTCGTTCTATTTTGAATAATGAAAATTACTCACTTCACCCCGAATCCAATCATATGAAAGTTGGATATCAATGGAAGAAAAGTATGCAGATTGAAACTTTTAGGCTTATCCCATACATGATTACGGGGCTTTTTAGGCGGCCTAAGTTCTTAAAAAGGACAATTGACACGTTATTCACGCAAAAACAACTTTGTAATACTGTTACAAGTGTAATTTTTCCGGTAAGAAGAACTATAGTAGTGCTTCTCGAAGACAAAACGCAGACGCCAAAGATCAACACATTGATGTTTCACATTTTCAAATTAAAGAAACCATCAAAAAAGCATATAAATTCCATAGTCACTGCCACAACATTCTGCTTGGTTTTGTCGTATAATTTTTTTTATAAATTGTACCCCCAGTCCCTTTCGATTTTTTGATAATCAGGTATCCAGACTTCGTAAATTGTCGTTCGTTTTTCATTATTTGTAAGAATTTAAAGGAATCATTTAGGAGGAGGTAGCTATGAATGGCCTCTACTCTCAACGGTGTAGAGGCTCACCATCTCCTCTATTATTCTCCTATTTTGAACCAAACCAAAAAAAAAAAAAAAAAAGTACTTTAATTTGCATACGACAAATTTTCAAAACAACAGAGTTTTCCTACTCAAAATTCACCAATATTTCTCTCTAAAGAACTTTAATCTTCGAGAAAAACAATATTTACATTTTTTGTCGAACCCAAAAGGACGGGAACGAGTGACCAGTGTAGCTTCCTCCCACAGGTATGACAAACGGCCAACGGGTTCCGTCCACTATAAAACGTTTGGGATCAATTCCTCTCCATAATCCATACCTTCATCTCAAGCCCCAAATTACGATCCGAACCATTCACCTCGTACAACATGCAAATTAAGAATTATAAGTGTACAAAATAACCGTTTGATATCGATAGATATGTGAATAAGTTACATTTCATTCTATAAATTGTAAGGTTAAACTGAAAAATATAATTACCATTCATTTTGCATAAAAGTTTGCAACAAGTTCATGTGGCCGTTGGTATCCACTCATACTGATATTTTGAAGAATCATAGTTCTTTGCGTGTTCTACAAGATGAACAACTCGGATCATAATTTTAAGCCTGAGATGTGGACGAAAATTGAGATTGTCGAGAGGTATAAAAAGGAGCTTTCTCTTCCTTTTTTGTGTAATGCTTCATTGTACTCAATAGATTCTACTCAATTCATATGGATAATCCGAAAGTTGAAGATCGTTTTTCCCAACGGAGAGCCGGATTATAGGTGTTTGTAGCCTTTGGACATATTTGCACATATTTGCTGATGATAAAAAAAATCATATCATAGGTTGTGGAAATGGAAATGGGGATCCTATAGGGCGGTGTTTGAACCGTCAGATATATTTTTAATGGTTTTGATTTTATTTTGACACTTTACAAATTTGAGTCATCTATTACCAAGATTGATTACCGAGATTAATAGCCCGAATGCCACCCTATAAGACTCCCGATCCGGTGGACAGTCATGAAAGAAATAATGGCAGGACCGCACAGAATGAGAGCCTCAATCGATCTGGACCAACTCTCCTTCGTAACTTATCCCCTCCAACATTTTTCGAGACCAATGTGGACTCACAATAGTGATCCGAATCGTTTATTTTATAATCCTTGTTGAAAACAACGCATTTATAAGAATCACCTTAATCAATCATCAGCTAATAGACGAACAATTTGCGTAAAATGGGCATTTCACGTAATTTTAAACTTGAACTGTACATGTTATACAATTCATTCATGTACTTATCAATGACCGATTGAGTTAATTTTTTTTATCGATTTTTTTTTAAGAATAAGTATGAGATGAACCGTTCGGATGAGTATTGTATACTGATAATGGGGCTCCAAAAAATGGAGTTTTGGAGGGGTTTAATGGAAATGTTGTCCGGAGGTGAGCTGATCCTCCATTGATCAGAGTCATTTCACGCAAGCTTTCGCTTTGCGAGATAATATATTTAACTTTCATGGGGTCAAATCCTACATTAAGGTTGGAGTTCTGAATCGGTATGCAACAAAAAGAAAAGGAAAAATTTTTGGGTGCCATGCGGGTACCACACACGTGGTGTCCGAGCATGCATTCTGGCCGTCTAAAAGTGTTTTAGACGGTTTAGATTTCTCCCTCTCTATCTCTCCTCTTTCTCTTTCTAAAATCCAGACAGTTCAAAAGTGTTGTGGACGGCCGAGATGTGCGACGAGTACCGCTACCGGTACCTGTCCAGCTCCCAAAAACTTCTCAAATTCAAAGTAAGGCAAAGATAAAAATGAGAAGAAACAAAAAAGACGTCGCATCTAAAGAACCTGTATTTTGCTTGATTACTCAACAAACAAATGACATTTATAAACCATTTCACTTCTGTTTATATTTTTTCTTGATAGTAAAGGCGACCTTCTAGATGCCACTGACTATTGTCTCATTCTTTACTCCAAGTTCCCGAATTTGATTGAGGTGCGCACAATATGATCCAGATACCCATTTACAAAAATTAAAAAGAAAAAGTAATGGTCACTAACAAAAGTTTGAAGTTGGGAAAAACTTTGGAAAGCTAGGATGAACTTGGAAGGATTTGACCCCCATCGAATATACACTACATGATATATAATGCGGCATCCGAGCCGTCTACGATCTGCAAGCAAATGAGACAATTATTCTCTTCGGAATTACTACTATGAAGATAAGGTTGGGAATATATCTGTCTCTATCATCGACCCATCTCTATCTTTTGTTCTTGGAAATCAACCAAGGCCCCTCTAATCAGAACTTTCGTTGCTTTTGTTTTTTGCCAAGACGACAAAACCGTTGACAATATTCTCATTGTCCATGAATGTGGATTCTCAGTCCTTGATGTGTTTTCTTCTCGATCTCCAGTATAGTGCAGGCTCCAGATGCATAATCGATCAATCAAAATTAACCTTCAAACATATTAAAACTAAGAATTCGACCAATGCTACAGACACAACAACAGTGCAGGAAAAAAAGACAGCGCACAAAATGAAAAAGAACAAAAAAAAACATTTCGACAAAAACATCGAGTTCATCGATCTGGTTATGAGATAGGAGTAGATTGCATGTTCCAGAATTAATCGGCGAATGAGCATATAACAACTGAGCATAAATTCCCATGTTTCTCCCAGATTTCAGTAAACAAAGTAGATAACCATAACTCAAACTTACAAACCAAGACATAAACAACCACGTGGTACCCCATTTGCACCCAAAATTTTCTCACCAAACAGACTCTTATTTTTATCTTTTTATTTAACCTTTGGGGGCTGGAAAAGAACCCACACGAAATCTTCCCCAGTATATCCAGTTGAAGCCAGGATGAGATCTCTAATCTCCGTTTAGACCTTCACACCCGTAAGTGACATTGCATTGGTCATTAACTTCAACAGTGTACTCGTGCTCCAGTTTGTTGAGGAAAGGAGGCAAGTGAAGCAGTAAAGCACAGACACATTCGTCGTCCACCTCCTTCAACCACCTGCAACAATCCTGTTCCCTGTCCGCGTTGCTGCGTCCCTGCCTGTTTCTGCGCCTGTGGTGGTGATGATGGTGGTGGCGGTGGTCATCACCATCATTGGCATCAACGAGGCTTTGGCCGTCACCATTGTCAACGCGGCCAGGGTCATCACCACCATCGTCATTGTCATCATTAGGCGGGGAAGGAGGTGAGGAATCGTCGTCGTCGTCGTGCCGTGTATGCAGAAATGCACAAGCGTTATTTACCAGTGCAAGCTGGGTGATGCATAGTGGAGGAGGATCATCATCATCATCATCATCATTTGACAGGGACTGGATTTTGGGAATGAGTAACAGGATCACGATGAAGACTCCGAATATTAGAAACCTTTCCATTTTTGCCATTACCATCTTTCTTCCCGATGCTTTGCAAATGCAAAGCGGTGTGTGGTTATTGTGTTTTCCTTTCTTTTTATTTAGACACTTGTGATTCATGTACTTCTCATTACCTCAGGTTTTCTTGTTGGGTGACTAAGAAAAGAGGAGGAAAAGAACGTGTTCCGGTGTAGTTGGTTATGTAAAAGAGAAGGTTAGGTTTCTAGTAGTTTAGAAGTCCTCATTCATCTTGTGTGAGGAGTTCTTTACTATCCTGGAATATATATTATCAGAAAACAGAAGTAGGAATGCCAAGATTGCTGTAACTCAACCACCACCAGAAAAAATCGAATGGTTTTACAAGAAAAATAGGATGGTTTTGTGGAAAGGAAAAGTCATTTTGCCAATGACTACGGGCATCAGCCTTGTGATAACTCCCTAGATCCAACGCTTAAAGCGCAATTTTAGTACAACAGAAAAACTGAACAAGAATGTCATAGAATGATGTGGTGGATTTGGGTTTACCTGACTTCAAAAAAAATTGACATCAATGAGGATTCAAATTTCAAGCCAAATAATTCTTGGTAGGACTTGTGCACCAGTTTTGCCTCCATGATACTGGAACGGATTTAAGATATTACCGACAATAATGCTGCAGTGGCATTAGTGATGTTAGGGAATGTACTCATAGCCCATAAACAGTTTCACTTCTGGTGGCAGCAGCACAAAGAGGTACCATACGCAGATTATTTTCAGTTAGCAATAATCTCAATTTTGTTACACATCGTAGATTTCCTTCATGAAATTTTCATTAAAAGAGGGTACCTCTTTCAGTAGTTTCTGATCACTATCATTTCTTGTATTACTAATTCACTTCACAGATTTGTACTACCAAATACCTTGATGACTGGTTTTTGTCAAATTTGTGCAGAAAATTAAAAGACCCTGGCAAAATACAGCGACTACTGAAGAGTGAAAGACACACCATGAAGTTGTATGAGAACATGGGAGGAAAATCTTTGACAAGGAATACCGGCTGTGCATATCCCGCACTTTTTCACATCAACCACATCCTTTAAATGAATTAAGAACAAATTTAATAATACACGACTGACTTCAAAGCTTCCATCATATTTGCTAGCTCCATTCCAAAGAGAGGAGGAAGATGTCACATGAATATTTATTTCCATAATAATGCAGGTTGATATCATTAACTATCTAAATCTTCAATTTTTCGCATTTCTCCCCCACAAGCATCACAACCTTGTCCACTGTTTCTCAACGCCATAATTTCCATATCTTTCTGAACAATTTCCCTCTGCAACCTCAACTGCTCAGCTCTCTCCCTATGTCCCTTAGCCAACAATGCAACAAACTCTTGTCGTTTATTTTTAGAAGCCGACCCGATCAATCAATTCACTTCCCCTGTACGATTCCCTTAGCATTGCAGTCTTTATCCCACCTTTCAGAGACACGTAGAATATACCCGAATGCCTTGTGAACACACTTGCAAATGCATTTGAAAACCTATACTCTTCACTAAACTGTCGTTTATTTCCCGAATGCAATAAACTTGTCGTTTATTTCTCTAAGTATCGAAGTGGGATGACTTGGCCTGGCTCGTTTAGGACTTCTTTGACGACTCTTGCGCTGAGTCTCCATTGTTTCTCGTTTTCTATGGCCTCGTCTAGTTTCCGATCTTTACGCCATACTACTTTGAGGCTTGAAATTGAAGAAGTGAATTGCAACCAAACCCTAGCTCTAGAATTCAAGTGGGAAGAAATGGAGTGAGTGTGGAATAGCATACCTGAGTGCCGAATGGTTGGAGGGTTAGGGTTAGGGTTTTGGTTTTTGTACCGTTTGATCCGTTCAAGGTGGGAAGTGTATTTCCGACCAGTTACTACCTTCCAATTTCAAAACGCGAGGTTGGAATCCTCCAAACGACGTCGTCTTTGGCGTCGGCCACTTCCTGCCATCGGTTGACTGTTACCGAGGTTGGATGTGGATGGAAAGGAGAAGAGAACATCGAATGGTTTCCTCTCTGTTAAACATTTTATCCTCTAAATGATGTCGTTCGAAGGAGGAGCTTTTGTCTGTCCTCACAGTCACGGCATCCTCATTGTACGCGTGTAGCGAGCTTCTCTCGAGCGTCCAATTAGTGACCAATGATTCGGATAAACTAAGATTAAAATACATATAAAATGCTTATTTAAAATATAAGATAATTTGGATCGTAGGCCGTAACTCAGGGAGCTCACTAGTCACCAACAGAGGCGGATTTAGATATGTTGGCAATTTTGGGGTCACTTGACCCCAACTTTGGAATAATTATTAGATATGTTGGCAATTTTGCCAAATTGATTTGTGGTTCAATTGGTAAGTAGCCTGCTCTGGTTTGTTTTTAATGTTTAAATGCCCCCAGACGTGAACTGTTTTAAAAGTTTTAAATGCTCCCAGACGTGAACGGAGTTAGGAGTTGGAACAAAAGGAGTCAAAAGGTTTTTTCTCTTAGTGTAACTTACTCCATTAAAACTTTTTTTTTTTTGTCATTCGTCAATCCTAATCTATTACATAGGAGAGGGGGTAATGGGACTTGATCCTGAGATGTAGTGTGGGACATTCAAGAACTCTACCGCATGAGCTAGCCACCACTTGCCCATTAAAATTTCATTTCAAGTATTATTTAATAATTCAATAAGTATTGGGTAACGGTTTTGGCACTTTAATTTTTATAATGGCTAGCTAAAATTTGTCTTTAATGCAAATATTATGCATGACAGACGTACTAAAAGACAATTTTTAGCGTATCATTATAAAAAAGTGGAGTGTCAAAATCATTCTCCGTAATATATGGTGAACATCCTTACTTCTAAAAGTATTTATGGATATTTTTGATACTTCAGTTATAAGTGTAATTATAGAACGCTTTTATTTTGTGACCGTTACATGATCTCACTCAAAACATAACAATGTTATAACAATTTATTGACAATCCATATTTAAGATTGGGCACCCTGGGCCCTGAAATCTGAGGGCCGGCCATGTACTCGAAAGGTGACCACTCTGAATGAAATTTTTGGATCTTACTAGTGAGTCCACCACAAGGCCCCATGTCCGGCCAAGGCCAACCTCAACTTTCAAAAAATAATAGTAGGAGTTTTTCATTTCGTAGAAAATAAGCTTTTTACATTCCACCTAAAAAAAAAATTAAAAAATAAAAAATAAAAAATAAAAATGCTTGTCTGGTATGTTGATCGATGCATTCGATTTTGATTCCAAATTTGCATTTTTATTTTTCGTATAAAATATCTATTTTTGTACGAGACGAACAACTTCGATCAATTGGAGTATAAAACTTGAGTTTGTTCTACACAATACACGTGTACATTTTCCGTTCCCATTCTGTACCAATAGGTTTACTTGGAGTGGAGCCTCAACCTCCCGTCTTGAACATGCGAGGTAGATGAGAGGTAAAAGGTCCAATACGGCAACACCATGAAGCCGTTTGTTTTTTTTTTTTTTTGAACTGGAAATGCCGTTTGTTATTCTCTCGGTCTTACTTTGTTTTTCTATCGGAAAATTTTCAAAAAAGCCCCTGAATTTTCTGACAATTCGTAAAAAAAACACCCGGACTTCGGCCGTCAACAAAACCTCACCCGAACTTTATATTCCGTCAACAAAAAAGCCCCTGCCGTCCAATTCTGACACGTTTTTAACAGATGAGACTTAACGGATAGAATTAACAGCGGTTTTGTCCGTTAAGTGCCCAAAACGACGTCATTTTGGGCATAACTAAAAAAAAAATTGTGCCCTAGGATAAGTTTTCCAAAAATGTGTTCTATGATGTACCAATGAACGATCCAAACCGTTGATTTAATTTTTCAAGCTAACTTGAAAAATTTCAACTTAATCGGATACATATAAGTGCTTGATCGAATCGTCCAATTTTTCATTTAGAATTTAAGATCCTATAATCTTAATGAAACCTTAAATAATTGGATCGGGCACTTACATATATTCTATTGAGTTGAATTTTTTAAGGTTAACTCAAAAAAGTATTTTCAAAATAATCAACGGTTTGGATTGTTCGTGTGGGATCCCGGAATGGGACCCACACATGCTACGAATAAGTGTGATCATAGTCATACTATGAATAAATCTTGTCTTACTTAGTGATCCTAAAACAAAATTCCCTACGGTACAACCATATTAGTATTAGATGAGAAATTATATAAGTTTTTTATTTTTTATTTTTTTGTCTATAGTCCAACTTTTCTAAAACTTTACCATGATCGCACTTATTAAAAAGTAAAAGGAATTCAGTAAAAACAGGAAAATACCTCAAAAAAAAATTTTGAACCAGGACCTCAAAAAAATTAAATAGTCTAAGTATCAAGTCAAAGTTGGAAATATTTTTAATATTTTAGAAAATTTTCTTCAATTTGCCAAGTTTTACTTTTCAAGTGTGTCTACAGTAGATATATCCACCAAAAATAGTAAAGTTTTTAGAAAAGTTTGACTATAGACAAAAAAAAAAAAAAAACTTAATTCAATCTAGAAACACCATATAATCTTGCCTACAATTTTTTTCAATTTTTACAGTTTCTACAATTTTTTTTTTTTTGGAGTTATGCCCAAAACAACGTCGTTTTGGGCACTTAAAGGATAAAACCGTTGTTAAGTCCATCCGTTAAGTCTCCTTCGTTAAAAACATGACAAAATTGGATAACAGGGGCTTTTTTGTTGACGGAATATAAAGTTCGGGTGTGGTTTTGTTGACGGTTGAAGTGCAGGTGTTTTTTTACGAATTGTCAGAAAGTTCAGGGACTTTTTTGAAAATTTTACTTTTCTAGCTTTTGACTTTAATGTGTCCCATGACCTTTGTCCAATGTTAAGTTGATTTAAAAAAGCTCCCTTAATGTCCTCTATGTTTTGGAAAATGTGCACTCTAAAAAAGTAGGGAGGCATAAATGGAGTGTCAAAACTGTTATCCCCTTGGAAACTCAAGAGGTTTTCGTAGTAGTAATCGTTAATACTCGCATATTTATAAGAAATTGGAATTTTAAAATTAGACAAAGAAATTGGAACAGAACAATTGGCTCATTGTGTGATTTTGAGAAGCATTTTCAAAAAAATACACTCTACAAATTGGCTCCCAAACAGCCATTACACAAAATAAAAAATGTAAAATGCAAAATCAAAGCTACCAAGTCACCCAAATTTGTGGTTGAAAGCCACAACCATGCGTACATCAAGTGTCCACCGCATGCTTGGGCCCATAAAAGAGGTTCTATACAAATAATCCAAATCGTTTAATTTGTTTAATTAATTTAAAATCTTTGGAGAAAAATATTTACAATAAATATATTTAGCTAAGTACTACTTAATTTTTTAACAAAGACATTTTAAACAAACTCAACAGCCCGATCACATGCGTGAGCGTAGACCATCTCGGATCCAATACAACCGGGTTAGGTTTACTTCAAAGTCGGTGATCAAAGAGAGCTTGTGTAGATTTACTTCAAAAAACTGCACACAAGGTCGTAATAATTTTGCACCGCCTTTTTCTCTTAGTGATCCGGAGTTAGGTTTCATAGAAAACGATTCGTTCACAATCATTGCCGATGTCTGTGTTTTGGGCGAGTCATGGCCACCTACCAAGACTAATTCGAGGTTGTCTGGCGGAAAATACACATGGAACATTAGGAATTTTAGTTTGCCGAGGTGATGACTAAACACAGGCTGATGAGCCCTTCATTCAAAACGGTTGACTGCAAATTCAGAATTATGGTGTATAGGGGCGGAGAAGGCTACTTGTCAATGTGCTTAGAAAGCACAGAAACAGACACCTCAAATAAGGACGAATATGTTAACTGCTGGATGATTTTCAAGCTGTCAATAGTAAATAAAATATTTGCTAGGGAAAACAATCACTTCGATTACTACGGGAGATTTGCAGGGACAGAAAAATTTGGCGACTCCACGCAGTTGGGGGAGTCGAAATGTATCAAGTTTTCCGAGTTTATGGAATTTGAGGGATTCCTTGTATAGGATACTACTGACGAATCGTTGAGCTCATCGCCTATCAATATTCAATACTTTTAAATATTTTAAGTATCCAAGTCATTGATGAATCGTTTCGTCAATCCCCAATGACTTGAATCTAGCCTATCAATATTAAATACTAGCTCATCGCCTATCCCTCAGATTGCACAAACTCGGAAAACTTGATACATTTCGACTCCCCCAACTGCGTGGAGTCCCCAAATTTTTCTGTCCTTGCAAATCTCCCGTAGTAATCGAAGTGCTTATTTTCCCTGGCAGATATTTTATTTACTATTGACAGCTTAAAAATCATCCAGCAGTTAACATATTCGTCCTTATTCGAGGTGTCTGTTTCTGTGCTTTCTAAGCACATTGACAAGTAGCCCTCTTCGCCCCTATACACCATAATTCTGAATTTGCAGTCGCCCTTTTCGAATGAGGGGCTCATCAGCCTGTGTTTAGTCATCACCTCGGAAAACAAACTAAAATTCCTAATGTTCCATGTGTATTTTCCGCCAGATAACCCCGAATCAGTCTTGGTAAGTGACCATGACTCGTCCAAAACACAGACATCAACAATGATTGTGAACGAATCGTTTTCTATGAAACATAACTCCGGATCACTAAGAGAAAAAAGGTGGTGCAAAATTATTACGGCCTTGCAGGCAGTTTTTTGAAGTAAATCTACACAAGCTCTCTTTGATCACCGACTTTGATTCTTCCGAACAAGACACAATTTGAAATAAGCAAGGTTATTTTCTTTCCTATCAATGCTTGTGTATAACTTCTAAAAACAAAGAAGGGCTTCCGTTCGATGACATACCGGCTGGATAAACGACTAATTGAGAATCGAGTGCACCAGAAAATTTGAAGGAGTGGTTTCTCATACAATTGGATTTCCTTCTCTTCAAATTTGGCTTCTGAGGGATTCCTTGTACAGGATATTGTTGAATTTGTAGTACTATTTCAAGTCATTGACGAATCGTTTAGCTTATCGTCTCGGGATAGAACTCCCTATTGTGATGAACTGCTATGGGAAATCAAGAGGTTTTCATCTTTAAAAGACATTTTGAAGAGGAGGATAATCACGGGACTCGCGGTGAAGAGTGTACGATTCAACGTTGCTGAACAAGGGTTTCGTCTCGTTATTTATCCTAGAGGCAGGTCATTAGAGAACCACCAACAAGTTTCATTTTTTCTCTGTGTTGGGGAAAAGTTGAACATCGGCGAGAGTTATTTCGTTTTTTTACTGGATAAATCATATCGGGATATGTGTTTGTTGGAAGAGTAGGAATTTCTAATGTTTAGTTGGACAAGATTGCTTGCGACCTAGCTTTGTGTTGTAGTTAGCGTCGCCTCAAGCGTAGGACTAGGTCGTTTGTAGCATAATAACTCGGAAGTCTGAGGTCGAATCCACAGGGAAGGGTCGGAGCTAGTGAAAGGTTTAATTTACGGTAGGGGTTTTGGCGTTAGAACGGCCAACCTTTTGGTTTGGTTTGGTTTGTTTGTGATTTTCTCTCTCTACCTCTAATGAGATTGAAAATTATAAATTAAAGGCGGCAAGGTCTAGAGGTCCTTACCACCCATGACTAAGGAAATTCAATGGCTCTTGACTATAACTCAAGCGAGAGACAAAGTCACTTGCTCTCACTCGGAAGATTTAATAATGAAGATCATTTTGACTCTAGAAAATGAGTTTAACAATGGGATAATTTATTTGAGGCATTTTTACAAACACTTGGAGTGACATAGCTCTAAGCATCATGTGTGGCAAATAGTCAAGTCATTGCCTACACAAGATCAAAAAGGTTAACAACTCCTAGTTTTGGTACATAAAATTGAACTTACCCAACGAAAACTAATCTTTAATCACATGAATGATGTTCGTAAATGGAAAGAATCTCTCTTAGACATTTTGTCGAACATCGAAAGTGACATAGCTCAAAGCATTGTGTGTGCCAAGTGATTTGTCTACACCCAATCAAAGAGGTTAACAACTCTAAGTTCAGACCGAAAATACGAGTGATACATCCATTCACAAACCCACAATAAACATGAAAACGTGAGAAACCATTAAAATACCGAAGTCATGGCGTGATATTCACCCCATGACCAAGCCTAAACTACTACTCAAACATGTTTAAAGTGCGCAACAAAGAGAGAAACGTGATTAAGGAAAACATGACGAAAATGGAAATAAACACAAGATTAAGATAGATTAAGATGATTACTACAAATTAATGAAGAGAAATTACCTTGAAACTAAGTAGAAAAGCTTGGATCTTAGAGAGAATGGAGAACTAAACTAAAAGGGAGGTAGAGAGAGAAAGCTTAGGTAGTTGATAACCCTAAAAATCTGAGGTTGGGGACCTTTTATATGCCCAAAAGTTGTGCTAAAGTATTACAAAATGCCACTGGATATTCCTTGATCGGGCACAAAAAGTGCAGAAAAATGCAGCCAATACCGGTAGGCACAAAATGTGGGTACCGGTACTGAATCTCACTGATCACTGGCTACCTGTAGGCACAAAAGTGCTCTACCGGTACTGACTGGAAAAACTGTGGATTTCCTTCGTCTTGATCCCTTGACCTTCCGGCTTGTCATCATGACCTTTAGGCTTCCTGAGTCTTGTTCAATGCTTCATTTCTTGACTCCCGGGACTCGGTGGCGGAGTGCTATGTGGCCTCGGGTGCTCGGGCATCCCTTGGTTCAACCATGACGTCAAAACATGCCTTATTCTCCACTTTTACCTGAAACTAACAAAAAGCAACCTCACACAAAATCAATCGTTTAAAGCAACAAAATGCGCATGCGTGTGATCAAAATGAGCAAGATAAGCCCCATTATTTACACTTTTGGGGACTTATCAAAGATTTTGGAGGAGGGAGAAATAGAACTCACCCTTGAAAACCGGCTTACAAGGAGAGGGCGCCCAAGAGTATATACACAAGGCCAAACCCATAATTAGTCGATGTGGGACACAAGGCCAAACTGTGATGTACATTCAGGAAAAAAAAAAACTTTTAAGATGCTTAAAATTTAAGGGCTAGACGAAGTAAGTGGGCCGTGTCTGGCGGTTTCATGTGATTTGGGCCTTCAGTATTATGAATTCGGGCTTAGCCTCCTGTCATGTAGATGGACTGGAACCTAAGAAAAAAAAAAAGTAATCAAAAGAGTCATGTAAAAGTCCTTTTATTTGTTGTAATTATTTTGGTTCTCGTTCTCTTCTCCCCCTTGTTAGTTTACCTTTTAATTTTCTTTCATATTCTCTCGATTCCACACTCACAAATTGCTCCCATTTTCGGGGAACCTCTAAAAGAACAATTTACTCAACGTGATTTAAAAAAATATATAGTATATTACACCAAAAGGGTAAGCAATTTGGGACGGAGAGAGTATTCAGTAAAGAAAATTTTTTCTCTTCTTAGTATTTTATTTTCCTTTTCCTTACAAAACTAAACAGATCAAATGCGTAATATCCTAAATTTGGGGAAAAAAATGAGTGTGTAGTCCTACATTGGTTCGGAGTTAGAGCATCACTTCGTACTTTAGTAATACCTTTAAAGCCAAATTAAGAATCTTCAACTAATTAGGATAAATGTGACCAAACATACAATCCAATTTCATAACTAAGCTTACTCTATAAAATAAATGTAGTACAAACAAGCACTTTTTCATGCTGTGTGCGAAATGTCAAAAATAATTTATATGTCAACAACTTTTATGTGACGTTTTAATCTTTTAAAGAAAAAATTAGAATGTTAAAATTTGTTAATTAATATGAGGGCCAACCTCTTGTCAATAGTAGTCGAACGCTAACCTCGCGCTCTAAAGTTTCTCTACACAACTATTGGACTAAACCAAAAAAATTTATTATTGAAAAATTCATATGGTGGTAAATATGGATACGGTTTCAGACTCACTTTTCTTTCATTAAAAAAGTTTGATCTACTTTTTGTTTATAAACAATATTTAAGGATCTTTTTTATTAGTGTGAAAATGATATAAAATATAAATATAAGACAAAATGATATTTTCCTATGCTTTGTTATCATGAATTTAGAAGAAAAGTGTTAGAAAAGGAATTTTCTTGTACAATCTAGTTTGGCATAATTACAGAGCTTCCACTTTCGCAATAAAAAACACAAAAAAAATATTATTTTATTGCAGAGTTGCCACCCCTTATGGCACTTCTAATTATGCCCATAATCTTTCATTTCCTTTGATGATCCATCATGTATGTAAAGGGTAAGTTGGTAACTATAAATTTTCTTGAAAGATCTTTGCAAAAGTTTTCATTTAAACGTAGAAAATAAAAACAAAATTGATTTTCACTTTACTTTCTTCCATTTTCACTTTCCAAATATTTCTACTCAAACGGACCCAAAAGCGTACGTCATAGTGCCATATTTACCGTATTTTTTTCGATTTCCTGTCTTACCTTGATAGTAGCATGAGGGGAGCAAAAAAGGGTTTCAAATTGAGAGGATAGCTGACTTGACACTTCTATCTTCTTCTTTCTTGGCCCAAAAAAAAAAAAAAAAGTGTCATATCAGTTATTTTGATGTTTTGTGTGCAAAAATAACATGTCTTGTGAATGTATGCGGTGTAAAATAAAATCATAAAGATAGATAGATAATTTAATGATTTTTAACGAAAGTTGAATCAAGATCCCTTGTGTAATGCATTTTGTGATGAAAATTGGATTCATAACCGTTCTATTTTGATAAGTCCGACTAGTATGTTTATTTCATACGAATTAATGGTCTATCTGTCAAGGTTTTGCATAATAATAACGGTTTAAATAGCAAAGAAAATAATAAAGGGAAACTCGTTTGATACATAATACTATATAGTAACGGTTCAAATAGCGTGGTTTCATTCGAACCGGCCCTTTTGCAATTGTAACATATGAGTTCGCTTACTACGAGCCCAAAAGCGATTGTTCAAATGGTTCGGTATAACGGATCATCAGACTCTAGGATTGGAAAGATGGCTAAAAAATGTAACAAGGGGTAGAATCTTATCCTTATTAATTTCACATATGTGCGGACGAAGAATTAGCAGGGACTCCTTCAAGCACGGGGTTGAGTGGTGTTGATGCGGGCAAGGACACCTTGTTCGGTTTGGGTCTTAAAACCCACCCTGCACAGTCCCCAATAAATTTTTCTTTCTATCTCTCTCTACTCATTACCCCAAAACCCTCTCTCAAAACCCAAAACAAACAAAGCAGTACTCCTACTTTCTGGGCCGAGTCTGATACATTCGGATACAACTATAGGATTGGAAAGATGGCTAAAAAAATGTAACAAGGGGAAGAATCTTATCCTTATTAATTTCACTTATGTTAAAGTTATCGGTTTGTAAGCTGCACATGTGGTAAATTTCGATACATAGTTAGATTTCGTCATCCCTTTCGTCACGGGGATCAAATTGGTGGAAAAGTAAGTTTAGAATATCAGGCTAGCTCGATTGTCAACATCTAAGACGAGGTTTGTTCTCGGCTAAGAATTTAGGTTTAAAATCTTTAAGGTGCTATCAATTCTTTGAAGGGCAATCCATACGGAGTTTTACTCCGTCTTTAAGTAGGTTTTACTTTAATCATCTAAAAAAATCTTCTGACGGATTACATGGATAACCCCGCTGGTGGCGGTTAAGAACTAGATCTTTGATCAAAACCTCTTAAAAACTATCAATTTTTTTGAGGTCAGTTCATACAAAGTTTTGCTTCGGTTTTAATCATCTAAAAAAATTTCCAATAAGATTATTTTCTCATATCTCATATCTCATATCTCCAATCATTAATCACATTTCTCTCTCTACTCATACCCCTCTCTCCAATCATTATTCTCATTTCTCTCTCTATCTCTCTCCAATTATTACACCTCTCTCTAATGATTATTTTTTCCAAAAACCCATTCAAACACTATCTCAAAATATTTCTCAAAACTCTCAACCAAGCAAGGTGTTAGTTTTTTTATTTGAAATACTATGATTTTAGCACCTGCTGAACTCATTTGCTAAAATCAAGGTTGATTTTAGCAACTGGGTTGCTAAAATCTTTTGGAAAACTCCAGGTTAAATTGGGAGGGTTGATTCTCGAGGATGAGAATCATAGATTTCACACAGGTTAAAGGCTAGTAATGAATAAATGGACCGTTGTGACTTATCTTTGATTCACATATATATTGTGTATACTCTGTGTGTAATGTATGGATTAGAAGGGTAGGGATTATCTACTAAGAGTCATTCTCTCATGGTGCAATTGTTGGCCCTGGCGTTTCATGCCAGGTACGAAGACAGAGGGAGGTGAGAAGCATTTCCAAACAAAAGAGCAAGCGGCAAAGCAGGAGGAAGCTTAGAACTCTATCCCGATTAGAAGCTCTGTTATTTAATTTCAATGTATTTTAATTCGGTTAAGATCCAAGTTATGTATTTTTTTATGCGATAATAAAACTATTCTTTGGTGTTTAATTTAGAGATTAACATTTTAATTGGTTTAATTAACTTAATCATTTTCTTATAAATGATTTAAATAACGTTTCCGAAAATCGGAGCGTTACAATGGGTTAAATCAGGGAGGTTCTCATCTCACTTCTCAGACCTCAGGCAGTGGGTTAAATCAGTCGATAGCGCCATCCTCATACGTCAGATCGTCATCCTCTGGATCGAAGTCCACTGCTTCCTCATCAAAAAACTCGTTGATCGTAAGTCCGGTGAGGACGTCCTCTTATGGATTGTCAATTCGGAGGATTTTGCGAATATAATTGCTAGCTTCTTTTTTTTTTACTCTCAAAAGAATTTTTTTTTTCCTCCCAATTGTCTGTCTATGGATTTGTTATTTTTCTATTGGGTTTGCAAAACAGGAATCGATCAATTGTTTTGTTGATTTGTCAATCCGGAAAGAAATGAGCAATGTTGATTTGTTGAGTGTTGGATTCTTCTTCTAACTTTCTCTCTCTCTCTCTCTCTCTCTCTCTCTCTCTATTTCTCCGTGTAAGGAAGAAGAAAGGCACAACAGAAATTGGGTGGGGCCAGAGGGATACTTGGGTAAAGTGGTGCCCGGATAAGTTTTAGACAGGGGGAGGGGTGTCTAAAAATAGGGAGCTTCCAGGAGGATATACAAATCCTGGGAGATTATATCCAGGACACAAGAAAGCAAACAAACAAGGCATATGACCCACCCGGACAATATTTATATCCGGGAGAAATCTATATCCCCCTCCTATATACCCCTGCCAAACAGGGCGTAAGAAAATAGAACACAACAGTACGTCTACCATTTGATAGAAATTGGGTGGGGCCAGAGGGATACTTGGGTAAAGTGGTGCCCGGATAAGTTTTTGACAGGGGGAGGGGTGTCTAAAAATAGGGAGCTTCCAGGAGGATATACAAATCCTGGGAGATTATATCCAGGACACAAGAAAGCAAACAAACAAGGCATATGACCCACCCGGACAATATTTATATCCGGGAGAAATCTATATCCCCCTCCTATATACCCCTGCCAAACAGGGCGTAAGAAAATAGAACACAACAGTACGTCTACCATTTGATAGGGCAACGGGACTTTATTCAATAGTGTTCCGACGTTGCTCTTTACTATCCTTTTTTTTTTTTTTTTTGCCTTTTTTGCTTTGTGTTTTTTTCGATAGGACAAATAGCTATTGATGACCCACGAGAGAAACGACAATTTGAAGGAATTTTTTAGGTCAGATATATGCGACGACGAGAGTTTACGATGCATATACATATATGGTGTGTAAGTCATTTTAAACAATAAGCGCATAGGGAAAGGCTCATCTCTACACATATTCTAGTAAGAAAATACGGAAAAAAATAAAAGTACAAGTGCTTGTGGCATTGGTGGTATTAGGAATCTTTCATGCCTCGTCTCTCTGTTCTTTAGATCGAATTTCCAAATGAATTTATGTGTGTCAAATTGATCGCACAATTGTGAAGTGATGGTCCCAAAAATAGTTGTTAAAAAATCACCGTACAAAACAGGATGTGTATCTTACAATTTCTATTGTGGCCTTCATTATACATGACGCTCGGAGACCGCGTGAGCAAATGCACGTGCTCGGGACGTGCCACCGGGATGCCGCGTAGATCCTAACTGTTGTGTCACCTCACGAGCCGGGCGTGCTCCGGCCCGGCCCGGCCCTTTCGGTTTCCACCCAAGTTCATGCGGCCCAAGCAAGCTCAAGGAGTGGGCCCACAACCAACCTCCACAATGAGATGGAGTACTATCTATTCAACGATAGGAATTGATTCACACTACATTCTAATCTCCATCGACTCACAAATCATACATCAATTTACTTAAAAAGCACTCAATTAATCATGATTAGATGATGATAATATTCTTATAATAATGGTATATATTATTTGGTGGGACGTCAGTGTGCTTACATGTACGTGGCTAAGTTGCGGTGGCCGACGTTGTGTTCTTGAATGCAAACGGTAAATCCATGCGTATTTGGGCACTAAAAAATTTTAGTAATCCAATTATCGCAAGTGCTTTTGTATATGCCACTGCAAGTCAAAAAATTGGCATGCAATTTCAAGGACGCTTTTAAGTACCGGATGCCAATTGATTAGGTGGGGTTGCTCTAATGGAGTAATATTTAAAAGGACTTTGCTATGCGTACAGATCTGTGAACACGTACCGCGTCGTGAGTCTCACTTCGGAGTCCTACACGAATGATCCAAACCGTTCTTTAATTTTAAAACATGTTTTCGATTGGATTAAGAAATGTGCACGATCGGATAACTCTAAGTGTTTGATCCAATTTTATAATTTATAATTCAATATTTAAGGTTATAAAAAATAGAAATATTAGATTAATCACTTAAGAGTTATCCAATTGAACTGATTTTTCAATAAAATAACTCAAAAAATATTTACAAAATAATGAACTGTTTAGATCATTTGTATGGACCCCACAATGCGATCTGTGCACATGGATCTATGAACAAAGTTGTACTGTATTTAAAATCCTTTCTGCAAGGATCTGGCTCCTCTCCAGTACCCTTCCCCTCCGGTTCTTTCAAGTTTTAAATTTTTTGGGCTCATCCCAGGCTTATAAGAACGATCAGAACCGTTTACGTTATAGATGTCGTCGAGATATTTAACCACACCAAAACTCATTTTGATCATATACCGATCAATACTTGATCGGCACACATTTATATATTGTAAAAAGAGATACAAATGGGTTCGAATCCAATGTGCATGATGTATTTTTTCTAGTTTAATTTGTGCCAATTAGGTGTTGATTAGTACTATATGATTAACTTTATTTTTTGTGTGAATGAAGTTTTTAATGAGATCCATAATAAACAGTTACGATTATTGTTATGAGTCCGGGATGGACCCACAAAATTCAAAACCCAAAGAGTACTGGAGGGCCTCGGTAATGGAGAGGAGCTTCATCCTTTCAACAAAGAGCATAACATCATTGATCTCAAGACTTTCTTGGCAAGTTCCTTTTTGACTGATACACCGAATAGATGTGACTGCAAATTCAGGGGCGGAATGAAAGTTTGTTAATTTTGCATCAAATTTTTAGAGATTATTGGTTCGTTTTTGGTCCTTACAAATTACGTTAGGTTTCAATTTCATCATTGTAAAAATTTTAGTTTCGATTTTACCCTTACACTTTGAAACGAAGTTCAAAATTATCCTTCGGTAACTCTTGGACGGAAAATGCATACGTGGATAATGGAAAATGCATATATGACATCATTTTTACACACAACAATGCCACATACACCACAAAAAAATACACATTTACACATCATCATTTTTTGGAGTGTAAAAAAAAAACGAATAACGTGAAACATTGATTTTGCTATCCCGGAAAAAATAAAAAAACCTAAAAACGTGAAACACTCACATTTCATTTTTTTTTTTCCCTTGATTTTTTGAAACATTAGAAGAGAATGGTTTGAAACACATATTGAAGTGCCGATAACATGACCCTATACAAAACAAAAATGAACTTGGCGACTAATGATTGAGAGTTGATATGTTAGTCATGACCATGTGATCAGAACAGAAAGTTAATTCAGCCGACATTAAAGGATTTGTGCAATGTCACTGAATGCGGCTTCATCCTGCCAATGGATATCTGAATTTCATGGGCATCAATCTAGCTCCCTCCTCTCGTTATGGTTATTTAGTCTTTTTCGAGCACCGTCATGTGAAGCTTTGCGATTCTTTTTCATGACAAATGTTTTTGTTTGCTAAAAAAGAAGAAGAAAGAAAGCATAATGACCACATGGGGTGCATGCTGTCGTTTAAGGGATAGCATGCGTGCTGACCCATCTGGGCCTCCCGTGCTCGATAAGCAACGACGCAAATCAGTTCGATAATGGACGGTGCAGATCTATTTGTGTCCGAATAGATGTGCGTAGTTGAATATCGAGCACAGACGGCTCGAATGACGTCACCACGTCCCTCAAGGATAGCTCGCACCCCATTCAAAAAAATTGTGTGACTATCAATTATACACTGACAATATCCAACATCATTGAATAATCACTACTCTCATTCCTGACCCCTAAGATAAGGACGCATGCTCTTGGAAACAGGAAGTACGTGCCGCCCATGACTGTCAACTCCACCAATCAACTCAATATTGTTGGTCTAATCATTAAAATCACTTCTTTTGCATAGGATCCAGATTCTTTGGACCGAAAGAGACAGTGTAGATCTGGATCGTTCATTGGTAAATTTAATAGTTCAAATTTTCTCATAAACTTATTGATTTCAACAAATGAACGATATAGATCAAAACTGTCTCCTTCAGTCCAAAACATGGACTAGAAAGAATCATTTTCCTTTTGCATAATAGGACAAAGGAATTATCCTCAATGAGGAAAATAAAATAATAAAAAAAAACTAATCAATCCATCTTTTCAATATTCCCTCCGTCTCTGTTTAAGTGTTTAACTTTTTATTTTGGGATGTCCCTAAGTAAGTGTGTGGTTTGAAAAGTTAATGGGTAAAAGTGTGTACAATTATCATTTTGCCTGTTTAAAAAGTTAATGGGTAAAAGTGGAAGATAATTTTGAAAAGTAAGGTAAAAATTAATGTGAAAAGTGTAAAGTGGAGAAAAAGTTGATGTGAAAGGTGTAATGATGATGTTTCTTTAATAAGTTAGATTTACGAAGGGAATTGATATTGACACTCTCCAATTGGTTAATGGCACTCCCCTTATTGATATTGGCACTCCTCTTTTGGAGTGTTATTAACAATTTGGGGAGTGCTAATATTAATTTCCTTTACGAAGTAACGCATTTAAAAAGGGACGGAGGGAGTATCTATTATTTGTCAGAAAGTTTAGGTACCCAGAATGGGTACCCATAAAGTACCAAGAATTTGAAATTCAACGGTCTAGATTCACTTCAATTGCATCTGGACCATTGAATTTTGAATTCTGGGTATGTAGTTGTGCTCTTTGTTTGCATTAATTGACACCTCCATTCATTATTTTCCTTTTCAATAATTGGTCAATCCATGATAATATGGAAAAAGAAGAAGAAGAAGAAGTTAAGCTTGTGGATGAGAATATGGCAACTTGCAAAGAGATCGATGCACAGCTTGTGCAGTGGTATTAATTGGTTCACATTGGCCATACCAAAAGTTGAATTTGATCTCATCACAAGTTCACATGGACGCTGTAATTCAAGTTTGAATTCGCATTGATTGATGGTGGAGAACATGCATCTTTCACATCTATCTAGTCTAGAAACTTGTTAAGCTGTTTCGATTAATGGTTTGTAATCTTCCAACTACACAACAATACATTGTTGACGACTTCTTCCGTCATTTTGTTTGTTTATTTTTGTATTTCATACTTTTTAAATTTTTTTATTATAATTCGTAATTCTTTATGTGACATGCATGATAGTTCTCAATAAATTTTTTATTACAAAACAAAGCTTTTATAATTACTAAATAAATTATAGAATTAGTTGTTTTGGAGAGACATTAATGTCAAAAATGAACAAAGAAATTAGATGGAGAAAGTAAACCCAAACACATTAACATGACTGACAGGAATTCAAGGCCGCGGACTATGAGGCAATTTGTCTTTAGTCCATGTGGAGGTGATTCAGCATTGGTTCTTCCTCAAAGCCCACTCCAGCCACAATTGTCGGCAGGGCCGGCCCTGAGATTATTGAGGCTTAAAGCAAATTTTTTAAAAAAAGGCCCCTCGATTTTATTTTTTTTAAATCAATACGTGTGGAAAATATATGTAAATAATATTAAACATGATATTTTAGCTTCGTAAGTTAATTCAATAAAATTTTGAAAAAAATTATACCATTAGGACAACAGGAATCAAACACATATAACGAATTCTCGTTCATTCTCAAACTAATCATGTTGCTAACTTTAATTGTAAGATAATATTTTTAACAATAAGAGAATTCTTTTTTGCAAAAATTATTTTTATCATAATTTGTTGAGTGAAAATAAATTATATTGGTGTACTCATAGTCAAAATTGTTTTATTTGTGAATTTGGTATAAAAAGTTAAAGGTAAGATGGAAATAAACAAAAGAAAATTAAAAAAATTATCCAACCATTTATGATGTTGAAAGATTTGAACTTTGGTTTTTAGTAACATCTACAACCAATACAAAAGGTGCAAGAAAAATATATTAATCTAATAGAAATATAAGAAAAGAGAATAGGCAAGAGTAATAATATAATCCAACAGAAAATTGAGCAAAAAGGTTGTTATGCCAGAAGGCCCTAATGGGGTTTGAACCATGGGCCTCCCGGTTTTAAAAAGCATACACTGACCACCAAGGCAGGAACAAGCCTCTTGCCAAATTTCGGAGAAACAAACATATGATAGAAGTCTTATATCGAAAATGGGCCCCTAATTTTGCTTAAATTTCGGAGGCCTAAAGCGGTCATACCTCCGGCTTTACCCCAAGGCTGGTCCTGATTGTCGGAAGACACTTTGACAAGCAAGTTAGTACTTGTTTTAGCGAGGGAGCAAATAACAAGAGTTTCAAATCTAGAAATGTATACCTCTGTTAGGGTTCATCCCTTGGTATTTACAAGTCTCTCGTGCTCGACACGAGCCTATGACGTCACATTCGCCACGTTTGCCTTCTAGAAGATTCTAGAAAGACCTGCTCGTTTGCCACGTTGCCTCTTCCATGTGCTTGAACAAACCTCCAACGGCCTTCCCGGGTTGCCTCATGGGTCGAGCCCTTATGGCCCAAACTGAAACCACCAAACCCGGAGACCATTTAACACAACTCTGGGTCCACACGGAACGGTATGCGCTAATCCCTTCGACCACTACAGTTCACAATCCACAAGATAGGATTTCTTCAAGAGGGATTTACAAGCCGGTACAAAACATTAGACTCCACTACCTCTGGGTCCAACCCAAATTCTAAAACTTCCCACCAAGGTAAAAACGCTATTTTCTTCCACAATTACCCTAGGCAGTAGCGGCTCCCTCTACACCTTCAGGCGGCTACAGCTCTAACCGTCTCCATCTTCAAGGACATCAGCAGCAACTCCAGCCTACTCTGCCGCCTCCCCCCCCCCCCCCCCCCCATTCTCCTTCTGCTTCTTCTCCTCCTCCTCGCACCGCCGCCTACGACCACGGCTCCTAGTTTTCTGCTAATTCTAGGTGCGAATTTTTTCAAATTTCTCCGATTATCACTGCGAATTTCTCTGAATAAGGTATACATATGCAAATTGGGAATCATATCACTACCAATGTTCAAAATCAAGTCAAAGGAATCAGTAAAAATGAATTTTGTAAAAATTCGCAGGGTGCAATTTTTGCGATTATTGGGTGCGAATTTTTTCAAATTTTGGGGCTTCACCTTACCACCGTCGGACAAGGCAACGATCTCGTTGTTGTCCAGTCATGATGGTAGGGTGGACACCGATGAACTTTAGTTAAAGGAATCAGTAAAAATGAAATTTGAAACAAATTCGCAGGGTACGAATTTTTTGATTTTTGGGTGCGAATTTTTCAAATTTTAGGACTTCGCCGCTGCCGCCGCCGCAGAGGGCGGCGATCTCTTCGTCGTCCAGTTCATGACGTTAGGGCTGACGCCGATGATGGAGAAGAAGCGCTTCATGGCGTGGGGGTGCGAATTTTGCGAATTTTGGGTGCGAATTTTTCAAATTTTAGGACTTCGTCGTTGCTGTCGTTGCCGCCGTCATAGAGGGTGGTGATCTCTTTGTCGTCCTGTTCATGACGTTAGGGCTGACGCCGATGATGGAGAAGACGCACTTCATGGCGTTGCAGGAGGATCGGCTGAAAATATGACAAGTCAAGGACAAAATGGTAAAGTAACCTACTCACCTAGACATACAGGTAATTAAAACGCGCGACTATCCTTTGCAGGAATTAAAGAGTAGTTTTCTGTACTGGACAATAATTTTCTGTTTCTTCAATCCCCATCAATTGGCTCGGTGGTACCAACTCTGGGCAATAATCTTCTTTTCAGTACAACCAATTGCAGGAGGCAACCAATTGCAAGAGGAATCAGATTGTTGCGACCACGAAAAAAGGAAGAACCCATTTGTTGTCAACTTTTAGGCCTCGTTTGATTCCGGTATTAGGAGGCTAGGATAGGATAACACAAGTCCAATCTCACACAATCCCGCGTTTGGTTCCCGAAAAGCACGTGGGATTACTAATACCGGTACTAATTTAGTCCCTATATGGGGGGTATTATTTTATCCCATGGGGGGGCACTAAATAGTCCAGGATAGAAAGACACGGAGGGGAAAGAGCAAATAATTGCAAAAATGCCACTGTCATAACCCAATCTCTGACCTGCTTCTTCTTCCCATGGATTTCACGCCCTCTCTCTCTCTCTCTCTCTCTCACTCTCTCACACACACACACACATTACCAGATCCGACTTTTTCCATGGATTTCACGCCTCTCTCTCTCTCATTACCAGATTTGAACTGTCAGAAAGAAGTCATTTTTGGTCTCCAGAAGTGAAATCGATCTGTCTATCGAATGCAGACTTGAAGTCGTTTCTGGGTTTCGATCAGCAAGACCGAAGGCAACCTTGAAGTCGTTTTTGGGTTTTGATCAACTCTTGGGTTTTTGGATTCGATCAGCTTGTGGCTTCGATGAACTTGAAGGTTTCTGGAAAAATGGTAAATATGTGTTTTTTTTTTCTATTTAATTTCTATTGGTTTTTTTACTCGTATTGGTTTCTGGGTGTTGATGAACTCGTATTGGTTTTTTTAGTCCAGTGATCGGGGAAGTGAATTTTGCCCCATTAGTCATGTGTCAGCCCATAAAACTAATGGGGGGGAAAAAAGAATAGGTTATGACCCCTTTGATTTTTGCCAGAAATTGGTGCACCAGAAATTCTTGGAAGAAAGAATTTGCCCCTACACAAATGAGTAATTGGAGGGAGAGGGAGAGGGAGAGGGAGAGGGAGAGAGAGAGAGAGAGGGAGAGAGTGTGTATCTTGAAATTAATCCCGAATGTAGTTTAGGGAACCAAACATGGGATTGACCAAAACATGGGATATCCCAATGTTAATCCTGCATTAATCAAACAGGGGATTGTGTGAGATTCAGTACTAAATTAGTCCCAGGACAAATAGTCCAGGACTATCAATCCCAGGACTATTAATCCCACATGTTTTAGTCTGCGAATCAAACGAGGCCTTAAGGTTAACGAGTTCTAATTGGCTCTGCACTTCCATCAATAGGACGAAATCATGATTCGACTGCATTCCATTAGTGGAAAATTACAAATGATTGTCCTTTTATGATCCTATCTTTTCTTTTTATCTTTTCACGAATAATCGAATATGCCCCAAAAAATGTTTGAAAAGTAAAAGTTTCTCCCACTAGCTAGGAAAAATTATACCATGAGGGCGCCACATCTTCCCTCATCAAATTGATACCATGAAGTTCAAATTGATTAGATGTTGATAGCCACATGATAAATTGTACGTATTCTGTTGTATAAAATGAACTTTAAATTACAAAATCATGTTCATTATCCATTAATTTTACAAAACAAATTATAATTTTGTTTATTTATATCACTAATTAAGTTCTTCAAAATTATGGATAACTACAGGATGTAGAAGACAGACTGTTTAGACTGAAGTTGTTGTCCATATGAGACCCACAAACAATAGTTTCGTGGTATCTAATTAAGGGCAAGTACACCAGCCTCCTCAAATATTCAAACTTAGCCAAAGTAGCCATGCATCCAATGCTCCTTCATAGCCTTCCCGTGACCTCAACTTTTATTTTTGCTATACAGTATCTCTCTCTCTCTCTTCCCATTATCATATCGCTTGAAACACCGATTCGTTTGGCTGCACCCCGACCTATTATTTGCCAAAAGATTAACATGAAAAAGTGACATGTGATTGGCTAAAAAATACTCATATAGTCTTGACTTTATCAGTTTGACAAATACTCCTAAAGATATATATGCCAAATAATGACTCATGAGTTCGTGAATCTTCTGTCATAGTCCTTCTCAAGTCCCCTCCAAAATGACTCAATTCCTAGCACAGTTGGTAATGAAAATGGTTATATCCTCTTGTAAAATAATGACATGTTAAAAAAATCATTACTGTTCCAAATAATGATTAGGACAACAAGTAAACCTTAATTAAAAATCATATTCTTCCCCCCATTTGTCCGTACCATCACCCACATAAAAGCACCACACCAAGTCACCAACCCAAAAATAGAACCTCATGCATGCATGCCCACTCTTTCTTAGAAACAACATGGCTACTTGACCCATTTCATATTTCTATATTAGCTGTCCACAGTGAGTAAATTTCTCACTTAACAACCAACCAAGAACAAAATAAACGTATAAAATAACCTCACCTCAGGTTGGTCTTGCGTTCTTAGCTTCGATTATCCTTGTCAACAACTCTATCTTGGAGCCGCATAACCTCACGTGTAAGCGTGGAAAGAGCTATGGGAGGCATTGTGTGGACTAGTCTGAAGCGTCCGCAAACTGACCCGAAACACCTTGTATTACCGGAAAATAACCATATAAAATACTACAAGTAAACCATAAAAATAAACAGAACCGTACAACTATACATAAAATAGAAACTTTAAGCGATTCCTTTCTAGAACCACTCATCCAAGTTGAAGTTGACTATCATTAACTCCACTAAAAATTTGAGAGAGAGAGAGAAAGAACGGGCCGGGCCGGTGCAGTCCCATTTTCTCCATGTATAAATACAGCATCCTCATTTCCATCAGAACGACATAAGTACTAGAAGTCTAGAAGTTCCTTACTGTAAGTCTATAACAGCCATTACATAGCTTTTTTGAAACGTATATATTGTGCATGACGTTCATTTTATCCACAATAATTCATTGGAGACATTGAAGATAAGCTACAGCGTATGCCATCCACAGTCCAAACACAGCTTATATATATCTGTGCAATCCATCAATTGTGTTGAAAATTTAACCCATTTCTCAATCCCTTTCCTTCACCTCCACTCTCAAAGAAAATGTGCATGAGCAACCAAATTTCTTGATCATTCATTATTTCTTGATCTGTGTTGTGGGTATTTTGCTAGTAATATTTATCATCTTCTCAATCGTTCGGCTTTCTTGTCAGGTTACCAACTTCGTTGACCTTTCGGGGCACTTCCGCTCATTCTGAAAACTAATTTTCATTTTCTTCAAAATGTCCATGATCATGTGCAAACAATCACAATTGCTTAACATTCCGCCTGGTGGCGGCCGACTAAACCTCCAGCTCCTCCGTCCACCACGTCAGACGGAGAAGGTGGTGGTGGTGATGGGTGCCACCGGAACAGGAAAGTCCAAGCTCTCAATCGACCTCGCCACCCGTTTCCCGGGGGAGATCGTCAACTCCGATAAAATCCAAGTCTACGAGGGTCTCGACGTAGTCACAAACAAAATCACCGAGGCAGAGCAACGTGGGGTCCCACACCACCTATTAGCCACAATAAACCCCAACTCCAACTTCACGGCAGCAAACTTCACCAAATCCGCTTCCAAAGCAATAAAATCGATTTCAAGTCGGAAAAAGATTCCCATCATCGTAGGGGGATCGAATTCTTACATCAAAGCCTTAATCGAAAGCGAAAACTACGAATGCTGTTTCCTTTGGATGGACATCTCTATTCCAGTCCTCGACTCGTTCGTTTCCGATCGAGTCGATCGGATGGTGATGGCGGGAATGGTAGAAGAAGTTCGAAACATCTTCGATTTCACATCGGATTACTCGAGAGGTATCAAAACTGCGATTGGTGTACCTGAATTCGATCGGTACTTTAGAATGGAAGCTTTTTTGAGCGAAGAATCTCGTGCTAATCTGCTTCGAGAAGTGATCGACGAGATAAAGAGCAATACGAGGAAACGGGTGCGTAGGCAATTGGAGAAGATTGACAGGTTGAGGAATGTGAAGGAGTGGAATTTGCACCGATTGGACGCTACCGATGTGTTCAGAAAACAGGGGAGAGAGGCGGACTCGGCGTGGGAGAGGCTGGTGGCGGGGCCTAGCTTTGGAATTGTGAGTCGTTTCTTATGTAATGTGGGGCCTGAGAGGTATAGGAGGGCGGCCGCGATGGAGAGGGCTATGGCTGCGGTGGGACATTAGAGCTCGTTTGGATGATGTATAAAAGAGGCTGACTATTTAAACCGGGGGATGAGCATTTAGCCCATGGTTTGGGAAGCAAAAATGCCCCCTGACTAAATACAAGCAGGGGGAGGGGGTGCTTGTATTTAGTCAGGCCTCTCATCCTCCCCCTTTTTACCTCCCTACCCTCCATAATCCCCAATTTCAGCCCCAAAAATAACAAGTAAACCAGATCTTGAACCGAAAAAGGAGAAATTACCATCGGTCGGACCAATTTCGTCATCGTCTCCGGCAGTCATGGCACTTGAAGTGCTTCGCTGGAGCTGCTACGTGATGGTGAGGCGTCGGATTTTGGTGGTGAAGCGACGGATTTTGGTGGTCGGACCAATTGCAGAGAGAAAGCGAGAAAGAGATGCTGGTGGATGATAAAGAAGAAAAAGAACTTCTAAAGAAAGAAGATGGGTATCATTGGGGGTGGCCACTTGTCCCCAAATTCGCCACTTGTCCCTTATTTAATTTTTTTGGATTTAGAAAAAAATGGTAAACACAAAGTATGTGGAGTAATTAGTTTGTGTAATTGTTTTTTTTTGTTTTAATTTTACTACCTAATTTCATGTAATTGTGTAATTATTTTTATGTAATTGTGTAATTATTTTTGAAATTATATAATTGATTTAATTAATTATCTAATACTGGCTCATGAAAGGGCAAATATGTCATTTAACAGTTTTTTACATCATCTATTCTCTTTATCCCTCATTTCTTATCCCTCATCCAAACTATGTACTATTTAATCCTTCCTTCTTAACTTTCACATCAATGTGGGTCCCACCCTTCTTATTTAATCACCCCAACTATTTTATCTCCCCTTACTAATTAATCCCTCTCAAACTAATACGTCATCCAAACGGGCCGTTAGGGGGTGTTCCAGTAAAGTGATTTTTGAATAAACTGGTTTTTCACGATTTTTTATGTGGTGTATTGTGAGAGAATGACATGTCTCGATTTTTGGAAAAAACTATTTTTTGTTAGTGGAACACCCCCAGCGTCTGAGATCCCTTGTGCCCAAAAAATTGAGCTAGTGGACAATGGAATTAATTCTCTCTCGCGAGAAATTGAGGCATTTGGCTCGGATATCTAAATTATAAAAAAAATTAGCATATTATTGTGTGATATGAGATTTGACAATTTTAGAATTTAATTTGTGATTTTGTGTACACTATGGTTTAGTGACTAAGAGCATCCTTATGTGGCTCTTTACTTTAACTTTTGAGTTAAGGTAGAGAGTCAAACCCCTAAAATAAGCCAAAATCAGGCTCACCAAATGGTTGATCAAATTGGTTAAACTTCTAACTTTGCTACAGTACCGCACTAAATTTGGTGCGGCACTGTTCACTCACCAGGACACTATTCATGCACTATTCATTTTTTTTTATACTCCTTCCGTTCCAAAATAATAGTCCACTACGAAAAGTCGTGTCATTTCTCAAATCAAAAAATGAAGTACTTCCGTAAATCATTTTTCCAATTTTTTTGCACTGAATTAAAGTACGTGCAAAAAAATTCGAAAAATGATACACGAAAGTACTTCATTTTTTTATTTGAAAAATGGCAAGAGAGAGAAAGTAGGGCTCTTATTTAGGAACAAAGGGAGTATTACTTTTGGGGAGTAGGAGTAGAAAGAAAAAATAGTTTAATGCAGTAAAGTTAGAATAGAGAGTCTGATTCTGTGAACTTTTGTAGAAGTGGCTTGCTAAATTGTAAAAGGTGTTTTTGAAGTTAAATTTGGTGCTCCTGATAAGGATGTTCTAAGGGCATCCTTATCTGACACACCAAAAAAAATACTCCCTCCGTCCCAAATTAATGGTCCCTTTTCGGCAGTTGTGCCACTCAATAAATTATGTATATTTCACAATCTATAATGTTTTTTATAATTGCAAAAATTTTGTTTTATAAAACAAATCAAGATCTATCAAATAAGATCCATATTGGATATAAAAAGAACCATAGATTGAAAGTTTTGGACAATTATTTGAGAAGTGCCAAATAGTGAAAATGGACCATTAATTTGGGACGGAGGGAGTACCAAATTTAACCTCAAAAACCCCTTTTATAATTTAGCAATTCACTTTCAAAAAATTCACAAAATCAAACTTTCTATTCAAATTTTAGCAAGTCACTTTATCAAAAACTCACAGAAGCAGACTCTCTATTCAAACTTTTACTCTTACCTCTCTAAATTAGTAAATATAAATAAAAGATTAATAATACATAACATAATATAATACTAATGAAATGACTCAAATTTCGTTTCTGAATCTTTCTAGACTATAGAAAATTAATTAGTCATTTTCTTTTCTATTTCACGGAATGTTTTATTTGTAATATACATCTAATTTGAAGATATTGATTACTATTGATATACAACAAGCTCATATTTTTTTTCAGTACCTTTTCTTAATGATGAACAAGATCAATTTGGTAGAGATTAAAATATCCCTTCATTTCTATGATCACGGATCCTAAAAGGCCCCTTGACTATTATGTATAAATGGGTTTGAATCTATTTGTATAGATTAATAGGAGAGCGGCGCATTCAATATCTTCGGAAAAATACGAAGAATAGGGTTTTCTTTGGTGACATAAGATCGAATTGTACAAAAAAATAAAAATTGGGGATAATTCAGTTTTGACTCAAATTTCTGATTAGTAATCAGGAAATCTCTCTAAAAGAATGAATTCTTTTTTTTTTAAGAGAAAAATGGGTTTTTTAGATCTTTAGCACAGTACATAGATTCTGGATCGATTCAGAATTAAATAATATCTTCGATACCTTTTTATTTTATTTGTTTTCGACTTAGAACTTTTTTTATAGTAAAAAAAAATTCCCTTTGAATAATAGATGTCTTTCACATCCAACTCGAATAATGAGTAACCTTTGTATTTTAAAATGGGAGTTCCAATATCATGTATAAATGACTCAAATTAGTAAATATAAATAAAAGATTAATAATACATAACATAATATAATACTAATGAAATGACTCAAATTTGTTAAGATAAGGGCATCCTTATTTGACACACCAAAAAAAACATCAAATTTAACCTCAAAAACACCTTTTATAATATAGCGAGTCAGTTTTCAAAAAATTCACAAAATCAGACTCTCTATTCAAATTTTAGCAAGTCACTTTATCAAAAGATTACAGAATCAGACTCTCTATTCAAACTTTTACTCTTCCCTCCCTCCTCCTCTTTTGGTGAGTGAACAGTAGGTTACCAAATTTGTTAAGTTACTGTAGCAAAGTTAAAAAATCTTCAAATTGGTGAGTTTGTTTGGTGAGACTAATTTTTGAGGTTTTGGAGGAATTTGCTCTCTACTTTAACTTTAAAGTTAAAATAGAGAAGCTGATGATGATGCTCTTACTCTAACAAAGTAAAGAAATCTTCAAATTGGTGAGTTGGTTTGGTAAGACTGATTTTTGAGATTTTGGAGGAATTTGCTCTCTACTTTAACTTTAAAGTTAAATTGTTAAGCCACATATTGATGCTCTAATAGTATCGTCCACTTAAAGCATTGATTAAATAAATGGCGATCCACCACTTTCGAATGTGGCCTTTCCAATGATTTATCGCTCTTACCTTCGTGCTAGTTGGATTGGATAAGCGTTTTGCAATGATTTTATAGCAATGCTAAAATGGCAACTTTCGGCACACATGGCATATCCACACGTGTCCGATGCGCATGACTTTAGGGATGTTCAGTGGGTCAACCGATCCGTTCAAATTGAACCGTCCGCAAATCCACCCGAGGCATGTTACGGATGGATACGGATCATAATATTCTAGTTTTGGCGGATTCGGTTCGGGTTCGATCTGCCCAATAATCCTTATTCAATCCACCCGATTTGCAACTGAACCGACCCAACCGTTCCTTACTCACGGACGGGTATGGATGGAGAATACGACAATCCGCCCAAAATCGATCCGCGAATAATCCTAAGATTTGCATACTCCGGACAGTTCCAAATAGACTTGTATCTGAATTTGTGTTTGAACATTTATATCCCAAGCATTTTCAGTAGTATAAATAGTTGCAAGCCACCTGCCTTAGTGCCTTGCATCTTATTAATTGGATAGTTTTCAAATGTTTCTGGAGCAGTGATATAGTGAGTGATCGCAGCTGTTCGTTCTATTTTGAATAATGAAAATTACTCACTTCACCCCGAATCCAATCATATGAAAGTTGGATATCAATGGAAGAAAAGTATGCAGATTGAAACTTTTAGGCTTATCCCATACATGATTACGGGGCTTTTTAGGCGGCCTAAGTTCTTAAAAAGGACAATTGACACTGTGGGGGAGTTCTTCACCGGACTGGCCTCTTTGCTCGTTTGGAACCGCGCTGAGGGGAGAGGAGCTGGGCTGAACGTCACCTGGTCCCTAGGGACTCATCGGAGAGGGGCGCCGGAGAAGCTGGTGTACGCCGGAACGGTACCTGCACAAGGGAAACAACCACGTCAGTACCAAGCCCGGACGGTGGTGGTCCGGGAAGGTACTCCGATGGCTAAGTCAGCAACGGAGGGAGAAGTATATTGGAGAACTAGAGAGAAGGTGCAGTCCAGAGCTAAATGTAGAGAGAGGGAGTTTTTCGGAGGAGAGACCCACACCCGTATGAAGGGGGTGAGAGTCATATTTATAGGTGAGGGAGCGCGTGTTCGGCACACCCTTCGGGGGCCTCACGCGCCCCGCTCCTGACATCGCATTAAATGCACTGAACGACGCATGCCCCCCTAGCGGCGCCTCGGCCGCTGTGCTCTCAGAGGCGTCACGTGCCCTTAATGTCCCTATCAGTCAGATCCCCCATCCCCCCTGCAGGCGTAGGTCTGCAGGGTTGGTGGCTTGCCATGATGAGGTGCACGTGAAGTAGTCAAGCTCATTAATATGCCACTCAGACTGTCAGGAGGTGCCTCGATTAAGCCCCCCCTGCCACCTGACGCGACCCGCCCCGGTACCGAGGCCAATATACTCGGTCCGGGTCCCTTCTCCTATCAGAGGCGTCACGTGCCCTTAATGTCCCTACAATGCCCTTAATGTCGCGTTGGGCGGGAAACGGCTCGCCTCCCAAGCAGCCAACGGGGGGCTGACACGTGGCGTACGGAGCGGAGGGGAGTTAATTGCCCCTCTCCTGATGATGCCAGCTGTCCTCGCCCGCAGCGAATCTCTGCGGCGACTGTGACATGCCATCATTGCTAGAGGCACGCCCCTGGGGGACACGTGGAGACCTACCCTCCCTACGGTTCGGATGCAACTTGTCTGACATCCTTCCTGGTGGGGTCGGGCACGCCGGTTGCTCGCCCGTAGCGACCTCGGCTTTCGGCGGCAGTCAGCTCCCCCGTAGTAATCGATCCGTACGGAGGAGCCGAGGGGCTATTGTAGCAGCCGAGGTCATTAGAGGCCAAAAGGGGCCAACAGACCCACCGAACCGCCTCATGACGGGTCTCGGCTGGGTGCTCCTTCGGCGTGTCGGTCGCGGCCCTCGTCGCACCCTCGCCGCTGACCCGCCGAAGGGGCTTGTCCCTCGCCGAAGGGAACTAGGCGGAACCGAGCTCGTTTGCCCGAAGTCGCGCGCCGAAGGGAACGAGCACGGCATGAACTGTCTCATGCCGAGGGATGGGGGTGCCAGCCGCCCCTCCAACGGGTGGCTAGTGATTTGACAGGCGTACGGGATCGAAGCAACGTCAGGACGTTGCGCTCGAGGCGTCTGGCAAACCACGTGACGGACCAGAGTTGGTGGGCGCGTAGGCATGCAGAGTAGGGTGACGTCAGTCAGAGCGGCGGGGTAATCAACGACTGACCCACATGTCCGTTCAGAAAAGGACGGCACGTGGGATGGACGGGGAGCGTAGCATGGAAGCTTCCCTTCTCCTATAAAAGGGAAGCTCTCCCCACTAGAGTGGGGGCTGGGAAAACTTTCACCTCTGCGTTTGTTGCATATACCAAAGCCTTCATCTTTCACACCTAATATACATACTAGAGTCTCGTGACCACTCTGTTGGCCCTGCTTCAGGAGGCTGAAAGAGTCAATCGGAGAAGTAACCCCCACAATTGGCGACTCCGCTGGGGAGGTTCGATTGCTTTCCCAGACTTGGTGGTTAGCCTTCTCCCCACCCCACCCGGGAGACCCCCAGATGTCGGATCCTACGCAAGACTTGACCTTAGGCCTCGACGCCTTCGATGGACGCGGCCAGTGGCGCCACTCGGCCGACCGCCGTAGGTACGAAGTGCGACAGGACACGGGACTACAGCTCGCCTCCGTGGTTAGCCGGGGAGGAGTTGCCGTCGTAGACCCCAATGCCGCCGGCACGAGCAACGCCAGAGCTCATAGCATGCCGAACGACTTGGGAACCCCTGACAGGCAGGGAATCCCGCTCCCTCCTCCTCCTCCCTTGCCGCTAGAGGCCCAAGTGGCCCTCCTAATGGCCGAGGTGGAGGCCCTGAAGAATCAGCGACCGGCGAACACCAGCCGAACGAGGAAGAAAAGGCCCCAGGCCCCCGCCCAGGCCACGGCCCAGACTGGGAGGGACACGGTATTCACTCGGCTTGGCAACAACGCGTTCAGGATAGACGAGCGCGGCCGGGCTCATAGAGATCGGCACACGGGGGACGCCAGGGCGAGGGACAATCTCTCTCGCCCAATTGACGTCCTCGAGAATAGCGCTATGGAATCGAGCGCAAGGTCGGCTGGCCGCCGCAGGGACCTTCACGAAGCCGGAGACCGA
Source organism: Vaccinium vitis-idaea (assembly GCA_963854785.1). NCBI lineage: Eukaryota > Viridiplantae > Streptophyta > Magnoliopsida > Ericales > Ericaceae > Vaccinium > Vaccinium vitis-idaea. Next base: position 2,820,356 of record OY978216.1, on the reverse strand, counting down.
GAGCGTCGGAAGAGACACGGAAAGGGGGTCGTTGACGATTGCGGAGGTGAGCGCGAACGCGCGCTCGGTGATCTAAACCGCCGCGGACCGGAGTTACCAGCGGCGGGGAGGGACGGCGGTCCATCCGGCCAGGCATTGGATCACGGTCGCCACGTTACCAGGCCGATGGACCGGGGGGGCGCGCAAACCACCGGAGGGAGGTATCGCCCAACACGGGAAAAACGCACGGCGCGAGAGCCCGAAGACAGCCCTCAGAGGAAACGGGCCTCAGAGCAAAGCCAGGTTCAGGCCAATCGAGGTACGGGCGAAGATTGGAAGAGGACGTGTGACAACAGCCGCGCGGCTGGAATTGGTCAGTTGTCTCAAAGCGAGGCCGAAACCAGGCTCGACAGGGCGCGGCAGTCGCCGTTCACAGCAGAGGTCAACGGGGCGCTCCCCCCGAGTAACTTCAAGATACCAAAGTTTCCGAAGTACGAAGCCAGCTCAGACGCCTTTGTGCACGTCCAACAATACAGACAGACGGCGGGGCTTTTCGGTTATAGTGATGCTATCATGTGCAAGACTTTCTCCATGAGCCTGTCCGGCCCCGCCCTAACCTGGTATGGACAATTGGCACCGGGGGGCATCGGTTGTTTCGGCGACTTGGAGAGGGCGTTCACGTCCCGGTTCGTCACCAACAACGTGCAGCCGAGGACGGTCGACGCTCTGTTCAACCTCAAGCGGTCGCCGGACGAGACCCTGAAGGCATTCATCGGCAGGTACTGGGAAGTCTACAACGCGATTGAAGATTGTGACCAGAAGCTCGCCGCGTCGTCCTTCAAACACGGACTCGATGAGCACTCCGAGCTCTTTAAGGATCTTTTGCTGCGGCCGCCGAAGAACATGACCGACTTGATGTTCGTGGTAGACAAGTACCGCGAGCTCGAGGAGTTTCTCGTCAGCCGTGGAATAAAAGATCCCCCCAAGGCGCTGAAAGAATCGAAAAAGCAAGTCAACAGCATTAAAAAGGGAGTCAGAGAAAACGACAACAGAGATGGGGCGAACGACAACGATAGGGGCGCCCCGGCAAGAAGTAACAGGGATGGCCGAGGCGGAAACGACAGGGGAAACTGGGAGAGGCCCCGACCAAACGACAGGGATTTCGTCGCCGAGACGACAGTGTTCAGGGAGCCGATCTACAGACTCCTGGGGCCGCTGGCTCGGAAGAAGTGGTTCGAGTTCCCGGAAGGCAAAATCGGAACGGCAGACGGCCGGGAGCCGAGGCACTACGTCAGGTGCTCGTATCACGATGAACAGGGGCATTACACAACGTCCTGTCAGCCATTCAAAGAGCACCTGGAACGGCTGGTTGCGGAAGGAAGAATGGAGGAGTGGATCGATCGGTCGAAAACTCCGGTCGTACAGCGGAATGCAGCGCAACGCCCCCCCCGGCGGGAGCCGCGGTTGTCGTTATTCACGGCTCGGCTAATCAGCGCCGAGTCGACCAGCTTCGCAGCGAGCTAGGCCGAGTATCAGCCCCGGGACGGGTGATGACGGTCGGGCAAGCGCCGAAGCGGAAGTTCGAAGAGTCATCGAGGCCGTGGGCAATCTCTTTCACCGAAAGGGACTTGGAGGGGGTGCAGCTCCCCCATGACGACGCCCTAGTGATCGAGGTGGCGGTGGGGGACAGACCTGTGAAGCGGGTACTCGTCGATCAAGGAAGCTCGGCGGACGTCCTATATTACTCCGCTTTCAAGGCCTTGGGTCTGAAGAAGGACGACATCGTCCCGCCCGAATTCCCGCTTGTCGGGTTCGCCGGATCGCCTGTGTGGCCTCTCGGCAGTATCAGCATTCCGATCCGAACAGGCTCCGTCGTCATGGACGTGGATTTCACCATAGTTGACTTCCCGAGCCCGTACAACGGCATCTTGGGCAGGGGATGGCTCCACGGATTGGGGGCGGTCGCGTCCACGCTGCACCAGCGTGTTCGTTTCATCGGCGCGTCGGGACGGCAAGAGACGGTGATTGGGGACCAGCTGGTCTCCAAGAAGTGCTTCGTCAACGCCGTGTCGCCAAAGATCAACAAAAAGGGGAAGGTCCGGCAGGTCCAGTGGATAGAGAGGGGAGACGCCCGGCTCTTGAAGATGTAGGCTTGATAGCCGAAGAGAAAGCGGTAGAGAGCCTTATCAAAGTCCCAATCAACGAAGAGGGGACCAGGTTCTTCAGGGTGGGGGCGTCCCTCACCGAGGCCGGGCGGTCCGAAATGGTGCAATTCCTCAAAGACCACGTAGAGGTGTTCGCTTGGACGCCTTACGAGATGCCGGGCGTAGCGCCGGAGTTCATCGCGCATTCCCTTAACGTTGACCCGGCCAGGCGGCCGATGGTTCAACGGCCGAGGAGATCCTCCGCCCAACATTCTGACGCCGTGACAGAAGAGGTTGATCGGCTATTAGAGGCCGAGGCCATTTGTGAAGTCCAATACCCCACCTGGCTGGCGAACACGGTGGTGGTAAAGAAGAAGAACGGTGAGTGGCGCGTGTGCGTCGACTACACCAACCTCAACGACGCCTGCCCGAAGGACTGTTTCCCGCTCCCTAGGATAGACCAACTGGTCGATGCCACGGCCGGACACGCGAGGCTGAGCTTCATGGATGCATACCGCGGGTACCACCAGATCGCCATGGAAGTGACGGACAGGGAAAAAACCGCCTTCATCACGCCGAGGGGCACCTACTGCTACAAGGTGATGCCCTTCAGGTTGAAGAATGCTGGGGCAACCTACCAGCGGATGATATCGAAGATGTTCAAGAACCAGCTCGGTGACACCATGGAGGCTTACATCGACGATATGGTGGTCAAAAGCAGGCACGCAACCGACCACATCGGACACCTCTCCGACGTCTTCGCCATACTAAAGAGGCATCGTCTGAGGTTGAACGCCGAGAAATGCGCTTTCGGTGTAGGGTCGGGAAAGTTCCTCGGCTATCTCGTCACACAGCGGGGCATCGAAGCCGATCCGAGTCAGATAAGCGCGATCCAGGCCCTCCGAGCTCCCACCACCTTAAGAGAGGTGCAGCGTCTGACTGGCATGGCCGCCGCGTTGAACCGTTTCATCAGCAGGTCTTCGGATGTGTGCCGACCGTTCTTTCAGTCCATTAAAACCAGCAAGAGAGCGTTTGAGTGGACAGAAGAGTGCGATAAGGCGCTCGGCGACCTGAAGAGAACCATGTCGCGGGCCCCCCTTCTTGTCACGCCGGTCGGTGATGAGGACCTCTATCTGTACCTCGCTGTCTCGACCCACGCTGTGAGCTCGGCGTTGGTCAGGCAAGAGGGATCCGAGCAGCAACCAATTTACTACGCCAGCAAGACCATGCTGCCGGCCGAAACGAGATACCTGCCAATCGAAAAGCTCGCTCTGGCACTCATGACCGCGAAGAGGAAGCTCATCCCCTACTTCCAGAGTCACACCATCACCGTAATCACGGAGTTCCCCTTAAAGGCAGTCCTCCGGAGAGCCGACTTGTCCGATAGGATATGTAAGTGGTCCCTGGAACTAGCAAACTTCGACATTCGGTTCCAGCCCCGGACGGCGATTAAGGGTCAAGCCTTGGCTGATTTCATAGCCGAGCTAACTCCCGGCCTGGTGGCCGAGGCCGAAGCCGAAAACGGGGGAAGCGCGACTGACGAAAGCGTGCGCCATCAGCCCACACTGAAGACAAGCTCCCCAGCCCACGCCGACTTCATCGCCAAACGGGCCATTCCCCCGCAGTCGGCCCAAATATTCACTGGGGACGCCTGGCGTCTTCATGTTGACGGTGCTTCCAACAGCCGGGGGGCTGGGGCTGGCATCGTTCTTGTTTCACCAAGCGGTACACTACACGAGAGCGCCCTAAGCATCGGTTTTTCGGCCTCCAACAACGAGGCGGAATATGAGGCCCTGATTGCTGGCCTTCGGCTTGCCAGACACATGGGGGCTGAAGAGGTACAGGTCTATAGCGATTCTCAGCTGGTCGTCAATCAGCTGACCGGGGACTACGAGGCCCGGAACCCTCGGATGAACCATTACGTGGCCCAGGTGACCGCTTCGCTAGCGGACTTCAAACACGTTGCCTTCGAGCGGGTCGGGAGGGAAAACAACGCCCACGCCGACGCCCTCGCTGGCCTTGGTTCCGTTTGCGCCGACCTTTCTAGTAACCGGACGATTCACCTCGGCGAGATTGATTCGCCGAGCTTCGAAACCGCCCCGCAGGTGCATTGCATTGAGCCTCTCGTCCCCACCTGGATCGACCCCTTGATCGCGTACCTACGCGACGAACGGCTACCGTCCGACAAGAAGGAGGCTCACCGCGTACGTTGCCAGTCAGCGTCCTACTTCCTCGACCCGACTGGACAGATTTACAGGCGCTCCTACGGTGGCCCAGACCTCCGGGTGGTCCATGACAACGAAGTCCAGACCGTCCTCCATGAGCTGCACGAGGGCAGCTGTGGCACACACTCGGGCGGCCGCTCACTCGCCGACCGAGCCCGAACCCATGGTTACTGGTGGCCCGCCATGCGCAAGTCCGCCGAAGCCTACGCTCAGCGTTGTCAGGCCTGCCAGAGGCACTCCTCTCTGCTCCATCGGCCTACCTTGCCACTCCAGCCGGTTTCGAGCCCCTGGCCATTCGCCCACTGGGGGCTCGACCTTGTCGGGGTCCTGCCTACGGCGCCCGGCGGGTTTCGGCACCTCGTCACCGCCACCGACTACTTCACAAAATGGGTCGAGGCCGAGCCGCTAATCACCATTTCGGCTGAGGACATCGAGCGGTTCCTTTGGAGGAACATTATCTCCCGCTTCGGCGTCCCCTACGCAATCATCTCCGACAACGGCACCCAGTTCGTTGCTGAAGGAATCAAAGCCCTTTGCCGGAAACGCAACATCAGAATTTATCACTCCACGGTTGCCTATCCACAGGGAAACGGCCAGGCTGAAGCAACCAACAAGGCCATATCTGCCGGCATCAAGCGTCGTCTCACCAACAAGCGTGGCAAGTGGGCCGAAGAGCTCCCAAAGGTTTTGTGGGGCTACCGGACTACGCCCCGGCGGAGCACCGGCCGCACGCCGTTTTCCATGGCCTACGGCATCGAAGCCGTGCTCCCTCTAGCAGCGACCCTCCCCACCTCCCGCACTGAAGCATTCCACCCCCAGACGAACGAGGAACACCTCGCCGCATCGCTAGACGAGATTGACTCCCTCCGCGACGCCGCTCACATCAAACATGCATCCTATCAGCAGGAGATCGCCCGCGGCTACGACAAGCGGGTGCGGCTGCGCCCCTTCAATGTTGACGACCTGGTCCTCCGGGAGGTAGTCAAGAAGAACCAGAAGAAAAAGTTCATGCCCAACTGGGAGGGTCCCTACCGCATCATTGCAAAGGTGGGCCACGGCTCCTACAGACTCTCGGAGATGGACGGCACTCCGGTGTCCAATCCCTGGAACGCAAGCAAACTGCGAAAGTACTACGCCTAGGACCTCCGGCTCCCGTTTTTTCTTTTTTCTTTGTTCAGAACTTCCCTCGTCGGGCTTTTGTAACGCCGAAGGATTTTGGAATGTTAATCACAGGCTTCTCTTTGCAAATCGATACGCTTGGGGTCACGGAAACTGCCCTCCAAGCGCTTAAGGCGCGGGGCCGCCCACTGCCCTCCAAACGCCTCGGCGTGGGGACGCTCATTGCCCTCCAAACGCTGAAGGCGTGGGGCCGCTCACTGCCCTCCAAACGCATCGGCGTGGGGTCTCTCATACTGCCCTCCAAGCGCTGAAGGCGTGGGGTCTCTCAAATTGCCCTCCAAACGCTGAAGGCGTGGGGCCGCTCATTGCCCTCCAAACGCTTTAGGCGTGGGGCCGCTCACTTCCCTCCAAACGCCTCGGCGTGGGGACTCAAATTGCCCTCCAAACGCTGAAGGCGTGGGGTCTCTCAATCCTTCGGCAGAGAACGGGGGCTATTGGCTTTGGTTCTCAGCCGACGGAGGGGCTATTAGCTACCTCCTCGGCTCGTCTTACTATTCAACATCTCTACCAAATTACTATTGCAAAAACAAACAGAATTAACGTTGTTCCATTAGTTCAAAAACAAAAAACAAAACATTACGCCAAAATGCACGGCGAGTAGTACGAAGTTGAAATTACATTGTTCCCAAACAGCACCTACAAACTAAAATCAAAACAGATCCTACAAGCTAAGCGGCTGGGGGATCCCGAGCGGTTGGTGGGTCTTGGGCGTCGGCAGATTGGGCTTCATGCTGAGCCTTATCAAGCCTTTCGGCGGCCTCAGCCAGACGGATGGAAAGGACCAGCGGAGGAATCGCTGGCGGGTTTCGGCGAGGGTCGTCGGCCGGGATGTCGAAAACATCAAGACCAACGTTGTACCCAAGGACGAAGGAGACCTGATGCGTCTCCCTCGCCATCTTCACTTCTGCCTCGGCCTTGATCTCCTCGAACTCATCGGCGTACTCTTGCCCGGCCTCTTCCCCTCCTTTTGCTTCGGCGTCCGAAATTAGCTTGGGCAGCTCCGCTTTCAGCCGCTCCAACTCGTCTGCTGCTTGCTTCCTGGCCGCCTCCACGACGGCCAGGTCGGCCACACTCTTTTTCCTCTCAGCATCGGCTTCAGCCGCCTTTTTCTCCGACTGTGACATGCCATCATTGCTAGAGGCACGCCCCTGGGGGACACGTGGAGACCTACCCTCCCTACGGTTCGGATGCAACTTGTCTGACATCCTTCCTGGTGGGGTCGGGCACGCCGGTTGCTCGCCCGTAGCGACCTCGGCTTTCGGCGGCAGTCAGCTCCCCCGTAGTAATCGATCCGTACGGAGGAGCCGAGGGGCTATTGTAGCAGCCGAGGTCATTAGAGGCCAAAAGGGGCCAACAGACCCACCGAACCGCCTCATGACGGGTCTCGGCTGGGTGCTCCTTCGGCGTGTCGGTCGCGGCCCTCGTCGCACCCTCGCCGCTGACCCGCCGAAGGGGCTTGTCCCTCGCCGAAGGGAACTAGGCGGAACCGAGCTCGTTTGCCCGAAGTCGCGCGCCGAAGGGAACGAGCACGGCATGAACTGTCTCATGCCGAGGGATGGGGGTGCCAGCCGCCCCTCCAACGGGTGGCTAGTGATTTGACAGGCGTACGGGATCGAAGCAACGTCAGGACGTTGCGCTCGAGGCGTCTGGCAAACCACGTGACGGACCAGAGTTGGTGGGCGCGTAGGCATGCAGAGTAGGGTGACGTCAGTCAGAGCGGCGGGGTAATCAACGACTGACCCACATGTCCGTTCAGAAAAGGACGGCACGTGGGATGGACGGGGAGCGTAGCATGGAAGCTTCCCTTCTCCTATAAAAGGGAAGCTCTCCCCACTAGAGTGGGGGCTGGGAAAACTTTCACCTCTGCGTTTGTTGCATATACCAAAGCCTTCATCTTTCACACCTGATATACATACTAGAGTCTCGTGACCACTCTGTTGGCCCTGCTTCAGGAGGCTGAAAGAGTTCAATCGGAGAAGTAACCCCCACAATTGGCGACTCCGCTGGGGAGGTTCGATTGCTTTCCCAGACTTGGTGGTTAGCCTTCTCCCCACCCCACCCGCGAGACCCCCAGATGTCGGATCCTACGCAAGACTTGACCTTAGGCCTCGACGCCTTCGATGGACGCCGGGAGAGACAGCCGAGGAACGAAATGGCCGCCGCATCTGAAAGGCCCACTCTCGCCCAACTAAGGCAACAGCAGCAGAGAGAGCGCCGAGGGCGCGCTCCGCGAGCCGGGAGAGGAGCGGGCCACAGAAGGGGGAGGGAGGAGCAGCCCGCAGAGGAAAGTGACCCCGCCGCGAAGAGGCTTCGGGTGGACGAGTCCTCCGCTCCACCCTCCTCTCCGAGGAGCGTCGAGGAGGTTCCGGGGATCCCCGGGGATGGGGTGCCTGCCAATGCCGCTGGTACCCCCACAGCACATACACCCGAGGGTCAGCTGCAACCCCGGGGATCTGGCCGCACGGTGATCAATGCCTACCCCGAGGCGGGGGGAGGGTCAGATGTCGGTGCCGCCGAGGAGTGGTCTCCCATCTATGCCGGCAGAGGAGGGGTGAAGCTGACGACGGCGGACAGCGTCCGAGCGAACCCGGACGTGGCCAACGTGTTGCTAAAGGGACTGGCTCTCCCCGCCGACATGTCCGCCGTGGACGCTCTCTCCCTCGACGACAACTTCGTGGAGCTCCACAGCTGTCTGGTCAAGGTAAGGACACTTCTTCGTCTAATCCAAGTTCATCTTTATTTCCGAGGCCTTGATGCTTATTACTGATTTTTCCTCACTTTTTCCAGGCAAGCCAGGCCTCCACTGCCGTGCACAAGAAGGTGGTGGCATTGGCCAGCGCCTCTAGGGCTGCCAAGGCAAAGCTGAAGGAGGAGAGGAAGGCCGCCGAGCAGATGAAGGCTGAGATCGATGGCCTCGGCAAGAAGCTGTCAGACCTCAGCCTTGAAAAACAAGGCGTCGAGGGGAAGATCAAGTCCGCCGAGGACAGGGCGGTTGCAGCTGAAGCCGACGCCAGGAGGGCAGAAGAAAGGGCCAAGTCCGCCGAGGACAAGTTCAAAGAGGCCAACGAAAGGGCTAAGGCCCTGGAGGCTCAGCTGCGAGATCTCCAGACCGAGCAGCAGGAAATGCTGACCGCGGCGGACGAGAACGGATTCCGGAGGGGGGAAAGGGAGGCCGGGAGGCAGTACCTGAAGGAGTCGGAGGAAATCGAAGTGGCGGCATTCAGGAAGGGGTACTGTCTCAGCCACGCCGATTGCTTCCCCGCGGCATATATCCGAGGGGTGGACGCCTGCAGCGCTCCTCCTGACGCCGAGTCCAGAGTGGTACCTCCGGTCCCCGAGCCCCAGATCCCGGAGATGCCCTTGGATGATCTTGAGGAGGATGCCGAGGATGGTGGGGACGATGACCAAGACCACCCCGCCGAGAATACCCAATCCGAGGCCCCGGCCGTCTAGATCTTCCTTTACTTCTTTTTGTATTTCAATTTCATTAACTGTTGAGACTGGCACCGAACTGTTAGGGCACCCAGCCAGATCTCGTATTTTTGTAACTTTAACACAGGCACTCCGGGGGCCGGCACAGAACGATACACCATCGCCGAGCCCCCGCTGTTTTGATGTGAATGGATGTTTGCTTTTTGTTTTTATGCGATTTGTTTTTTTTTTGTAAAGTTTTTCCAACTTAGAGTAGATAGTATGAACCGAGCCAAGGCGCTAGGCCGAGCCCGTGGTGCATAGCCCCCCTTCGGGAGTAAGCAAAGCTCGTTGCTTCTTGCCGAAGTAGTTGCGCCGAGGACGGACGAATCTTCCGAGGTCGAACACGTGAGCTCGGCCGAGCACGTTTGAAGAAATCTCGGCTTAGGTGGGGAATTGCTTCGATAGCCCCCGATTTCGTACCTAAGCCGGGGAGGCCATAAGCCGAACACTAACCAGAGTACGTCCCCGAGCCCGTATTTGGCTGGGGGGGTACGATGATGGCAAAACCTGGTAGTTCTGCCCAAGGCTTTGCAGTAGGCAGATTCCGAGACCGAACGGTCTTCCGTTCGCTCGTACGGGGACGGGCGTATCATCCGTTCGCTCAACCGAGGACGGGCGTTCTGGGGCCGAACACGTGAGCTCAATCGAGTACGGTCGGAAAGTTCTCGGCTTAGGTGGGGAATCGCTTCGATAGCCCCCGATTTCGGACCTAAGCCGAGGTGGCTTTACGCCGAGCAACATTGGTCTTCCGTTCGCTCAATCGAGGACGGGCGTTTACCGAGCAAAACAGTTATTCCACCGAACGTGGGTGGTATCATGGTGCCTTTGAGCACAAGGCAAAGAACAAACGATTATGAGAGAATTACAGAGAGAAAACACAGTTTGTTCATTCAATATTTGGCCCGCTCGGTTTACAAAGGATCACCGAGGGCGGGTAGCGATCATGGAAAGACAGTTGGGCTACCCATAAAACTTCCTAAGCTTGGAGGCGTTCCAAGGGTTGCCCACAACCGTGCCGTCCATCTCGGCAAGTTTATAAGCCCCATAGCCGGCCTTGGCCGTGATTTTGTACGGACCCTCCCAGTTAGGCATAAATTTCCTCTTGTTTTTCTTTTGGACCACCTCACGAAGGACGAGGTCATCAACATTGAAGGGGCGCATTCTGACGTTCTTGTTGTAGCCCCGGGCGACCTCCTGTTGGTAGGCGGCGTACCTGATATTTGCATCGTCTCGGAGGTCCTCGACGTGATTGAGCTCAGATGAGATGTGTTCGTCGTTAGTGGCCGGATGGAATGCCTCGGTGCGCTCGGTCGGAGCCGTTGCAGCGAGGGGAAGGACAGCCTCCATCCCATAAGCCATTGAGAAGGGCGTTCGGCCAGTACCCCGCCGCGGGGTGGTGCGATAGCCCCAGAGGACCTTGGGGAGCTCCTCGACCCATTTTCCTCGTTTGTTGGTCAGCCGCCTCTTGAGGCCAGCCGAGATGGACTTGTTCGAGGCCTCGGCTTGTCCGTTTCCCTGAGGGTACGCCACCGTCGAGTTATAGACTCGGATGTTCTTCTTTTTGCACAGTGTCTTTATGGCCTCGGCCACAAATTGGGTGCCGTTGTCCGAGATGATAGCGTAAGGCACGCCGAATCTGGAAATGATGTTTTTCCAGATGAAGTGCTCCACCTCAGTGGCAGTGATATGAATGAGGGGTTCCGCCTCGACCCATTTTGTAAAGTAGTCCGTGGCGGTGATGAGGTGCTTGAACCTTCCGGGGGCGGTAGGGAGTACGCCGACGATATCTAGCCCCCATTGAGCAAAAGGCCACGGGCTAGTAACTGGGTTAAGGGAAAGGGCGGGTTGATGGAGGAGGGGAGAGTGCCTCTGGCAGGACCCGCAGTCCCTCACATAGTCTTTGGTAGCAATCCTCATTTTGGGCCACCAGTACCCCTGGGATACGGCACGCTCGGCCAAAGACCGTCCTCCCGAGTGGCAGCCGCTGCTTCCCTCGTGAAGCTCGTGGAGGACCCGTGGAACTTCCTCCTCGTGGAGCACGCGCAGGTCTGGACCCATATAGGTGCGCCTGTAGAGTTGGCTGGTCGAGGAGAGGAAGTACGAGGCCGCCTGGCACCGAAGCCGGTGTGCCGCTTTTTTGTCCTCGGGGAGCCGCTCGTCCCGAAGGTAGGCGACAAGGGGGTCCATCCAGCTAGGACCCAAGGGGGCGACACATACGACGTCTTCCTGCCCGGGCTCGAAGCTCGGGGCTGGAATGTCGCCAAGGATTACAGTTCGGGAGCCCCCGACCTCAGAGCATGCCGAGCCGAGGGCAGCGAGGGCATCAGCGTGAGCGTTGCTTGCTCGACCGATATGCCGAAAATCCACCTTCTTGAAGCCTCCCTGCAATTTCAACACATGGCTGAGATACCCCAGCATTCGGCTGTCGCCGGAGCCGTAATTGCTGTTGAGCTGGTTCACCACCAACATGGAATCACTGTAGACCTGCAGCTCTTCTATGCCGAGGTCCAAGGCGAGGTGTAGCCCGGCGATGAGAGCCTCGTACTCCGCTTCGTTGTTTGTGGCCGGGAAGCCGATGCTCATAGCGCATTCGTGGAGGGTGCCTTCCGGGGACACGAGGACTATGCCAGCCCCCGCCCCCCGGCTGTTGGAGGCACCGTCGACATGCATGCGCCAGGACTCGCCGGCGTAGATCGTGGCCGACCTCGGGGGAGACCTCCTCAGGGCGACTCCCGGCTGCACAGGGGTGGGATCGTCTGCTGCCTTCTCCCGCTCCTGTGCCTCGGCTTCCAACCTCGGGGTGAGCTCGGCTACGAAGTCTGCCAGAGCTTGCCCCTTGATGGCAGTTCGAGGCTCATAGCGGATATCGAAGTTAGCCAATTCCATAGACCACTTGCAAATTCTGTCCGAGAGGTCTGCCTTCCGGAGCACGGCTTTGAGAGGGTACTCGGTGATAACGATGATTGTGTGGCACTGGAAGTAGGGGAGAAGCTTGCGCTTTGCCGTAACGAGGGCAAGTGCCAACTTCTCCAGCGGCAGATATCTCGTCTCGGCCGGGAGCATAGTCTTGCTGGAGTAGTAAATGGGCTGCTGATCTGGCCCCTCCCGCCGAACAAGCGCCGAGCTTATCGCATGCTCCGACACCGCCAGGTACAGGTGGAGGTCTTCCTCCTCCGCCGGTGTAACCAGAAGGGGGGCCCTGGACATGTATCCCTTCAGCTCGGCGAGGGCCCTATCGCACTCAGGGTTCCATAGGAATGCTCGCTTGCTGGTTTTGATGGACTCAAAGAACGGGCGGCAGGCATCCGAGGACTTGCTTATAAAGCGGTTGAGGGCCGCTGCCATCCCGGTGAGTCGCTGGACTTCTCTGATGGTTGTCGGGGCCCGGAGCCTCTGAATGGCGGTGATCTGGTTGGGATCCGCCTCGATCCCCCGCCGAGTGACGAGGTACCCAAGGAACTTCCCCGAGCCTACACCGAAGGCACACTTCTCGGCGTTGAGCCGCAACTTGTGCGTCCTGAGTATGGCAAAGACCTTGCCGAGGTGACTCAGGTGGTCCTCCGCTTGTTTGCTCTTTACTACCATATCATCGATGTATGCCTCCATGATGTCCCCGAGCTCCCTCTGGAACATCTTAGAGACCATCCTCTGATAGGTGGCACCGGCGTTTTTCAGGCCAAAGGGCATTACCTGGTAGCAGTAAGTACCCCTCGGCGTGATGAAGGCCGTTTTTTCCACGTCCCCCTCGTTCATGGCAATCTGGTGGTACCCTCGGTACGCATCCATAAAGCTCAACCTGGCGTGCCCGGCGGTGGCGTCGACCAATTGGTCTATCCGAGGGAGAGGGAAGCAATCCTTCGGACAGGCGTCGTTGAGGTTGGTGTAGTCGACGCATACCCGCCACTTGCCGGTCTTCTTCTTCACCACCACTGTGTTGGCCAGCCAGGTAGGGTATCGTACTTCTCGGATGGCCTCGGCCTCTATGAGCTTTTGGACCTCTTCTACCACGGCGTCCGAGTGGACCGCCGAGGATCGCCTTGGCCGCTGAATAACTGGTCTCCTAGCCGGGTCGACGTTGAGTTTATGCGTGATGAAACCCGGGCTCACGCCCGGCATTTCGTAGGGAGTCCACGCGAAAACCTCAACGTTGTCCTTTAGGAAGTGAATCAGGTCGTTGCGCTCGGGGTTGGAGAGCTCGGAGCCCACCAGGAAGTACCTGCTGCCATCCTCGTCGATTGGCACTTTGAGGAGGTCCTCCACGGCCTTCTCCGCGGCCGGGGAGCCAACGTCGTCGAGGACAGGGGTGGACTCTGGCATCTCGACCAACTGGACCTGCCTCGGCATCCGGCTCTCTTTTCGGTCCTTCACACGGACGGCGTTTACAAAGCATTTCCTGGAGGCCATCTGGTCTCCCCAGATAGTCTCTTGCTTCCCGGACGCGCCGATGAAGCGGACGCACTGATGGAGGGTGGAGGCGATCGCCCTCATGGCGTGGAGCCATCCCCGCCCAAGGATTGCGTTGTAGGGGCTCGGGGAGTCCACTACCGTGAAGTCGATCTCCAGACGCATCGACCCCGCCACGACCGGGAGGGTGATGCTACCGAGGGGGTACACAGGGTGTCCCGCGAATCCCACCAGCGGGGTATCCGCAGGGGTCAGCTCGCTACGCGTCCGTCCCATAGCCTTGAACGCTGAGTAGTAAAGGACGTCCGCGGAGCTCCCCTGGTCGATCAGTATTCTTCGGACGTCCGTGTCGTCGATGCCGACCTCAACCACGAGGGCGTCCTCGTGTGGGAGCTGCAATCCTTCCAGATCCCGCTCGGTGAAAGAGATCGTGTGGGGGTCCTCCGGCTCCTGATACTTCCGCTTCGGGGGTTGCCCCACCGAGAGCACCTGCATTCCTTGTTCCATCTGCACCAACTCTTGGTGCATTGCCTCCGCCAAGTCCTTGCTGACCGGGCCGTGTATCGTCACGACGACCCCACCCCGTCCCCTCGGCCCCCCCTGCGGGGGCGACTGCCCTTGGGGGGGAGGGGGAAGCGGGGGAGGACCCCGAGCGGGAAGAGGCGTCCTGGCGCGATCGATCCATTGCTCCAACCGTCCCTCAGTAACCAACCGCTCTAGATGTGCCTTGAACGGTCGGCAACTGGTCGTGTAGTGCCCCGGCTCGTTGTGGTAGGTGCACCTTCCCCTCTGGGTCGGGTCCGACCCCATCTTGTCCTCGGGCCAGAGAAACCACCTCAACCGCCCAATCTCTGTGAGCAGTCTGTAGATTGGGAGGGTGAAGACGGTTGTCTCGGCCACGTAATCGTTGTCGTTCCTGGGGGGCCTTTCCCATCCCCCCCCCCCCGCTGTCGTTTCCTCGGCCACTGTTGTCCCGGCCGGAGTTGTCCCGGTAGCCCCTGCTACCGCCCCCACCAGCCGGCTCGTGTCTCCCGCCCTTCTTGACATCATTGACCTGCTTTTTACCCTCCTTCGGGGAGTTTTTGCCGGCACCCCCCCTCGAGGCCTTATTCACAAGGAACTCTTCCAACTCCCGGTACCTGTCCACGGTACGCATGAGCTCGGTCATGTCCTTCGGGGGGTGCACCATGAGATCTTTGAAGAGATCCGAGGAGTCCGCCAGGCCATTCTTAAAAGAGGTGGCCGCCACCTTCTGGTCGCAATTTTCAACTAGGCTGTACACCTCCCAGTAGCGGGCGATGTACTCCTTGAGGGTCTCGTCTGCCCCCCTCGTCATGTTCACCAGCGCATCGAGCGTCTTCGGCTGTGTGTTGCTCGTCACAAACCGAGACGTGAACGCGCGCTCGAGCTCGTCAAAGTCAAAAACTGACCCCGGGGTGAGCTGGCCGTACCACAGGAGGGCAGTGGCCCCCAGACTCATGGAAAAGGTTTTGCACATAAGGGCATCACTATGTCCATAAAGCTCGGAGACCAATCGGTACTGTTGTATGTGCGTAATGGCATCCGTGGTCGGCTCGTACTTGTCGAACTTTGGGATCTTGAACCCCCTGGGGGGGATTACATCGGCGACCTCAGCTGCGAAGGGCGATCACTTCGCCTTTTCCAGCCGGGAATCAGATTGGCCGGGATTGTGGCGGCTTTGGTCGATCGCCTGGTGCGCCCCGCAAGCTCTCTTGGGAGGGGCGGCGTGCCGAGGTCGAACCTCTACGTCATTGCGCACATGACTCCGCTCGGTTGATCGTCTCTTCGCATGGGGCCTCCTGGCGGGGTGAGTGTCCTCTCCCCCGCCGGGATGCCTTGCCTCGTCCTCGGGGTGGTAGACCTTCTGGTCACCCGTCCGAGTGTTGACTAGCACTATGCTGCCTCCCTGGTGGCGAAGCTCATACTTCTCGCCTGGGTTGAGGCCCCGGTCCCTGTCGTGGCCTCCCCTTCCCGACGAGGTGGTATCCGGGGCGCCAGTCCTGTCATGTCGACTCCGTCGGTTATCCTCGGGGATATCCTCCCGAGCACCCCGTCGATCCACCGACCGACTAGGGTGGCCGGTGCCTGCTCGATCAATCGATGAGCTTTGGTGTTGGTAATTCCCTCGGAAAGACGATGGGTTTCCTCCGCCGCGCTCTCGGCGTTCGACTGGACCTCCCTCAGGGTCCTTGCCTTTATTAAGGTCCCTCAGCGTCTGCCGAGTGTGATCCGCGTCCCTGCGTCCGTCCGGAGCCCTAGCGCTTGAGGCAGTGGCGCTGTCCTCCTGGTACTCAGTTCGCCCCGACTGCTCCCTCGACCCCACGGTCTGCTGGTTCTGGGACGGAGCACGCTCCTCGGGGATAACGAAGGCAGTACCCCGTCTATCAACCTCAATGATCGGGCCGAGGCGTTTGAACACCGGGACTCTTGCCCCCTCGCTTCTCGTGCTCGGTGGGGGCCTCCTGGCCTTCTTTCGACCCCCGGACCTCGAAGTCGTAGGCTGGCTTCTAGCTTGCTTCATAGCAAGTACCTCCCTTCTCAACAAGGCCACCTCGGCCTCCACGCTGAGGGGTGGAGGCGGAGGCAACGCCTCTTTCCGAGCGGGGGTAGTGAGGTTGTCAAGGGAGACAACGTCGCCGTTCATGCTGAACAGGACGCTCGCCGTGCGTGCGTCACTGGGGCCGGCGGCACTGGACACCACCGTAACGGTCCCATCCCTGTTGAGGACGGGGGAGAGGGTGAGTCCCAAGTCGCCCCTGACCTGGTGGTATCTGCCGCGGCCCGCGCTTTCGATGTACTCTCCAGCGGCGTCAAACGCACCCCTGCCGAGGGTGAGGTTAGCCATCTCTTGGTAACTTTGGAAAAGGCGTGAAGGAAGTCCTGAACGGAAATAAAGAACCACCACTTGATAGAAAAGAGAGCCTGGGAGAGATAAACTCAGTGTCCCCAGCAGAGTCGCCAATTGTGGGGGAGTTCTTCACCGGACTGGCCTCTTTGCTCGTTTGGAACCGCGCTGAGGGGAGAGGAGCTGGGCTGAACGTCACCTGGTCCCTAGGGACTCATCGGAGAGGGGCGCCGGAGAAGCTGGTGTACGCCGGAACGGTACCTGCACAAGGGAAACAACCACGTCAGTACCAAGCCCGGACGGTGGTGGTCCGGGAAGGTACTCCGATGGCTAAGTCAGCAACGGAGGGAGAAGTATATTGGAGAACTAGATAGAAGGTGCAGTCCAGAGCTAAATGTAGAGAGAGGGAGTTTTTCGGAGAGACCCACACCCGTATGAAGGGGGTGAGAGTCATATTTATAGGTGAGGGAGCGCGTGTTCGGCACGCCCTTCGGGGGCCTCACGCGCCCCGCTCCTGACATCGCATTAAATGCACTGAACGACGCATGCCCCCCTAGCGGCGCCTCGGCCGCTGTGCTCTCAGAGGCGTCACGTGCCCTTAATGTCCCTATCAGTCAGATCCCCCATCCCCCCTGCAGGCGTAGGTCTGCAGGGTTGGTGGCTTGCCATGATGAGGTGCACGTGAAGTAGTCAAGCTCATTAATATGCCACTCAGACTGTCAGGAGGTGCCTCGATCAAGCCCCCCCTGCCACCTGACGCGACCCGCCCCGGTACCGAGGCCAATATACTCGGTCCGGGTACCCTCGGGAACAGTACTACGAAGGCGTCTCCGGATGCTCTCGGCGCGGTCTCCCGAGGTGAGAGTCTGACCGGACCTGTTACCTCCGGGGGGAAGCCTCCCCCGGCGTTCCGTGTTGATTAGGTGGGAACCCCTTTGGACCCTCGTCCCCTCGGGGTGACGCAGCCGAGGGTGTGGAGACCCCCTTGATACCCCGGCCGCTACAGACACGTTATTCACGCAAAAACAACTTTGTAATACTGTTACAAGTGTAATTTTTCCGGTAAGAAGAACTATAGCAGTGCTTCTCGAAGACAAAACGCAGACGCCAAAGATCAACACATTGATGTTTCACATTTTCAAATTAAAGAAACCATCAAAAAAGCATATAAATTCCATAGTCACTGCCACAACATTGTGCTTGGTTTTGTCGTATAATTTTTTTTATAAATTGTACCCCTAATCCCTTTCGATTTTTTGATAATCAGGTATCCAGACTTCGTAAATTGTCGTTCGTTTTTCATTATTTGTAAGAATTTAAAGGAATCATTTAGGAGGAGGTAGCTATGAATGGCCTCAACTCTCAACGGTGTAGAGGCTCACCATCTCCTCTATTATTCTCCTATTTTGAACCAAACCAAAAAAAAAATAGAAAAGTACTTTAATTTGCATACGACAAATTTTCAAAACAACAGAGTTTTCCTACTCAAAATTCACCAATATTTCTCTCTAAAGAACTTTAATCTTCGAGAAAAACAATATTTACATTTTTTGTCGAACCCAAAAGGACGGGAACGAGTGACCAGTGTAGCTTCCTCCCACAGGTATAACAAACGGCCAATGGGTTCCGTCCACTATAAAACGTTTGGGATCAATTCCTCTCCATAATCCATACCTTCATCTCAAGCCCCAAATTACGATCCGAACCATTCACCTCGTACAACATGCAAATTAAGAATTATAAGTGTACAAAATAACCGTTTGATATCGATATATATGTGAATAAGTTACATTTCATTCTATAAATTGTAAGGTTAAACTGAAAAATATAATTACCATTCATTTTGCATAAAAGTTTGCAACAAGTTCATGTGGCCGTTGGTATCCACTCATACTGATATTTTGAAGAATCATAGTTCTTTGCGTGTTCTACAAGATGAACAACTCGGATCATAATTTTAAGCCTGAGATGTGGACGAAAATTGAGATTGTCGAGAGGTATAAAAAGGAGCTTTCTCTTCCTTTTTTGTGTAATGCTTCATTGTACTCAATAGATTCTACTCAATTCATATGGATAATCCGAAAGTTGAAGATCGTTTTTCCCAACGGAGAGCCGGATTATAGGTGTTTGTAGCCTTTGGACATATTTGCACATATTTGCTGATGATAAAAAAAAATCATATCATAGGTTGTGGAAATGGAAATGGGGATCCTATAGGGCGGTGTTTGAACCGTCAGATATATTTTTAATAGTTTTGATTTTATTTTGACACTTTACAAATTTGAGTCATCTATTACCAAGATTGATTACCGATATTAATAGCCCGAATGCCACCCTATAAGACTCCCGATCCGGTGGACAGTCATGAAAGAAAAAGTTGATTTTACAGTAGTGGAAAGTTCAGTTGGTCACGTGAACTATCCCCACTGAAATTAGAATCCAGAAAAAAAAAAAAAAAAAAAGAAAAAAGGATCGAGTACGGAGAATATTTCTTTTTGGGTCCCACGAAGAAGTTGCCATTTTGTCAATTTTGCTTTTGACGCCGCATGCTTCCATCTTGTCAAATGCTACCCCACACACACACTTAAAAAGTTAAAACAATACTTACAAGATATTATAAATAAATCAGTTTTCCCCACAAAAAGGGTGAGCATATTTTATCTCTGCAATAATTTAAAAACAATTCTCCGGCAAGATTTATCTCCAAAATTGATCCCACTAAATAAATAATGGCAGGACCGCACAGAATGAGAGCCTCAATCGATCTGGACCAACTCTCCTTCGTAACTTATCCCCTCCAACATTTTTCGAGACCAATGTGGACTCACAATAGTGATCCGAATCGTTTATTTTATAATCCTTGTTGAAAACAACGCATTTATAAGAATCACCTTAATCAATCATCACCTAATAGACGAACAATTTGCGTAAAATGGGCATTTCAGGTAATTTTAAACTTGAACTGTACATGTTATACAATTCGTTCATGTACTTATCAATGACCGATTGAGTTAATTTTTTTTATCGATTTTTTTTAAGAATAAGTATGAGATGAACCGTTCGGATGAGTATTGTATACTGATAATGGGGCTCCAAAAAATGGAGTTTTGGAGGGGTTTAATGGAAATGTTGTCCGGAGGTGAGCTGATCCTCCATTGATCAGAGTCATTTCACGCAAGCTTTCGCTTTGCGAGATAATATATTTAACTTTCATGGGGTCAAATCCTACATTAAGGTTGGAGTTCTGAATCGGTATGCAACAAAAAGAAAAGGAAAAATTTTTGGGTGCCATGCGGGTACCACACACGTGGTGTCCGAGCATGCATTCTGGCCGTCTAAAAGTGTTTTAGACGGTTTAGATTTCTCTCTCTCTATCTCTCCTCTTTCTCTTTCTAAAATCCAGACAGTTCAAAAGTGTTGTGGACGGCCGAGATGTGCGACGAGTACGTCTACCGGGTACCTGTCCAGCTCCCAAAAACTTCTCAAATTCAAAGCAAGGCAAAGATAAAAATGAGAAGAAACAAAAAAGACGTCGCATCTAAAGAACCTGTATTTTGCTTGATTACTCAACAAACAAATGGCATTTATAAACCATTTCACTTCTGTTTATATTTTTTCTTGATAGTAAAGGCGACCTTCTAGAAGCCACTGACTATTGTCTCATTCTTTACTCCAAGTTCCCGAATTTGATCGAGGTGCGCACAATATGATCCAGATACCCATTTACAAAAATTAAAAAGAAAAAGTAATGGTCACTAACAAAAGTTTGAAGTTGGGAAAAACTTTGGAAAGCTAGGATGAACTTGGAAGGATTTGACCCCCATCGAATATACACTACATGATATATAGTGCGGCATCCGAGCCGTCTACGATCTGCAAGCAAATGAGACAATTATTCTCTTCGGAATTACTACTATGAAGATAAGGTTGGGAATATATCTGTCTCTATCATCGACCCATCTCTATCTTTTGTTCTTGGAAATCAACCAAGGCCCCTCTAATCAGAACTTTCGTTGCTTTTGTTTTTTTCCAAGACGACAAAACCGTTGACAATATTCTCATTGTCCATGAATGTGGATTCTCAGTCCTTGATGTGTTTTCTTCTCGATCTCCAGTATAGTGCAGGCTCCAGATGCATAATCGATCAATCAAAATTAACCTTCAAACATATTAAAACTAAGAATTCGACCAATTAATGCTACAGACGCAACAACAGTGCAGGAAAAAAAGACAACGCACAAAATGAAAAAGAACAAAAAAAAACATTTCGACAAAAACATCGAGTTCATCGATCTGGTTGTGGGATAGGAGTAGATTGCATGTTCCAGAATTAATCGGCTAACGAGCATATAACAACTGAGCATAAATTCCCATGTTTCTCCCAGATTTCAGTAAACAAAGTAGATAACCATAACTCAAACTTACAAACCAAGTCATAAACAACCACGTGGTACCCCATTTGCACCCAAAATTTTCTCACCAAACAGACTCTTATTTTTATCTTTTTATTTAACCTTTGGGGGCTGGAAAAGAACCCACACGAAATCTTCCCCAGTATATCCAGTTGAAGCCAGGATGAGATCTCTAATCTCCGTTTAGACCTTCACACCCGTAAGTGACATTGCATTGGTCATTAACTTCAACAGTGTACTCGTGCTCCAGTTTGTTGAGGAAAGGAGGCAAGTGAAGCAGTAAAGCACAGACACATTCGTCGTCCACCTCCTTCAACCACCTGCAACAATCCTGTTCCCTGTCCGCGTTGCTGCGTCCCTGCCTGTTTCTGCGCCTGTGGTGGTGATGATGGTGGTGGCGGTGGTCATCACCATCATTGGCATCAACGAGGCTTTGGCCGTCACCATTGTCAACGCGGCCAGGGTCATCACCACCATCGTCATTGTCATCATTAGGCGGGGAAGGAGGTGAGGAATCGTCGTCGTCGTCGTCGTCGTGCCGTGTATGCAGAAATGCACAAGCGTTATTTACCAGTGCAAGCTGGGTGATGCATAGTGGAGGAGGATCATCATCATCATCATTTGACAGGGACTGGATTTTGGGAACGAGTAACAGGATCACGATGAAGACTCCGAATATTAGAAACCTTTCCATTTTTGCCATTACCATCTTTCTTCCCGATGCTTTGCAAATGCAAAGCGGTGTGTGGTTATTGTGTTTTCCTTTCTTTTATTTATATACTTGTGATTCATGTACTTCTCATTACCTCAGGTTTTCTTGTTGGGTGACTAAGAAAAGAGGAGGAAAAAGAACGTGTTCCGGTGTAGTTGGTTATGTAAAAGAGAAGGTTAGGTTTCTAGTAGTTTAGAAGTCCTCATTCATCTTGTGTGAGGAGTTCTTTACTATCCTGGAATATATATTATCAGAAAACAGAAGTAGGAATGCCAAGATTGCTGTAACTCAACCACCACCAGAAAAAATCGAATGGTTTTACAAGAAAAATAGGATGGTTTTGTGGAAAGGAAAAGTCATTTTGCCAATGACTACGGGCATCAGCCTTGTGATAACTCCCTAGATCCAACGCTTAAAGCGCAATTTTAGTACAACAGAAAAACTGAACAAGAATGTCATAGAATGATGTGGTGGATTTGGGTTTACCTGACTTCAAAAAAAATTGACATCAATGAGGATTCAAATTTCAAGCCAAATAATTCTTGGTAGGACTTGTGCACCAGTTTTGCCTCCATGATACTGGAACGGATTTAAGATATTACCGACAATAATGCTGCAGTGGCATTAGTGATGTTAGGGAATGTACTCATAGCCCATAAACAGTTTCACTTCTGGTGGCAGCAGCACAAAGAGGTACCATACGCAGATTATTTTCAGTTAGCAATAATCTCAATTTTGTTACACATCGTAGATTTCCTTCATGAAATTTTCATTAAAAGAGGGTACCTCTTTCAGTAGTTTCTGATCACTATCATTTCTTGTATTACTAATTCACTTCACAGATTTGTACTACCAAATACCTTGATGACTGGTTTTTGTCAAATTTGTGCAGAAAATTAAAAGACACTGGCAAAATACAGCGACTACTGAAGAGTGAAAGACACACCATGAAGTTGTATGAGAACATGGGAGGAAAATCTTTGACAAGGAATACCGGCTGTGCATATCCCGCACTTTTTCACATCAACCACATCCTTTAAATGAATTAAGAACAAATTTAATAATACACGACTGACTTCAAAGCTTCCATCATATTTGCTAGCTCCATTCCAAAGAGAGGAGGAAGATGTCACATGAATATTTATTTCCATAATAATGCAGGTTGATATCATTAACTATCTAAATCTTCAATTTTTCGCATTTCTCCCCCACAAGCATCACAACCTTGTCCACTGTTTCTCAACGCCATCATTTCCATATCTTTCTGAACAATTTCCCTCTGCAACCTCAACTGCTCAGCTCTCTCCCTATGTCCCTTAGCCAACAATGCAACAAACTCTTGTCGTTTATTTTTAGAAGCCGACCCGATCAATCAATTCACTTCCCCTGTACGATTCCCTTAGCATTGCAGTCTTTATCCCACCTTTCGACTTCCCCATGTTTCTCCCAGATTGCACAAACTCGGAAAACTTGATACATTTCGACTCCCCCAACTGCGTGGAGTCGCCAAATTTTTCTGTCCTTGCAAATCTCCCGTAGTAATCGAAGTGCTTATTTTCCCTGGCAGATATTTTATTTACTATTGACAGCTTAAAAATCATCCAGCAGTTAACATATTCATCCTTATTCGAGGTGTCTGTTTCTGTGCTTTCTAAGCACATTGACAAGTAGCCCTCTTCGCCCCTATACACCATAATTCTGAATTTGCAGTCGCCCTTTTCGAATGAGGGGCTCATCAGCCTGTGTTTAGTCATCACCTCGGAAAACAAACTAAAATTCCTAATGTTCCATGTGTATTTTCCGCCAGATAACCCCGAATCAGTCTTGGTAAGTGACCATGACTCGTCCAAAACACAGACATCAACAATGATTGTGAACGAATCGTTTTCTATGAAACATAACTCCGGATCACTAAGAGAAAAAAGGCGGTGCAAAATTATTACGGCCTTGCAGGCAGTTTTTTGAAGTAAATCTACACAAGCTCTCTTTGATCATCGACTTTGATTCTTCCGAACAAGACACAATTTGAAATAAGCAAGGTTATTTTCTTTCCTATCAATGCTTGTGTATAACTTCTAAAAACAAAGAAGGGCTTCTGTTCGATGACATACCGGCTGGATAAACGACTAATTGAGAATCGAGTGAACCAGAAAATTTGAAGGAGTGGTTTTTCATACAATTGGATTTCCTTCTCTTCAAATTTGGCTTCTGAGGGATTCCTTGTACAGGATATTGTTGAATTTGTAGTACTATTTCAAGTCATTGACGAATCGTTTAGCTTATCGCCTCGGGATAGAACTCCCTATTGTGATGAACTGCTATGGGAAATCAAGAGGTTTTCATCTTTAAAAGACATTTTGAAGAGGAGGATAATCACGGGACTCGCGGTGAAGAGTGTACGATTCAACGTTGCTGAACAAGGGTTTCGTCTCGTTATTTATCCTAGAGGCAGGTCATTAGAGAACCACCAACAAGTTTCATTTTTTTCTCTGAGTTGGGGAAAAGTTGAACATCGGCGAGAGTTATTTCGTTTTTTTACTGGATAAATCATATCGGGATATGTGTTTGTTGGAAGAGTAGGAATTTCTAATGTTTAGTTGGACAAGATTGCTTGCGACCTAGCTTTGTGTTGTAGTTAGCGTCGCCTCAAGCGTAGGACTAGGTCGTTTGTAGCATAATAACTCGGAAGTCTGAGGTCGAATCCACAGGGAAGGGTCGGAGCTAGTGAAAGGTTTACTTTACGGTAGGGGTTTTGGCATTAGAATGGCCAACCTTTTGGTTTGGTTTGTTTGAGATTTTCTCTCTCTACCTCTAATGCGATTGAAAATTATAAATTAAAGGCGGCAAGGTCTAGAGGTCCTTACCACCCATGACTAAGGAAATTCAATGGCTCTCGACTATAACTCAAGCGAGAGACAAAGTCACTTGCTCTCACTCGGAAGATTTAATAATGAAGATCATTTTGACTCTAGAAAATGAGTTTAACAATGGGATAAGTTATTTGAGGCATTTTTACAAACACTTGGAGTGACATAGCTCTAAGCATCATGTGTGGCAAATAGTCAAGTCATTGCCTACACAAGATCAAAAAGGTTAACAACTCCTAGTTTTGGTACATAAAATTGAACTTACCCAATGAAAACTAATCTTTAATCACATGAATGATGTTCGTAAATGGAAACAATCTCTCTTAGACATTTTGTCGAACATCCAAAGTGACATAGCTCAAAGCATTGTGTGTGCCAAGTGATTTGTCTACACCCAATCAAAGAGGTTAACAACTCTAAGTTCAGACCGAAAATACGAGTGATACATCCATTCACAAACCCACAATAAACATGAAAACGTGAGAAACCATTAAAATACTGAAGTCATGGCGTGATATTCACCCCATGACCAAGCCTAAACTACTACTCAAACATGCTTAAAATGCGCAACAAAGAGAGAAACGTGATTAAGGAAAACATGACGAAAATGGAAATAAACACAAGATTAAGATAGATTAAGATGATTACTACAAATTAATGAAGAGAAATTACCTTGAAACTAAGTAGAAAAGCTTGGATCTTAAAGAGAACGGAGAACTAAACTAAAAGGGAGGTAGAGAGAGAAAGCTTAGGTAGTTGATAACCCTAAAAATCTGAGGTTGGGGACCTTTTATATGCCCAAAAGTTGTGCTAAAGTATTACAAAATGCCATTGGATATTCCTTGATCGGGCACAAAAAGTGCAGAAAAATGCAGCCAATACCGGTAGGCACAAAATGTGGGTACCGGTACTGAATCTCACTGATCACTGGCTACCTGTAGGCACAAAAGTGCTCTACCGGTACTGACTGGAAAAACTGTGGATTTCCTTCGTCTTGCTCCCTTGACCTTCCGGCTTGTCATCATGACCTTTAGGCTTCCTGAGTCTTGTTCAATGCTTCATTTCTTGACTCCCGGGACTCGGTGGCGGAGTGCTATGTGGCCTCGGGTGCTCGGGCATCCCTTGGTTCAACCATGACGTCAAAACATGCCTTATTCTCCACTTTTACCTGAAACTAACAAAAAGCAACCTCACACAAAATCAATCGTTTAAAGCAACAAAATGCGCATGCGTGTGATCAAAATGAGCAAGATAAGCCCCATTATTTACACTTTTGGGGGCTTATCAAAGATTTTGGAGGAGGGAGAAATAGAACTCACCCTTTAAAACCGGCTTACAAGGAGAGGGCGCCCAAGAGTATATACACAAGGCCAAGCCCATAATTAGTCGATGTGGGACACAAGGCCAAACTGTGATGTACATTCAGGAAAAAAAAAAACTTTTAGGATGCTTAAAATTTAAGGGCTAGACGAAGTAAGTGGGCCGTGTCTGGCGGTTTCATGTGATTTGGGCCTTCAGTATTATGAATTCGGGCTTAGCCTCCTGTCATGTAGATGGACTGGAACCTAAGAAAAAAAAAAAAGTAATCAAAAGAGTCATGTAAAAGTCCTTTTATTTGTTGTAATTATTTTGGTTCTCGTTCTCTTCTCCCCCCTTGTTAGTTTACCTTTTAATTTTCTTTCATATTCTCTCGATTCCACACTCACAAATTGCTCCCATTTTCGGGGAACCTCTAAAAGAACAATTTACTCAACGTGATTTAAAAAAATATATAGTATATTACACCAAAAGGGTAAGCAATTTGGGACGGAGAGAGTATTCAATAAAGAAAAATTTTCTCTTCTTAGTATTTTATTTTCCTTTTCCTTACAAAACTAAACAGATCAAATGCGTAATATCCTAAATTTGGGGGAAAAAATGAGTGTGTAGTCCTACATTGGTTCGGAGTTAGAGCATCACTTCGTACTTTAGTAATACCTTTAAAGCCAAATTAAGAATCTTCAACTAATTAGGATAAATGTGACCAAACATACAATCCAATTTCATAACTAAGCTTACTCTATAAAATAAATGTAGTACAAACAAGCACTTTTTCATGCTGTGTGCGAAATGTCAAAAATAATTTATATGTCAACAACTTTTATGTGACGTTTTAATCTTTTAAAGAAAAAATTAGAATGTTAAAATTTGTTAATTAATATGAGGGCCAACCTCCTGTCAATAGTAGTCGAACGCTAACCTCCCGCTCTAAAGTATCTCTACACAACTATTGGACTAAACCTAAAAATTTTATTATTGAAAAATTCATATGGTGGTAAATATGGATACGGTTTCAGGCTCACTTTTCTTTCATTAAAAAAGTTTGATCTAACTTTTTGTTTATAAACAATATTTAAGGATCTTTTTTATTAGTGTGAAAATGATATAAAATATAAATATAAGACAAAATGATATTTTCGTATGCTTTGTTATCATGAATTTAGAAGAAAAGTGTTAGAAAAGGAATTTTCTTGTACAATCTAGCTAGTTTGGCATAATTACAGAGCTTCCACTTTCGCAATAAAAAACACAAAAAAAATATTATTTTATTGCAGGAGTTGCCACCCCTTATGACACTTCTAATTATGCCCATAATCTTTCATTTCCTTTGATGATCCATCATGTATGTAAAGGGTAAGTTGGTAACTATAAATTTTCTTGAAAGATCTTTGCAAAAGTTTTCATTTAAATGTAGAAAATAAAAACAAAATTGACTTTCACTTTACTTTCTTCCATTTTCACTTTCCAAAATAATTGTATTTCTACTCAAACGGACCAAAAAGCGTACGTCATAGTGCCATATTTACCGTATTTTTTTCGATTTCCTGTCTTACCTTGATGAGGGGAGCAAAAAAAAAAAAAAAGGTGTCATATCAGTTAGTATTTTGATGTTTTGTGTGCAAAAATAACATGTCTTGTGAATGTATGCGGTGTAAAATAAAATCATAAAGATAGATAGATAATTTAATGATTTTTAACGAAAGTTGAATCAAGATCCCTTGTGTAATGCATTTTGTGATGAAAATTGGATTCATAACCGTTCTATTTTGATAAGTCCGACTAGTATGTTTATTTCATACGAATTAATGGTCTATCTGTCAAGGTTTTGCATAATAATAACGGTTTAAATAGCAAAGAAAATAATAAAGGGAAACTCGTTTGATACATAATACTACTATAGTAACGGTTCAAATAGCGTGGTTTCATTTGAACCGGCCCTTTTGCAATTGTAACATATGAGTTCGCTTACTACGAGTCCAAAAGCGATTGTTCAAATGGTTCGGTATTACGGATCATCAGACTCTAGGATTGGAAAGATGGCTAAAAAATGTAACAAGTGGTAGAATCTTATCCTTATTAATTTCACATATGTGCGGACGAAGAATTAGCAGGGACTCCTTCAAGCACGGGGTTGAGTGGTGTTGATGCGGGCAAGGACACCTTGTTCGGTTTGGGTCTTAAAACCCACCCTGCACAGTCCCCAATAAATTTTTCTTTCTATCTATCTCTACTCATTACCCCAAAACCCTCTCTCAAAACCCAAAACAAACAAAGCAGTACTCCTACTTTCTGGGCCGAGTCTGATACATTCGGATACAACTATAGGATTGGAAAGATGGCTAAAAAAATGTAACAAGGGGAAGAATCTTTTCCTTATTAATTTCACTTATGTTAAAGTTATCGGTTTGTAAGCTGCACATGTGGTAAATTTCGATACATAGTTAGATTTCGTCATCCCTTCCGTCACGGGGATCAAATTGGTGGAAAAGTAAGTTTAGAATATCAGGCTAGCTCGATTGTCAACATCTAAGACTTAGAGGTTTGTTCTCGGCTAAGAATTTAGGTTTAAAATCTTTAAGGTGCTATCAACTCTTTGAAGGGCAATCCATACGGAGTTTTACTCCGTCTTTAAGTAGGCTTTACTTTAATCATCTAAAAAAATCTTCTGACGGATTACATGGATAACCCCGCTGGTGGCGGTTAAGAACTAGATCTTTGATCAAAACCTCTTAAAAACTATCAATTTTTTTGAGGTCAGTTCATACAAAGTTTTGCTTCGGTTTTAATTGGACTCCCCACAAAATTGATGGGTTATATCACCAAAATTAATTAAGGTGTACGTAAATTATCCTGAACACTTAAATTATCCTGAACACTTAAATTATCAAAAAAAAAACTTCCGGAGTGCCTTATTTGCTTATTGAAATAAAAGTAGATAAACTTAACTATGATGAATTGTCCGTCACTCGTTTGTACCACTGTTTAAAGTGATAATCTATACTCGTCTCATCCACCAGTGATCAATTTCAGTTTTGATTGTGCTTGTTCTCTGTGTCATTGACCGTTGGATCACTCAAAAGATTCCTCTCCTGTCCGTAAACGAGCAAAAACTTTGGGTGTTTTTGACAATGATCACAACTCAAGGAAAATGTTAACGTGTGCCCAATAGACAGATGTTAAGGTTGAAAAAATATATTGAAATGTGTAAAAAGTTTATAGAAATATGTTAAAGTATTTTAAAAGGTGTATTGGAGTGTATAGTAGTTTTAATTTAGTTTAGTTTTGAAAAAATGTGTAATGAGTGGAGAGAGATAGAGAGAGATAGAGAGAGAAATGAGTGTAATGATTACAAAACAAAATCAAAACTAAACTAAAACTATGAAACGAACAAGGCCATGTGGTTACTTCATGGGAGATTCTCCATTATTATGTTCTCCAATAGTAATTCAATACCGTAACACCACAAACCAACATTACTAAATCTGATTTACTACCGTTACATAAAAAATAAATAAATTTATTGCAAAATTGCTAAGGTAAATAATAATGGCAAAACACTTTTTAGGGGCTGTTTGGCCGACCATTTATCTCCTTTTCCACTTCTCCTTTTGAAATTTTGGATGTTTGGAAAACCAAACCTAAAACCCATTCCCTCAAAACTCGTTCTTCAAATTTAACAATTGAGGCCAAAAAGCAAAAAGAGCTCCTGAGGAGCTTTTTCACTTCTACTTCTCATTCTACCTTTCCCTCAAATTCTACTCTCCTATTTTACCCCTTGTTTACGTTAATTGAAAGTCTCTGATTTTGACACAACTCCATCTACTTCTTGGCCTTCGTTGTTCTCTCTCTCCTCACCATTATTTAGATCGATCAACCGACGATGTTTCATTTCCTGCATGTCTGTTTGGTAAAGGATGAAAATCGGTATCATTGCGATTGGAATTCGCTAGATCTGAAACGTCTTCGTTGTGTTCATCGCTGTTAGAAATTGGCTGGCAGTATTCTGGCAATTCCTCAGTGTAAACAAGTAGTGAATTTTTTATTTTTTATTTTAGAGGAAGAAGAACAAGTAGTAGATTTGCTCGAAGTAAGAAAGAAGGGATTGAAGCATGTATTCATATGAAATTCTGGCAAGAGGTTACCTTGGAGAAATCGTCTGTGTTGAATACAGTGTTTATTTTTCCCAGATGAGGGAGAGAGATTGTGATCACGAGAGAAGATCGTATCAAAAATAGATTTTCTTTTATTTTGAGGGAGAAGAGGAAAATAGAGAAATTAAAAACAAAATGAAAACGAAGAACTAGTAATGGCACAAGCTGCACTACAACAATTTTCCCCATTGCCGACTAAAATTTTAGTCGGAAAATGTCGTAATTTAGTCGGCAATAGAAATTTCCGACCAAAAATTTAGTCGGCCCGTTTGGTCGACGGAATGAGGTCGGAGATTGTAATTTCCGACCAAAACAAGTTTGGTCGGAAAAAGTTTTGTTTTTACCGACTAAATATTTGGTCGGTGAATATTTATCTTTCTCCGACTAAATATTTGGTCGGTGAATCTTTATCTTTCTCCGACTAAATATTTGGTCGGTGAATCTTTATCTTTCTCCGACTAAATATTTGGTCGGTGAATCTTTATCTTTCTCCGACTAAATTTTTAGTCGGTGAATCTTTATCTTTCTCCGACTAAATATTTGGTCGGTGAATCTTTATCTTTCTCCGACTAAATATTTAGTCGGTGAATATTTAATATTTCTCCGACTAAATATTTAGTCGGTGAATATTTTTTTATCTGCGACTAAATTATTTAGTCGGTGAATAATTTTTTATCTCCGACTAGATTATTTGGTAGGTGAAATTGTTTTATTCTCCAACTAATAATTTAGTTGGTAAATGATTTTTTTTTTTTTTTTTGCAATTTTAATCCGAGCTCGTATTGAATCGTTAAATTTGTTAAACTTGGTTTCTAACCATCGATTAAATCAAGCAACCAATCATTCCATACAAGATTTCACCAACGTGCTCTAATTAATTAATAAAGCACAAAATTGAAGACTTCCCAAATTAAAGGTCTTCACCTAACAAAATAGTATATCATACTACAAAAACTGCGAAATACAAAATCCAACCACAATGTTCATAGCATCATCAAAAAACAATCCATCCAAGGATAAAATAAAAAGTATCCATCCAAACACTAGAACACACGATAATATCCAACCACGATAGAGAATACATGGCAAAAATTCAACATTTTCATCTAGCTCATAACCGGATGCGGCACTCCATCTGTAAAAAGAACAAAACACCACGATTATTAGATACAACCTTTTCATCGACATCATGGTATCAAGGAGTAAATGATAACAGGGATATTGAAATTCAAGTAAATACATAGTCCTATGCATAGTGGAATGCCCAAAATAAATCAATAACTAACATCTCACCCAGATTTGTCGAGCATAAATAATTATCCCATTAATATTTCGTTCGACTAGATCTTTACATTAACGATTGAGATTGATGGGTTAACCATCATCCAAGTCCAAGTTGAAAAAACACAGCCAAGGACCAAACCCATTAGAATAACACCATATGGGGAACAGATTTGTAAAAGCAGCCACGGGACAAATTTGTTTACCAACATTGGCCCATTTTCCCAAAAGAAAAAAAAAACTCACATGCAAAACAAAAAAAACAAAAAAAAAAGAAAGAAAAAAAACGAAAAATGGAAGACATTGGAACTAGTTCATGGATAAAGGAGGAATACCAGAAAATGAGAAGCAAATGCACAATTTTCGTGGGTCCAATTACTAATTGTATAAACCCACAAGTGTGGGAATTGGATAATAGTGTCGAGAGGCCCACGACTTACATCACATACCCCAACAATCCAGATTTCAAGTTCCTGAAACAAGGGCACAAAACATGATCAGATTAGTTCATGTTATGGAACTCCTGAACCAAGGCAAGGAGAGAACACTCAATTAGTATCCAAAACGGTAGAGCTTGACACCTAAATTTTTTCAAGGGCCATGTTTGTGCAAGTTCATTTAGTCCTTTGTTGGAAAGTTCCACACCATACTGAAAAATTATAGCTGAATACGTCAACTAGCTAGTTGCTGAAAATATAATTGGTACAGCAATTTAACTGTAGTTCTCTGCTACTGGGCAAGACATAAGTGCATACTCTGAATGATCTCAATGCAAATTATGTAGAGTCTCTAATTGTTCTCGAGCTCGTTTATCTCCAATTATTGACAATGATAGATTCATAAAAGGACTATAAATGAGTTTAATTCTCCAAATTGAGATCACAAACTGCCCCAATTATTTCCGAACATAACTTCAATTCTTTAGGAGGTTATCTAATACTTATTAGAATCTCAGATAATTCCAGCACTAAGCAGAGTTACCTAGCATAACAGCTAGCTTTAGGGAAGACTAGAGTCCAGATCACCCAACCAGGAAAGAGAGATTACCTAAGAAGAGTTACCTACTGATCGTACCAAAAAAACTAGGCTATCATTATGGTTTGTTCTTTATTATGGCGACTCCATTCACGAAAGAGAGATTCAAGTTACATGATGAAACGTGCAGGCATGGGGGTGAAACTACCAGTTGACATGCAACCATTTGTGGTATCACCAAGAGCATGGACATGGAAACCATGAAGTCCAGGTTTCAGCCAAGAAAGGCATCCAGTCACTGTGGTTGGACCTGAGGCATAAAACGAAGCAATTCAAAATCTTGATACATTTTGCATGTACATGCTGTAAGCACAATCTATCTACATGTTAAATTTTAGTTCACTATTACCATCCTCCCTAGCTCTTCCTCAATGGTTGGCATCAATTTCCTCTCACCACCAGAAGTCCCAGAGCTACACACAAAAACACACAAAATGAGGGGAAAAAAAAAACCCACTTAGGTAAACAATCAACCAACAATCAGCAAATTTACGACTGTAAATGAGCTATTTGCAAGCAGCTCGTAGCTCGGCTAGCGAAAAGGGGCATTCGAACTTTACACCATAAATGAACAATCTCGAGCCATATTTTTGGGTTAGCTTACAAAATCAACTTTTCCCCAAAACCAGAAAACTACCAATGTCACTAGCCACATCACCACATAGGAAACTAACCATTAACATAAACTTGGGTGTTAATCAACATTACAAATCAAATCGCAGCACATAAAATTAGGGTTTCATTCCGAACACAGCTGCTTTAATTGGAACTAGAGACAAAATTCGAGGAACAGCATAGCCAGCGCTATAGAATTGATTAACCACCAGATGAAAGCAAGGTTAAATTCTATAAACCCTAAATCATACATACGAGAGAGAGAGAGAGAGAGAGAGAGAGAGAGAGGACGATACATACATATTCGCAAAGGAGTTGAAGCTCGTCTTCAGACAAGTGCTGGCCCTCTTTGCCCTTCGAAATCCACAGATCCAAATCCATCGTGGTGGTGCTTGTTCTCGAATCTGTCAAACCAAATGGCAGAGCAACTAGCTAAGTGCATCGATACATCTGTAGACATGGTTAGGAATACAAATCGAGAGGGAGATAACCAACCTGGTGGGAGGAAAGGGGATTGTTATCGGCGCCAAACGGTAGGACAGAGAGAGAGAGAGAGAGAGAGAGAGAGAGAGAGAGACGAAGAGGAAAATATCTGAGGGTTTCTCTAGGGCGAACGAGGGATCCGGAGTCTTTGGGCTGTAAACCCAAAGCTTCTTTTTTCAATATAGGTACACACACACACACACAGAAGAACATACTTTCGGGGAGACGGACGATCGATGCTAATGGCTATGAAAGTCGCATAACAGAGTGGTGGGCTGCCCGGTGCTGGTGGTTGGATGGAAGACCCATAGTCCGGTGGTGTTAGTGGTTGGACGGAATCGATGACCCATAGTCCGGTGGTGTTGGTGCTTGGACGGAATCGATGACCCATAGTCCGGTGGTGTTGGTGCTTGGACGGAATCGATCTGCCTGTGAGCGAGGCTGCCAGAGAACTCGTGATGGAGGCAGTTTTTGAGGGAGCGAGGGTTTTGAGACTACTGTCTCTGTTCTTTTTTAAAATAAGCTGATCTCTCTTTTTTCATTTTTGTTTTATTATCATTTTGTTAAAAAAATGAATTGCCGACTAAATATTTAGTCGGAAAATATAAAAATTCCCGCCGAAATTTTTCGCGAAATTTTTGGAAATCGTTGAATTGGCGGAAAACTATTATTCCCCGACTAAAAAAATTTTAGTCGGCAAATTAAAGATAATTTCCGACTAAATAGTTGGTCGGAAAATAATTAGGCGTAAAGTTACGATGCATCATTCAAGGACTTTTCAAGTTATTTTTTGAAAATCGGAACCGTCTATATTTTTTGTAGGATGTAATATATTATTCATGTTAAAAATTAAGTATATTTATTACCTCTGTATGCTCGATCGGAGTTGACAAATATTTTCCTACTAATGATTCTCACGTTCGGAATCTCCCGATGAAGGGGTGTTCAAAATCCGATTGGGCCGAATTTTGGTGAGGTTTATTAAAACACTGAGAAAAACAAAATAGTCGGTGTTGATCGTAAAAATTGTGTTGAGATCATGTGGCTAATGTGCATTAGACTATAGTAGTATATATTAGTTCATAACTAAGTATGTTCAATGTATAACATTGAATGGTGGATACTAGTTCATTTTCTTGAATGTTTGATCTAAACCGATACGATTTAACATCTTATCAATTCTATCATCCTCCCCGAAATTGATGATCATCTGATGTCGGTAACCACGCGATCGGAACACATTCAGTGCTTCCAGTGGCATTTGAACATTATAATGCACCAATTCAAGGCCATCTAATCTATTTCTTGAAAATCTGAGCCGGTAGATGTGTTTAAAAAGTGTTTTTAGGGTCTACGAAAGGATTTGGCAAAAAAAAAAAATACCCAGAAGGGCTTGATCGGAGCAATTTTTCATATAGTGATTTTATGAAAAAATGCTCCGATCAAGCCCTTCTGGGTGGTATTTTTTGCCAAATCCTTTCATAGGATCTTAAAAACACTTTTTAAACATATCTAACGGTTTAGATCGTCAAAATTTTCTCTGAAAATTGGAGTTCGAGGTCTGAATTTTTACATCCCGCGGGATCCTTCATAATTGATAACTTCATATGAAGTTTAGCTTATTTTAGTTAAATAAACTTACTCTTCTCGTAAATTAACTTCTATAATATAATTTCTATAATTTGATTAATTTATATTATTTATTAGTTTTTATAATTTGATTTCTATAATTTCTATAATTTAATTTCATAATTTCTATAATTTCTATAATTTAATTTGATAACTTCTATAAGTTCCATAATTTTTTTTCAAAATATTTATTAGATAAAATCATAAAATGCAATGTAACTTCTTTTTCCCTTTTGTTTCTTTTTTTTTTCTTTTATTTGTTCATGACTTCATTTTAGCGACGAATTTCAAAATTTCAACATTTATATTTTTTTGTGATCAAAATTTATTTTTATTTTCCCCATAATTTTTTTTCATTTTTGTTATTCAGAAATTCATTTTAAATTTCCCCTCACTTTTTCCCTTATTATGGCATTTGACAACTCAATTTATTTCATAAAAAGGTATTTTTTAATTTTTTAATTTTTTTCACTAACAAAAAAATTTTCAAAATGTTTATTAGATAAAAGGCAATGTATCAATTATAAAAAATGAGCCAAAATATTTTACAAGCTTATTTTATTTTTTTTGTCCAAACTCTCTCTCTCTCTCTCTCTCTCTACAAAGAATTATTATTATTTTTTAATTTTTTATTTTCTTCTTTCATGTTTATTAGAGGGACCACTCCCCATGCTCATTACTAACTTTTATATTGCCTCGCAAATACCAACTTTTTTGTTCAAACTCTCTTTGACTCTCTCTATCTCTCAAAAAAAAAAGAAAAAAAGAAAAAAAAGAAATGTAACTTCTTTTTTCCCTTTTGTTTCTTTTTTCTTTTTCGTTTTATTATCATTTTGCTAAAAAAATGAATTGCCGACTAAATATTTAGTCGGAAAATATAAAAATTCCCGCCGAAATTTTCGCGAAATTTTTGGAAATCGTTGAATTGGCGGAAAACTATTATTCCCCGACTAAAATTATTTAGTCGGAAATTTAAGTGATATTCTCCGACTAAATATTTGGTCGGTGAATTATTTGTTTTTTTCCGACTAAATATTTGGTCGGTGAATTATTTTTTTTCTCCGACTAATTATTTAGTCGGAAATTTAAGTGATATTCTCCGACTAAATATTTGGTCGGTGAATTATTTATTTTTCTCCGACTAAATATTTGGTCGGTGAATTATTTGTTTTTCTCCGACTAGATTATTTGGTCGGTAAATGATTTTTTTCCCGACTAAAATTATTTAGTCGGAAATTTAAGTGATATTCTCCGACTAAATATTTGGTCGGTGAATTATTTGTTTTTTTCCGACTAAATATTTGGTCGGTGAATTATTTTTTTTCTCCGACTAATTATTTAGTCGGAAATTTAAGTGATATTCTCCGACTAAATATTTGGTCGGTGAATTATTTATTTTTCTCCGACTAAATATTTGGTCGGTGAATTATTTGTTTTTCTCCGACTAGATTATTTGGTCGGTAAATGATTTTTTTCCCGACTAAAATTATTTAGTCGGAAATTTAAGTGATACTCACCCAGGTGGAAGTCCAAAAAAATTGAAATTTGTCCTTTCTTACCATCTTGTTTTACTCTTTCTTTCGTTTTCGTCAATTTCCCATGAATTGATCCGTATCTACAAATGTACTCAAAGAAGGGGTCTACCTCAAAGTAAATTCCACGTGGAATGTAACCAGCCCAACCCTCATGCCCGGGGTGCTGGTGTGAGCATCTGAGCCGTTGATCTTGGCAATCAACGGCTCGGATTTCATATTGGCAATGGACGGCTCGGATCTGCAAAGTGTCAAGATGAAATCATGACCGCTGAAAAACACATCCGACCGCTCAGATGCCGTACGTCAAGAAGCACACACCAGCACTCCCCCATAATCTTATTTTCGTTTTCTAGCTTTGATACTAGAATCTGACATTCCACATATATACTCCTAGAATACATATCGAAAAATGCTTCACCTGCTTGGTTGGGTATTGCATTTGAATAAATATTTCCATGTCAAAACACCCAATTATAACACTTTGTTTCAAAATACAGTATAATATGAGTTATTACTCAATCCAAATTGAAATAAAATATTTACTAGCCCTCTGTTTCATTGACTTTAACTTAATAAATGTCGGCGGAGTTCGGACTAAATTAATATTTTTTTTAGACACTGTATTTATTTTAATCAAGCACATTGTCCTCGTTTTATTCTTATTGTCAATGAACAATTGTTAGCTTTTCTAAATCGCCTCCGCAAGATGAATAAAAAAAACAAAAAAAAAACACACCCACACACATATATATATATATGAGCTATAAATTTGAAACAAAGTTAACTCAAGAGGTAGGCCACAGCGGTGAAGCCATTTTAATGGTATTGGGTCCAATATGTAGAGTGTAAAAATTTATATTCGTACTCGAAAAACAGGGAAAAATAAAATACAATACATAATTGAAAAAAAAAAAAGAGATACCCATTCAAAAAAAGATATCTATTCATACTATATAACTTCATTTGAATCACGAATTCAACATTTAATAATCGATGCATAACAGCTCATTTGTAATGCTATAAAAATGTCTCCCTCTTCATAAACCAAACTACCATGCATTGAAAGGCTCCTTGCTACTAAAAAAAGGTTGATGATTCTTGTGGTAAATGTTTTTCAAATATTTGGTCGGTGAATTATTTATTTTTCTCCGACTAAATATTTGGTCGGTGAATTATTTGCTTTTCTCCGACTAGATTATTTGGTCGGTAAATGATTTTTTTTCCGACTAAAATTATTTAGTCGGAAATTTAAGTGATATTCTCCGACTAAATATTTGGTCGGTGAATTATTTATTTTTCTCCGACTAAATATTTGGTCGGTGAATTATTTGCTTTTCTCCGACTAGATTATTTGGTCGGTAAATGATTTTTTTTCCGACTAAAATTATTTAGTCGGTGATTGATATAAGAAGCACCGACTAAAATCATTTTAGTCGGCCAAACCTTTGAATATTTTCCGACAAAAAAAAATTTAGTCGGTGATTATACTAATTTCCGACTAAAATTATTTAGTCGGAAATTTAAGTGATATTTTCCGACCAAAGTTTATTTAGTCGTTGAATGAACAACAATTTCCGACTAAACATTATTTAGTCGGCGATTTTAGTCGGGAATGGTGTAAATTGTTGTAGTGCTGGGAGACTTTCAATTACCAATTATTCCATCTTACATAATTTTTATTGAGTACAAGATACTTTCAATTGCCAAAAATAAAAAATAAAAAAGAGCAAAACAAATTTTCCAACAAAAATAAAATTAAAATTGGACGGGACGGGTTTACAAAAATAGTTTCCAATATGACTTAAAAAAAATTGTTAAAAACAATATTCACACACATTTTTAATACCATAATAAAGAAACAGGGCAAAATGGTAAAAAAAATCAATACATAACTCATTTTTATCATTTTCTCCCAAACACTACTACTTTTGCAAAATGCATTCTGCATATTTCTCCCAAACACTTCCCCCAGATTCAAAATTCATTCTGACCATAATCCAAAAAGCCAAAAAATCAAAAAGTTAAAAATGAAAAGCTGAAAAGTAGGCTCCCAAACACCCCTTAATATTAATGTCAAAACTTCTATACATGATGGTTGTGTTTGGTTTGGGTTTTGGGTTTTGGTTTTTGGTAATGATTGAAGGGAGAAATAGGGATAAAAATTGAAAATGGGAGTTAATAATTAGAGAGAGATAGAGAAAAAAATGAGAATAATATTTGAAAATAGGAGTAATAATTGGATAATAATTAAAAAAATCGGGTCTTGAAACTCAAAACGAACAAACCCGATAACATCATATCTTGCACATTGTATGTATAAAAAAAACAAAAAATTAACGTATCTCAATTGGCCATTAAAAAAAAAACATTTCCCAATGGTTAATGCCACAAAAAGTACTGTAAATTGAGTACCGATCCCATGCACCGATGGTGCACCGATCGGCTTCGGGGATCCACTTGTGAGTCTCACAAGAACGATTCGATCCTTTCATCTATCTTAAAATGATTTTCGAGGGGTCTCGCAAGAAATCAATTCCATATAACATGCGTAGGTGATTGATCCAAAATTCTCTCGTTTCTCAAACCATTCGTATGGAATATTGGAATCCACAAGTGAATCTCGAAGCCGGTCGGTGCACCCCAATATGTACCACTAGTAGCAGGATAAAGATATGGGGACAGAAGTTGGGGGACCGAAAATGTACCGATCGCACACTGGGACCCACTTTTGGGTCCCACACGAGTGATCCGAACCGTTCATTATTCTTAGAACATTAAATTTTGATTGAAACGGTGGGACTTTGGTTCACGCACTTTTAACCGTTCGATTGAGCTGAAATTTTGTGGGGCCCCTCGGAAAAATATTTTAAAAATAATGAACGGTTCGGATCACTCGTGTGGGACCCAAAAGTGGGTCCCCGTGTGCGATCGGTACATTTTCAGTCCCTTTTGGTCGGTACCCGTATCACGATCCCTAGTAGCAGCGTTGCAAAAAAAGTACCATAGCACCCTCTCCCTACTCTAGCAATGTTGGAGTTAGGTACAAGTACAACACGCCCGGATATATCCATGGATAAGTTAGAGGGGGCTAGTAGGGGCGGTCGCCCCTGCGAGGAAAAAAAAATTTCTAGTATTATATAAAAAAAAAATTCTACTAAATTATAATAACGCTTGCCCCTGTAAAATATTTTGAAAAAAAATAAAAATTTCACCACTGTATAATGAAATTTCTGACTTTGTCCTTGCCAGTATCCAACTGTTTCGGGAATCGGACCCCTTTCCCTATGCTCAGACAAACATCACATCAGTTCAGAAAAGTCCCACCATTGTCTTGTTCACATGTACTTCCTTTGTCTCCTTCTCCATATAAAAACGCAGCAAAACCTCACACTCCTTCTCTTCGTCCCCTTCTCCGTCTGTATATCAATTGAAACAGTCGATGCGGTGGATTAACGCCCTAGCCCTAGCCGGACTGGCCGGGCGGGCCATCGTATTGGATGCCGACGACATCGAATTTGGGAACCCGATGTGGTTCGTGTACGCAGGGGTGTCGTGTATTCTTGTGCTTTTCGCTGGAATAATGTCGGGTCTTACTTTGGGGCTGATGTCTCTTGGTCTGGTTGAGCTCGAGATTCTTCAGAGAAGCGGCACCTCTACGGAGAAGCAGCAAGCAGGTTCGAACTTTCCTAGTTGAAGTTTATACTCATCAAATCAATCAGTCAATTGTCAATATTTGAGCTGAATAATAAGATGATATTTCAAACTGTTAATGTGTTCTCTACTTTGTTTCGAACTGTTACTATAAATCAAGTTCTTCTTTAATTGGGAATCCACATGTATCCCTGAAAACCCACCTCAACAGTGGTTTTTTGTAACATTATATTTAAGTTAAATCCGGAGGTGCTTTACGTGCACTGTGCCGCACATTCCTTGGCCATCCAATCGTGTTTTGGACAGTCCGGATGTGCTTTAACTGCCTTGCTTTTGCTTCCAAATTATTTTTGGTAGTTGGTACCTCTTGGTTGCCATTCTTGTTTGCCTTGCTTTTGCTTCCAGTATTAATGAAGTTACTTACGTTCGATGCATACTGGGGAACTGCCTTTTAAATAGTAGAACGATAAGTACCTATGTTATTCTCTCTATATGCAGCACATTTAATTGTCATTTTCTTTTGTTTTCAGCTGCTATCCTACCGGTTGTTCAAAAGCAACACCAGCTTCTCGTCACTTTGCTTTTGTGCAATGCATGTGCTATGGAGGTGGGTAATACGTGCATTTCCTCTAAGTAGTTGATAGCTAATTTGGGACTTTATGGTCAGTGTATTTATTGGATCGTCCTTCAAGTTGGAAAATATGATCTCATCTTCTAATTTATTATTGAAATATTATTACGATTCCTCCTTAGGAAATGTCGCACATAAAATGTATGTGTGTGGGTTTGTGCGCATGCGTGTACAGATATATGGGAAAGCGGCATGGGTTTCTCCTTTTGGCTTTAGTGAATACTATGAGCTTATATGCAGCAATAATGGTACTTTAGTCGATGTTGCACGTCTTTAAAAGACTCACCAATGTAGTATCCCTTTTTTTTTTTTAGTAGTTCTAGCACTTATCATGAATACATTCTCATACACAGAAACACAAACACAACAATCTATTCTAATGTAGAACGGAAAAAAG
Source organism: Vaccinium vitis-idaea (assembly GCA_963854785.1). NCBI lineage: Eukaryota > Viridiplantae > Streptophyta > Magnoliopsida > Ericales > Ericaceae > Vaccinium > Vaccinium vitis-idaea. The sequence goes on along the minus strand of OY978216.1, from coordinate 2,779,366 downwards.
CCATAACAACAATCTATTTTAATAAGAAAGGGAGAACCCCTTTTCGTGTGAAAAGTTTGTAAAGCTGTATCACAAAAGTTATTCTCACTATTGAACTAAAGAAAGTTAGTTTTTACTACAATAACTTTTATCGTGGCATGAATTAACTGTCATTGGCAAAATGATAACCAATTAGAAACCACTGTACCGTAACTTCTGCCTTATTGTAACTGGACTTATGGGCAAAATAGAAAAAATGTGCGCCGTAACGAGAACCGGTGCTAATGTTGGCATGTGTCTAACACGGGCCATCTAGTTCTTATTTCATAGGTATGGACAAGGAATAATACATTGCTTGAAGTAAAGTTATAAAATATGTTTGGTTGTTGATTGTGGAACTAAACGTGTTGGACACGTATCACATACTCTTTATGACATTGAGCGTCAAACACATACTTTATACATTTAAAGGAGTTCATGTGACATGTTAAAAATTAAGACAAAGAAACTCATTGGGATATCATTGATAATTTGAATATCCAAAGATTAAGAATGGCTATATTTTGTAGTACCTTTTTGTGGTTTCATCTAGGCAGGGTAATACATAAAATTGCAAGTGCATTTGATTAACATGTCCCTCCCAGTGTGGTTCATCTTCATTCATTTGTATTTGTTTCTGGAAAATGCAGGCTCTTCCTATATATCTGGATAAGATTTTCCATCCATTTCTTGCTGTTGTGCTCTCAGTAACTTTTGTCCTAGCTTTTGGTGAGGTACTTTTTGGTTTCTAATTACATAATTATTTCTTGCAACTATTTTAAGCATTGATTGATTTACTTAGTTGGAACCAACATGTTGTTTAAATCCCTATTAGATCATTCCACAAGCCATATGCTCAAGATATGGCCTTGCCGTGGGAGCCAATTTTTTGTGGCTCGTCCGTATTCTGATGATCATTTGCTATCCAATTGCTTACCCCATTGGAAAGGTACTTTCTACTTAGACTCCATATTGGTATTATGGCTGTTGCTGTTAGCATGATAGAGGATGATACACTATTTTTCCATAACTACCAGTCAGTGCTACTTGCAATGAAAAAGGCTTTTTTTTAGACGAGGTAAGTATTCCTTAAGAAACTTGCACCTAGGTTTTATGAGAGATCCATGTGGGCAAATGATTTTGAATAAAGAAGGCACTAGGCTTTTTGAATTGCAACATCAAGATGTGATATAGTAAAAGAAATAAAAAGTTGTGGGTATTGACGTAGTGTGCCTCCATATTAATAACTTTGTTTGTGGGTATCTTTGATCTTTCAACTCCTTTTTCTAAAGTTTTTTTTTTTTGTCTATGTGCGTACTAAATGCCGAACTTGATGTGCTTTCAGGTTCTAGATGCTGTACTGGGGCATGATGATGCTTTGTTTAGACGAGCTCAACTGAAAGCCCTCGTCTCTATCCACGGTAAAGAGGTAATACGCTTGAATTTTATTTTTGCATGACAAGCCACTGCTTATCACAAGCTTCTTATTTTTTTAAAAATGTGAATTTGTATGGCACCAGTTACAACCATCTCAAGCAATAAGATATCTCAGCTTCTTGTGGTTCTTTTATCTTCCCATAATGCTTTGCTTTTTTGTTAACATCAGGCCGGTAAGGGTGGTGAACTCACGCACTATGAGACTACTATCATAAGTGGAGCGCTTGACTTGACTTTGAAGGTTTGTATTGCAAGAAATGGGGCATTCTTATAGGGGCCATGATTAGTTGTCATATGTCTTTCTTAGCGACGTGTTGTGAATTTTTTTATCGTATCTCATTCTGTGGTTTGTCATAATGTTCTGTGCACTTGATTTGGACGCCTGCTTATGAGAAGGAATAAACCTTTGTTAAAAAAAATTGAATTGAAAACTATACTTGCTTGTATGTGGGTAAACAAAACATTTGAATCATCAACAAGCCTTCAATAGTGAATCAACACGATGGAAATGGTATCCACCACCAGCCATGCGGTTGCGGTTTCAAATAGCGATAGCCTTAGTTTCAACCTTTATTTAACTAGCCTGCAATATGATTCTTCGGTAACAGTTACAAGTTGAAAGTGTAATGATCGTGAACTGCTGTGGAATTTCTTTGTTGTCTAAATCTGTTGTAGAGCTTATTGAAAACATGCCCATATCTTGTTTGCTGCTTTACTGTGTCAATGTTTTATTTATTTTTCCTCCTGCAATTAGTTTAGCTTTGATCTAGTTTCTAATTTGTATTCCTAATTTATGGAAAATCTTTAATGTAATTATATCTGCATGTGCTTCATCCATTTTGGAATAGATTGAGTGTCGGAATGATTTTGATTTTTTGCTTGGAGGCATGTGCAGACTGCAGAGGAAGCTATGACCCCTATTGAATCAACATTTTCTTTAGATGTCAATTCAAAATTGGACTGGTGAGTCTAGTTTTTTTTTCTTTCTCGCAGTTGGTTTTGCTCTCTAATCTTACTTCTTGTGTTTCTCTGGTAAGCAAAATAGTAAGGAGCTATTATGGCTTTGTATTCCCTGCAAGTAAGTGGAAGACGAAGAAGTATTGCTGCATAGTGTTTTGAGGGGTGAACTTCTGGTTTACCATAGCAGAGGAACCCTTCAATTTCTCTTCCCTCCATCTCTTCCTAGCCTCTAACTTTTTCTGTAAAAATGTGTTTCTATCCACTCCCATGCAAGTGCTGAGTGTGCTGGCAATGATAATACTATCATACAGATGGCATATGGCTGCTACATCTGAGTACATGCAGGCACTTGTGTTCTCATGTGTGCTTAATGGCAGCAACATACCTTTTTTTTAACAAAGACTCATGCAAACAATAGATTCCCACCTGTTACATCTTGTATTGAAAGAGTTTTATCAATTCCGAGAAATTTTTGGATTGGAAAATTGTGACCTCTGTGTGGGAATTGCATATTAATAAATCCATTTAGCAAATGCATCACACTGCCTACCGGATAGAAGTGACAAGATTATTTAGATAATCATCCATATACCAAAGCTACAAAAGAAAAGACATTTTCTAGTCCCACCAACAATGATCTTTTTCAGTCTTTGATCCATTACTTCCTTTGCTTCCATGATGGTGTGTTGCATCAAAACCAAGTATGAAGCTTTTGGATTGAAAAGGAACTAGGTGAAACTTCAGCCTGTGAATTAGGAGGGGTCGTTTCTTGAATAGGACACATCTTTGTTTCAGACCCTTACTATGCCACATGACATCTTATTATGCAGGGAAGCAATTGGAAAAATTCTTGCACGAGGTCATAGCCGTGTTCCTGTCTATTCTGGCAATACAACTAACATAATTGGACTTTTACTGGTTGGTCCGGGACTTTAAGATCGTCTGAATTTGTTTTTGTTGATTACAATTTCTATTATCAGTAGCCATCTGGTTGTAGCATTGATCAATTCTTTCTTTAACTCACTATTATTTGCGAGGTAGGTGAAAAATCTTCTCACTGTGCGAGCAGACACAGAGACTCCAGTTAGTGCAGTTTCCATTCGAAGAATACCTAGGTAAGCTCAGTTGTCAACGGTCCACCTTTTTACGTTGTGTACTTGTTCTTGATTCAAGATACTAACCCAATGCCGGAATATGGTAGGGTTCCAGCAGATATGCCCTTGTATGATATCCTCAATGAGTTTCAGAAGGGAAGCAGTCATATGGCAGCTGTTGTGAAGATGAAAGGGAAAAGTAGCAAACCCCAACCTACTTTTGGAGGAGAGAACTTCGAACAAATTGACAGTGGCAATGGGAATTCCCAATTAACTACCCCCTTGTTACCCAACCTGCATGAAAAGAGTGTAATTGTCGATGTTGACAAGGCTTCAATGCCAACCCCTACAAACAAACAAAATTATTTCCCAGAAAATGCTGCCTCGGCAAACAATTTGACCCGTTTGTCAGATGATTATGAAGATGGGGAAGTCATTGGCATCATTACGCTCGAGGATGTTTTTGAAGAACTTCTACAAGTAGCCTCTCCTTCCCTTGGTTTTCTTTGCTTTGTTTCTTAATTGATGCACAGAGTATATGACGACTTGAGGAGGTTCATAAATTTCCTGACTTATATTAGCCAAGGCCCTCCTATGGCCTAATCATTGGGTTGGTGTGGCTCTTTAAGTGTTAATATTACGAGACAACAGCTTAGGTTTTCTTCATTTGTTTATTCAGCCAATCAATCGTCCAGAGTTTTATGATTTTGGCTTTCATCAATGCAGGAGGAAATTGTAGATGAGACAGATGTATATGTTGATGTCCATAAAAGGTAATTAGGATCTGACTTTGATGGGTCTGTGGTTTGTGTTCACTACTCATAAAACGCTCGCACGTGTGCGATCATTCTTCTTTCAGGATACGAGTGACTGCTGCTGTTGCCCGGGCCCCTCAAAATCGGAAGCTGACTTCACAAAAGCCTGCAGTAAGTTACCATGATTCTTTGCATTCATGTCTTGTCAGTTTTATGTCATACCTGTTGGATGTTGTTAACTAAGATAACCGTTTTAGTATCCTTTAATTGAGCAACCATTGGAACATGATGAAACTGTTTTGATACTCATTGAAAACGAGTTAAATATTTTATGTAAAACTCAAACAGTTAAAAAGGGAACTTGATAGATCACCAAGCTAAATTTCTCTGTTGCTGTGTGTTTCTTGATCCTTTAGGGAGGGCAATACAAGCAGTGTCAAATCCGAAAGAAGGATTTCGAGGGTGATTTAATCCCGACGAGATGACAAGAAGGAAGATGAGAAGTAGAAGTTTTGACTGGCAAGAACGAAGATGTAAAGTCGTTTAGTTTATTTCTTCGGTCCAGCACTAGAATGTAATGTGTTCTAACGTTCTCCTTTCCAATCACATCGTAGATTGTAGCGCATGTATCTTGTAAAATCATATGCGCTGTAACACCACCATTTTCTTGGATTGCAATGCATGGAGTTGAGGTCTGGATTATCCATTGGCCTTTTTATTTTGAGAAAGAGAGACATTTTGAAAGAATTGTTGTGTTCTGACATATGTGAACATGTTTCTGGGTTTGTCAGCAGATCTCTCTCTGGATCTGCCATTGATTTGATTTTCAATTGTTGAATGCTATGTCTGCATGTGGAATTGTGAAGGAAAAGTATAGGAAAAGTGTAGGAAAAGGAGGACAAATATGTCATTTAAAGTGATTCCAGGAAAATGACTTTTTTCCACCTATAGTAATGTAGTCACACGTAAAGTGAAATATGACAGGTCTTGACCTTTTTCCATTTTACTGGGGACGTGTATCATTTTCTAGGAAGGAAACCACGTGATTATACTTAAATTGTGTTACTATAATTATCGAAACAAATAGACATTTTCCTTACATAATTTACACACTTCTCTCAACAATAAAGGAATCCCATAAATGATTTGGTCCTTTTGTAACTACTTAAAGAGGGAAGCGGGGGCCCTGTAATGAGTCTCATCCGGTCATCTGTTTCGACACTGACGGCTCAGATTTAATCAAAATTCTAATTAATTCAAGCCGTTCATTGTTTAGATTAAAATTCGTGCGTTCATTATCGAGATAGACAGCTGAATTAACTCACTACGACCCTGTATGAGCCTCTCACTACAGGGACCCCGTACTCAATTAAGAGCATCTTCAATCGAGGTTTCAAAATCAAAACCAAACGTATGTAGCTTTTTCACTTTTCAAACTTAATTTTTTTTTTTTTGGGTAAAATAGCTTGAAATTAAAAGAGGTTAAGCGAATGTACATCCTACAAGGGGCATACCCCAGGGAGGACGAAAGGAAAATAAAGAAAAGAAAAGAAAATTGCGTGATCCCCAGCACAACCCACCGGGGTGGAAAAATAAGAGGTACTAGCACATCCCGCCAGCATAGGTGGAAATAAATAAAATGTAATAAGCGTAGCAGATAATTGCATAATGCCTTGCACAACCCGCAAGACTAGGATAAAATCAAAAGCATACATAAATGAATATCATGTAGTGAGTCCTATAGAGGTCCCACTGTAAGGAAAGTGATTTGCCCGTGCTCGCGTCCTATTAGCCTAGCTATCCAAAAGGAAAGGAAGGCGTCAAGGACATTCTATTGCTTATAAAGGTGATAAATATTCTATCGGTAATCCTACGGGTACAGACCAATTTGTACAGAAAATGTACAAATCGCTCTCGGGGATCCACTTTTGGGTCCCACACGAAACGAAACGGCGTGATTTTGGTTCAAGCACTTCTAACCGTCCGATTGAGCTGAAATTTTGTGGAGCCCCTCGGAAAAATGTTCTAAAAATAATGAACGGTTCGGATCACTCGTGTGAGACCCAAAAGTGGGTCCCCGAGAGCGATTTGTACATTTTCTGTACAAATTGGTTTGTACCCGTAGCAGGATCCAATATTCTATTGCTTATAAAGGTGCAAAATTAATTTCACGCAAAAAAATACTCTAAAATATTTTGGGGTTGACATCAAGGTAATCTGAAGATTCGATTGATTAGGTCATCTGAATAATCTATTGATTTTTATTTAGTACAGTAATTATAAAAGGCTGTAAAAATATACAACCACAATTTATTTTTTTAATAAATATTTAGATATTGGGAATATAAAAATTAAACTTCTACAATAAGTAATACTATAACAGACGAATTCAATAATGATTGTGACGTATGGCAGTGGGGCCAGCATCATCGCCGTCCGTCCATCCATCGGTCCAGATTTCTACAGTCCGTCCGATTGGATAGCCCACCTTCCACAAAATGACACGGGAGGAAAAACGGCCTACATTCTTATTAGACGAAAATACCCCCGGCACGAATACCCAATAACTTAGCTGCATAGGTCTCCTCATTCTCGCCGACTTGTGCTCTCCAAACGGCGAACACTACATATACGTAATCTCTCTCTCTCTCTCTCTCTCTCTCTCTCTCTCCTCACTCTTGACTCTCTCTCATACGTTGAGAACAATAACACGCTCGAAGGTCAGTAATAAACACCTGCCTCGAACCCAAACCCTTGCTATAATTTACTATCTTCTCTAGGGTTTCTCTTTCTCATCATACATTGAATGCTAAATCTGACGTTTGATTGAGTTTCTTGGTAGTTTTTGCACAATTCCGGTTACTGGCGTTGTATCGGTAGAGATTTTTCACATGTTTTTGTCTTTTTCTTTCTTGCTTTCTTGTCGACCAAAATAGGGTTTACAGAGAAAATATGTGAACGATTGGCGTGTAGTTTGATTGCGAATCGATTATGCGTTTGCGACCGAGTGTGTATGCGGTTTTCTTTATTCGATCTTTTAGATGTGTCGGTTTTACCACTTGTTTTCGGAATTCTTTGTTAGTAGTTTTTTTTTTTTTTTTTTGTCTTTATCATGTATATTTTCATTGGATACTGACCTTTGATTGCTCTTTATTTCTGGGTCTTTGATTGGTTTGTGATCAAAGACTGGAGAAGAAGAAAGGAATTGAGTAGTTCATCGAGATTTTAATCTTTTTTAGCGGTAAATAAAGTCTCTTTCATTTACAGTAGCGAATTTCCAGAGTTGTTTTTTTAATTAGTTTTCTTGTTGACAAAAACAGACGGCTAGGGTTTTCAGAGGAAACAGTCGTATTTTTTTATTTGTGGTTGCTTTTTCCCTTCTCCCTAATCGGTGATACATTTGATCCTGTTGTATTTGTGTTGTTCTCTGCTAATCTTGTCAAGTTTTTTTTTTTTTTTTTGTATGTCTCACTTGTTTTCTAAAGTCTCTGTAGAAGTTCTGTTTTTTTATGGTTGCTTACTTCTTTATATTAACCAGCACATGAAATATATTCTTTGGGTGTAATAAAGATCTCTCTTCTCAATTGTTTTATGCAGATTTGATTGCTCTGAGAGATGGGTTTCAATTCAGTTTATCGTGTATTGCAGAATGTCTTTCCACAGGTACAAGTTCTCTACTATTGCTAGATAACGTTAGATTCTTGATTTAATTTGCTGTTTGAGCACTCTATAGATATAATCTATATGTTGTTTGATTTAGGAAAATCTATGATGCTGAACAGCTGAAGTTTATGGTCAATGGCAGTAAAGAAATAAAAATTCTATTGGACTTGTGGAAAATAAACTATAAATTTCTTTTTGAAAGTATAATAGGGACACTTAGATGCATGTTTTTGGTGGGTCGGTGCTATTTTATGAAGGTAGTTAGTTGTTTTAGAGTTTTGAACAAGGCACTACTAGTCATTACCATGATAGCGTCTGATTGGATGTAATTGGAGCCATTTTTTAAATATTGATTTGAGCAGGTTGATACTCGACTACTGAGGGCTGTTGCTATTGAGAACTCCAAAGATGCTGATGCAGCTGTGGAGGTTGTTCTCACGGAGATTATCCCTTATTTGTCGAAAGGTACCACAGCCTCTGGTTCTTCCAATAGTTGTGGGTTTCGGTAGACCCATCAGAAAATAAATTTTCATTCTTTTGAAATGCTAGTGCAGTTATGAATTTAACTTTCGCAATATGGTTCTCAGTCATGAAGCATGTAAAGATAAAATAACTACAATTCCTCAAGTACACAGTCCTCTATGAATTCGAATACACGGTCCTTCAGCTTTTATAATTTGACATGGTTTATGTATGTAATTTGTGTGTGCCAGTAGCTGTTGAAGATGCATCCCCTGTAGAGGACACCCTTCAAGTGGATTCAACATATTTGGACGCTAAGACCTTAAATGGCTCTACATATTCTAAGGCAAGTAGTGATCATGATGAAGTATGTAGGGGTGATCGAAATGAGGAATCAGCTTCATCAGGGAAGCATGAAAAAAGCAATGTCAAAGATGGTTCTGATGTGACCTCCCCTGTCACACCAATAGCTACACTATACTCAAGTGGTGCAGATGATCACTGGAATCTTATAGACACGAAAACTCAGGAGTCGAGCAGTGTTAAAATTGGGTCTGATCAGGGTTCGCATGTTTCATCAACCAGTTCAAATCATGGCTATACTGATGGAACAATGAATTGCAATCAGCTGGCTGATTCGGAAGATTTTGATGGGATGTGTTCTTGTGGTTGTAATATGGTTGTCCCTGGTGAAAGCCATCAAGAACAAGCACATTTAGATTGCAGTCATTTGAAGGTAGAGAATGTTGAGGTTCAACTGGCTCCATTGACTGTTCAAGATTGCAAACCCGATGCTCCAGAAGGCAGCCTTCCATTAGCAGTTGTGGATCCTCTATTTGGTGATTCTGAGAAACCAGAATCAAGTGGTGCTTCTGATGATGCTTGGAAGAATGATGTACCTTCGGGTGAAATGGTTGACTTTGAGGATGAGTTTGCCTTGAACACTGTAGTTACTCGATCAGGGCAAATTTGTAGAATCGATCTGCTTGAGGATATTATTGAAGACGCTGGAAACAACAAGGTATTCGCTTGTTTATCTATTATTTTGTATGATCTAAAAGTGGAATAGGTGGATAGGCAAATAATACTGCAAGTTTACAGTTTTTTTTTTTTGTTTTTTCTTTTGTGGGGGTGCGCCTCTTGATTTTTTTTTTTGTCATTTTATTTCTTTCATTGGTTGGGAGAGAAGGAGGTGCATGACTTCACTTTGTTGATGTAGTTTCATGGTTTTTCCATACTTGTAGCCAGAACTTAATGAGGCACCAGATTATAACTTAATGAGGCACCAGATTATATAAGTCCCAATTGCTTCGGCAGTAGGAACATCTTGCTAAATTCCATGCTGGGAGTGAGAATGGAAGAGTAAAAGTTATTAGCTTTGAGTGGTCAAATGCTACGTTCTTCTTTTTGTTTCCTTCTTTTCATGTTTGCCCCGGCACTAGCCTCAAACTTTACTAAACTCGTGTGATTTTGTTCTAACTGGACCTGATTTGACCCTAAGTGCTGCATGTGGTTCTCTTGTTTAAAGACTGCTTCTTCGTTTTGTCAATTGTGTTTTTTTTGTGATTAATTTATATCACTGCTTTTGACCAATTTGGTTGCTCTTTAGGGTTGGTTTAGCCATGGTAATTTGGTCTGGTGGTTGAGTCTTGTCTGACGTAGACCTTCTCTCAGGTTCACTAGTTATTTATACATACAGGAAGATACGTGCATAAATTTAAGAAATGTGGAATGGTTCGATCCTAATTATTCCTAGTAGACATGGTGCAGAAAAACCTGTTTCCGGCAATGAATCGTAATTATTTGACATGGTGCAGAAAACCCTGTTCTCGGCAATGGAATCAGTTATCAGTTTGATGAGAGAAGTAGAACTTCAGGAGAAAGCTGCAGAACTAGCCAAGGAAGAAGCTGCTAGTGGGGGCTTCGACATTCTCATCAGGGTTGAGGACCTCAAACAGATGCTACAACATGCAAAGGAAGCAAACAACATGGTTGTTCTTTGTTAATCCAATAAGACTGTTGAATTGACCTTTTGATAATTTAGTAGGCCTTTGGCTGATCAGGACAGAATTTGACCAATTTCCTTCCCCTTGGTTTCAGCATGCAGGAGAAGTTTTTGGAGAGAAGGCTATACTAGCCACTGAAGTGAGGGAACTTCAATCTCGCCTGCTCAGCTTGTCAGACGAAAGGGATAAATCTCTTGCAATTCTTGATGAGGTCGTTTTATGGTTACTTTGTCATATACTCCTGCCTTCCCAATTCAATATCGGTCAATTTTGCACTAATCATTATACACCTTAGTAATGTTGCCATATTTGGCATAACATGTTATTTCATACTGTAACAATTTTGCACTAATCGTTATACACCTTAGTAATTTTGCATTAATTGTTGTACACTTTAAGATTAAGAGTCGGAGACATGGGGGTGTCCGACACTGATACGTTACCTCCGGTGAACTGTTGGTGCTACGTAGATTGGATGTATTTAGAAGCAATTTCCACAATTCGTGCTCATTTACATGCTATTGCTCGTTGCTTTGATCTCAATGGTTGTGCTACATAGATGTTTGTGTCCTTTCTATGTGATTGCAATGTTAAATTGATTGTTAAGACATTACACAGTTTACACTACTTTGACTGCTGACATCATTGTTGGGCATTGTTGAGAAGTCCCGCCTGATTGATTTGGTGCAACATGGTAGCCATATCTATTCTGAGATTTAAGTAGTCTATGGTCAGCCCACCCATAAGTGGTCTGAATATGAGTTTGTGTCCTTTCAGGTGAGGAAATTACTGGATTGGATTGTTTAACTTTCTCATGTATTTCTTGCAGATGCGTCAAATTATTGAGGAACGATTGGATGCAGCAGAAAAAGAGAGGAAAGCTGCTGAGAAAGAGAAGATGGAAAAGGAAGAGTCTGCAAGAATGGCACTAGCTGAGCAAGAACTCATTATGGAGAAGGTGGTTGAAGAATCAAAGATATTGAAGCAAGAAGCAGAGGCAAATTCCACGGTAGGAACTCTTTCTTCAAGTTAATTCACTGTACAGATTTATGGTGAAGCAGAAGCAGAAGAATAAGAATTAGAACAAGAATCCTAATACTAGTTTTGATCTTGTTGTCTTTGTTATTTGCAGTTACGGGAGTTCCTCATGGACCGTGGTCATGTTGTAGATGCATTGCAGTAAGTTTTTTCTTCCCTATATTTATTTTTAGGTTCTGTTAGGATTTTTACGTTGTAGAAAATTTATGTTTTTCTCAAACTTTTTTAGATGATGTAGTCCACAAGGATATGAGTACTCTAAATCTTAGTGAACATGTAGCTCTTGATAGAGCTCAATGGGAAAAAAATATTCATGCAGCCAACCCCAATTGATTGGGATATAAGGCTCGGTTTCGTTTGGTTAGAATTTACGCTAGGTTTGGCTCCAAGCTTTTTGATATTGATGCCCTGATGATGAAAGCATTTGATAGTATTTTTTTACCGCTTGGGTGGTTCGTTTTGGTGACAAATCTGGAATGGATGTGCTGTCCAGTTATTAATTATTATAATATGAAGTCATTGACGTCAATTAACTAACTTCCCAATTACAAAATTAGTTGGATCAGGTGCATTTTTATGGTAACGCCTAGGAGTTAGCTGCCCCATGTTCACATTACCTGCATGCATCCATGCATCTGTTTATGTAAATTCTAAGGTGCACTTTTAAGCTTGTATACTTGAATTGAGGGCTTTTCATTGTGATCGTTTGGCGAATGGGACCCTCCCTTTTTTAGCCTTTTCAACATTTTAGGCTCTACCCTATGGCATTTATAATGTATTATTCCTTAGTTTGCTTTTATTTGTCTACTTGCCTCTTTGGTAGACTCTGGTTATAAATCTTGATGCCTATCTCTGCAGAGGAGAGATATCTGTTATTTGTCAGGACGTGAAGCTGCTGAAAGAGAAGTTTGATGAGCGTGTTCCACTTAGCAAATCTCTTTCCTCAAGCCAGACAACCTGCATCTTGGCTTCTTCAAGCTCATCCCTTAAGAGCATGTCACCTGATCTGGTTCCTGAACTAGCTGAGTCATCCGAGACCGCCAAGAAGACAAGCCGAAGTCCCTCGGTTGATGAGCAGCTTTCCTCTGGAGGGGAGGAAAGCGACAGAGAGAATCGCAAGGCGCTAGCAGATGATGGATGGGAATTCTTTGACAGCCGTGAATTTGACGCATGAATTGGCTACGTCTTGGATACTTAAAGGGAAACAGAACTATTAAGAGTAAAGATTTACGTGGTATTAGTAATATAGTTGGTTACAAGTCCGCTTCCAAGTTTTTTTTTTTTTTTTTTGGGCAAAATAAGTTTACTATCGCTGCCCTTGGGGCACTTTTTTCAATATCCCACAGTTCATAATTACAAAGGGGTGATCCCTAGAACTGCCGTGATTGCATATAAGAAGTATTTTTAGGTTTCTGTCTGTACAGCGTAGAGTTCAAGTGGAAATACTTTCTTTGCATTAGTTTTCAATGCTCTACTTTTCTGTTCTTTACATGTTTGAGACTAATTTGATCAGAAAGGGGTAGGAATAAGCAGACTGGAAGATTTTGTTCAATGGGAGATGGACTATTTCAACTCGCATGATTACTTACTGCAATCATTGTCTGAATAGTTTACATCTGCTTATCAAGAGGTAAAATCTGCATGCAGAAGTTTTGTTAGTCAACAAAGATTACTTGAGAGGAAATGAGGAAAGCATATTTTTGCTTCAGATTTCATTTATACGAGGAAATGTATAAAAGAGGAAAATTAGACTGAATGAATGTAATCTAGTTTCAATTGACAACAAGTAATGACATCAATTAATCAAAAAAGAGTAAGTGCACTTAGAAGCGGAAAAAATTCATATGTGCCATGACAGAGGGATTCGGGATGGTGAGGTCCCATCCAGCCGTCCATCTCGGTACCGATGGCTTGGATTTAATCCGAACTCTAAATGATTTGAGCCGTCTATTGTTTGGATTAAAATTCGAGTGTCTGGAGCCAACTGCCCATCCGTTCTTTACGAGTCAAGCCTTGAAGGCTGGACCTACATGGTGGTTTTGCTTTCCATCTGTGTGTGTGTATGTACACACACACACAGACACACATGTATAGCGTTGGTAGAGTGTGTGGAAACAAGCAGAGAGGGTGTAGTGGTCTGAAGAGCTGAGGGTTCTTAGAGAGAGGTTTTCATGTTTATGTTTTTGTTGATGAATATAGATGGAGTTATCTCATTTGTGTATGTGATACAGACATACAGTGAAGCACAACAGATAGTACACGGTAAGTAAAATTAAGGTGGAAATACTTTGTTTGCATTAGTTTTTGATGCTCAACTTTTTGTTCTTTACATGTTAGAGACTAAAATTTGATCTGATAAGGGTGGGAATAAGCAGACGGTAAGAAGATTTTGTTTGATGAGGGGTGGACTATTTCAACTCGCTCAATACTTCCTGCAATCATCATCTAAATCCTAACATCTGCATATCAAGAGCTAAATTCAACCCCCAACCCCCAGAAATGGCACGGTACTCGCAAAGATTGCTCAAGACGAATTTAGACAGCAGCCTTTTTGTTTGGATTTCACATCCTTGTGAAGGTTTTATAGTAAGTTTTCCTTGGTATGGTTGGGTTGGAGGTCTTTTTCGCCCGGTTAGAGGGGTCTATAAAAAAGAGAAACGTACAGAAGACAGAGACAGGCATTATTAGTCCATATTTTGCCAGAATTTGGTATATATGTATACAGAACTTTCAGAAACTGATATGAGAGGGGTTGTGTACATACACAAGTATCTAATAGCCATGCCCCTCCTTTTGGTTAATTCCTACAAGTGCTAAATCTTGAAAGCTCAGTCTGGCCAGGATAGAAGCATGACAGTACATTTCCAGATGATGTAAACTCGAGCCCTCTGCTCTCGAATCTGCTTCGAACATCGTTGCCATGACCGTAGCTTCGAACACCTCAAAGGATTCATGCAAAGGGATGTATGATGATATAGTCCTTGTGTGAGATTTTTGAGTTTGTGGAATCAAAGGGACTCAATAGGTCTTTATATAGGTGGAAGAGTTTGACTGAAAACGTTGGGCCCATTTTTTTTTTTTTGGGCCCATTTATTTTGGTCTTTACCAGATTGTGAGTTAAATGACAAGGCAGAAATCAGACCAAAAAAGAAAAAAGAGAATATACATTACACATTTTTTTGCTTTTTAGCCTTTTGAGCTTTTTAAGTTGATGAATACAATGACAATGATCTATCTCATAAGCGTGAAAAGCCAAAAAGTTGAGGAATTTACTTGGTGGAACGGGCCTGATTTTGGTAACGGGAAATTACAGGATATTTGCAATTACTCACTAGACTTACGAATCAAGTTTCAAGTACCCACAAGTCAAAATTATCAGGTAAATAAAAATGTTTACTTTGGCATAACGCTTGAGTATATCTGCCTAAAATAAACAGAGTTCTTATAAATTTGTACATTATTGTCTCTTAAATGAGGCCCCCAATATCAAAGGAAGAAGAACATTACAGGAAGTTTCTGCATATTATATTTTAGAAGTTTTCTACAGGAAGGCATACAAGATAATGTAATATAATGAGGATTTGTTAAAGGGTCAAATCTCGTCATTCAATCACTAATCCTTATTTTTCATACTATAGCCACAAATATACCAAAAACAGTAAAAATGTTCAAAGAACGTAAATATGAAAGAATTTTCTCGGAGTACAAGATGAACCATAAGCGATCAATGTTTTATAAACCCCGAGGCATCTCCATTGGAATAGTTATTGGCAAGACTTGGGGTCCTGTAGTGCATTAAGTTAGGTTATTCTTCACTATGGAACTATAGGTAACAATTTTGTTTTTTATTAGCGTTGTTTTATTGCTCTCCTTCCCATAGTAATATTTTGCTATTATTAAGAAAATATTTATTTCTTCGCTGTTGGAAAAAGAAAAAAAAAAGTTGTGTTATCGCATTGTAAATCAGGAGAAAAACTTGAGTGCCGAGCGGACATGGTACACGTGGTGCCGAGCGTGCATCTCAGCCGTCCAAAATACTTTTTAAATGGCCGAGATGTGCGATGAGTACCACCACGTTGTACTCGTCCGACACCCAAGTTTTTCTCGTGAATCAGAGTTCCCCTTTCTCAGCTACTATTCCACATAAAACTTTTGGGTGCGAGAGTGGGAAGAATGTTCACCTAATAATCCAGTAAAAAGTGGAAGCAGAAGTAAACCTTTCCCAAATCTGTCTTCAAAATTTACCAAATCATTTTCCCATTGTCCAAAAATTGTATCTGTAGCAGCCGAGGTCACAAGGGCCAGCTGAAGTTCAATGAGTAGCAGCCGAGGTCACAAGGGCCAGTTGAAGTACCAACCGCATCCACAACGCCGGCCGAGGGACGCAGGAACTTGGAGACCATATTGCTCGGAGGCCCCTGATGAGGGTACCGCCCGTTTATTGGACCTTCGGCGGATACAGTCCACCGGAATCACAATTCGCACGACTATTCCTAAAGCGATTCAAAGGGACCATCTAGGTCGCCGAAGGGTCGTAGGAATCCACACCGAAGGGCCTGGGGTCATCCTCAACAAGGTTTGAGCAGCCGACGGCCGAAGGAGTCATACGTCGAGCGGGAAGAAATATGGTGTGAGCAACGACCTGAAGGTCATGAAAGCTAAGGATGTCAGCCGAGGGCGGGGGTTGTCGCCGAAGGCCATAAGAGCTAGGGCTTTGGCCAAGGGTAGTTGGCGATGTGACAGGTGATAGATGGGATTGAAGTGGTGTCAGGCGGCGTCTGGACGGTGCGCTTGAGGCGTTTGGCGGAGTGGCGGACCACGTGACGGACTGGGGGATACCCGAGAGTTGTTGATTGTTCAAGCATACAAGTGGGATGATGTCAGCCGAAGCGGCTAAACACTCATGACTTGCCCATGTGCGCAGTCAGAGAAGGACGGCGCGTGTGGGACACGGTAAGCGTGGTGGGGAAGCTTCCTTTTGACTATAAAAGGGAAGCTCACTCACCAAATAAAAGGTTCTTCTTCTTAACTCTCTCACACTAAGAAAAAGGCACACCTCTTTCCTTACTTCTCCAGCCATACTTCTCATCACCGGTGACTAACTAGACCGTCGGAGTGCCTTCCCGGACCACCACCGTCCGGGCGAGGCGCTAACGCGGGTGTTGCTTGTGCAAGTTGTCCTCTCAGGCGAACCTACAAGATCTCAAGCCACCTTTACCCCTCTTCTCACCTTTCCTACCCGTTCCATAAAGATCAAAGAGGTCCACCGGAGAAGCGAGCCCCACAGTATCATACTGATGATACTACGGTATTACTACCTAACATCTGCCAATTTATTATTTTGGTTTGGTTCTCTCTCTATAGGCTGAGGAACAATAATGTTAGGAGGATTGTTCAGCCAAAGCTCACATGGTCCTGTTGAAACAAAAGGGGCAAGTTAGATGGGCCCCATCTTTTATGAAATGTCACTAAGTTTAAACACGTACTATCATAAGAAACCATAATTAGATAATTTGTTTGGAGGACCCCAACACGGATAGTGTCTCTCACTGGAAAAAAACTATGCTTACATTTAAAAAAAAAGTTTTTAAGGTGCAAAATTGCGTCTCTCAACTGGGATCTGTCATATTAAGGCTTTCTGCTACCTTAATTATAGAAAGAAGAGTAGAGCCCTTGTACGATCCAGGCAAAAACACAATCGAAAGATGGTTCTTTTTTTTTATTCAAGCCCTACATTGAGATTGAATTTCTATGAAATGGATCGAATGGCGCCATAATCAGATCAAATGGCTTAGATTAATGTGTTTGGAGTTCCGCATCTTAAAATAAAGTCAGACTTTTTCCTAATAAGTAATCGTAGGATACGCGATCGTATCGTAAGATTTTTATACAAAAATGATACGGGATACGATATCTATCGTGTTTCGTAGACTTTTAACAACTATGGACATAACATGTTGGTCCAGGTATGACCGATTCTGAGTGGTTGTTTGTTCTTGCCTATGTATTATTTACCTCGTTATTATTGTTGGTTATTTTACGTATTGATTTTCTGTCTTATAGTTCATTTGGTCTGTGCCATTGCCATAGTGAGTCCCAGTGCATTCACTGCATTGGGTAAGAATATGTTTTGTGATGCTGTCTGGCATAGGCTACACTGCTTTTGGATGGGAGAAAATCTCAGTGCTGTAACTTTTTCCTGAATTCTGAAAATACAGTTTAACGGATGTGTGTAAATTTATGTATAATCTCAAATGAACGGGACGTACTCAGAAACAATTTCCACGAAATCGTCTCTAAATTTCTATGTAAATGAAATGTATATATAAACAAGGTCTTACTTGTCAGTCTTGAAGAAACACAAATGATTGAGAATTCTCAATTATGAATTTTCATTCAGTTTAAATGATTCCGATCCAACGGCTCATGCTGAATACTTCTTGAAATGTACAAATAATTAAGAAAATTCTTACAAGATAAAAGGGCCTAGAAATACAAAAGACAGGTTGCTAAAAAAGTCCTAGCAAATTCCCCAAAAATGATATTAACATCCTACGGAGGGCTTCAAAACATAAATTATACTTATTCTCTCGAACTTCCCGAAAAACAAAGGAGATAATCCATACATAAGTTGAGAGCGCAGATTTAGGTTACAGCTCTCCCCAATCACCAATGGCCAGTGTCTTCACTATGCGCATAAGCAGAAGAGAGGATAGAACGTATATATACAACCACGCACCAAACATGTCTTTCTTTACCGCTGCATAATTTTCTGAAGATTTGAGCGCAGAATTCTAGAAACCAGCTGGACCAGAATGTTATTGCAAACATTCCAACAAGCAGCAGGACCGAGATCAAAAACAGGTTATACCTGACAATTGCAACCCGAATGTAGTCAGTAATAAGCCAAACATGCATTGAAAAGAAGCAAAAACAGGAGAAGGAAAGCGTATAGTACCAGCATAGTTAGCCTCCAACGGACAGTTTATCTTGGTTGCCAAAAGCTAGGAGCTGAAACACCAAAACGAACGCAACAACTTATTTTAGGTTACCTCAAACTTGAGCTGGACAAGCTATAAAGGAGAATCTCCTATTTTCCAGAAGGTAGTAAACAAAGAAACGGGAAGCAAACACAAACCTCTTGTTTCCACAGGGATTGGACCTCTGGACGGTGGTCTATGTGCCATGAATTCTCCATGGTTCATAGTCTGGGGAGGAAAACCCCACCTATGGTTTGGTAACGGTGGTTCACACGGTGGGCCACCATATTGTGCAGGAGGATATGGCCCTCTGGCAGGTTCAGCGTAGTGCGTACCTGAGGGGGTGTTCCATAAATAACATGAAGCCAACAAATATCAAAGCAAAAGAGAGAACGCGTGACTGATGTAGATCTTTCAGAGTCAAATCAACAAACAAAACTTACCAGAGAATGAGGGCCCTGGAAACCTCCAGCTCTCCCTATGCTCGTGTGGGGCCATTTTCATTCTGTCATGGTCGTTGCAAAAGCCTCCACCATCTGTGCTCTGCACAAAATGGGCTCTGTTGGGATAGGGAGGGGGCGGGGGCGGGACCTCCCTTACTGAATGCACTTGCTGATCAGACTGAACATAAGAGAACTGATTTGACGGCGCAGGTTGAGGTGGTGGCAGGTGATAACCCTTGTTGTAGAAGGTGGAACCATCTGTCTGCTGAACACCATTCACAGGTACAGCTGGTTGATGGGACCCAGGATTACTGCTGAAATCTGGTATCTGTGTTTGCATCTTAACGTCTCTGGATTCAGAAGCCTGATAAAGCACTGTATCTGAGTTTATTGAGTTTACTCCAGGTGCAACAGGCTGCTGGGGCCCAAATTGATGCAAGTTCTCTCTGACATTCTGCAAATGCAAGCCCAATCAACAGAAAGAACAGGAAAATGAATGCCCCAGTAAGACAGAACATAATTCTCAGTTACTAAAGAAAAATATTGCAAAAGAACAAAGGAGTAATGCACTTGTACTCACATAGAGCTTTGAATCAAGACTATCGGTTATAGAAGGAGGCATTGGAGGCATAGGCGGAAGGACAGGTGGTGGGGGTGGAGGCGGAAGGACAGGTGGTGGGGGTGGGGGTGGAGGCAGAAGGACAGGGGGTGGGGGTGGGGGTGGAGCTGCAGGAGGTGGTGACGTTGGCAAAGGAGGAAATGATGGTGGCACATCCTTGGGTATGGGCGCGGCAAAGGTAGGTGGCAAATGTTGTTCAAGCTGAGGGGGCATAGGCTGTGAAGTATTGATGCAGGCATTGGAGGTGGAACTCGTAACAGCTTCGCAAGTGGGGGACACATCCTCCATTTCAAGCTCGCCATCAACGTCTTCCAAGATATGTCTATGGTTTCCTATTGCTGCAGGTACAGGAATTCCTTCCCTTTCTTCAGGGGTTTTGGAATCGCGCTCAGGAGTAACAGCCTCAAAATTCCCACCATCAGAATCGCTTTCTTCCCCTTCATCCTTGAGCATAGGGGGCATATGAAAACCCGGAAGCTGAAAACTCGAATTGCTGAAGCACCATGACAAATTTACAACATTTATATGTTTTATTTTCTCAAGAGATCATTGTAAAGTAATGATAAAAGAAAAAAAAAATCACACCTTCCATATTCATCGACAAGCATACCCTCCATTTCCCTAACAGGATCATGAAAAGCCCTTTCTGTGCGCAAGGGCCGACGAGAATAGGCACCAGAAGAAGATGAACCACTGAGGGACTCAAGGTCTCGAATATGGTGGCGAACAATGGAATCTGGAAGGATCCTTCTTTCCAACCAAAGCCTCAAAACCTACGAAGTAGAAGGAAGGAGAAACTGTAAGCCAAACCCAAATGTAACATCTTTTATTACTACTTTTTCTTTCGTCTTTCGGTTGAAGAGAGGAGGTTACTGTCCCTTGCCTTCAAACACTGCCTACGATTTTCTTGTGCATCACTTCCAGGAGGAGCAGCAGCTAATAATAAGCGTGGCAGCACTGCTTGTATTGCTGAAGGATATATACCACCAACGCCACCTGGAAATTCACATTAAACCTCAACACAATCAATCCAAAATTTCAAGACAACGGATGATCCGCCATTCACCAGAAGAATCATTCAAATATACATGACATCCACGAACATCAAGATCCAGTGGACTCTATGAAGCATGGATACCGATACGTGATACGGACACGACACGATACGGATACGGGGATACGAGAAAATCCAAAAAAATAGGATACGGCTAGGATAAGTTAGAATAAATTAGATTAAGAGACATTTTTATAGGTTTTCAGCATTGTATTACCCATAGTAACAAGAACTGTGCTCGAACTATTGTATTTTATTATGTAATATGGTTCTACATGGTTACTTGCTCAATTATTGAAGTTTAATTTTACCGAACATATGTATGATACAATAAAATGTTCAAAAAATATTTAAAAAGGGGACATTTCTAAGAATCTCAATACGTCTCCCCTTCTAAAATGTAAGTTAAAAAGTGAAACAAATCTAAGGTTTTCATTATTTCTAACAATTTTACCCTGCTACTACGCAACAAGTGTCAATCTTAATTTCATAAAAGTTTGGATACGTGTCTTAAAGTATCAAAAAGTATCCGATACTTCAAGAATTTAAGAAATAATTTTTATAATTGTGGATACTTCTGGGATATGTATTCACAAGTATCAGGTGAGTATCGTTATCCGATAGGATACGATACGGACACGACTCCTATCTAGAAGTACCCGTGCTTCATAGAGTGGACTAATAGCATGACATTGGATACATTATTATTACCTTTCAAACCTCGAGAGCACTGCGTGATAGAGTCCACAAGGAAAAACAAGTCAACCCTTTTCCGCAAACTTAATTCACTTTGCAAATCACGTACAAGAATTTCGACCACCTGAATTTAAACAATCAATGAAAAGATATTTCATACGCATGTATAATATCTGCTGCAACTGCCTTACAAATACCAAAGGATCATAAATAAGACATGAATAAAAGCTAAAATAAATTTAATGCAGTAACCAATCATGATCCTCCATGAATACCACAACAGGACACTACGTCATGGTTTCCACTCCAGAGAGAGGGAGAGAGAGAACAGAGAGCACTGTACAGCAAAAAATAATGATGACACCCCAAATACATATTCTTCCATGGTTTCCAATATAGAACACTCTCCGTTATGGTTTCTCTTTCTCCAGCCTTGATTTCCCTCTAGGTCAGCTCTCTCTGTTTCTCTCAGTGCAAGCACTGTATTTGCATGTCCGTGTGGGTTTATAGTGGGGTTTTGGGCAATTGGTTTATTGTGATTTCAAAATTTAGAGGCCAGGGTATTGCCTTTTTCCCTTGAGGGTTCAAAGGCTCAATATTCGACCTTTAAACTGAATGGTGTGAAACCATTCCATTCAGTTGGCAGATGAATGTCAAATACGACAGAACTGACCCATGGACAACCCTAATACGTAGAAAGTTTTTCCATTCCTCAAGCAGCATTGGGACCTGATACAAAACTCAAAATGTATCAGAACTGCAAGAATATGAGCATACCTTAGCAGCAGCACCGAACTTTGCGCAGTCAATTGCAATGCGCGTGGCTCGGCCAATGCTTTCCTTTGTCCTCGTTAATGTTCTAATGACAGCCTGAAAAGATGCTAGAGCAGTAGCTGCTTCTGCTTTGCTGCTCCATTTGCCCATATTTTTGGATTTCACAGGGTACAAATGAACATCGGGACTACAACAGCCATTATTTTCAAGAATGTTATCATTATCAGACGTTGAAGTATTGCAAATCGACATATTTGGTGGAGACGCGCGTGCAAGAGAGCCTACACCATCTGAAGGAGTTGAAGATGAGACATCCTTATCACCCAAATGGTCATCAGAAATAGAATCAGAATGAGATAAATTTGGTGGACCCTCCGCAGCAGTGGCAGCCATAACCTTAACTGATGTAGGAGTTAGAATACCATTCGACTCCCTCTGTGTTGGTTTAGTTTCTTTCACAACCTCACACCTAAAATAATGAAGCATCAAACCACAAAGTTCATAAGAGAATGGCACAAAAGATATAGAGTAAATTAATATCTGATGGGAGAGATTGATTGAAATTTTAACATCTAATATACTCTATATAGAACCAATTACGAACACATGCTTACGCGCCATCAACTTGATCGTCCGCATGAAGGGAAAGTTTCCGCAACTCAGCACTCCCAGAATAACTACCCTCTGTGCTGCAAATATGCAAATTAGCCCCATTTTGTGGTGAACATTTACGATCAACAGCCATTGAGACAGGATTTGAACTCATCCCAGAATGATCTGATGGATCAAGTTCATTCAGAGGTTTTTCAGCTATATCCCTGCTAAAATCAGACTCGGGTTTCTGATTTCTGCATTCATCCTTCAGAGGTAACGTCTGAGCCAGAGAAACTTGATTGCATCCGAGACAGGTATGTTCTTCAATTGAATCAGTTGATACAGGCATTGGATTTAGGGCCACAACCACCACCTCACAAGTTTCAGCTCCTGAAGATGAAAATTTGATACCTCGGGAATCAAAATGGTCCCCAGCATCCACATGTATATCTTTGCATAATTCCTGTTCAGGGCTACTGGAACTTCTGACTCCATTACAGATTGTAACCTCTATCGAAGATTTCACAATCTCCTTCGGTTCAGCAGGGTCACAAACGTCAGATATCTCACAGGCTCCAAGAGAAGAATTGTTGCTGAGAATGCCTGTATTCTGTACACCAAATCCATCACTCAGCCCACTCTCCGTAGACATGTGAAGGGAGTCCGATACGGACGATAGACAACATCCATTAGTCAACATCTTCTTCGAGGATGGTTCTTCCATTTGACCATCTTCCGCAGCATTGGCTGACATAGCTTCTAGGGCTCGATGAAGGCGTTTAGAAGGAGGTAAAGCAGCTTCTCCATCCACTGAACAACCAAATTGTTGTTTTTTCTTGACATCCCAAAGCTGAGGCAGTTGAGCAGAAGATTGAGGTCCTTTATCAGGCGGCGATGGATTCTCCATAACTCCGTTCACGACCACCGAGTTTTTATCAGGATCATGTTCTTCAGATGGTATAGAATCCCTCCCTGAAAAGCTATTTGACACTTCTAATAATTTCTCTTCTGCTTGTATGACTGTATCAAGCTCCTCCCCCACAGAAGATGGTCTGCCCATCCGAACTCTAGCTCTTTTCACTAACGGAAGATGCTCATCGCCATCTTCTTTGGAGTAACTTTCATGCGACTTTTCATGAGAATTTTGCAAATCTTTTCCGGCTGTATGCACTTCAACCTCAGCACTTGCCTTGTTGTTTAGCCTATCAATACTCTCAGGAGCATCATTAGTCACTCGTTTCCGATTTGGTTTCCTTTTCTTCTTCAAGACAACAGTCTTTGCTTGGAAATCAAGTGCTTGGCTCAACTCAACATCTTTCTCACCACACTCAACAACGGACTCAGGCTGCAGAGGCTTACAACCAGATTCCACAGTGCTGCCTTCAGTTCGGCTGAAAGTATCTGATTCAAGCGTAACAATTTCAGAATCATTTTCTTCATTACTGCCATTTGAAAGAAGAACAGGTGAACCACTATCATGTCTTTCAGACACATCAGGTGATTTCCTGATTCGTTTGCTCCTTCTCACCAAACCATTCTGCAAAACCTTAGCAGCTATGTCCTCCGCCGATTTATTGCCATTATTAGATGGCAATATGGATTTCTTGAATCTACTTGTGTACACTCTTGATGAACTTCTAGACCTACTAGCAGATGCATCCCTCTTTAGTGATGAAGAGCTTTGTGATTGGACATCTCCGCGTCTATTTTCTGACGAGAATATATTTGCCCGAGTTTTTCTTGTAACTACTGAACTATCAATAGGCTCCTCAGACGAAGTATCCCTATCTTCCAAATCTGCCTCTGTCGCATCTGCAGCATCTCCAACTGGCAGGCTTGACTCGTTCTTTTCTTCCAAATCTGCCTCAATTTGATCATTTGATGCAACATCCCCATCTAAGTTCACTGCATTTGTTACAGTAGCTTCATCAACACAGTTGATATCAACAACTTGCTCCTGTTTCTTCAACTCCTCATAGCTTTCAATAATCTCATGTACTGCACGGACATAATCGGCACCTTTCCCATGGCGCCTAACAAGAAGAGTGTCTTTCTTCTCTTCTGTAAAATCTTCAACATCAGCAGGATTGCAGAAGGCTCTGCATAAAAACATGCTTCAGCACCCAAATACAGGAAATAAACAATAAGCTAAAAGGTGCATGATTATAGTCTATTTGGATCTCTCTGAAGTACCCCTATTGGTGTCATCATGACACTGCATGGGACTATTTCCAAAGTGGACTTCATCTGGAACCTCAATCTGCCAGCAAGTGGATCTAGTGAAAATTGAGTTTGAGACACACACTAGGAGCAAATGTCATTCCCTAATGTTGACTCTCCTTGGTTCTGCAACAGGCTAATCAGGAAACAAAGGACAAAACAAATAACAGTCCCGTTTAAAGTAAAACCCCATCCGCCAGACCAAATCAAACTTCGAATCTGATGCTTTGTGACCTCATAATACACTGCAACCCAATGGGCCAAGAGAGTCCTATACTTAAATTCCAGCATAAATATATGTATGGAGCACAAACTCAAAACAGAAGTTCACTATCAGAATTTTAAATGAGGACTAGAATAATGGAGGAAAAACTCAAAAATTTCCACTTCAAATCTAGTTTCCAACCAACATACAGTAGAAATGGTGGAAAAAATCATCTTTAAGGAGTTCTCCTAACATCAGACGGTTTATAGATTTCTCTTCTTTACAACTTCTCTCATGTTAATTTCAAGTCACATGTGTTAAGAGGTATTAACACGGTTAGGATAGCCGCCCACCCTTGGTAAAGGGTGGTCACTAGAACACCCAAAAAAATTAATTTTTTGTTAGAATACATGTAATATTTTAATTTTGTATTAGTTTAGCCATTCATAAAAACACCCAACTCAAAAAACATTTGAACACCCAAACCAAAAATATTTGCACTCTCAACCCAAAAACTTAGCCAAAAATCAATCCAATGCAAACAACCCAATTGAAGTCCAAAGGCGGCTCCATAGCTCCTTATAGATTGTCAATTGAATACCCTAAAGGTTTTAATTTTCCAACATGTAGATCAATCAAGGTAATTCACAATTAAACATCTAATGCATTAGCTCAAAACAAAATACACACATTTAATGAAAAAAAATTAGGAAAATAGAGAGCGAAAAGCATATGTGGCTTCCCTTTGAAGACAATCAACTTTATCTCTCATAAAAAAAGAACATGTGTTCAAAACTATCCATGCGAACTTATTCCTCACACGATTTCCTACAATATATACTAGTGTATTTATGCGCCGGTTAAATTTTGCTCAGCCAAAATATAGAATTCACTGAAAACAATTGTGACATATTATGTATTTTCATATTATTTGACCGCATTATTCACACGAATATATGAAAATTTGTGTATCTATGATTAGTTAATACTTAATAGAGCTAGTAGAGTTAAGTTCTAGAGCGGATGGGTCACCGACAGGTGGTTCGGTAGAATTTCTGAGAAGTTCAGCCATTCATTTGGCATTTAGCACCAATTTTCATCTCCAGATATACATCTTTACTCTACCCCTCCAGTTTCCTTTGATTTATTCGTTTTCTAAGCTAACCATTTGTACCCAAAATGACAGCCAACAAGATGGATCCAAGTGATCTAGTAGTGCTGCAAGGAAGCACGATTCGAGCGCTCAAAGTGGGAAGTGGGTCTTCATAGCATTTGATGGGTCACTTGCAGATTCATATGCACCAAATGTGTTTGTGTTCGAATAGGCTTTATGCAGTCCAAGGAAAGAATGCCAATATAGGAAAAAGTCGTCTGATTTCACGTTACGCGGGTATGACCAGAAACTGCCCTAATCAACCAGCATAAAATCACAAGAAGAAGACGGCTAAAAGGGTCTCCAACCACACAAACAAATCCTTCTTCTCTATCAATATCAATATCCTTCTGTCCAGCACATCCCTCTGATTTCCATGCAAATTCTAATTCCATTTCAGCAATGAAAACCACTCTCCATTACAATCATTTCTACATTGCACCATTTCATGTTTTCCAGCAATGGAAAACGTGGTCCTAGCAAGCCGGCGCATCTTATGATTCTTATCACACACAGCCAAGGCATTGCTGCACTTTATGATGGGAACAAAAACATAAACAGAAAATGTAACCGGTAGCTCAGTCATGCCTCAAACCATTTGTTCTTACAGAAAATAATGATAAAGACTTGTAAGAAAAGTCTTTCTTCGTCGTAAGCCAAGAAGCAAGAAGCACATGAACGGGCATGAGTTTGGTTACTGGTACCTGGTACGATACAGGTACAGGGATATAGCGAAATTTAAAAATGTACGGCACGGGTACGGCTGGGGTATGGTTATGAGTCATGACAAACGTACTTTAATAATTTAGAGCAATGAAGTACACATAATATTTACACTTCAACTAAGGGAAATAGCTAAATAACTTGGGCAATTAGGAATCCAACATCAACTAATGGTTTAACGCCAACTTAAGGTGAAAATTAGAGTTAAATGCCAGTATACTGGGCCTGGGGAACCTATAGACCAAAATCATTATTTGCAATCTTGCTAAGCATAGAAAAAGTTAAGTCTTATCAACTTAATTTCATTTATGTGTTGCAGCGTGATGTATATAGGGGTACATTCTGACGTACGGCAAAAGTCAGAGAGACAAGTTTTGACATGTGTTTCTTGTACCCAATACAAATTTAGAAGTACCATGCAAGGTACTGGTACGGTACGGTACAGTACAGGGATGAACAACTCGGGATTTTAGAAGTACCCGAGCTTATAGGTCGTAAGAAATCCACCTAAATAAAAGTTTCAAACCAACCAAGTCCACCGAGTTAAACAAGGTTTTTTTTTCTTTCTATCAGACTACTTAACAACTTGAATGTATCAATAACATTAACTTCTTGCGATCCCAATAGGCTACATCAATTTGACTACATTATTCTCTTGTAAAGACACCTTGGGTTTCGTTGACATTGATCTTCAATGCCTACCATGGTACCAATTTGTTGATCTTTAACTAATACTTTCTGTTGGTTAGTTTGACGGCAGGAGAGTGTTAGCCCTATGGCAAGCACAGCAGCATAGTTAAATTGCAAGTTTAGCTTTTTTAGAGAGACAAAACATCAAATTTCATCTCTAGCATCCTCAAAACGAGGCTAGGTAATTTTTCCTTTTGCTACAGTAGCTAGGTATATGTTGGTATCTACAGAGTCAATGTTCATGAGCAATCAAATATTTTATTGGGGTGGGAAAGAAAGAAGATGAAAGAGAGAGAATTAGGGAATGGATCCATAAATATTTTAAAAAGGAAAAAATAGAATTTTAATAGTGGATAGGTAAAATAGATGGTATTGTTGGAGTTTTGAAAGAGACATGGGTATGTAAAGTGAAAAATATGCATTGTTCACTAATATTTTTGGCTAAATATTTGTTGAGACTATTGGGGATGCCCTTATACTTTTTCTAAAAGTGCATTTACAGCATATCAGTATTTACACACTCCAATCGCTAGTCTATCTGTATTATTCTGAACTCACTTGTTTATCTTCAAACTCAGCTTTCCCTCTAAATAGATACAATAGCAACCGGTTTGCATATGCGTAAAACCAGAAATAAATGGTGGTGGTGATAAAATGACACGAGAGGGCAGGATATTAAAGGTAACAAATGACCTAAGATAATAAATCCAACTACAAGTGAAGAAAGAACTCTAATCGCAGTGACCCTAAACAATAGACAAATCAATTGGGATGATGCCAGCCACAAAACCAATTTGATCCTTGCAATTGTTTTTTAAAAAATAACCGCAATTACTATATATTATTGGTATATGATGCCAGCCACAAAACAAATTCGCTTCTTTTCACAAGTACTAATCTTTGTTACCAATTTACCATTGGTTATTTTCTAAAACATTTTTTACCCATACCTAATATTTCAATATTGCTAGATGAACATATGATTTCTATTAGACTCGCTATGAATTCATGAATACGTGGACAATTTTTTAGTGGTATACTGGTATCTATCTTAACATTTGTCTTTGCTTTGCTAGAAGTACTTTATTGAAATCACCCTAACTCAATGATACTATTTATGTTGGGCACCTCTATTGTAGTCTTCTTTTCTCTTTTCTTTTTTCTTTTTTCTTTTTTCTTTTTTTGCTTGTACCCAACAATGACAATACCCATGTAATCTCCAATTGGTGGGATATGTGAAGTGAAGTCCCACATCGCCTGAGTACCAAAGTAATATGAAGTATATAAGCGGTGAGGGAACCCTCACTTCATGAGATAGCTTTTGGGATGGAAATCTACCCAAGATTGTGTAACATGGTTTTAGAGCTAGGTACCAGAGATGGATAGAGTGCGTGTCTCTGGCCTGCAAGCGGCAAGTGGTGCGCGTGAGGAAGGATGAGAAGCAAAGTCTCACGTTGCCTTTGTACCAAAGTAATGTGAAGTATATAAGTGTGAGGGCACCCTCATTTCATGAGCTAGCTTTTGGCATTTAGTTCTACCCCAGACCGTGTAAAATCATGGGCAGGGAGGTTCAAAGACACACTTGACCTTTACCAACATATGACAAAGTAGCTGCTCTTAGAAATTTTTACCGCTAAAATAGCTTGCCCCTTATACCTCCAAAGATCGAGGAACCCAGGGGACTTCATGCTGTGGAATGTCCCCCAAATCGAAGCCGGAAAGCATTGAAGAGGGAATCCCTAGACAACAATTCAATTTCTGTGCCCATTACCTTGTTTCCTTCATTCAAAATTGAGAGCATCACATAGTTGTCATAGAGCGCGCCTAGGCGAGAGGCGCACCCCTAGGCCCAGTGCCTTGTATGACCCCAAGCAAGGCAACCTTAAAAAGGCACAACCTAAGTGCACAAGGCGACAAGGCACACAAAGGCACGTTTCTTTCAGATTTGATGACAGCCCTACAATTATGTTCTCTAGATTAAAATTGTTAACTTTGGCCGTCAATCTCAAACAAAACAAAAGGGTCGCCGCATCAATTGTATCAGTAATTCTCTCCTCTCATCTGCACCAGTCGAGCTCTCTCAATCATCTCTCCTCTCAATCATTGGTCGAACTAGGAGAACTTCAGCACTCCATCTCTCCTCTCAACCGTCGATATATATATATATATATCGAGGTATCCTCTCCTCTCTCTCTCTCTCTCTCTCTCTCTCTCTCTACACATGTATATGTACTTAAGCTATTGTTTTCATACACAACACACACACACAAACGAAGTATATTTACGTATATGTATACATTTATATTTGTGTGCACATAAACTACACCATATATTAATTAAGATACAATTTTCAATACAAAAAAAATTAAGCTATTGTTTTTATAATTCTTGGGTTAGGCTTGTGTGAAAAAATAGATGTCAAGCTATATATATATTAATTAAGCTAGGCTCCTACCTGGCTGGAGGTTTACGAAAACCCAAAATAAAATTGAAAAACAGCATCAAAAGCAAATAAAAACAGACTGGGAAAAAGGACTAGAAAGTAGCACATGAATAAACCCGGAACACACTGTCTTCTCCATCTTTACTACCATGCACAACCAGGTTAAAGCGCATTTCCGGCCAATCAAGGGAAAAAATTATTTCCTCCCTAAAACCAAGAGAACGAGATTCGATCATGAAACCTACTTCTTCCGCAAAGTTTGCTTGGAAACAACGCGGACAGAATAATGAATTAGTGCTGTTGATTAAGGTGGTGTTAACCACAACCACAACAAGATCTCATCATGTACACATCAACAGCTACAACCTATTTGCAGGTTATGTAGTAAAAACTGATCTATTCTGCTTAACATATGCAAAACGACTATCAAATATCATCAAAAAGTTAGACAAGGCTTCATAAATGGATATAACTACTCACATTTGCTGGGTTCCAAAGAAGTGTACCAGAACCTTCTTCCAACCAGCAGCGTATCCCCACTTCTCAGGTGCGCTTACCTGCCACCATCAACACAATTGCTTAAAAACTTTGGACCCTCGATTCTATCAGACAAGCAAACAACTCCTTTTTAGCTAGGGGTCTTGCTAAATATGCATATGATGCCAAACAAGTTAGAATTTCAATTCATAAATCCACAGTATCAATATACATTCAGACTTTTTACAAATTATCCACCGCCGAGGGGACCGTGTTTAGCATTTTCCTTTTGCTATCAGGGAATCTGCATGCATTATT
Organism: Vaccinium vitis-idaea; assembly: GCA_963854785.1. Lineage (NCBI taxonomy): Eukaryota > Viridiplantae > Streptophyta > Magnoliopsida > Ericales > Ericaceae > Vaccinium > Vaccinium vitis-idaea. The sequence goes on along the minus strand of OY978216.1, from coordinate 2,748,544 downwards.
AACCTTGTGGTGTTTGTATACGTAAAACCGAAATAATAATATAACCCCAAAACGTAATCTTCAATCTAACACATACTGCACATAGGGAAATTCTAACCCAAATGCAGAACGATCGAATATTCACCTCAGATCCATCATCAACAACTACGGAAATAAGCCCTAACATTGTTTAAAAAGTTTAAATACGTCTGTATAAGAGACTATATCACTATACGCATACCGTTGCAGGCCAAGCTGGGAAACCCTTGACCTTGGCGAGGACGAGATCGCCGACTTTCCACTTCTTGCAAGCAGCGGCTGCGGCGGCAGCTCTGCCACCCTTTCTGCGAGTCGGCGCCATTCGAAGACGAAAAATCCCAGAAGTCTCAGTCAAATTAAGGTCATACGCTCATTCAAGGACACGGAAAAGAACGAAATCAGAATTTCCGGGACGAAATTGCCTGCCCCTTCGATCAGAAAGCAAGCAGTTTCGAGCTTTTTAGGGTTTTGAGCCGACGATGAAGTTAATGGATTTCCAGGCATTGAGAAAACATACACTGCGAGTGTCGAAACCCTAACTATCAGCAGAGGTGTGGTTCTCTAAACCCTAGTTTGAGAGAGGAGGGGATTTTGGAGAGTGAAGGGGGAGTTCTGTGGGAGAAGCAAGCCCTATGTGATGGAACAAGCAGATATGCGTTCGGTTCTTTCTCGTGGGTATGCTAATTTACGCTTTGATGTTTAGGTTAGAGCTAAGGAAGCTAACGTGCGCTGTGTGCGGATGGAATCTAGGCCATAGATTACGCGCATCAGCACGTGACCTACCCAAGTGCTACAACCCAACTAATTTGATGATGATTCACTTCTAGGCCCATGTCTCGTGGGCTGAAATTTTAGGCCCAGTGACAAGTATGGTTAAAAGACGACCATCATTTGCTTGTCACAGGCCCAACTTTCCAAGCACAGATCAAACTTCCATGGACCACAACAAAAAGCCCATTATGTAAGGCTAGCTTTCAATCTGTAACTTTACAGCGATAGGGGCCCAACTCGTTTTTTTGGTTTAATTGGCAAGTAAACACCCTAAGTTTCCCATTTTTAATTACTTTGCTAAAAGTCGTAAGGAAAATGGTTGCAAGAATTATAGGAACGACATCAAACAGAACAGACAATGTATTCTTGTTATATAATTCCATTTTGCAATCCTTTGATATTACCTCTTATGTACTTATGTAGGGAGAACACCTCTCTGGGTGTGAACTGCGTGGAAGTCTGCAACTTTGAAACCCTGCAAAATATACTCGTATGTTAACTTAATTTACAGGTTTTCTTCCTCATTTGTCACACATGCATATATGCTAGAAAGAATGCAATTTGCTCTCAATATACACTTATCCATATTCTAGACACTCCATGTCATAGAATTTTTTCGGAAACATTTAGAAAGAAAAGTGCAAAACCGAGCTTATAAAATTGAGCATTGTACAGTTGAGCATAATGGATTTGTCGATCAATTTTCAAAATTATACTAATACATTATTCCACTAGCTACTGCAAACAATATTGACTTTCAACGAGGAAAAAAAATCAAAACTATACTAATACATTATAACACAAAAATCAAAGAACATCATTAAATAAACTACTACCTCCATTTCATAGTGTTTTCATGTTTTTAGGTACTTCATTATTTTTTGGGATTAGCAGATAAAGAATCTTCGTACATAATTTTCTTAATTTTTTCGCACCTGTATTAAGATCTGAACTAGTCTTTTTGTAATTGGTACAGAAAATTCTAAAACTATGCACATATTACTTAATTTTAATTTTGAAACGGGATAATTTTCAGGGGCACTTAAATAATCATCTTTTTACTCACTTGAAATTAGAAAATCATCCTGAGCTTTTTTAGGAGTTATGTTTCCATTCTAAGATTCAAACAAACCCTAAAATGCCCTTTATATATATAAATATATAATTTATAACATATTTGGGGGATTGAGGACTAAATTAAAAGTTGCATATATAAGGCGGTAGGAGTGGACTGAATTCTAAATTTAGTGGTCCTAAATGTAATTCTTGGATATACACAATCCCCAAATTTACGTTTCCCATATTGAAATCCATAAAACCTAATCAATATCCATATTATCTTTTCTTCTCAGAAACCATACCACAACCACCGACACCTCCCACCACCACCACCACCCGCACTTTCGACCACCATGGTAACCCCACACTAGCCCTAATCTTCTCCTCTTATTTCTCACCCTTCAGTGTGTTTCAAATATTTGTTCATGAACGAAAAACGCGGTGGATCGTTATTCAGGAAGAAGAAGAGATGTGGCGGCAGCGGCTCTTTCTCGATGCTTGAACATCGGCTCGTCGGACACTATGTATATTAAGATGAAGGTCGTCGGATGGAGCAAAGGTCAGATAAAGGGTTCGCCAGTGTTTCGAAGGCTATTAGGATTCGGTTTTTTTTTTTGGATGAAAAAGGGCCGGTAGTATTTGACGTTGTTGAAGGCTGTTTTATTTGAGTTCTTTTGGTTTTTTTTACCAAGACACTGTTATATGTTTTAGGATTTTTACCATGATTTGAGTTTTATTGCTTGTTTTTACCATAAACACTGTTCTATTGGTTGTTTTTACCATAAACACTGTTATATGTTTTAGGATTTTTACCATGATTTGAGTTCTATTGGTTGTTTTTACCATAAACACTTTCATAAGTTTTTGTATTTTTACCATGATTTGAATTCTAAAAGTATTCTATATTTCCATGATTTCTCTTCTTTATTCGGTTTTACCATGATATTTGGATTATGTAAATGGCTTTCTTTACCATGATTCGAGTTGTTTATTCAACCGTTATGACCATGTTTACAAGTTATTTATACCATAAACAATATGATGTTTAAATATTTATACCATGATCATTGAAGATGTTGTGAGCATATATTTCCTAGGCTTTAAAAGATGACAAGTGTGGTGGGGTTTGATCTAACTTTATTTTTTATTTTCTTATGCAAAATGGAAAATTTACTTTTTATGTTTGTGTCAAGTTTTTTAATTATTTGTTCATTTCAATAAGAGGAGCCATAAAAGTTTTTAAAAAAACGCAGTATCAATTCAAACTTGAAAAAAAAATCATAAATGACTAAAAGTAAGCATGAGAATTCTCAAATTTTGTCAGGGAAATAATTGTAAACGTACCATAAGTTTATATTTACCAATGAATAGTGATTAGAATATGGACAAGCTGGGTTGATATGTTTTTTTACCATGATTCAATTAATCATGGTAAAAATCAAATACAAAACATAAAATATGATAAAATCGAGTAATCATGGTTAAAATTAAAAAGATGGAAATAATGAGCCAGTAATATGGTCAAACTTGATTCCAACAACAATTATGATAAGATATCATAAAATGATTTGAAAATCTGGGATTCAAAAAAAATATTGAAAATTTATTTGATCATGATTCAATTTTACAAGTGATTTAATTTTACCATGTTCATTGTAATGAGTATGTTTTTTACCATGTGTTTTGTTTCCCACAACTTTTTCAAAAACCCACCGCATTAAATTCCACTCCTTTGAATTCCAACCAGATTATTTGGTAACTGAAATATCCATCCGGATTATTTGGTAACTGAAATAACCTCAAATATCCGACTATGAATATCCCACCACTTTTTAAAAAACCCACCACTTTGAATTCCACTATTGAAATCCATCCAGATTAGGTAACTGAAATATCCATCCAAATTATTTGGTAACTAGATTTTCGGGTACCCAAAAAACGGATGGATATTTAATTACCTCTAATTTTCACAGAGAGAGAGAGAAGTAATAAGCTGTGGATGAAGTACTGCACAAGTAAAATGACGGATTTGGTCACACATGTCAGCACTGCTCATCGTTTGTCCAAATTTATCTCTTATCATCGTTATTTGCCTAATCACAAAGCCTTTGCAGCATCTATATCAGTTGGAGAAGAACCAAAAAAAAAAATCATAGGTTGTCCATGATCCCAAGTGGTGAGAGGCAATCAAACCCGGCCCTGAGAAATTCGGGGTCCCAGACAAACTTATAAATGAGGGCCCGATATAGTTTATTAAATAAAATTTCAAGAAATAATATTCTTTTTAAATGTTACAATAAGATTACATATTGCATGATATATAACATATGTTTTCCTTTATTTGCATTTGTAATGTGTTTAGTCAAAATTAGTACCAAAGACTCGGCTTAATTAATTTAACAACAAAAAAGGAATTAAAGTCTAAAATAAAAAAATGGGGGTTGTGGAGTCTCGAACCGTGTCCAAAAGGGTGTAAGATGTGGTGCTTTTCCACTATACTAGCATTCCTTTTGCAATACAATGTGCTGCATTTATTATACAATACAACTTCAAAGGTATATCTATTGGGGCCCTAAAAATGAGTTTTTTTTTTGTGGGCCTCAGACCCAGGCCTAACCAGCTTGCCCTCAGGGCCGGCCGTGGAGGCAATGCAACCTGAAATTCAAGCACTTGGAAGCTAACAACACCAGGACACTAACCTCTCTTCCACTAGGAAAACGTCCCATTGGATGCAAATGGATGTACAAAATAAAGTACCACGCTGATGGTACCATTGAACGCTACAAATCTCGGTTGGTTGCGAAGGATACAACAAAAAATGGGGTCCTGATTACAGGGAAACCTTTGCGCTAATGGCAAAATTGGTTACAGTTAGAGTTTTACTTGCTCTACTAGCCATTAATGGTTGGTACTTACATCCACTCGACCACAATAATGCTTTTTGCATGGTGATCTTGACAAAGATGTTTATATGAATATTCCACATGGTTTTGGACGAAAGGGGGAGACAAAAGTGTATGAACTCAATAAATCCCTTTATGGACTGAAACAAGCATCGCGCCAATGGTTCCTTAAATTTTCAGAAGCTCTTCTTGTTGTTTGTTACACTCGATCCAAAGTTGATTACTCTTTATTCACCTGCTCTAATGGTGACTCATTCACAGTAGTCTTGGTTTATGTGGATGACGTTATTCTAGGCGGGAATGACATGTGGTCTATCAACGCCTTGATCAAGATCTTCCTTCAAACTTAAGGATCTTGGGAGTCTCAAATATTTTTTGGGAATAGAGGTTGCTTGATCAAAGAAAGGTTTATTTTTGTCATAAATAAATATGCTCTTGATGTTCTTAAGGGTACAAGATTTATGGGAACAAGGCAAGCAACATTTCCTATGGAGCAAAATCTCAAGCTCAATTTCAACTGATGGTGTCATTTTAGAAGATCCTTGTTCTTATTGTTGATTAATTGGGAGGTTGATTTATTTAACCGTCACTTGACCTGACATCATGTATGCTATGCACACATTAAGCCAGTTTATGGCCAAACCAAGAAGGCCGCATCTTGAGGTAGCCCATCGTATCCTAAGATACTTGAAACAATCAACGGATCATGGAATATTCTTATCATTAACAAGTTTAATGCAACTAAAAGCTTTTTGTGACTCAGATTGAGCTAGTTACAATGAAACTCGTATGTCTATGATGGGGTATTACATGCGTTTTGGCGATTCCCTTGTTTCGTGGAAGTCCAAGAAGCAAACAATCATCTCAATTTCATTGGCAGAAGCAGTGGATAGACCTATGGCAATTATGTGTTGCGAAAAACGTGGCTAAGATATTTGTTGGAGGACCTTAGAATCTATCACCCTCAGCCAATGACTCTTTTTTTGTGACAATAAAGCAACACTTCACATAGCCACAAATTCGGTGTTCCATGATTGAACCAAGCACATTGAAATAGATTGTTATCTAATTCATGAAAAGCTCTAAGCCGGGATTAGTCGAACGATGCATGTTCCTACTGCTCAGCAGCCAACGACTATTTTTCACCAAAGCCCTTGGTGCAAAGCAATTATATCACTTGGTTCCCACGTTGGGCATTATGGATATCCATGCTCCAATTGGAGGGGGAGCGATAAGAAATCATATATTATGCATATCTATCAGCATATCTTAATTATTTCATCCCTGATTGTATCCTAGCATTAAGAGATTTGATTATGATTTCCTTAGTTTTCATAAGCAATTATATATGAAGGAGATCTTGATGTATTCTTGTGATATAAGTTTGAGAAGTTAGTTAATACAAATTACAACATTCAAACCTAATTTAGAATTTGTTAGGGAAAAAAATGCATAGAAATGAGAGTCAAGTGGAGTGTCAGCAAAGTGGTGGCAACTTTTATTCTCATGCATTCAAGGGCGGACACTGGGGATACCATGGGGTTTCGTCCCCTCACTGCTCTAAATATTGTCACATATAGTACTAGTTTTTTTAGGTCGGTTTGGAAAAATTCTATGGGATTGGCCTCTACAACTATAGTGAGTCAAAAAAATTCTTCGAATTCCTATATATATATATATGAAAAAATTCTTAAAATTCTAAACTATCAACCATTTTTTGGTCCTTTGTATAACTGTAGTACTGCAAACAAGCCAAAGCTTTGAACGTGCTCGATCTCAACTCAGCTCGATCTCAACTCATTTAAAACTGGTCTAGCTTAGAGCTTTGAATTGATCTTAACTCTCAAGCCGAGCTAAAATTAAATCGAGGTGTTTGAATTCAACTCAATTAATACAAGCCTCTATAAATAAGCCGAACTTTTATAATCGAGACAATTAACTCAGACTCAACTCATTTAAACTTGTTGTGCAGTAGAACATTAAGATTCTCACCCAGGGCCGGCCCAGACCCTAGGCCTAGAACATCCAAAAAATTCAAAAAATTAGATACACTCCAATATATTTTAGTTTTGAACTTTAATAGGAGTCTTTTTTAGGCTCAGTGCACTTGGGTGAATCATTTACAGCTCAAAGTCCATGTCATGGAAGGGAAAAGTCGATAGCGCGAGTATAGTTTCAGCGTCATCGGTTGGTGGTCCACCCTGCTCCCACGTTTGCCACGCGTCCAGACCAAACTTTGTAGGGCTTATCATTGTCAGCCACGCGTCCGTCGGGTTTCTGTGACCAGATACCACGGTGCATAAATGATTTGGTGCCGGCGAGTCTTGTGAGCGCCACGTGTAACTAAAGCCAATCATTTCCCGCGACACGCGTGGCGAATCGAACTGGTTCAAAGCCAACCATCGTGGCCTAACACGAAGCAATTGGTGGAGCTGCCGCGCTTTGGACCGAAAGAATTTTTGGTCTTTTATTCTGCGACAGAAAATCCATTATTTTAACCAAAAGTTACCACGTTTCTTATTGACGGCTTGGTCGTCTTGTTTGATTTTTCTGATAATAGTTACTCGCTCGTGAAACCGGGTCCTGTAGTGAGTTTCATCGCTACGTCTATATATTGAGCAATAATGGCTATTAGTTCGGCAATTAATGGTCCAGATTAAATGTATTTAACCGGACCAATTTACACGTAGGATAATTTCATTTATTTCTAACCATTGATTGCTAAATCGACGGCCGTAATTGCTTACTACACTGGTGTAGTGAGCTTAATCACTATAGGCACCTCCAATCGCTCGTACTACGCAGTCTTTGTAAATCGACGGCTGTAATTGCTCACTACAGGTACCCCCAACCGCTCGTACTACGCAGTCCTTGTTGTTGAAAGTTTTTAGTTTTAATTTTCCTTTCTTTTTCCTTTTTTGTTCTTTGGAGGATTTCTTGTGATATAGTAATTCATACTCATTTTTCATTTTCTTCTCTGGCGGAGATTTTATTTTGGATGAATCTAAAAATTTAGATAAGAAAACCAAACCCCTAGATATGAGTTTTTAATGAGGACAAGTGATTTATTTTTCACAAAAAAAAAAGTGATTTATTTTTCTACCTGAAATATTAGTGAAGCGATCTTGTTATAACCACCGTTGTAGCACACTCATAATCTCAAAAGAAGTAAATTTGCAATACATAGTTCTAAGAAGTTGAATATTCCGAGATTTTAATAGCAAATATGTAGATCTAATCAGGCCTTCATTCTTCCCGTTTAAAAAAAACAAAAGACTCCATTCTTCTAATTGACCATGGTCTACATGGGACAGAGGGGAGGTGCTGCGCAGCCTTGTGCTGCGCAGCGTGCTGTGCGGCACCCGGCGCGGCCGCGCCGCTGTCGGTCCGATGATCGGAGACGTCCATTGCGTAGAGCTCGTCGAGTACTACAAGTGTAACAAAAATCAACTTGATCGGATATCGTTAAGTGTGTCATTGGAACAAAAATAACTTGAAAAAAATGGGTTTAATAGTTTTCATCCAGTGTTTCAAGTCATATGTGTTCCAATTTTTTTCAAGTTTTATGTGTTCCGATCACGCACTTAACGATATCCAGTCAAGTTGATTTTGACACACTTGTAGTATTCGACGAGCTCTATGCAATGGACGTCTCCGATCATCGGACCGACACCGGCACGGCCGCACTGAGTGCCGCACAGCACGCTGCGCAGCATTGTGCTGCGCAGCACCTCCCCTCTGTCCGTCTACATGCACAACCACCAATTTGTCTACCGAAAGGTACTTGAGATCCTAAATCAGCTCTATCACAATCAAGAAAGGACGTCTTGCATAACTCACTACAACAAAATTGTAACACACATGTACTGTTATTCTGCAGGTTGGACTATCGAGTTTCAAACCTCCTTGCTCATTCTAGTAGACAACCAAGCATGACCTTGGTCAGACCACGCACGAAAATAATTGGCGAGGTTAACGCACTTGGTCAACTGCAAGTGCGATAAAAAGTATAAATGCTTTGTGTTAGAATTAGCAGTGGTAGTGGTACCGTTTACAAATGAGATGTGGCGTTAGCTCAATGATACTCTAAAATGGGTCAATTACGATAATGGTTTTTACCTTTGTTACTTAAAAAACAATACTAGTACTCATAACAATACTTGCAACATCTCATCGGGTGAACATGTCTAATTTGAATTGGGGTGTTGTGCGCATCCGATCCATTCATATAGACGACTTAGATTTCATCTCAATTCTTTTGCATCCAGACTGTCTATTACTCAAATGGACGATCTAGTTTTCATCTCAGCTTTTTGGTATTCGAACCGTTCATTGCAACGCACGATGAGATGTAATTTGAACCGTCCATTCGAACAATGGACAGTCCGCATATGCACAACACAGTGCACGGTGCACCTCATCCCCCGTCCATCTAATTATCTTCAAGAAGTGAAATCACGTGGGCCAATGGGTTGCATCGCTAAAGTTGGAAAGATTCCAAGTGGGGTGCAAGTGATGATTTGGCTTCATACAGAAACACGTCCTCTCTGTTTCTGAAAAAGTACACTGTTATTTTAGGGAAAGCTCATATTCGAACCACTTCCTTTCTTTAGCAATTCAGACAAATAGGAGTATACAAAGAAAAATTCTAAAAACCAATCCATTGGACCATTGTTAAGATTTAAAAAAAAATTATATATATATATATATATATATATATAATATTTGCAAGTGTATAGAAAAATAAGAAAATATACCAAAATATAGTATATTATTTGTCTTATTTTTCCAATTATTTTTTACCCAACGAGCTGCCAGGAGCATCTAATTAACAATTCGAAATCCTTGAGTCTTGACCCATGTGACGACCACATTAAAAAAACAGAAAAAAAACCGACACAATCTGCAGGATATTTTCAGTTAAAAAAAAAAATAAAAAATCTGCAGGATATTTATACGTGTACGTCAACGATTTCCCCACGTGTGCACCCACTATTGCTCAAAACAAACAAAAGAAGTACTAAAATAACCAGAGATATTTTCGTAGACAAGTGTCTCTCACGTTTCCTCCGATATTTCCCATCCATCCCCTTTCGGAAAGAAGATCTAGAGATATTTCCGACCTGGACACGTGGCTCAGCACTTCCAAATCCATAATCCAAACGCGATTCCGTAAACTCGACGACCTGCAAATCCAAAGCAGTACCACGCGTCCATCACCACCCAATCACAACCCAACACCTGTTACTCTCCTAACTGCTTGATTATTGGCAGTTACGATTATTTTAAGTTTCGACACGTGTCTACTGTGAAGATTTATAGAGATAGAGAGTGTGTGCTATATATATGGAAGAAGAATCAATCTGGACGCCCAAAATGCCAGAAATCTGTCCAAGAATGAGTGGTGCTAACCAGAGGCCGAGGCTGCGCACCACCGAGTCATGCGACTCGGGGATATTCGACGAGCGAATACTCCTGCTCGTCTTCCAGTCGATCAAATGGGACATCCACGCCTTGTGCGCGGCGGCGTCGGTTAGCAGGAAGCTGCGCGCCGTCGCTAACCGCCTCCTGTGGCGGGAAGTGTGCGTGTACCGCGCGCCGCGCATGATAGAGGCATTGACCAAGGGAGGGTCCAACAGTCGGATCGGCGGTGGGTGGCACGCGCTTGCCAAGCTCCTCTTCTTCTGCTGCGGGTGCGAGTCGACTCGGCATTTTCAACTGAGTCAGTCGTTCCCGGGTCACTTCGTGAAGGCGTCTCGGTTTTCGAAAACATCGGGTCGGAGCTTTTTAACGAAGAAATGCAGAAATGATCTGCTGTATGTGAGCGACCCGTGTGAGCATCCACGTGGGAATGACGCGGAGGACGATTTGGGGATTTACAGAGGGGTATTTCGGGGATTCATGAAGTCAAGGACGAGGGCCTGTTTAGTTGCGAGACAGGTGGAGCTAGAGGAGAGGGTGAGGTGTCCTTTTTGCGGGTCCCGTGTGTGGAGCATGACGACGGCTCGGCTCTTGCCAAAGACGGCGGCTAAGCGGCTCGGCTCTCAAGAAGGAGGGTTGGAATATTTCGTGTGTGTGAACGGGCATATGCACGGGGTTTGTTGGCTAATTCCTTTGTCGTCCGATGAAGGTGAAAGTACGGATAGAGAGATTGACGACGATGGTGGTGGTGACGATGGTAATTGTGGGCCCAGTAATAATGGTGGTTCCGATGGAATAATTGGGCGTAATGGGCCAATCACTTGACCGGCCCAGTTATTCTTGGGTTCTAGACTTCTAGTACTCCATTTTTTTAAGAGCTCATTGCCTCGTCACGTGGCTTTTACCGAAGCTGAGAGGTATTAGATCCTTTCTCTTTCTTCTTTTAGTTGTGGGTCCAGTGGTGGGACCACTTGATTTATGAATGGATTATGCACATAACAGAAAATTGATTTATTGGTGAACGTATGTCTATTTGTAAGAGGGTGTTTTGGAGCCTACTTTTCAGTTTTTCATTTTTAAGTTTTTGGCTTTTTGATTTTTTGGATTATGACCAGAATGACTTTTGAATTTGGGATGAGTGTTTGAAAGAAATGTGCAGAATGCATTTTGAGAGAGAGATGAGAGAAATCCATAAGTAGAAGTTGAAAAGGAGGTATGAACCTCTTTTTGCTTTCTGCTCTCTATCCCGAAAAATGGAGAAACAGTTTTTGGGAAAACTCTTTCTCCCCTGGCTGCCAAACACCCATAAACCAAAAAGGAGAAACCAAAAAATAAAAAAAAGGGCTCCCAAACGGACCCTAAATATTATTCGGTTCTAAAAGTTGATTTTTCCTGCTTCGATTTACTGTAAAATTAATGATTGATTTCACCACTATTTCATGAATTTTGTTCAACTTCTTGTTCCTCTTGCCGATCAAAAAAAACACTTCTTGTTCCTCTTGCTCAATTCGCATCCTTTTAACTCTTAAACTTGTCTCATCATTCTCTTTGTTACTTTCTAACGATGTCAAGTATCGATAGTTGAATATTTATAGTCAAGTTTTACCCTGCAAAACAAATCATTGGTCTGCCTTGTGCCCTCTAACTCAGGTTTTGAAGCAATGCTCAAATATACCAACACAAAACTCACGAGTCGAATAATATGTATTAATCGCAACATACTTAAGAGTGCAAGTGTGCACCATGACCTTGCTCCTACGGCGTTGTATAATTTTAATTTTCCAAACGCATTGAGGCTTTTCTATTGTTTCATGCAGGCGAATTACCCATGTTTTAAGTGTGGAATGGATGGATTCGAATGACCACAATGGGTTGAAGTGTAATATCAAGTGGGGTTGCTTGCGAATAATTATTCAGCGGTACCTCAACACCTTTTTCTACCACGTTTTTTTTGTGGAGTATATAAACTAAGTACTGTACTCCACAAAATTGTAGTGTCATAAGGATGTTGGGGCACTACGTACGTGACGGTGTTTTAGGACCATAGAATTATTTTTCGCTATTCACGTACAACATTCATTATCTTCGATTTGTGTAACAAAAATACAAAAAATTCTTATTTTTCCTTCTTCTGTGTTGGGTTATTATTTGGTCTAATGTAGCTGAGGTTCACAACTATTTCCTCAGAATATATATATATATATATTCCGACGGCCATCGTATTATAAATTCTGGCACAGAACCAAACCACGTTGGAACATCCTCTAAAGGATGGCTTAGCTACTCCACTAACCAACTTTGTCTAACGCAATGAGTTGATCAGACTCCAATGTAGACCAAGCTATACACGCATGAGGATTTCCAAATCACTGTTGCACTCCAATTGTAAAATTAAATCCACCATTGGATTCTAAAATTTGAATTGGATACTCATATCACAATACTTTATTTTCTAAGTATATTGAATAGCTCCAAGTGCAACTAACCGTTTAACTCTGTGGAAATTATAAATGTTGCTTCCCCAACAATTCTGAAATCAATTCAGAATTTATCAAAATAATTTTCGTAGTTTATGACATGTCACAGATTATGTCAACAAAAAAAAAAAAAAATTCCCTTGTGTTTCAAGACCCATTTACAATGAATTAATAACCCCCACATTAAGTAACTCACTCAATATCAAGTACCTCTTTACTCAAATTTTCCACAAGTTTATGTCAAATACAACATGCATTCTAGTATCAGTTCAGATATCTGGAGACCAATCTATATCAAGTAGAATGAATTTCAAAATTACTTCAGTAATTAACTCGAGAGCTATAGTTGTTCATGTAACAACTAAATACTTCAAGAAATTAGGGGGAAATATTATGTAACAATCTTTGCATTTGCAGACCTTCATTTTCACACTTGCTATCAAGTCATGAAAATGACTAACCAAATTGTAGTTCAAGTCAACTGGGATTTGACAAAATCCATCAGGCATTCCTGCTTCCAAAAAACAATATCTGAAATATAGTTGGTGAATCAGGAATATATCAAACCCATGGTAATGGATCTGTCAAATCAAAGATAAGAGACTCATATATATATATGGTCTAGCCATAATTCCAATCCAACATGGATTGACGATCAATGTCTTATACTAGACACAACAAATCAAATTGACTTGTGTGTCCGGCCCTTAAGCCGCTCCAATAGATGGGTACCAATTTTTTTTCCTCTATTGAAAACCATGTATGTAACCAACGACCCTAATTCATACAAACATGAATTTTGTGGACATGGCATCTCTAAACATATAAACCGATTACACTTTGTTTTAAAAATATGTTGCCTTGGCATAACTAATTGATCACAACCAAACACCAAGATTGTAGAAATTAAAAAATTTCAACAATTAATTTTCATTCCAAATCAAACATGAAAACCCAAATTATAATTGAGTAAATGATAATTGTGGTGTGTCCAAATGAAAGCCCAGACTACTTATTGAAATGTGATAGGATTGGTGACTTAACACAAATGGTCACGCCACTTGATTTAATCGCAACGGTTATATCCCTTAGTTTGAATAAGAGGGTTACATCTCTTGATGTAAAATAAAAGGTCACACCTCTCCATTGTTTAAAAACCAAAAGTCACATCTCTTCATTTGAGTCGTTTGAAACCAAAGGTCACACCTCCTGGTTTAAACTTTATAAAAAACAGTCACATTTTATTATACAAACCCCAATAGGCACACCTTTTTTTTTTTATTTTTTTTTTATGTAAATTCAAAAGTCAAAACTTTTAGAAATGTGTCTATTATCAAGTGACTTTTCATATAGACACCAATTCAAATAATATCGAAATGACAAACAAAAATTAGTCATGTACGAGTAGTCGTACATTGAATTTGCTATACGCCTCCCAATTTATCTCTGCCAAAGATAGCATATATGAATTAAAAGACTGAGGCACAAGAAGTTGTTTGATAGTATAACGGTGGGGACCAAGATCATGTTAACTTGCAAGTCCTCACAATGGCTAAAAGCCCCTTCCGACTAGCCGTTAGTGCAAAATGATTCTTAATTTAAACTAAAAAACATACCATTTGATTTAATCCCAAGTGTTACACATCTTCATCTATAAAATATGGTGACATCGTCGAGATTCACACCTATTCAAATTTTATAATCCGAAATCTCCTTTATGGGTAGTACCCATGCATATGGCCGGGCACTCAACAAATTAAATAATTAAGCCTTCCATGGAAAGTTCAGTGCTCATGAAAGACATACTCTTGAAGACATCTTTTGAACACAAACAAACAGTCAAAATCAATTGAAATTTTAATTCTTGTAAGATTCAAGTCCGAAATCAGTACTGTGCCAAATTTCAAATTACCTTTACTGGTCGAATATATATAGATTTAGCAAGCCTTGTGGAACCATCACTACTCACTAACCGTTTTCCATCCAACCATTGGGTTTGGCGAGGCCCGCATACTCTAATTCCAGTAAAATTGATATTCTTGGATGATTTTTAAAACACGAACTAGCTAGACAACCAATAGACACACTCAGAGAACTTTAAATATTTTTATTACTAAACATCTATACGACCAGAGATGCATACATCAAGAGTCCAACATACTCATCAAAAAGAAATAAATACTACTCGAATAGTTAGGACACACCGGTTAGCGGCAAAGGGTACGAAGAGAATGGACACAACTACTGATTATGGTAAAGACACATCACACGGTGACCAAGTTAAATACTAGTAATTGTCAAATAGTTTCATAATTAATAGATCAATACTCTACTAATCATAAAAAGGCCAATACTCTCACATGATATTAATAAATTCTTGCCACTAATCCAAATTATGCATGCAAACAAACTGAGAAACACTTTTTTAAACAGAACTTGACGAATTCAAATATGCAAGCCTAGCTAGATGGATAACAATGGGCGGTCTTGTAATTGATAGATCAAACCAAACACGGATTAGGCCAATTTTTCCGATCAAATTGATACACAAAAAAGCAATAACGATCTGTGTCTTAAGATTGTTGGAAAATAAGTTACTTTTTGTGATAAAACCGAAAATATGAATGCAATAAAATCGGAATGCAAAACCTGAAAAATCGATGAAATGAAATGAAGATCAAGGCGAGTGTATAACACTCTGTACTTAAGACAGATTCGCCCCCGCTACGGTGCTTACGGTTTTGCATGGACGTCTATCTCCCATCACTACTTGATCGAACTCCCCACAGAAGCAACACTACAATCGATGGGTCTGTTGAACCAGACTTGTGTCTGTACTCTCTCTAATGAAAAGACTCCGACTCAATGAAAGTGTCGAAAAATTAACTTTTGAAATGAATGAAAGATACCATATATATAGGCAAATTGGTGACTCTACGAATAGTCACCGGGGTGAAGAGACACATCTGTTCACGAAAGGACGCATCCGTCCACAGTGAACAGGTGCCACTAAAAAGACACAATTCTAAATAATTCAATTTCCATTCACACTTTAAATAAAATATTATATTTAAAATATTTTTTCCAACAGAACATTCTGCGTTTTCATCTTCAGAATTTGGGTGAGTGGGAATTCTCCCACTTTTCTATCGTCGTTCTTGTTCTTCTTTGTAGATCATCTGGATTTGATTCATTAGAGTTTTCTAAGTATTTTTTTTTTATCAGGGTTTTCTAAATTTTTTCTTCTTGTTTTCCTATTACTTCCTCCGTCCAAAAAGATATGCAAAAACACTATTCATACCTAGATAATTTTATTTATTTATAATAATTTGTATATGCAATATGGATCTTGTTTGATAGATTTTAGTTTTATTAAACAAAAAGTTTTAGAAAATATAAAACGTATTATAAATTACCAATTTTATAAATTTTTTTTGAGAGGTGTGAATAGTATTTTTGAACATCTTTTTTTGGATGGGGGAGTATCTATTTTCTGTTTTTGAAAATCTGCTCGTCGTTTGCAGGCAAGATTCGAGATGTTGTTCCGTAAGCTGTTTTACGTTTGTAAGTTTCTTGGTATTTCTGGAGAAATTGTCATGTTTCATTCGTCGACAAATAGTAGTCTTAGCCAATTTTAATTTAATTTTTGCTTTGGTTATTGTTACAGTGAAATCTACCGGGATCGTCAGTAAGATTTCGCCGGACGGGCTCTTCACCCTCACTTGTGCCATGTTGACTAGGAATATGGTTGAACGATATTTGTAAGTATTCTGTTTAACATTCCTTCTCAAAACGTCGTAAGATCTAATCTAATACCTATTTTGTTGATGCTAACTTGGGGGTGGAAGGTGACTCTCTGCGACGAAGGTGAGAGTAGATTAATTTTGTTTGTATAAATAAGGGTGTACGTGGTTCAGATTGGACTAGAGTTTGTAGAAATCTAGTAATTGTAGTGGTTCCAAATAATTGAGAATCATAACTAGACCGTTATGCAAACGGAACCAAACTACACCAAACCATTAAACAGGTCCGGTTTGGTTCGGTTTCTGATTCTAAACCATATTATCATTCAAAGATTGCAAAAAAGAAATAACGTACAATAATAACATTCCACTAATGTACTTAATAGGGTTTTTGGGGAGTGGGAGAATTTTGGGAAGTGAAAGAGTGTGGGGGAGTGGAAGAGTTTGGGGAAAGAGTTTGATGGGAGTTGGACACTGAGATGTACTCTTGTATATCATTATTGTATAGATGGGGGCAAACTTGATTCATTACTAGTTTTATTGCCAAGCCAAACTATGGAATATGTTCCTCGGTTGGAGGGCATCTATGGGGTACTTAGCGAAGGATGTATGTAACATAGAGACCCGCGACAAAATTCCATAAGCAAAATTCTGTAATGATTTACTTATATAGTTATATCATCGTTTATTTTACACAACAATTGATGAAGAGCTGCAAGTGACTAGACCCGGAAGGAAAGAAAGATTTAGAACTGGTAACAGAAATGGTAACAAACGCAGTGGGGAGGAAGGCCAAATAGAATGACAATTGAGTCTGTGATACTGAAGCGGAAGTAAATAATTTGGGTGCATTAAAGTCTAGAAAATTTTTAGGATTTGTTTGCGAATTTTTAGGGGGTAATACTAATAAAGAGAGTTGGTTTTATGATAGTAGAAGATGTTTATACTCGTAAAATTCATTTGTTGGGATGCTGCTTTTGCTTTGAATATTCATATGGTTGGGGAAACCAGGGAGTACTTCTTGACTCGGAGTTTGAATTGGTGATATTTCATGTTAATATGAGTCATATATTAAATGCTAGTGCCTGGTGTAAACTCTCTCATCTTGTCCAAAGTTTTGTAACTGGGTGTTGGGGATCGTGGAGGACTGGTATGGCATACTTATATAACATCCAAATATGCAAATGTTTTTCTTTTCCATTTCTTATGATTGTATTCGAATATACTACTACGTAGCGATAATCAGTCTTTGTTTCAATCTTGCCTTCACATATCGTCCTTTTTCGTTGTTAATTTGAATGCTCTTTTCTTGGGCTTTACTAATAATCAAATCATTACTTCTCTCATGATCTCATTTAATAGGTTTCCTGAACCTCCCCTGTGGTGGGATCCGCGCATCCATGGAGTTTCATCGAGTCTTTGAGGTGGATTTTAGAGATGCACCCCCTATTTATAAATGAATCTGCAGTCTTATTCATGGTTCTGTTTCTACTAATGCTCATGGGAAGGGGCCGGGGTTGTCATGCGATGGCTGCTTCCTGCTACACTGCTTGTTTCCTAAAGAATGCTGAGCTTTTAGTTTGGCTCTTTTATGTGGTTCAGTTCTGTTTCTTTCAATTTCGACGTTTTCATGTGAAATGTTTTGCTTAAATTTTAGTGTTTGGTTTTGGATAACCTAGGTGAGTTGTTTTACCTATTTTGTTTTAGACATGAACTCCAACAATCGAGTCATTGAGATTATCTTAGACATGAACTCCATTAATGAAAGTGGTTTAAATGGAGGTTACTTAGCTAGCTTGCTTTATTTTTAGCTACTTTTGACATAAGGTTGTTGGGGCACTACGTGATGCTGTCTCAGGACCACAGAATTATTTTTCGTTAGTCACACACTTGGTCGGTGACAAGCTAAGATCTCAAATGGCCATTCATTATCTTGGATTTGTGTGAAATGAATACACAAAATTCTTATTTTTCCTTCTTCTGTTTTGGGTAATTATTTGCTCGTGTAGCTGAGGTTCAAAGCTTTCTCCTTAGAATTTTTTCGGGTCCTCCTCATTGTTGAGTTTTTTACTAATTTATTCCTCGTTTCATGTACAATGTTAACTTTTTAAGATACATGTTATGCACACTTTAGTCAATGAGAATACTATTACGGGATGAGAAGAAAAATCTGATATAAGCTAGCTAGGCAGCTAGCTTGAAGTCAAACTGTTCCGAGTTCAAAAAAAAAAGTCAACTTGCTCCAATGCTAAAAGGAAAGATAAATTTTGCTTTGCAAATTGGGGAAAAAGAGAGAAGAAGAATGATATGAATGAGAATTGATGTGAAGTTGAGTAAGTTTTCATGGAAGATATGTAAATTCTTCAAAACTCTTAAGTACTTCTAAGCTTTATCCTCTCTTGTGATACCATTTGAGAGAAGAGAACAGAACTATCGTAGTATTTTGAATGAATATTGATACAATAGTTAACACGCAAATTTTATCAACGAGAATTTAGAATAAAACTTAAGACTGCAAAATCTACACCTAAAATATAAGATATAGAAAGATATGATCATGATATTATCCCATGCTTAAAATAGAGGATACAATAAAATAATATATATGCATTCCAACCCCAGCCCCACGATGCGAGGGAGACGATAGGGTAAAGTGATGGTGGCGGATTGAAGAAGTTGGCAAATAAAATGACAATTAATTTCAGTGTGCTTTCTTGCGCTCATAGAAGATTGAGTTGTGGGCAATCTGAATAGCACTTATTGTCGCACCAAAGAGACGTGTGAAGTAACGGAGACACTAATATTTAATTAGAGCCAGCGAAGCCACATGATTTTAGACATAGCATGTGCTATGGCATGATATTTAGCTTCAGCAGTAGAGGAAGCAACGGAAGATTGCTTTTTGATTTTTTAGGGGATAAAAGAATCACTCAGAAATGTACAAAGGCCAAAGGTAGTTTTGTGGTTGCTGATATCCTTGGCCCAATCAACATCAACATAAGCGTGAAAAGTCAAACTTGACGTAGAAGAGACACTGATGGGGAGTACCACAGACATAACGAAAAATGTGTAACAGAGCCGCCCAATGAGTAGATCGAAGAGTAGTGACAAACTGACTAAGAGTATCATTATCAGGAGCACCAAATTTTACACCAAATTTAACTTCAAAAACACCTTTTACAATTTAGCAAGCCACTTTTACAAAAGTTCACAGAATCAGTCTCTCTATTCTAACTTTACTGCATTAAACTATTCTTTCTTTCTACTCCTACTCCCCAAAAGTGATATAAAAAAAAAGTGAACAGTGCGTGAACAGTGTCTTTGTGTGTGAATAGTACCGCACCAAAATTTGAGTAGTCACTGTAGCAAAAATAAATTTGATCAATTGTTTGGTGAGACTGATTTTGGGGGGGTTTGACTCTCTATATTTACTTAAAAGTTAATTTGTTAACTCTGATATTGATGCTCTAACAATGTGCACAACTGATAAATGCCTAATTGTGAGCATTTGTGTCTTTTCGTAAGGTACTATCAAAATGGGACGAAAGAAATACTAACATACATACATATATATATATAGAGTCCCCTTCCTATCCAAACTCCCTTAACTTAGTTAAGTTACGGACCTCCACTTTTCGGACCAAATTTCGACGATCCGAACCGTTAGATGTGTTTAAAAGGTGTTTTCAAGGTCCACCGCGAAGATTTGACAAAAAAAAATACTCGGAAGGGCTTGATCGGAGCAGTTTTTCACAAATACGCTAAATAAAAACACCTTTTAAACACATCTAACGGTTCGGATTTTCAAAAAAAAAAAGGGAAGGTGGAGGTCCGTAACTTAACAGAATGCGGGAGTTTGGATTGGAAGCTTGGTGTGTGTATATATATATATATATATATATATATATATATATATATATATATATATGTATATCTTCTTTATTATATAAAATAACATATTTATATAAAACTATATAAGATTAATATGTTACTTTTTGTATATAATGACGAGTATATATAAAACGACACAAATTTATTGAGAAGTCCCACGCTAATAATCCGAGCCATTCAACTTGGTTAAAACATGTTTTTAAGGATACCCGTAAAATATTTTCTGTAAGTGCTTGATTCAAACAATTCTGAGAAAACCAGTTCCTGTCAAGTTTTTTGAAAAACTGTTTAGATCAAACACTTATCGATTTCGATTGAGCTTAATTTTTGCAGGATTTTCTGCTTTATCCATTTAAACGAAGTGAACGGGTTGGATCATCACAATATAACCCAGAACAAAAGTGTGTTTTTTTATGTGTTCCTGGAACCGGCCCCATATATATGTATCGAGTTCAAAAAAAAAAAGTCAACTTGCTCCAACGCTAAAAGGAAAGATAAATTTTGCTTTGCAAATTGGGGAAAAAGAGAGAAGAAGAAGGATATGAATGAGAATTGATACACGTAAAAAATTAACTCATTTGAATATCGGTAAGTGCTCAATCCAAATAATTCTGAGAAAACCAGTTCCTATCAAGTTAGGTTGTACCAATTGAAAGTATGTGGTGGAAAATTATATTACTGTAAACTACGAGGACACAGAGTGTAGTTTTGCTACTTTATGTCCGTTCCTTCGTCAGCGCGCCTATCGACGCATTTTGTTCACCTTCCTTAAAGAGGATAAACAAAACCATCCCTCCTATTTAGTTAAAATATACGAGTCCCACCACAAAGTGTAAGCATGACATTACTTTGTGGTGGGATCCGCATCAATTTAACAAATAGGAGTAAGAAAGAGGGGTGAACAAAATTGCTATCCTTTTTCTAGGTCTTGAAAAGAGAGGAGTTCTGCGAAAATGTATGCGATGGTCCTAGATCCATATGAAAACCAAAAAAACAAGAGGGGTAAATTTCCGTACTTCCACCAGAAATTCCAGCTCTCTCTTCCTTTCCTCAACCTACATCATATTCCTGCCTGTTATCCACAATAACCGTGCTTGCTCATTTATATCGACAACAATAAGCAAACAAATACCAAAATACAAAGTAGCGGTTATTGTTTTATAAAGTAGTATTACCTAAGCTCCACCTGAGCCTTTTCAATTGCTGCTTGCCGAGGAGGGGATTTAGTACCAATTCCAACTCCACAGTCAACAAACCCCTCCCATGAAGTCAACCTCTGCATTGACTAGAAAAAGAGAATCTAAGAAGCATCCATGCATGCCTTCAGGGATCCCTACAAATGCCCAATTCTCATTGTTTCATGTCTACTATCAAACAAATAAAGGAAGAATGATCAAGACAAATGAGATCATAATGACCACTAGCAAATGATATTACCACTAAGATTTGAATAGTAAGACGCAAAATATTTGTCCTTCATTAAAGTGGGGAAAATGGGAATGTGTGGACAAAAAAATTGAACCTTTCAATCTGATAACATCCAGAGAATGAATCGACTCTGCTACAACAAAAGCCTGCACGTTTTAACACGGGGATATGACTAATAGAAGTAAAATGTAACATAAAATCGTATCAGCCATTATTTTCTGCAAAAACCCAAGGTGCAACCATGAACCAATCAACGTGCATCTGGAATTTTACAACATGACAAAAACATGCATAAGTAGTCCACTGCTGAAAGTTCAAATCATCTTGACGCACAGGCTATTTAGCAAAGCTCTCCCATTCAATGGACTGAGTCCTGCAAAGGATAAACATCTTCATCTAACAACTATAAATACATATGACGTTCTAAAAGTATAGATATTTTAACAGGCAATAAAGAAAATTCTATGCAACCAACATTTAACAATAGTCAATGTATTAAAAGCATAGTACTTAAGATATTAAAGTACTAGTTTTCGTTGGAGTACCATAAGCACAAGCGCATCTAAAGCTATGTGAGCATAACAACTTAATATTTGAAAACAAAATAGTACTCCAGCCAAAACATAAAGAGAGAATAGAACATTACTGATAACTTTTAATGCCAGACTGTCATTGACCCATGGTAATATGCCCAAGGTGCCATTAGCTACTGGTAAAATATGACCACAATACCTCTATTTATCCCGGTATCCATAAAGCACGCATACTTAACCATGTATGGTAAGACAGTTCATTTGTCTGGAAGGACGAAAAGGGTTTCCAAGAAGAACAAAGCACTCAGACTGGGGTATACAAGTGAAATATATATTAGGAACAAGAGTAAAAGGGACAATAATCTGAGAAGCATAGACTATACATTGAAGATAGTGTCCACATCAGGATCAAAATCCAGGCTATGGATGTCAACCCCAAAAATTCTTAAATATGTCTCATAACAGAAGATCTTGCTAGTTCCGCAATTAGTATTTGCTAATCATTCATTGTATGGGATCTCTTACTCTTTTTTGGGTTGTGTTGGTCTTGCAATCGGAAAACAATTCTACATACACATAAAACCACTCACATAACTCTCACATAAACCGTGGGCCCCACGCCCACTTAGGAAAAAAAAAAAGAAGAAGAAGAAGCAAAAATTTGCTGTACGTTTGTCTTTCTTTCTTTCAATAAGTATATACACACACGCACGTATATATATACACAGTTCTTTCAAAAATTATATACATATATACCGTATATATACACGTATATACACATACGCACATATATATAATCCATATATGATCTCTAGAACATGGGACCTGGGAAAAAATAGTCTCAAACAGAGAAAAATCTGAAATTAAGGCAAACAACAATGGAGATCAAGGTAATACCTGAGCTCAAAGGAGGAAGACGAGGTCAAGAGTATCAATCTGATCTTGGTTTTTCACGTATTAATCAGAGAAAAATATGATCTTTTGTTTGCCTCCCCCTAAAACTATTCCCAGACTCGCACCCGCGTAAACGAGAAAAGGTGAAGGCGTAGAACAGATTTTGAAATTTTGCTGCTTCTTTTTTTTTTTTTTTTAAAGTGGGCGTGGGGCCCACGGTCTATCTCTCTCCAGACCTACTTGTAGTATATAGGGGCTGCGAAAAGAGCACAAAGGTGACCGAGGTGCTTCTAATACTGAGCCTCAACGGTGGCTACCTCCCGAGTTTGGAATATTGAAAATTAATGTGGATGGAGCTTTTGATGTGGCGAAGCGAAGAGGTGGTGTAGGTGTAGTGGTGCGAGATCATCATGGTAATGTTATAGGGGCTGCTGCCTTACCAATTGCCTGTAGTTTGTCTGCCGAAATGGTTGAGGCTGAAGGTATTCGGTTTGCTTTGTTTTCACTACTTTGCTCTTGGGATAATAATTATGTGGTGGAAGGAGATGCACAATCGGTGATCAAGATGCTTCAAGGTTTTTCACCAATCAAGGCATGCCTGGATGTTATCATCAAAGATACGTTATTGTTAGCTGATAAATTTGTCTCTTGTTCTTTTAGTTTTGTTCCTCGTATTTGTAATAGGGTGGCTAATGCGATAGCCAAGTTTGCCCTATCTCTAGATGACCCTCTAATCTGGCAGGAGAGTGTTCCGTACTGGATTAGTAGGGAAGTATCTTTGGATGTTTCTGCGGTGGTTTAAATATGAATAAAATGTTCTATCGATTGGAAAAAAAAAAAAAAAAAAAAGACCTACTTGTAGTAGATACAGCAATTTTTGCATTTTTTTTTTTTTTTTTTGGAAATAACCAGACAGTGGAAAAAGGGGCAACAATTCCCAATAATGGTGCACTTTTTGGAAATTATTAGCTAATGGCAGGAGGATAAATAAATACAGTATCATGGTATCCTTATTTTTCATGGACAAAAATACCCCCTACTTGAAACTTAAGAGAAAAACACCCCCAATCGTCCTCATTTGGGTGCAATGCTATTCTTAAAAGGTGTCATGTTAATTTTTTCAAGGTGCAACATTGTTTCATATAAGGAGCAATAGTTATTTTTCTAAAAACAAAAAGTTAGATTTATAAATCACGTTGGCAACCCTATCGTCTTTATTCGTGTGCAATGCTATTCTCGAAGGGTGACAATAATTTACTCAAGGTGCAATATTATTTCTTCAAAAGAGGAATAGTTATGTTTCACAAAACAAAAGGTGCAATGATGTTCTCAAATGGTGCCAAAATAACAAAACAAGGTGCAATATTGTTTGATCGGAAGAGCAATAGTTATTTTTTCCAAATCAATCAATGTGCAATGTTGCTTCATTTAAGGAGCAATGCTATTCTAAATCTGAAATGTGCTTCCAAAATGACGACCTTCCACCACCGTCGTCACCAAGGTCGTCAATTTTCCAGTCGATTTTCCAGATCTAGATCTACCACAGTCGATTTTCCCGTCGATTTTCGAGTCGAACCACCACAGTCAAACACAGGACGGCGGCGCACGTGATTTTCCAGGTCTAGATCTGATTTTTCAAGAGTTTTGCGGCGGCGGGCGGTGGAAGAGGTTCAAAATCTGAGTCAAGGGCTGGAGAGGGTGGTATCAAATGGAGCTTTTACTCAGATTTTCACTCAAATTTGAGGGAAAAAAAGGGTATAGGGTTGGAGATGCTCTAATGTAGTGAAGTTCAATTTCTCCACCAATTATGACAGAGTCACAGAATGAAGTTTTTCAAACCGTCTTCTTACTCCTTCATTCTTTCTGGATCTCGTGGGGGAAACCTTGGCTAAAAAAAGTGTTGTTATTCACTTCCCAAACTCCTGTTCGGCGACTTCACTCTTATTGCAGCTTCCAATGGAGTGCTGCCCAATTCCAGTGGTGTACCAGCTGTCTTCCTTGGATACTTCTATTCTCGGAGGTAATCAAGTCGAGGCAGAACCCATTTTGGCTGATTTGTTCAAGGGACGTACTTCTACATACTGAACATCAAAGACACAAAACTCCGTCTAATAAAGGGCCCCATCTCCGTCCAAATCGCTGAGCTCCTCTTCAAGCCTCCGTCTAATAAGGGGGAAGGAGAGAGGTGTAGGCGGCGTGAGAGGATAAGGAGGAAGGAGAGGGGGGTGTGTGTTTCAGGGCTTTAATTCACAGAGGGTCATTTCGGGGAAGTAAATTGGAGGTATCGCTTATGTGGAATAATTTTTCTCCTTGTCATGCCTACTGTGATTTCTAAAAAGTGCACCATTAAGTTGAGAATTGTTGCCCTTTTTACACTGTCCGGTCATTTCCCCTTTTTTTTTTTTAAGTGGGCGTGGACCCACGGTTTATGTGAGAGTTATGTGAGGCCATGTTCGGCAAGAGTTCTTCAAAACCGGTTTTCAACTTTTCCGACTTGGACCCACATTGGAGACTTGCCATTTCTCTCTCATCCCAATTTCTAGAAATTATACTCTACTGCATATCTTGTGTGAGACGGGTCCGTGGGGTCCACTTCAAAGACCCGCACAAATGATCTAAGCCGTCCGTTAGTTCTAAAATTATTTTTTTGAGTCACTCCTAACAAAATTAGCTCATTCGAAAAATTATAAGTGGTTGATCCGTCATCTAATTGTGATTCACAATTTAGGATCTTGAATTTTGACTAAAGTTTGAAAGAAAGTTAGACAACTTGATCAAGTACTTAAAGTTATACGATTGACCTTTTTTTTTTTTCTTCTGAATGACTCAAAAAATAATTTTAGAACTAACGGACGGCTTGGATCATTTGTGTGGGTCTTTGAAGTGGACCCCACGGACCCATCTCGCACAAGATATGCAGTAGAGTATAATTTCTAAAAATTGGGGTGAGAGAGAAATGGCAAGTCTGCCATGTGGGTCCAAGTCGAAAACGTTGAAAACCGGTTTTGAAGAACTCTTGCCGAACATGGTGTGAGTGATTTCATGTGTATGTAGACTTATTGATCGGCAAACCCTCAAGACACAGTTAGTGATTGCTTTCGTATAGCAGAGACCGGATGGGTTTGAGATTTAGGGGGTCTAAAGCGATTTTTAAAAAAATGGACCCTCAACTCTCAATATATTGTAGTTAAAACTTTAGGAAAACAAAAAAATTTCATAAATAAGCCATTTGAAAGTATAACTACTACACAAACCTATACAATTGGAGGCCTTAAAAAAAAATAGTCAAAATTGGGGGCCTAAAGCGGTGGTTTTACGGGTTTAGCCTAAAACCGGCTCTGAGAGCACATTGTATGGAGTGACATTCAATGGAATACCCAAATGGAATCACCATTCATCTATATAAACGAATAGTTTTTTTTTTAATTTTTTATTGTCATATATAAATTAATAGTCATTCCATTAGGAAAACTAAAGAGTTCCTTCCGAGTAAATTTTTTTTTTTTACTAATCCTCGCGTTAGACCTTAAAAACACGTTTTAAAAACATCTAACGGTTCGGATCATCGAAATTTGATCCCGAACAAAAAATTCCGCACCGTAGAGTTTAGGGTAGAGGCCGTCGTTGGCCAACGAGGGAGAGGGGGGATATGTACTCCCAACAGTATTTCGAGTCCAGTTGCGAAAATGGCTTCCCAAACGGCGGTTTGGGGTGGCCCCTGGACTCCAAATCCAGGTGAAACCCAAATCAGGGGGGTAGCGAAGTCGCCAAACAGGTCGTAAGGGAGCTCTTATGGGATATTCTTTCTCTCTCTCTCTCTCTCTCTCTCTCTCTATATATATATATATATATATATATCATTTATCCATCAGGTATACCAGATAGGGTTCCCATTAGAGACTCATATTTTCCGATCAAATTTTCATAATCTGAACCGTTCAACGCGTATAAAAATGTGTTTTTAAGGGTCATTTGCGAGAAATCAGTGAAAAAAATATCAGGAAGGGTTTGATCCGATCAGCTTTTGATAATATATATATATATAGTTTTATCGAAAACTACGTGGATGAAACCATTCACAGTCATTTTTTTTTATGATTTCTCGCAGGGACCTTTAAAAATACGTTTTAAACACATTGGATGGTTCGGATCATCAAAGTTTGATCGGGAAAGGCTTGGTCCGGACAATCCCGGAACTACGACGCATCTCTCTCTCTCTTTGTGGTTCACTCAATCCGGTGACCGCTCCTCCGATCAACCCAAGTATTTTCTCTACTTTATAATTGTTGTTGTTGTTGTTGTTTCTCATGACTATTGGATAAATTGATCGCTAGGGTGATCAAGCTGCTACTATGGTTATGCTACTGATTTTAGCATTGTAGATTTTGTATTTCTGCTAGCTTTCATGTTGATATCATATTTGTGGATAAAATGTGAACTGAACCGTGAGTTTTTTTATTGTTTCGGAACTGGACTGTAGACTATTGGCCCAGACATAGATTGCTTTTCCTTGGACCGTAATTTTTTTATTTGGTCTTCAGATTCATACCAATCCGCACCAATCCGGACCGTTGATTGCCCTTAAGAGAATCCACGCTGGTGAGAGTTGGGTTGTAGTGTTGTACCAATTGAAAGTATTGGGCTGTACCAATTGAAAGTACATGGTGGAAAATGATACTTGGTGTAAACTACGAGGACATAAAGTGTAGTTTTTTAGTTTCGGTAATTCGGTCTCCGCCAGCGGGGCTACAAGTAAGAAGAAGATCGGCCACGTTTTTTTCTTGGGCTCGAAAGGAGAGAAGAGTCTGCGTTTTCATCTTCAGCGTAGGGTGAGTGGGAATCCTCCCGCTTTTCTATCGTCGTTCCTCTTCTCGTAGATCATCTAGATTTGCTTCATTAGGGTTCCTAAATTTTGTTCTTGTTTTCTAGTTATCTTTTTTCTGTTTTTGAAAATATGCTCGTCGTTTGCAGGCAAGATTCGAGATGGTGTTCCGTAAGATGCTCGACCGTTGTAAGTTTCTTGTTAATTCTTGGTATTTCTGGAGAAATTGTCGCTGTTTCATTCGTCGACAAATAGTAATCTTAGCCAAAAAAAATTTAAAACTTTTTTTTCCTTTGGTTATTGTTACAGTGAAATCTACCGGAGTCCTAAACAGCATTTCGCCGACCGAAGTTGGCACTACATTTTTTTTCGTGGTGATTTCGAAAATGATTGTCAATATTGCGTAAGTATTCTGTTAACATCCCTTCTCAAAACATCTTAAGATCTAAATACCTATTTGTTGATGCTAACTTGGGGGGTGGAAGGTGACTCTCTGCTGGAGGCAATGAGGCCAAGGATGGAGCCAAGGGACAAGTGGTGGCGGCCGCCACCACAAGGTTTTCAAAAAATGCAATTATTATATCGAAAATAAATATTTTATCCCTGAATATTTATTTTCGATACTAGAAGATGTTTATACTCGTAAAATTCATTACTTTTTGGCAAATATTTTTTGATTGTTGGGATGCTGCTTCTGCTTTAAATATTCATATGGTTGGGGAAACCAGGGACTTCTTGACTCGGAGTTTTAATTGGTGATATTTTGTGTTAATATGGATCATATATTAAATGTCGGTGCTTGGTGTAAACTGATGGGAAATAGAAGAGAAATTCACACACAAACCCAACACAATTTTTATTAATTCTTTCACAAATACAAACATAAACTACTCACACCTCTCACACACACTCTCATGCACACACATTACATAATTTAGTGGTGGTGGAGACCACAAAAGGGCTCCCCGGCTCTGCTCCTCTCTGCCCTCACTCCTTCTCTTTCAATTCCCGCACAAACATTAAAATTGCATACATATATTTATACATAGAAAAATCTGTTCACAGCCACACAAAACTCCAACTAACTTTGCAACTCTCCCATATAATTCCACCGAGCAACACAGCTGGCCTTGGCATCCTCTCATTAAGCTTAATTTCGTTGTCTCTTTGTCCCTTACCCAGATCACAACCATATCCCACATAATAATTAAGCTTAATTTCTAACATATATAAACTATCTCTTATCGTCCAAAGTTTTGTAACTGGATGTTGGGGATCAGGGAGGACTGGTATGGCATACATAACTTCCAAATGTACAAATTTTGTTCTTTTCCATTTCTTATGATTATATGCGAATATACTACTACGTAGCAGTAATCAGTCTTTGTTTTAATCTTGCCTTCATCGTCGTTTTTCGTTGTTAATTAAGGGTTGCCCTGGAATGCTCTTTTCTTTGGCTTTTACTAATAATCAAATCATTACTTACTTTCTCATGATCTTGTTTAATAGGAACCCTCCCCCGCCACTGTGGTATCCCATGATTGAGGATGAGGATGAGGACACATCGCTTTGATGAGGTGGATCTTAGTGATGTACCCCTATATACATGCGTCTGCAGTCTTATTCATGCTTCTGTTTATAAGGATAATGTAAGACAACATGCTATGGATGGTTATGGGAAAAGGGGTTGCCGTGTGATGGTTGTTTCATAAAGCAAAAGGAGAGAGAAGAGACCTATGTTGCTTATAATCTTGCTCTAAGCTTTCGGTATTCAGCTATAGAATGCTGAACTTTTTGTTTGCCTCCTTTACGAGGTTCAGTTTTGTTTCTTTCAATTTCAACGTTTTCTTGTGAAATGTTGTGCTTAAATGGGAGAGAGATGAGTAACAGGAACGCGATGCAGTCATTTGTGTAGGATTTTGAAAGCAATTCATCAAAATTGCACATATGACGGAGTTGTCCACGACTGTTATCAATTTGAATTGGATTTTGACGTTGTTAATCACCAAATTCTTTTGGCAATATTTTTTTGAATAGATCATCGTTGTCAGAATTTGGCTAATATTTTTTTAATAGAAGAAGTTGGGGGGATCCACACATGAGAAGGGTCTCAGAGTACACCGACAAAGCTTATCACATGTTTTCTTTTATCGTTAGGATAAAAAACCACCAGTTGCACAAAGTTGTTAGACTTGTCCATAAGAAAGTTCCAAACTTGAGTTCAATCCCAAAACCAAAAGTTCATCCAGCTGTCAAAAGATCTAAGTGGAAGGGACGAAGAATGCTTAAAAACCTAGTTATTCCTCTCCAAAGAAATCCCCGTATTCTATTCCTCAAGTCCCACATCGGCTTGATGCTAGCGGCAGTGCCTATACGAACTCAATTATTTTATTATCTCAAGATAAGAATGTCAAACCAAAAGAATAGGGCTTGGGAATGACAAAATCACAGGTTTCTTTTTTCGAACAAAGATTTTTTTTTTTCCTTCGCTCTTTGCATTGAAAGAACCGTTCGTTTTTCCCCCGTAGCTTATTCGCCCGCCTTGCATGCCGTAGGTGGTGGTGTTCTTTTCGACTCTGGTATCTAATAAGTTCTACATACTATTGGATTTGAATCAATAACTCCACCCGTACGAAAGCAAAACTCTAACAACTGAGTACTTATTTATAACAATTTGCACTTGAGGGAGCAAAAACAAATTATTTTCCGAGGATAGAATGCATGTAGAAGAGATTTTATACTTTTTATGGAACCTAGGGGTGACCAAGTCACTGGTAGAGACCCCAGGTTGCAAATAGACTCAATCGGGCCCAGTTTCCATTCTCTTTTTACTAAAGTCGTCCAAGGGACAGGATCCGAGGCTTAAAAAAAGAGGATTTGGTCTATCCTTAAGAAGCGGTGGTTATCCTCACAAGAGGGAGCATTCCGAAGCATCGTTCGATGCCCAACGACACCAATATAGAGATCACTTGACAGAATAAGAGCAGGAGACGGACTTCTACTATTTTTAAGGGCGACAGGCCGAGCACGAAAAGAAAAAGAACTTTATGCGCTTGGACATAAGCACTCTTCACCCCGCCCTTCCCCCAATCCTCTCTATCGCAGGAATTCCCTCCAGGTTGTCTTATCTGGGTTACTCTGCCAAGATTCCAGAATGCCCCTCGTTCCTCATACCATATGCAGATGATCCGGACTACATACCACTGTAACATTTGCGGTTCGTATTTCTCAATCCAAGTCCAATGCAAAAAGCACACCAAATTGAACAGATATATCACTTGAGCTATAGTAACTCACAGCTGAAACAAATTACTCAAATTCTGCAAAAACTTTTAATCTTTAGCCGAATTAATATCCCATGAAGTTGACGTATTGCTGAGGAACTTTTTATGGTCAGGACTACATCTTAGAAGAGCTTGTGCTAAAGTCAAATGGATGGAAGTCTGGTTCCGAAAAATGAAGGCGGCCTTGGCTTGAAATCCCTCAAGGAATGGAATAAAACAACTATGTTGCGACATCTTTGGGCTGTATGCAAGAAGGAAGAAACTCTATGGGTATTTGGATTCACAGTTATATTATTAAAGATCATTGTTTTTGGTATATGAAAGCTCCATTGGATTGCTTGTGGACGATGCGAAAGCTTTTCAAGCTCAGGACTATAGGCCAACAGTTTGTGAAACATGTAATTGGCAATGGACAAGATACTTATTTTTGGCTGGATAATTGGTTTACTACTGGTCCCTTGTATAAATTGCTGGATGATAGAACCATCTCTATCCTTGGCAGAGCTTTATTTGCTAAGGCGAGTTCTATGATTCAAAATGGTAATTGGCTTTGGCCTAGGCCTAGAAATCGCAGAATTCAGCAAATTCAGAGCTCTATTTCTGATTCTATGTTGCCTCAAGTTGAGAGGGATGATGAAGTGGTTTGGCTTGACTCTCCTACAGGAAAATACATTACCAAATATACATGGGAAGCTGTGCGAAGTAAGAGAGAAGGTTCCTTTTGCTCATGTGGTTTGGTTCTCTAATAACGTTCCTAAATAGGCCTTCATTCTATGGTTGACTTGTTTAAAGAAGCTTTCAACTAAGGATAGACTTAGGCGATGGGGGATGGGGGTGGATCCAATCTGTGTTCTATGTAATCATACCGAAGAAAGTATCCAACATTTGTTCTTTAAATGCAGCTATTCCGGAAGAGTTTGGGAGACTATTTTGGCTAGATTTCAGATATGAAAGTGGTAGAGGAATGGGATAATGAAATTGCTTGGGCCATTGGTTTTTGCAAAGGGAAGAGCTTTAAATCGTTGTTGTTTCGACTGGCCTTTGCTGGAGCTGTTTATCACTTATGGATTGAGTGTAATTCACGAGTGTTTGGAGGTCGCCATAGCAGCTCTGAGGAGGTCTTGGCTTGTATTGAGGAGAATATTCGATTGAAGATGTACATGGGTAAGTTCCCTAACTCGAGGGAAAATAGGAGTATATGTGATTCTTGGCATGTTTCTCATAGAATTTTAGAGCAAGTTGTAAATAGGACCTAGTGATTTGGAGTAGTCTGTATAGGACTTTGTTCTTTGGATAGGCTTGTATTGAGGGCTTGCCCTTTGGTTGTTTTCTTTTGGTTGGTTATAAAATTTACTCTTACCAAAAAAAAAAAGGGGAAGAAGCGGCTGAAATGACTCATACCAGTAAGAACTTCAACATCACTTGTAACTGCCACTTCAGATCCATCCATACTATCTTCCATAAACAAGTCAAAAGGAAGCCAAAAAGCAGAACGACTAGTGCCATGACATTGATTGGCAGAAGATGCAAGTGACCCAGAAGCTATTACAACATGAAACTGTTTCTGTGAACTTGTTTTGCACTTACGGGATAGGACTTGGCGGTTATCAGATGTCAACTGTGGAAGAACCTCGGGGGTGATACTTTTGAACTTGTCAAGGCTGATGAGTTCGCAGTAAGTAGCCTCAAGTGTTCAATGAAACACCACCAATGGAGCACACCTAAGAAGATAAAGAGAAATATTAGAGTCCATTAAAACAATCCAATAGCAACTCTTGGTCCAGTCCAGTCCAAAATTCGGATAAAACTACGCTGTCTGTCAAAGGCTCTGAAAGAATTGCTCGTTTTTCCCTCCCATAATGACAGTTTCTAAGTGAGACAACAAAAGAAGCATGGAAGAAGAAAAACATGATGTAAGGAATTTTTATATATTTCTACGTGCCAAATAATGAATTCTGGAAGTCACTTTATGTTTGAAATTTTTTCCAATCATCTCAACAGCTGTAACAGTATTTAGCCATCTATTTTCACTTCTTGTGTCCCAGTTAGCCACCTAGACTTCTTTTCTGCTGTAAGCTCCAGCAGTCCTCCATCATCTACTGATGCTCAAGTAACTGCCATACAATTGAAAAGACAAATCCACCTAACAGTAGCCCACTATACAAGACTTATGAGGAGGCTGTTGTTCTTAATTTGGGTAGATCCCTCACTCATAAGGTCAGCACTATCATCTCTAATGGTGTATGGAATTGGCCAAGACCGAGGAATAGGATTATCCAGCAAATTAAGGCTGGTACTCCTAGTTGTTTTCTTCCGAGATTAGATAGAGAGGGTGAAGTTGTATGGACTCTCTCGTCCAATGGGCAATTTTCTACTAAATCAACTTGGAAAGCCCTCAAATATAAACCTGTCAAGGTTTCATGGGCTGTTGGTTCTCCCAGAATGTTCCCAAATGGGCCTTTATAAGTTGGTTAGCTTGTAGGGGCACGTTAGCAACTAAAGATAGACTAAGAAGGTGGGGGATGGCAATAGATGTTGAGTGTGTTCTCTGTTCTCAACATGAGGAATCCTTGCAACATCTTTTTTTTTTTTTGCAGCTTTTCTCGACCTTCTTTTCATGCAACATATGGAATGATGTGTTGGGTAAGTTTGGGATCCAACGAGGGGCAAGACAATGGGATGTGGAGCTAAAATGGGCATGCGATCATTGTAAAGGTAAATCTTTTCGTGCTATGTTATTCAAATTGTTCTTTGCTGCTGCCTTGTATTATATATGGCTGGAAAGGAATGCTAGAATTTTCGGGGGATGCTCAAAAGATTCTAGTATGGTCCTTTCAATTGTGGAAGAAAATGTGAGGTACAGAGCCAGCTCTTAGAGGAAGGTTCCCAGCTCTCAAGAAAACCTTTGGCTGTGTAGCCAATGGAATCTACCCTGTAGAATGTTTAGAAGTTGAGTCTTCTTTGTTGCTTTTCTTTTGACCATGATTGGTTGTTCCTTGATGAGTTGTATTGCTTTTGCTTGGGTTTTTCCCCTGTTGTAAGCTTGGTTGTTAGGTTGGTTTAAAATTTTCACTTACCGAAAAAAAAAAAAACTAACTGTAGCCCAGGTTCAGATGCTGGAAGGGCAAATATCTGGGAAAGATCAAGAACTTCATCAATTGATTTCATGATCCTGCAAATCCGTACTAAAGGACGTTAACAACCTCAAATGCCTCACTTTTTCTTGAACATAATTAACAGGGAAGGACGTACTTCCCTTGTTAGCCATAAATGAACAGTTTCTTTCTTTCTTTCTTTCTTTTTCTCTTTTGGACTTAACTTAGTTTTCATAATTTGGACATTTGATTTGAGTCACAAATGAAAAGACGTGTCTCGTAAGGAGCTCCATATAAAGCCTGTAAGGCCCAGGGTAGGACTGCCGACTTGGAATTACAGTGTCGCAAGCTTCATGGTTGATCAAAAGGGTAAAATGTGTAATACACAAAGAAACGTTTCTAAAAATCACTCCCAAGGCAATGTATATGTGAATCGCTTCTACTTGAAGAACAAACAGAGGCAACTTCACTCGAACTTGAAATGCCCTGTATGATACAACCACTTTAAAGAATAATTATCCTCCCACAACTATCAGCGAGGCAAGTTCATAGCCCATCTATCTTATGAGTCAAAATGGTGATCATAAGCCCCAAATATCAGGTCAATATGGTACATTCAGGTTCTACTGTTTCATAAGTTGGAATAAAGAAGAGAAGAATCAATATTACACACGTTATGACACAAATGAAGCACAACTCATGAATTTATCTAGAACCTAAACCAAGATATGTAATCCATATCTCCTCATAAATCCCAATTTCTACTATTTCTAAGGGCAACAGGCCGAGCGCGAAAAGAAAAAGAAATTTATGCGCTTGGGTATAGTTAAGCAAGGCTATCCTGACAAAGAGATACGTACCCCTGCACCTACGAAATCCAATCCAACTGTGGACATAAGCACTCTTCACCCCGACCTTTCCCCAATACTCTCTATCGCAGGAATTCCCTCCAGGTTGTCTAATCTGGGTTACTCGGCCAAGATTCTAGAATGCCCCTCGTTCCTCATACCATATGCAGATGATCCGGACTACATACCACTGTAACATTTGCGGTTCGTATTTCTCAATCCAAGTCCAATGCAAAATGCACACCAAATTGAACAGATATATCACTTCAGTTATAGTAACTCAGCTGAAACAAATTACTCAAATTCTGCAAAAACTTTTAATCTTTAGCCGAATTAATATGCCATAGAGTGGAAGAAAAAGCAAAAACTTGCCCTGCAACTAACTATATATTGCTGGCACTATGCAATTAATAGTGTTATAGTTCCCTGTAGTATCCACAAAGCAGCCAATATGTGTAAAATTCACGGCTATCAAAGAATTCCCATCCATCATCTGCTAGCGCCTATCAATTCAGCCCCTTTCCTCTGCAGAAATAGGCATCAAGAGTTATAATGAGAGTTTACCAAGAAAACTAAGGCAAGCAGACAAACAGAAGCATACTGTGGAATAAAATACCATGGATCTTCTTGCCTTCCCAATAATAAATCTAGCGGTCCGTAAATAATAAAATGAAGAAACCATTAAGCTCAATTATGAGTGAGATCATGGACTCAACAAGTGGGGGGGTCTCCTATGTTAGGGCTCTGTCTCAAGCTTAAAAGGCTTAAACCAGTGCTCTAATCTCTTAATCAGCAGTTCTACTTTGATATTAGTGTAAGAGTGTTGAATGCCAAGGCTGAGCTTGAGCAGATTCAGCAGTTATGTTTTTCTTCCCCCTATAATGAAGAGTGGCACTAAATTTGGTGACAAGGTTGATGCTAAATCTACTTTGACCTTGGCTATCAGTTCTAGAATTTCTGATGCATTGAAAGAGTCTCTTATCAAGCCAGTTTCTATTGAAGAAATTAAGGCAGCCATCTCTTCTATCAAAGGGGATAAAGCATCTGGGCCTGATGGCTACAGTTCTGGCTTTTATCAGAAAAATTGGGAAGTTGCAGGGCCTGATTTAGTTGCTGCTATACAGACTTTTTTCGCTAGGGGGTTTATGTTGAGGGAATGGAATTCTACAGCCATTTCTTTGGTCCCCAAAACTGGTGCACCTTCTGGTTTGGTAAAGGGTCAACCGGCCCAGGAGACACAAGCGAAAGCTGGCTTGGTGCCCTATTCGGTTAAAGGTTTCATACTATCAAACGTATCCTACTTTCTATCAAACAGCTTTTTGTTCTATGTTTCTAAATACTGAGAATGCCCTTCTTTCTTGTCAAAATTTCATGTTAGTATCTTGCGTGCTCATGGTTGCTCTATGTCTTTCTAACTGCTGTGTAGTAGGGACCTGAATCCACATCCTCATGGAGGTGCTTTTCCTAATAAGCTAAACGTGCCCCTGCTATACCTCTGAAGTGCAATTATAAAGTAAATAGCCAGAGGATGAAATACCTTATTTTCCAACCACAAAAAAAACTATATTTTTATAAAGAAATGTCTTTGGAGCTGGGATATCATTATGCAAGATTCACTTTCCTGGTCAGAAAAAGGACAAGAACTAGCAACTGAACGAACGAGTGAAACGGAGTTCACAACGGAAGAGTGATGGCATGCCATGCCGGGCAGGTAAGATCAAATAGATAAGAAGTACTAAAACGGAACCCCTATCTCCAACCAATGGAAGAGGTTAAGGATTTGGTGGAAGAGGGGCAGCAGCCCAAAGGCAAGAGACGGCATAGCTCGAGTAGAGCTAATAGTTCCTGAACTGCCTCATTATTAATCCTAGCCGGGTTAGAGCCATACTCATAACTACAATTTGAAGGTGGATGTTTATTGATGTTCCAAGCTTAACCTCCAGCAGTGGAGAAATACAATATCAGAGCATGCATATACCCAAGAAAGATCATAAACTGAGAATGTGCAGATAATTCTACAGAGAAGATAATATCATTTGCTACCTAAGATGAAGTATATCCAGTCAATACCCGTTAATGGGTCTGGGACCAGTAAATCAGGTTCTGGCCTAACCAGTATACATCAAATGCACAAAAGTGGTCGTCTTCATTTTCCAAACCTCAACACAGAGGTTACTGGACTAAGATTTTGTCACCTCGCATTACATGACAAAATCGATAAATAAATCCAACCCAACTAATAACTATAAACGTAGAAATCTGCACCCCTCACTTTGCTATCAATTAAAAGCAACCCAAGAAATTCTACATAAGCAGGAAAAAAATAACAGTTTACCAGTGAAAACAGCTAGCCTTATCATGTTTAAACAATTTAACATCAAGATGACAATAGCAATACTAAAGATGTGCAAAACTACCAAAACCTAGAAATAAGGGAAGACAAACCTTACGGCAAAGTATCTGCAGCACTACCAAGGTCCTTTACGATCTTCCCCTTCTCTGCAACTTTGCATTCTAGAGCCTTTCTTGCATATTCTCTTTCTTTCTTCTTCTCTTCCTCAAATTCAATTAACTGTGACGACGGACCAACGAGTAAGAAAAGAACTGCTAGAGAAGAGAGAAGAAGAGAGGAAGTAGTACCTTCTGCAACTTCTTGGCTATTTCTTCGTGGCGTTCGCCTAGGGCTAGCTCGGACGCGCAACCTCTGAGAAATCAGTAATTCTGTAGAGAAGATCGACACGTTTGTGAAACACAGTTTAGCTACAAATTTTTTAGTCCATATGGTATCTGAAGGCGAGGGGGTTTGCGGGAAGGGGCCGGGGCCGGGGGGTTTGCGGAAAGGGAGAGGGGGAGTGGCAAAGCGACGGGGGAGGAGAGGGGGCACCGGAGGGAGGATGGGAGGGGGAGGGGGGAGGGCACGCCGATGAAAGAAGAGGTTGAAGGGAGGGGTCATTCGGCGGGGGCGGGTAAACATTGTTAGGGTTTGGGGATTTTTGTTTTTGGATAGTGATGGGAGAGAGAAATGAGAACAATGATTGGATGTATAAATAAGAGTTGAAAAAACCACTCTCAAAGCCAGGACCGGGGATGTTTTGACCTCTGATTTTTTTTAATTTCATTGCTTAACTAGTGTTTAGTTTAGACGTTAAGGCCTCGTTTGTTTGACCGGAGATAAATTGATGGAATATGAAATTTCATGGGATATGGGTGGGATATGAAATTATTGGGATATTGCTCAAGATATTAATAGATGGAAAAAATTCATATCTGATGTTTGTGTTCGACGGGATATAGCCAGTGGATTTCTCCATTTTGTACTAAAATGGGGAAATCTCATCCCAAATAAGGTTACCAACTTACCAAACACAGGAAAATGGGACCCACTCCAACACACCCCCAAATCTCAATCTCATATCCCACCTAACAAACATGGTCTAAGTACTAGTACACATTAGATGTATCCTAATCCTAACTGTAATAGATTATTGTCGAAATCTCTAGATTTGGAGGTTATGAATGTTGGGAGTCGTGTATAGCTGAACCGGGGAGCCTATAGTGAACAACACACTACATGCCGGTAGTGAGAATCTCGGTCATCCATTCTCGAACAGTTTATTTAAGATCCGGACCGTCCTAAACACTTTGGACGCTGAAATGTACTCACCACAGAGTGCAAAGACTACAGGGCCCCCACTCCCATGTATAGCCTGATTTTAACCTACTAACTTTTAGCCTAACGATGTGGCTCGAAATTAATCCATGCTTTGTGAAAACTACAAAAGTGTTATAAACTAAAAGTATAGATTATCCAGGTCCCAAGTGGAGTCGCCAACAGTGGACACCTGCCCCCATCGGAAGACCGATTTCGATTCAGAGTCGCGCACCCGAATTTAAGGATTGTAATTTTATTTTTTTTATAATAGTCAATTCATTTCACCAACCAGCCATAAGGAAAAGATTTCATCACAATATACAAGAACGAACCAAAACCATGCTTTGTGAAAACTACAAAAGTGTAATAAACTACAAGTGTATAGATTATCCAGGTCCCAAGCGGAGTCGCCAACAGTGGACACCCGCCCCCATTGGAAGATCAATTTCGATTCGGAGTCGCGCACCCGAATTTAAGGATTGTAATTTTTTTTTTTTTATAACAGTCAATTCATTTCACCAACCAGCCATAAGGAAAAGATTTCATCACAATATACAAGAACGAACCAAAACTATCAAAATCAAAGACACGAGCAACTGCCAAGAGCACATAGGCTCACATGCCGAAGACATGTATTGCAAAAGCAGACCTACACTAGGTGTATTCGTAAAGCCCATCCTCGATTTGGTAGAAGAGGATCCCAAAAGGGACACCCAACTCAAACCAAACGCAAAAACACACCGATGAAATCATAAAAAGAATCACTCATAAAAGGGGGCAATACGATCCCACAAAGGGATAAGATCCCCAGGAGCATTAGCAAA
This sequence comes from Vaccinium vitis-idaea, assembly GCA_963854785.1. Lineage (NCBI taxonomy): Eukaryota > Viridiplantae > Streptophyta > Magnoliopsida > Ericales > Ericaceae > Vaccinium > Vaccinium vitis-idaea. The sequence goes on along the minus strand of OY978216.1, from coordinate 2,708,881 downwards.
GAAAAAAAAATAGAACAACTAAAAGGAACCCGGTCATATCTTCAATTGGGGGAGAGTTTGTCGCAATCATTTACAGCTTGATGCTTAACAGAATGGGAGAGTATAAAACAATAATTCACATAAAATAAATGAAGAGTTTCTCATGATGCTTTTTAGTTTTTTTTCCTCGTTAAAAGAGGAATTTACAAGACGCCATCCTGTACCATACATAATATTACTTCATTTTTTAATATTACATGGCTCTAACATCAACCATTTTTTAAATTTTGTATTTTAAAATTAATTTTGTCAACCAACGGTCTAGGGCTCAAACCCCTCACAAGTCGATTGGATGTCGGGTTAGTTTTGGGTGGATTAAATATGGAGGATAGATAAAATAGTAGAAGGTGTTACAATATTAGATATAGAGAGTGGGTCCACAATGATGTGAAATTTATGATTGATAGATAAATTGTACTTGGTTTGGATGGCTTTGTAAGAAGGGAAATTAATTTTGAGTGGATGATGTAAAAACTGTAAAAAAAAACATATCTGTATTTGTTGTTAGATAAATCTAATAATTAATTAACTTGTCATGTAAGTCAAATAATTAATTTAGAATATATTTTTAATTTATTGAATTTATATTAATTAATTAATTTGATTTTTTATTAATTAGTTTATGTTTTTTTAGATCTTTACACCAGTGGAACTTAAAGATTTAACCGTGCAATTTTCAGATCATAATTTTTCAAAATTTTACGCATCCAATTAAAGATCTCTTATTTCTACTAGGTAGTAGTTTAGTTTTGTGCAAAAGAAAATAGTAAAATATTATGTGCAAAAATATTTTTTTTTTACATGAATGATATTGCAGAGCAACAACAAGTCAAAAATGTAACATACTAAAGTATAAAAAATTTCAGTTTTTTTGGTATCGAATTAAATATCTCTATTAATAATTTAATTTGGTGCAAAAAAATAAAACTATGCGCGAAAGTATTTTATTTTTTTATCCGAATGATACTGTAAAACAACTCAACAAGTAAAAAATATAAAATACTAAAGTATATAGTTTTTTAAATTTTTATTATCGAATTGAAGATCTTTATTGAGAGTTTAATTTAGCGTAAAAAAATTAAAAATAATACGCGAAAGTACTTTATTTTTCAATCAGGAAAAAAAATGTAAAAAGGCTTAAAACACAATAATAACATGATGAATGAAGGGGGCATATCTCAAATGGTAAGTTCGTTCCTACAGCGGTAAAAAGGCATCTCATGATTCTCATCTCATGTTTTACCAAAAATAAAAACGATAATTCCTTATGCACCGACGGGGTGCACCGATCACGTACCGACGGTGTCGAGGACGCCGTTGTGGGTCCCAACCGATCGATCCGAGCCGTTCATCCTTCTCAAAATCGAATTCCGAGTGGATTTGTGCGGGAATCGAGGCAATCGGACGGCTGTATAAGCTCGATCCAAATTCACCCCATTTCATTCAATTCTGATTGCCTCGATTCCCGTGCGGGCTCACTCGGAATTCGATTTTGAGAAGGATGAACAGCTCAAATCGATCGGTTGGGACCCACAACGGCGTTCCCGACACCATCGGTACGTGGTCGGTGCACTCCCGTCGGTGCAGGTAGAAGGGTTCAAATAAAAACTCACCAACAATCGGTAAGATCTGTCATGCAGACGCAACCTTCACCGTAGATGATTACCTGCAGGATAACAAAAAAACATGATTGGATCTATTTTTCTTTTCTCGGGATGCAATATACAATAGATGGGGCCATGGGGGGAAAAGGTGTGGGAAATACCGAAATACTACTAGTATCACCGGCACGGAACGGATCGTATGGGATGATTTCCCGTGTACTTCACGGTTTGACATGACGCCATAGTTTCAGAACAGGTGCGGCTGCCCCAAGAAAGGTGAAAGCCCTAGTTGTAGAGTTGTTTCTGATGCCGTCTGACATCTTTAAGTACTCCTCTTAGGTTGGGATAACTATATCTTTAGTCCCTGAATTATTCTAAGCATTTTCAATTCGTCCTTCAACTACCAATATATAGCTTATGTAGTCAATCCAATTGTTTTTGTTGTAATCCAAATGTCGTTAGGGTAAGGGTGCACACCGGCCTATAAGTCCATCTATCCCACTTATCCCTGCACATTCTTTTAAAAACATTTGGGATAAAACTCTGTTACTAAATGGGTTGGGTTTAGAAAATTCCATGAGGCCCGATTAATAATTGGGCGTTTGGTTTGATTTGTAAAATCAATTTTCTTTTCCGCTAGCTAAAAGCATGTTTTCTCTCACACACTTATTTTTAATTAAAATTACTCTGCTTCTTTTAGCAAATGAAAATGGGGGTGCTTTGCTTCCAATTTTTCTTTTAGGAGGCGGAAAACCCAACTGTAATAGTTTATGTTGTATCGCTTATTTAGAATACCATTAACATATATAGTGGTCGAATATTAATAAACAATCCCTTATCTCTGCAAAGAATATATCTAGATATATTACTGAATGAAAATCTTAATAAGCCCTACGAGACGAACAACCTAGTATCATCTAAATGTTAGATGCGCACTATATATTTGTACTCCCTTCGTCTCTTTTTAAATGTGTTACTTCGTAAATTTAACTTATTAAATAAATATCATAAATAGTCATTACACCCCTCATGTCAACTTTTACTTCCACTTTATACTTTTTACATCAATTTTTACCTCAACTTTACAAAGTTATCATTCACTTTTACCCACTAACTTTAAAAAAGGCAAAATTATACTAATTGTACAAATTTTTACCCACTAACTTTTCAAAATACACTTATTAAGCGATCCAAAAAAAAATGGAAATATCGACACTAAAAAGGGAACAGATAGGCTATTATGTATACTATTGTAAATGATTTAAATTAAATACTAATCTCATATTGATATCCTCAGAATCGTTAATTTTTTATTTGGCTTGTTAGGAACACCAATAACCAAGGTTTTTTTTCTTTCTAAATATGGAACATCAATACACCTATAAAAGTCAACATAACAGTTGTATTACATGTATTTTGGGTGGATTTGTAGTAATGGTGAATTTCTAATGTATTAATGCTACATACACACCCTCGCTCACACCTACCTTGGATTGTTGACACATGTCCTCCCTCTCTCATGACTTTCAAAGTGAGAGTACACATGTTAGCAATCCAAAGTGGGTGTGAATGGGAGAGTGTGTATGTAACATTACTCTTTGTAATGAGGGTGGACCCTCCTCCTGAGAATAGTGGATTTGTATATGAGGTGTTTGGATTTTTTTTTAGAATGGAGATTTGGAGGGTGGATATGATAGGATAAGCTGTCAAATGACTTAATTACCCTCAATTTATTAAATAAATTACATTATTTTTGTTATAATAATAATAATAATAATTATTATTATTATTATTAATATATTTAAAGTATATTGACGTTAAAAAATACAATTCAGAAAAAAATTAACAAAGTAAAACAAAATGCTATTATCCATTTTAACACACACACACACACACACACACATAAACAATATCACAACACGTGCTTTAAATGCAAATGTTAACAATCTCAGGGGCTTCCAGTGTGATTTAACCAAAAGTGATAGAGATAAATTGGCAGATGTCTTCGTCTTCTTCTACTGAGAAATTTAACATCGGCAACGGCGACTCCAGATCCGTCGTTTTCAAGTGCTCTATTTGTAACTCCGGCGTTTTCAAATACTCTCTCTCTCTCTCTCTCTCTCTCTCTCTCTCTCTCTCTCTATTTGTGCGTGTGGTTTAACGAAGAAAGAGTAACAGAAGAAGAAGGTGGAGATAGAGGGGTAAGATCGTCCAAAATCCCCCGGATTTGTTAACGATAGGGTTACAGTGCTTCACAAATCCACCCCCATGTGCATTTTTACTCTGAACAGTACCCAGTGTTTCACAAATCTGGCCGACGAAAAATTCATCCAAACACCTGATTTGGAGTGGGACCAGGACTCCAAATCAGGGCGCTTCACATATTCGAGGGCAAATCCTCCATCCAAATAGGGCGTTAGGGAGTCTATCTATCTATTGTACTTCTTCTTCTTCTTATTATTATTATATATAGTGGTGTTTTGGTTTTTTTGTTTTTTTTGGTTTTGTCCTTATTCATATTTTTTTTTTGCATTTGTTAGTTTTGCGTCAAGTTTTTGTGGTTTATAGGTTCGTCTCGATGAGAGAAATCTTAAAGAGTATAAAATTATGGTTGAAACTATATATATTTTTTAATAAAGCCAAAATTAAACCAATAAACTGACTTATTTTGGTTTATTTTCGGCTTTATTAAAAAAGATATTACTTTTGACCATAATTTTATATTATTTGGATTCGTCTCGTCAAGACGAATCCATAAATTACGAAAATTTGGCGCAAAACTAACCAATGCAAAAAAAATTTGAATAAAGACAAAACATAAAAACAAAAAAACCACTTTTTGGGTTTTTTTTACCAAAGCATCCCATAATATAATATAATATAAAAGAGGATTTGTTAAGCACCTCACACAAATGACAAATATGTCCTCCATTTCGTAATCTATGCCAGCTATATCCTTGGACCTAAAGCAAACCCAGTTTACAGACAAACGCCCCTCACCGCCTCAACTGTTCGTTGTCAGTTCCTTCCCACCGCGTCTTTACCAGAATGCGGAGACGCCGCCGAAGTCCTATGCGTACGCTTAACGCAACTAGCACAGGCCCCATATCATTGACTACACTTGGCCCCATTTTAACTACTACATGCGCTAACTACTGTTGGTAGGTAAGGTGTTTGATAATATGACCAAGTAAATATATGTCTCTGCAAAAAACTGAATGTTTGGGATCCACTGACTTCAGAACCTAATTCATACTTCCGTGGACCATAATTTAACCTGACCAGGTAAATTACGATCAAACCTCAACGGCATAACGTAGTCACGAATTGGAAAAGCATTCAGCTGATATGCAAATAGGGGGCTAGATTACGTAATAAAGTTTATGAACCATATTTACGTAGACGACCCATCACAAATACATCATTGAAAATAAGCATCTTTTAGTGTGAAGAAGTTGTGATACGCGTGATTGCAAAATTTTTGCTTTTTGCATCTGGGTATAGGACTTATGTCGTGAAGAATTCATTTGTGCATTTCTAACTGGGGCGGATTGAAGTTGTACTAGGTAGTACAGTAGGAAGTTAATTTTTCTGGTTTTGGCTATAACTTGGGTGGTCGTTGTGGAGGTGGTTGCTTGGGTTTAAATTTATGGGAAAAAGAAGCTTCATGGGGATATGATTTATAAGGGTTGCTGGGAAGGGCGCACTGTTGAGATAATTAGTGTTCTCTTGATGCTACTAGTTTCTTGACCTCTTATTAGCTTCCTGAGAAACAAGAAGAAGTTGAAAGAAATCATTAGTCCCAAGTTTTCATTTTACTGTGTGCATGTACACACGCACATGCATGTCTTTCAGAAATGGAGGATGAGATAAGTTCAGTGAAGACAACTCTTGTTACCAGGTTTCAGTGGTAGGATTAGGATTGTGAAGGTGGTGGGCCATTTAATCCTTTGTTTGGTTTGTTTTTTGGGTATGGGATTGATAATCCCTTGGACTGTGAAACCCCCCAATTAGCCGGATTCACCAACCCAAGGGGGGGTTGGTATTGTTAATCCTATCCCAAGGGATTGAAGGTGAGAAGACCTACTTACCCTCAAAATCTGTTGGCAAAACCTATGTGTCTCAATGTGTTGCCTTGCTTGGAAAGTTTATTGCAGTTCGTGAGCCAAATATCCGCTATCTTGGTTTGGTAAGTTGTGAGAGCACACTAGCTGTTTGTTCTCTCTTGTGTTGTTTCTTATCTTATCGTTGAAGGCTTGAAGCTGATGTCCAGGAAATAAAAAGATTGATCCGGTTGGTTTTTGTCTTGACTGTACGATACTATGATCGATGGATTCCTCTTATGCAGGAGAATATACCCTGATGTTGATGGTTACATATGTTCAGAACATTATGAAAAGACATCAAGCCCAGATCATCACCTCATTGAAGGATCCAGACATCAGGTTAAATTAAGTGCAATGTGATTTTTGAGATACTTTTTAGCTTTATTCATTACTAGGCACAATGGTTGGTTACGGGCTATGGGATAGGAACATTATGCATGTCTCCCATACCATACACATGCTATGTAACCTGCCCTGCATGGATGTTGATCATCATATACTTATCTTGAATGTGTGAAATCAGTGACGTGCATGGTAAGTGCTGAAATGATTACATTTTTGCCTGGATTCTTTTCCCGTTTCTATCATTTTCTATATGGCTCCAAGTCTCCAACAGTCTGAAATTATCACTTCAGATCATTCTACTTGTCATATTGCTGATTACTAGGGATATCTGAACTAGTTCTTTTCTCGTGTCTAGCTGTACTTTTTGGTGATAGTCGTAACACTCAAAACTATGCTGGTCTGGTTGAACTCCCATTATTTTGTCCGCCCCAAATTCCCCTTGATACCACTTGAAAAGAACGCATTATATGAATTAATAGGTGATGAAATGGTGTACTCATCTGAAGTGCTTGTGAACTTATTACCCTAATTCTATAGAATTTTAATTTAAGTGGTTTCCAAATTCATTGTCCTTTATTGACAATGGTTTAACCCCAGCATCCGGAGACATGCTCTTGATCTGCTATATGGTTTTTGTGATGTGTCAAATGCAAAAGACATAGTGGAAGAATTATTGCAGGTATGATTTCCCTGTAAAAAACATTAATTCGTTAATTTCAGCTGATAATTTCTCCTATACTGTGAAGAGTTGGCCACTAGTGATGGAGTTTTTACGTTGTTACCAAAACACCTGCAGCATAGCGTTGGAATTTATTTGTTTGCAGTATCTCAGTTCTGCAGACTTTGCAATGCGCGAGGAATTGGCGCTAAAAGCTGCTATTCTAGCAGAGAAGTTTGCCCCTGACTTATCATGGCAAGTGCTGCGTATACGCTTTAATCCTTAATCTGTACTGGCTATCGGCTTAAAATTGGTTGGTTGTTTTATGGGGATAGTTTGTCAGTGACAGTGGTGCTGGTGAAACCATTCTTGCTTTACGTAAAAGGAATCCGCCAAAAGTTATACAGACAATAACTGCTGATTTATTCTTGACCTTGCATGACACAACAAGCTGTAGACAATTTCAAGACTTGGAATTCAGTTGTGTGATACCTTTGACTTGTAAAATAAGATTTATTTTTTTTAACGTCTGTCTTGTTCTTTTGTAGGAAGTAGATAATACTAATAGGTCCTACAATTGTACTATCCACGAGTCGTCAATCTTCCTAATATTTTGATAAATCTAATTGTGTGAAAAAAGAACTAGGTTTCTACGCCTTTGTTACAGTTTTTATTTTCTTACAGCCTCTGAAGGATTAGTTAGTGTTTGCTTCAGCCTACAGGGTTCTGAGTATCGATAGCTGAAAGCAACCTGCCTTCCAAGTTCCAACCCTTAAAAAAGAGATTGTCTCAACTGACCGCTGTTGAACTGGTAAGGTTGTCAGGTTGAACCTCATGTCATGCATACGAAGAGTTTTGATGTTGGATGGTTTAACTCTGTAAATAACAGGTTGATAATTCCATTATACAAAACGAAATTGGATATTTCATGGAACCCCGAAGTCTTTGTTGTAATGGGTGCAGACTGGAGTTATATGCTTCCATCTAGACGTGGCGTTATCTGAGAAACTTAAGTTGAACATTATTGTGTCAAGTCAAAAAGGTTGGCTGGGGTTGAGCTGGCAGTTTGCACAATGGCTTTTTTTTTATTATCTATGTCATGCATTTGGGTATAAACTTGACAAAAATCTATAGTCTGTCCTTCAATTTTGTGGATATATTTGAGAGTGGGAGAAAGTTTAGTTTCTATGTTTTTTTGGTCCTTCCACACCATTTTTGGGCATTTACTTAATCATTTAGTTTCACATTTGCAAACTTGAATGTTGTTACACTATGGAAAGAACGCCTTGTTTTGAAAAGGATTTGTTTTACTCTACTCATTATTGCATTTTTTCTGAGCCACTGTGCAGGTATGTGGATGTGATCCTTCAGTTGATTGACAAAGCTGGAGATTTGTCAGTGATGGTATTTGGTTTCGTGTAGTGCAGTTGTTTACAAACAATGAGAACTTGCAGGTTAATACAACTTATTACTTCATGTGCTTCATTGTTTGTCTATGCTTCTTGAAATTTACTCAATTGGTAATCCCTTGCTCATGTTTTTTTTAATGTTTTTCAGCCCTATGTTGCAGTAAAAGCAAGGGAGTATCTTGATAAGCCTGCTATACGCGAGACAATGGTCAAGATGTGTACATTCTGCCTGTGACTTATTTACATGCTCTATTTTGAGGTAGAAAATACATGTGAAGGACTTATTTGATGCTTGTAGTTGACATATTGAGCTAGTATTTGGTATGTGCTTTTGATGCTAAGCCAACCCTGTGTTGTTTTGTGTACACTTGATTGAGTTGACCTAGCATGTGCATTTTATTTACATTGAATGCTATTGACAGGATGATCAAGAACTTATATATGGCAGTATGGCACCAATGCTACATAAGACACTGATGCCTGTTGCTCAGGCAAGATTCTGCACTTGTTGAGAAAGGAATAGAGACAGAATTGGAAGAAGCTAGCATCAAGGATTTTTAGCAGAAACCTAGTTATATTACTTTCTAGATGTTGGACCTGGATCTCAACCTGTAATAGTGGCTAGTTAGCTAAGATAAAGTCAAATGCTTTGCATAGCCAGCTGATTGGTAACTTAAGTATATCATTTATGCCATTATTGGCCCCCTTTCTTCAGTAGTTCAGTTACCCAGTTCTTACTTAGTTTACAAGTTAATTACATAAGGCATGCCTGATCATAATCGCTGTGTTTGGTTGAGAGTTTTGAGAAATATTTTTGAGATAGTGTTTGGATGTGTTTTTAAAAAAAGTAATAATTGGAGAGAAGTATAATAATTGGAGAGAGATAGAGAGAAAAATGATTGGAAAGATGGGCATGAGTAGAGAGAGAAATGTGACTAATGATTGGAGAGATGAGAGATGGGGAAAGAATCTTTCTGGAAATTATTTTGGAAATGTGAAGTGAACAAAGTGATTATCATTTTAAGATTAGAGAAGGCATGTGCAGTTATTCATAAACTTTTTTTGGAAAAAGTAGATTGCAAGGTATTAAGTGTATTCGGGCATTGTCATCTTTGGAAGCAGGTCAGTGCCTATATCCTCGGAGAATACAGCCACCTTCTGGCCAGACGGCCTGGGTGTAGTCCAAAGGAAATCTTTAGTATCATTCATGAGAAGCTGCCTACTGTTTCGCAAGGGAACTTGAACTTCTGCTTTTCTTGGTTATATACAGTATACGCTGCTTATCACCTAAAAATGCTAATGGACTTCATGTTACCAGGACTTCAACAATTCCCATTCTTCTTTCTACATGTGCTAAGATCTTAATGCACACGCAACCCTCAGACCCAGAATTGCAGACTCAGATTTGGGCAATTTTCCGCAAGTGAGATTCGGCTAGTCTGAATTGTAACTTTTCGTTTTTATGTATTTTGAGCGCATACAATGCCTGGGAATTCTTTTCGAAGGTCATGCTCTATTTTTTTCCCCCAGATATGAGAGTTGTATTGACGCTGAGATACAGCAAAGAGCTGTTGAATATTTTGCATTGAGTAGGAAAGGTGAAACCTTAATGGATATAATGGCTAAAATGCCTAAATTCCCTGAGCGCCAGGTACACGTTTACAACATTTGCATGTAATCAGATCAGCTTATTCTCTTGGATAATTTCTTCAATATACTTGGAAAGGCCCCCCCCCATATCTACTGTTCAAGTGATGTACATGCTGAAAGAACATTTTTGGTTTATTTTGTGTATGGAGACATGCTTCTATAAAGTCTATGACACTAATGGTAGTATATGCTCTGTGTTTTTTAGTCTGAATTTATTAAGAAGGCCGAAGATACCGAAGCTGATACGGCAGAGCAAAGTGCTACTAAGTTGTGGGCCCTGCAGCAGACCTCTAATGCTTTGGTAGTAACTCACCAACGCCCTACCAACGGAACGCCTCCTGTAAGCCAGCTTGGTCTACTAAAGGTGCCTAGCATGAGCAATGTGGTAAGATGTCAATCCAGTGGGATTTTATGAACCATAGATTGGACGTTTAAAAATTCAAAATCAATAGTTTTGTAGGTTCAGTTAGATATTGATCCATTGTTGAGTATTTGACAGGATCATAGTGTGGGAGATCAAGCGGTCAGGCCAATGGGATTCTTACCGTGGTGGATCTCAATTCTCAACCCCGCGAACCTTCAGCTGATCTCCTTGGTGATCTCTTAAGTCCACTTGCTATTGAAGGACCACCAGGTGCTACTGCGCAATCTAATTACAATTTGGCACCTGAGCAGAAGGTGTTTCAAATGCAGAAGAAGCTCTAGCCATTGCATAATACCATCCAGGTTTCTATTGCTTTATTACATACCTTGTTGATTTGACTTTCAATGACCCTTTATCATTGATTTCTTCAAGACTGCGTACCTAATTACTCTTTAGCTAAGATTGGGTTTGTAACTGTTCCTTCTGAATTGTTGAATATTGCTTGATTTGACAATTCAATATACAGTGATTGGTTTTCCGTAAACTAGGGGTGTAATCGAGCCGAGCCGAGCCGAGTTTCAACGTGTTCGGGCTCGGCTCGCAAGAAATATACTCAGCTCGAGCTCGAATCGAGCTCAAACTTTTTGGCTCGAGCTCGGCACGCCACTTGTTTCGAAAGCTCGAGCTTGGCTCGCATTGGCTCGCATTGGCTCGAAACTTGGAAGCATTACTCGTGTGCTGGAAGTAGGAGAAGTGCTGCTCTATTTATAAGGGTGTTTGTGAAGTGTTTTCTCAAAACAGCCGATGTGGGACTTCCAAGTCTACCACAAGCATTGGGGCCTTGGGGAAAAATGGAGAAGTCTCCTTTGCACAAATCCCACATCGCCTATTAAGAACCTCACAAACCAAATCCTTTGCTTTATATACAGAACTCCACCTACGGGCTTAAAACGTTGGGAGATGCCACTTGGCATCCAAGTGAACGTGTATTGATACATGTAAACAACGGTATATGCATATATATGCACAGTTACACAGGCTCGCGAGCCAACTCGAGCCGAGCATTTGTAGGCTCGAGCTCGGCTCGTTTATGTTTCGAGCTAAAAATATGGGCTCGAGCTCGTTCGTTTATTTGACGAACCGAGCTTGAACGAGCTCTTAGCGAGCCGAACCGAGCCGAGCTCGCGAACAGCTCGGTTCGTTTACACCCCTACCGTAAACCGTTAAATTTTTTGACGTAGGAGTTTCTTTAATTGACTAATATCTTAATAGTGACATACTTTTCTATTCTCGCTGCCTAGATGCTTAGCCATTACCCGCATGTCATGTTTGGAAATTTGGAAATAAGTTATTTTCTTGTTGCCTTTCGTTAGTAATATGACTAGTTTTTTTTTCCTTCAAAAAAAGAAAAAAGAAAAAAAAGGCAAGTGGTTCTGGCTGACTAACTTTTGGAAACCTAGTTGATTTGGCCTATTCGCACAATCATTTGACAATTGTAATAATATATCATTGGCTGTTTCTAGGTGGATTAACCCGACAATATTCTGGCCTCCGGAAACTGAATTCTTTACCTGTTGTTAGAGCTTCTCCCATATTGGTTAATTATAACCTCCAAAACTAATATATGAGCCTGGATGCCTCTCCATTCATTGCCAATTGGTTTTGAGTTGGATGCTTTAATATGATATCAGAGCTAGGCTTTCGGAGATTTTGGACGAGACTCTCTTGATTGTTTGGGACGTTGTTTGTGCCTTAAGCACACCTTGTTTCGCTGTTTGTTGTGTGTTATGGATCTGTTGTTTAATTCTCCACGTGCAGGTTAGGGGTCACACGTGTGGGGGAGTGTCAGAGCTTTGTCCCATATTGGTTAACTATAACCTCCAAACTAGTATATGTGAGCGGCCCCTCCATTTATTGCCAATTGGTTTTTAGTTTGATGCTTTAACACTTGTGATGGGGTGTCATGTCACTACCCTTGTTGGGAGACGACCTTAATTCTTTGGTCATTGGTTGAATATAGCTTGCGATATTATGCATAGCGCTTTAGCTGATTCCCGTACTAAATTTCAGATAAGCTCTGGTGCAAAGTATTGTAAGTAAAGACCAAAGTTAAGTGTGCTATTTATGGTTGTTTTTTTACTGACTGATTTCATGATACATTTTACCAGCCAATAGGTGATATTGCAGAAAGATTAATGCTTTATGTCTAAAGGATAGCGGTGTGTTGCACGAGGATCTTTATATTCAGGTATACTGCCCTTGTGATCGCGTTGACTGTTCTAAACTGGAACTTAATTGTCAATGTATTTTTTCTATCTGAGGTCTCTTCTGTAGTGATTATATTCTTGTAACTACTTTCCCAGATTAGCATTAAAGCAGAGTGGAGAGCCCATCATGGTCGACTTGTTCTTTTCTTGGGTAATAAGAATATTGCTCCACTAGCTTCTGTTCAAGCTCTGATATTACCTCCCTCCCATCTGAAGATGGAGCTCTCGTTAGTACCTGAAACTATTCCTCCGTGGGCACAGGTCGGACTACTGTTTGTGCTTTTTACTTGATAACTGATTGTTATCTGCTCTACTTTTGTATCTTTTATTCGTTAACCATCACTTTTTTGGTTACATAGGTGCAATGCCCACTTGAAGTCATAAACCTCTGCCCTAGCCGGGATGTAGCTGTTATTGACTTCTCCTACAAGTTTGGAACTCATATGGTATCACCTAGTAACGAGATATTTGTGGCATTACCTTGGTGATTGTAGAGACTGAATGTATCTTATCCTTCTACAGGTCAACGTCAAACTCCGCCTTCCTGCTGTTTTGAGTAACTTTTTTCAAGCTGTAACAGTTTCTGCTGAAGAGTTCTTCCCTAGTGGAGATCACTCTCTAGACCACCTTTGAAACTTCAAGAAGTGGTAAGTGTGCTCTGGCTTAGTTTTGTCCAACGTTGAACAAGTGTGTGTGCCAATTTCAAGAAAAATAAAATAAAGAAAGAACATGTGTGCGTGCGCGCGCTCGCCCTTGTTGCATTTTATCTCCTTCCTGTTGTAAATGTTTTCGGCTATTTTAAGTGGCATCTGTTGCTTTTGTAAGATGATCCCAATCAGCGCTCCTAGCACTTAATGCAAGTCAAATTGACTAAAATTTTGCCAAATAAAACCTGTGCCATTTTTTTGCTATTCATACATAATTTGAATAGGTTAATGAACCCATTTTCTTTCTGGAGGTGATGCTGCCAGTATGGTAATTCATCATTGTATGCAAATGCAGTAAGCTATTGTGCTTGGACGCTAGCACCCAAGACTTTCACCTTCTGTTCAATTAGTAAATGAACTGAAGGCACATCTTTGGAGGGAGTAGTATTAGGCACAAAGACATGCACATATTTGTTAACACTACTTGACCAGACATTATACTTGGCTTTGTTGATAATATGTCCTTGAGCTTTGTTTATTTCTATTGAAAGTATATTTGAATTGCCAATTAGCACAAGGGCAGTATTAAGGATTCTGATTCTATTGTCTAAGCCATTCTAAAGAAGCTTGTATGTCATCTACAATGAGTTAGTGGCTTTAAAGCTTGATTCATGTTCTCACCCTGAAAGTAAGCGTTGTATGTTGGAATTCTTAGCTATTCAATTCTCAAACTTCATCCAACGTTAAATAGCATTTGCTAGAAATGTATCTGCATGTCTTACCAGTTACCACTAGCAAATACTTGGGTTGCGTTGAGTTTTCAACATGTTGGCAACCCATCAAATTCTTGTTAGTCATGTGTTTTTATGCTTAGAAGCCCAAGCTTTTCCTATTTCACTAACAATTGACAAATATTTATCTTACGTGAAATTATGGAATTTTGGGCAGGTTAGAGGTGTAAGACCAATGTCTCTCGTGGAGATGGCAAACTTATTTAACTGTTTCTGGTTGATAGTTTGTCTAGGGCTCGTAAGTGGTTGATCTATCTTCTTGGGCCTGCCTCAATCACGTATATGAAGTTTCCTTAGTGTTTTATGTTTCGTCTTTCAGGATCCATATGCCAATAATTTGGTTGCAAGCACTACATTTTACTCAGAGAGTACACGCGCCATGTTGTGCTTGGTAAGATATGGCCTCGATAGCTTGGTATACAGATTTGCAGTTGAGGTTATTATCTCTAGCAATAAATTGGTGCTTAGTAGCAGGATCCTTCTAGAATGGGTGCGCTCCCTAGACGGGAGCTCGATTCCGCGCTCTCGAGACGAGTGCTTGACGGGAGCTCACTCCCATCTAGACGGGAACCCACTCCTAAATAGGATGGGAGCTTCCACACTAATCTTGAGGATGAAATTCTCAATTCTCTTTCCAAATATATGCAAGGAAGAAGGAAAAGAAAAAAAGAAGGAAGAAAGATTTAGGACTCTCTTTCTCGTCTCATATTTTATTACTTATCTACGTGTTTAATCCATATATTTGGCACAAAAGAATCTATTGGGATGTCATTTCTCACTCATGTTTATACATATAAAATGCTTATGTACGCGCTCCCTTTGCAACTATGAAACATATGTACAATACATATAAATATATATAAGTTTATTCATATACATATTTATTTAGTATTAAATATTTCCTCGCCGCTCCCAACCTAGGGAGCTTCCACATACCCCCGCTTCCCCGCACCTGCCCCCGCTCCTGCTTCGTGCAACTAAGAATTGGTGTTTCCTATCCTGTATTTGGATCATGGATTTGGGTAAAGAAATGGAAAGCTTGAAGGATCTGACCGTAACTGAGCTGTTAGATACTTCTAGTTCTGTATTACTTACCCAAATCCTAGATACAGCCCCAGTGAACCTTTTGGTGGGGTGATACCGTACTATGCAATGCATTTCTCAAACTTCTGGCTGTTTATGATTTCGTTGAACTCTATCTTGGCATTCAACAAAAAGATTTAAGATGAAAATTCATTGCTGAGCTGATTTTTAATTTTGTAAAAATTGTGCTGCTTGGCTCTTTTTTAAAGGGCTGCGCCCCCTTTTGTCCCCTGTCAAAACTCGGTAAGCAAATAAAAAATGCCTTGGAAAATCTCCATGTAATGCTGGCTCGCTTCACTATTTATTTA
This sequence comes from Vaccinium vitis-idaea, assembly GCA_963854785.1. NCBI lineage: Eukaryota > Viridiplantae > Streptophyta > Magnoliopsida > Ericales > Ericaceae > Vaccinium > Vaccinium vitis-idaea. Next base: position 2,693,610 of record OY978216.1, on the reverse strand, counting down.
TTTTTGTCCTTGGGTGATATTCAGATAAGAATTGAAACAGATCCAGCAGACAGAACGCAACTACGTATGACGGTGGCCTCAGGGGACCCGACTCTAACTTACGAGTATGTCTTCTAATTTTAGGGTTCAATCTTCGTACCACATTTTAGGGTCGATCTTGTACCACTTGACTTCATTGCAACTTAATACCATTTTCTATTACAACAAATTGTACAGGTTCAAGGAGTTTGTAAAGGAACAATTGGTTAGCACCTCCACAAACTCAACCAACTATTGCTCCCACGTCATTATTGGATCCTGGGGATTTGCTCGCCGGTTTGCTTCATTAAACCTGTACAACCGAAGGATTTTTTAACCACACTTGTAAAACTGATTATACAGTCTTCCCACTCCCCCCTGCCAGTCAAGACGTGAGTACGAAACAAGTGTGATAGCGAGCTGGCGGAGCTTGTTTTGGATTTTTATGGGGGGATGGGTCCGGCATTCAACATTCTTGCTTCACGATCCTTTCTTGTTTTCCTCCATTTTAGGTAGTGAAGTAGCATGTGTGCGCTGTAACAAATCCATTTATTTGTGGGTAATAGAAGTTAATGAGAAGGAAGAAGAACTAATGTGTAGCGTGGATGTGTTTTTTCTCGCCCCATTTCTCTCCTTCGGGGATTATCTAATTTGCTGGAAGGACTTACCGTGCCTTGTATTAGAACCGAATTTGCCAATGGTATAATGTTAGGCCCTGATTGGCTATGTTATAAGAAAGGGTACTAAGTTATACCCCACCCCTTATCCCGGTTTCACCGTTTAATCCATGGTTTGGCAAAAAAAAAGGGAACCCGGATGAGGTAATATCCCCATTCCCCACCCTTTTAATACCCCTTTATACCCCTTCCCCCTCATACCCCCTACGAAATTACCACCGTACCCTCCCTTATACCCCTTCCCTTACCCCCAGTTTGTGATTACTGTTTTTAAAAAGAAACCGAATTGCATTTTAAATGCTTTACGAACTCTTGTGATTTCCTTCGGATAAAAAAATGAAGTACTTTTGTGCATAATTTTTTTATTTTTTTGCACCAAATTAAACTACTAATCGAGATCTTTAATTTGATACAAAAAGTTTGAAAAATTTTATACTTTAGAATTTGATATTGTTGGCTTGCTTTGCAATATCATTCGAATAAAAAAATAAAGTATTTTCACATTATTTTTTTTACTTTTTTTTGCACTAAATGAAACTACAAATTGAGATCTTTAATTTGATACAAAAAATTTAAAATTTTTTATACTTTAGAATTTGACATTGTTGGGGAATAACATAAAAATTACTAATTAGTTAATTATTAAAAACGTACAATTAGAAAGAAAAAAAAAACAAAAAATTAAACTTCGAAATATTATTAAAATGAATAATAAAAAATAATAAATAAATATTTTAATTTTAGATATAACTAATAAAAGGAAATATTTATTGAAAAGTATAATTAATTTAATTAGTATTGTGTTTATGTATTTATTTTATCATAAAATCTAATATGACTGTACAAGGGCAAATAAGTCATTTGTCAAGTTTTTACATCATCCACCCAACTTTATTCCTCTTTATCACAAATTCATCCAAACCACATACTATTTAATCCCTTTTTCATAAATGTCACATCACTATGGGTCCACCCTTATTAAATAATACCCCTTACTATCTTATCCCTTTACTATTTAATCCCATCAAAACGTATCCCGCATCCAATCGGGGCCTTAGTATATTAACATATTACGACGAGGTTCAACTTCCTTACTATATAAGTCGAAATTTGTAAATGCATAAGTTCTAGAGGGGCAATTACTGAGATCACTTCTGTGATGGGTCTTCAAAATTTGGTGACACCAAAATCATTTTTTTCTTATTTTCGGGAGGTGTAGACTAGAAGTTTTTACTTATATATATATATATATATATATATATATATATATATATATATATATATATATAGAGAGAGAGAGAGAGAGAGAGAGAGAGAGAGAGAATATTTGAAGGGCTAGCAAAATAAGTGGGATCATCAAGTATGACCATGTTGGGTCTCATTTGCGTTATATGAGATCCATGTGAGAGGATCTAAGCTGATGACAGTTAGGCTTTGTTTAAATCTAAAGGAAAAGAAGAGAATTTTTTTAAATTTTTTCCTTCCTTTGTTTGATTCTAAAAAAAGAGGAAGAAAAATATTCAAATTCTTACTTAACTTTTCTCCCATTTTCTTTTCAATTTTTCCTCTAATTTCCTTCTTAATTATTATTATTTTTTTTTTCTTTTTTCCCCTAAGTTCCAAACAGGGCTTTAACTTGTACCAATTAAAAGTATATGGTAGAAAAGGATACTTGGTGTAAACTACGATGACAAAAAGTGTAGTTTTTCTAAAAAGGATACCCGGTTCCTCCGCCAGCCGGGCTATAAAGTAAGAAGATAAGCCACGCTTTTTCTAGGGCTTGAAAGGAGAGAGGAGTCTGCGTTTTCATCTTCAGATTTGGGTGAGTGGGTATCCTCCCGATTTTCTATCGTCGTTTGATTCATTAGGGTTCATAAATTTTGTTCTTCTTGTTTTCCAATTTTATCTTTTTTCTGTTTTTGAAAATCTGCTCGTTGTTTGCAGGCAAGATTCGAGATGGTGTTCCGTAAGATGCTCGACGGTTGTAAGTTTCTTTTTTGTACTCTCGGTATTTCCGGAGAAATTGTCGATGTTTCATTCATCGACAAATAGTAGTCTTAGCCAATTTTAATTTGTTTCCTTCGGTTATTGTTACAGTGAAATCTGCCGGAATCGACTGTAGGATTTCGCCAACCGGAATGTTCACTACGCTTTGGATTATGTTTTTTGGAAGAACGATTGCCCATCTTGCGTAAGTATTCTGTCAACATTCCTTCCCAAAACATCGTAAGATCTAATGGCCCTGTTCGTTTCCCAGTTTAGTTTTAGTTTTAGTTTTGATGACATCATCATTTCCCTCATTTCTCTCTCTATCTCTTTCCACTCATTACACCTGATAACATCATCAAAACTAAACTAAACTATCTAACCAAACACAGCCAATACCTTTTTTGTTGATGCTAACTTGGGGGTGGAAGGTGACTCTTTGCTGGAGGCAATGAGGGTTTAGGGTGTGCACGATGTAGGTAGATTAATCATGTTTGCATAGAGATAGGGGCAAACTTGATTCACTACTAGTATTCTTTCCAAGCCAAACTATGGAATATGTTCCTCTGGATGGAGGACATCTATGGGTACTTAGCCAAGGATGTATGGAACTATCAATAGACCCATGACATGTTTACCTACGTATTCATGTACCGAAAATTCTGTAATGATTTACTTTTATCATCGTTTTTTGTTTTTTGGTTTTTATTTTTTTTTCCGTGCACGCAACAATTGATGAAGCAAGTGACTAGACCCGGAAGAAAAGGGAGGTTTAGAACTGGTAACAGAAGTGGTAACAAAGGCAGTGGGGAGGAAGGCCAAATAGAATGACAATTAAGTCTAAAACTGATGCGGAAGAAAATAAATTGGGGAGGACTGCATTTAGTCTGCAGAAATTTTTTAGGATTGGTTTGCAATTCTTAGGGGGTAATACTAATAATAGAGTGGGTTTTCTGGTACTAGAAGATGTTTATACTCGTTTCAGTACTTTTTTGCAAATCGTTTTGATTGTTGGGATGCTGCTTCTGCTTTGAATATTCATATGGTTGGGGAATCTGGGGACTTCTTGACTCGGAGTTTTAATTGGTGATATTTTGTGTTAATTAGAATCATAATCATATATTAAATGTTGGTAAAAACTATCTCATATTGTCCAAAGTTTTGTAACTGGGTGTTGGGGATCGGGGAGGACTGGTATGGCATACTTAACTTCCAAATTTACAAATTTTGTTCTTTCCATTTCATATGATTGTATGCGAATATACTACTACATTGTAGTAATCAATCTTTGTTTTAATCTTGCCTTCACATCGTCCTTCTTCGTTACTATTTAAAGGTTGCCCTGGAATGCTCTTTTCTTTGGTTTTTTTCTAATCAGTACTACTTTTCTCATGATCTCGTTTAATAGGGTACCACCTCCCCCAGCGATGGCGAATCCCAGGTTCAATGTTCCACCGCGTTAGTTTGGTGGACCTTAGAGATGCACCCCTCTATGGATGCATTTGCAGTCTAATTAATGGATCTGTTTCTTTCAATTTCAACGTTTCCATGTGAAATGTTATGCTTAAATTTTAGTGTTTGGTTGTGGATCCCTAGGTGAGTTGTTTTAGTACCTATTTTGGAAAATTGCTTACTGATCCGTTCTGGTACTTCTACTAGTAGCATATATGAGCATACAACTTTTGTTTTTGGCTCAGCACATGTACATTTCAATTTTTGATGATGTACGTTTAATTTTTGGGAACCCGGCCAAAATTTGTTACAAGCTTTCCCAACTATTCAGGTTATCTTAGACATGAACTCCATTAATGAAAGCGGTTTAAGCTAGGTTATCTAACGCCATTGATAGAATGGTTTTTCTATTTTTTGAGATCCTCTCTGGGAAAGATTGATGGTGCATAACTTCTTCTATTAGAAAATTTTGTGACATGTAGGTTAGTCAACGAAGGTGAATATCCCCATCCGTTGTAGATGGGTGATATTTGTGTTGGAAATGTCTATAGTGACTTTTGACACAACATGATTATTGATAAAGGCCTCTATGAAGACCCAGGGCCAAATGCCACTATTTATAAGTTTCCAAAAGAGAATTTAAGTGGAATTTCATAGAGAATTTAAGTGGAATTTCATACTTTTTTTTTAAAATGCTGTTGGTATTCACCAATAGAATGGTTTATTGGAAATACTACTTGAGATTAGCGTACAAGCGTGACGGATGAGTAACAGGAATGCGATGCAGTCACTTGTATTGGAATTTAGAAAGCAATTCATAAAAAATGGACACATGATGAAGTTGTCCAACCACGTTTCTAGAACTACTCGTGCTAGCTCTCTGACTCGTGCTAGCTCTCTGACATTGTTGAATCACCAAATTCTCTTGGCAATATTTTTTTAAATGGATCATCAATGTCAGAATTTTGGCAATATTTTTTGAATAGATCATCGTTGTCATCATGCATCATAATCAAATTTCAAATTGTGAACCGCACAAGAAGTTGGGGTGACTTATTTTCATTGCTACTTGATTGATTTTACAAGAAGTTATTATACTAAAATATACTCCTATATATTTGTTGCACCCAATTAGCACAGACCACAAGGCAAAAAAAATCCAATAAAATTTTCTCACCGTTTTAATCTTGGTCATAACTGTACAGAACTAACCAAGTATGAAATCTAAAAACGCACCAAAAAAAACTTATTTGATCATGGTGCAGAAATCAATATTCCTAACCACAAGGAATACAAAATTTTCCAACATAAACTGAATTGTTTCTCCTACGACTACTTGTTTGTAGAAACATTTGAAGTCAACATTTATATTAAAAATTTATTAAAGTCAACATTTTGTAATTATTGAGTAAAGAATATGAGATTCTCATGGGGTACGACAAGGATTAGATTTTCTCATGGGGTAATACATGGATAGGCATTCAGAGTAGGATATGTTGAAATGTGAAATGAGTAGTTAAAGTTTAATGGCAAAGCATTTGCCCAGATATAGATCAATGCAGATGCAAGTGATAGCACGCATTAGTATTAATATCAAAACCAGGAGAGTAGTTTGCTTCAGTAAAGTTATGTACAGACTTTTCCAAGGGTTTGGATTGTTCATTCCACTAAGGTGGTTTTTTTTGAAAAAACTGGTTTTTCACGGTTTTTTATGTGATGTATTGTGAGAGAATGACTTGTCTCGGTTTTTGAAAAAACAGTTTTTTGTTAGTGGAACACCAAGATGGCAAGATTAAGGAGGTAGCAAATTGGGATTGGGATGATCAAAAGATTTGGTTCCGTGTTTATCCTGGCGCTAAAAGCAATGTACGAAAACAATTGTTCTTCACATGTGATTGAAATTTGGCGTTTTGTCATGTTCAACTCTTTCTGAACCTGCTAAAAAATAAAACTGTAAAGTAACTCGATTGGAAAAAAAAAGAAGAACGCCATCTCAAAGAAGCTTTAGCTTCACCGGCTCCTTTCAACTCCTCGTGCTATTATTTTTTTTTGGCCCAATAACTTCAGTAGTTTAAAAACCCAATTAATGTTTTGTCTTCCCAAAATAGACCTACATTCACAAGTGATACTCAAACTTTCAGTTTTACACCTCATAGTTTAAAAACCCAATTATCAAAAGGCAATATGAAATAAAGCTCATAGATCGATTGGAGAATCACAAGTATAATTAAAGTTTCCATATACAAATTTCACATTTGAGCACTCGTAGAGGGAGAAAAACTGAAATTAGTTATTGTATACTACAAACGAAAATACCTGGTCGAATGAATTTCTCAGTTGACCCTCCAATTCTTCAATCATCTTTCTCATGTTACATAGATGACCATCACTGAGAGATCTATATTCATCTGTTAAACATGAGAGTCAGATTTAGACTTGATTTCCAAAAGCACCAAGGGCCAGGTATAGAAATGATGCAAATAGACATGATGCTATGAGGGTGCATAATTAATGTTTAAAAAAGTTGTATGATATAGAAAATGACAATCGGACTGGAAGGCTAAAACGGTATTGGCACAAGCTAATTGTTAAGTTGTAAATATGGATTTTGCCAAGCCTCCGTACTAGGTAGTTAAGCGGAAAAATAGACGTCTAAAAAAATAAATTCAGAGGGCTCCAAGCATCATTGAGGTAGGAGTAATGTGAATAGTGATCTACCCAATGTGCAGACACATAATTATGTGGAAAATAGGGCTTTTCTGCGGTGTCATTATAGTAGGCTAATGTAATTCCTTGCAGAAAATATTGGCATCCATCATTATGGATAAGTTGAACACATTACAGTGGATAGACGCTATGATTGCTCACCACAGGGGTATAGTGAGCAAACTCACTACAGGTTCTCGAGTCCCAAAAAAATACGCTTGTTCGTAGGGGTTCAAAAAATATCTCAATTAGCACAAAAACTACTACCCCTTGCGGCTTCCTCAGTTAATCTATCTTTTTCACTTAACGAGGAACATGGACAGCTAATATGTGAAGAAGTGGCCAATTAAAACATATATATCCATGTGAAGAAGTGCTTGTGATGGGAATATAATATACATGTGAACACCCCGCGGAGTTTCACGAAAACGGTTTGATTGATTGGATGGAGTCGCCACCCGGGTTTGAGGATCGTACCCGAGAAACCAGTTACAAAAGGACTCTTTTAACCTTAGAATAGAAAACATTTCACTGGTCTGCTTTTATTGAGATTTCTCAGGTCCGGGAGCTAGATTACGAGAAGGGAAGGAATTCAAAGCACCCCTCTTGCCCGGCAGGATTACCGGTCTTTACTCAATGTTGAAAGGATTTTGAAAACATTGCTTAAATGGACTTACCAATTCATACGACAGCACATAAATGCATTTACATAACAAGGGTGATGCATGTGTATACATGTGCGATATGTTATGAGTGAAAAAGTGCTGGGTGTAATGAGATGTAAATCTATAATGCATTAAAACAGCCCTAAACATGATCAAACAATGTTAGAAACCCCTCGGATCAAATCCATGAACATCATATAGCAAGCGCCTGGACTGTCCTCTGGCCACCTGGATCAAACTGGTCCAGGCGCCTGGAACAGAAGTGGGCGCCTAGAAGTGGGGAATCTAGGCGCCTGGAATCGCTGTGGGCGCCTGGAATACACCAATGCAGGCGCCTGGACTACTGATCAGATAGAAATTCCACCAATCTAGGTCTCAGAGCAAACAACAAATATAATCTTTGTGACTTGTCTCCACACATTTGAAATGATGCTTGGTGACTCGATGAACTGAATGGATCTCCAAATCTATTTTATGACATGATATGAACCTAGAAATCTATGATATCTAGATGTATGATGGATGAAATGAAGAACATCTAATTGGTCTTAAATATGCACCATGCTCATTTATGCATTTGTTGAGCTGCCTACAAAAGACAATATGCACTTCTAAATTACAATGCAAGAAAACCTTCTCTTTTGAACCTTGATTCACTTCAAAGTATCATAAACTATGCCTTTTCAAGTAGTTAACTAAATCATGCAAGGTCAGTAAGAAATGCAAATGACCAGTAATGCTTCAAATAACCAAGAGAAAAAGGTAAAAGTGCAGAAATCATAGCAACACAAATGGGATCCAAGCGCCTGCATTATGGGGATCCAAGCGCCTGCATTATGGGGATCCAGGCGCCTGGATCAGGTGCATGTGTATGTATAAAATTTTCTCTTTTGTGACACTTTCAACCCTCCCAAACCCCAAACTGATATTGGTGATCAGTAAAGGTTAGGTGGTACTCCCCTCAGGGCCCTTGAACACTGTTTTGGTAGAAAATCTACCTTTGGAAGCTTGATTGTTGAACTTTTGGAGCAAGTTTGGGTATTATTTGGTGGTTGATTGAGCTAGGATTCTGTTTCTAGAGCATTGAGAGACAGATTATAGGTATTGAAGTTGGGGTTTGTTTGAGAGGGATGAAAAAATGTTGATTTGAAGTGGAAAAGAGTAGATTTGTGAATGGAAATGGGTAAAACTGAGAGGGATCAGTTTGGGGATGGAGATTCTGGTGTCATTTCAGCAGAATAACAGCATGAGAGAGAGAGAGAGGGGAGATCTGATCCTCTTCCAAATGGAGTAGAATGAGGTGTTTAAATAGGCACAAAGGGTGCAAAAAGGTCACTAGGAGCCCTTAGGAGGTCAGCCAATGGGGTCCACCAGGATACTGTATCTTCCCTCCACTATTTTGCTGCAGAAAATCTCTGCCAAAATCTTCCAAGACGCTCCTCCCCACCCATTTCACCTTGGAATGCAAGTATCTGGAGTGAGTCCAAGCGCTCATATTGATCAAATCCAGGCGCCTGGATTCAATGTGGGTGTCTGGAATCATCCAATTCAGGCGCCTGGACTTGGAGACAACACAAGATTCCAAACTTCGTGGGGTCGCTTCGGGTGCTACCGAACTCCGTTTTGCACACGGTTTGAAACATTGGAAAACTTGTCAAGTCTACTTTCTAACCCAAGTGGTTTGAACCCAAGATGATTTGTACATCAAAATCTATGACCATTTTACCCTCAGAAGGTCGGAAAAATAAGTTGTTTTGGTAAAACGTGCATATCTTCCTCATTTCAAAATGTACTAGAAGGTGGTGTAGGCTTGGGTTAATTTAGAAGAGGTTTTGGAGGGGTTTCCAAGTTCACAATCAAGCCTCGCGTGCTCTTATCGGGCATTTTCATCCTTGGAGATGCTTGATAAGTTTCTCAGGTCAAAATCGGGGTGTCTACAATACAAATCAAAGAGTATGTCAATTGTTTCCTTCCCATTTTCAACAGTAAAATTACAAAGCCAAGGTGATGAATTTACCATTTCATACACAATAGCCATAGAAAGTCAAAAAAGTACTACTCCTACACAAGAAGCTCAACTATCAACATAGCAGCAATATCTTTCCAAAAAAACCGTGACCTGAAATAAACAAAACTGGCTCAAAATGAATTCTTGTTTGTTTTGACTAAAAGAGTTATGGATGACTTGACAATTCTAATTCAAATCGACTAATCCGGTAGACTTCCCACATTCATAGGAGTGCGTCAAATAACTAAAATTTTGTTTTTAAATCATTATATATTTTATTTGAAAGCCACTAAAGTTTTGTTTCCAAATAGATGTAGATAATGTGCCAGAATGATGTATACTAAATGTGCTTCTCAGCACCCAGGTTACGTACCCGAACGGGCTTTGTTTGATGGCCAATAGTTCAACATCCAACTGAAACATGGAAGAGTACGACAAAGAAAAGGCAGTAGAAGAAGTATAAGAAAATGCTCAAGGAACAACATAACGAATTTGAAAAATGAGAGATGAATTTTGCAGAAATATGTAACTGAATGAGGAATACTGGGAGATTCATATGACAAATGCAAGGTGAATAGACAGTAATCATATTGCACAATTACCTCAATCGTCGCATTCGGGGGATTTCCTGTATGCCTTTGCTTCCATAAGCTAGTTGAGGTGGAACTATCAGCAATCGCTGCAGGAAATGGATAGTTATGAAGTGTGTAAATCAGGAGTCAGGAGTCAGGACCCATCTGGATAGCCAAATTTCTCTTGTGACTTGATGCCTTCACCAATTAGACAACGCAAAAACTGACACATGCTTTTGGGAGTTACTGAAATTATCCAAAGTGTTCAAGTGCAGAAGCATAAAACTTCCTCAACTTGCCCCTTCTAAAATGCATAGAAATCTGAACTTTCAAACACAGTACAAGAAACTGGCATTTAGATGTTCTCATCGGTGTTACTATGTGAGACGGAAGTTGAAATCATGAGAATTCTGAAATGGTTCGTTCAATGGGGTGACAATTTGAGACCAAACAGAACAAGTGCGATTCGCTTTCCTAAGATTCGACTCAAGATCAAGCGACTTAGCTGCTTTTCAAACAAGTTCCAAGTACATTGTCCGACTGAATCTCACCTGTCCTCCCACCCGCATGCCTTCAACACCTAAATCCAAACCTCTAAGGACATTCCCTTTCTCTGATTGACCAACATCGAATCCATAAGGCTGCAGTATAGGAGCAGATACAGATCATTAAAGAAACACAAGGAACTCTTCAAAAGAAGAATCCAAGGATACAACAGGAAATAAGGTAGTTAGATCGAAAGAAAATTGTCCAATATTCTGAAAACAACTTTAACCACTTCTCTTAATTCAAAAAGGAGAGTGAAACTTCACGCTTGTTGCTTGTTAAGAATAATTCATACATAAGAATCTTACAATAATTAGAGGATAGCACACAGGCTCACAGGCCCAAGACACGTACTGCAAAAAATAGACCTACACTAGGTGCCGGCATAGAGTTCGTCCTCTTCTGATGAAATTGAGGATCCCAAAAGGGACACCCAGCTCAAACTCAATGACTGTGTCATTCATTGTGCACGTGCAACAAACAGTGTGGAACAATAGTTCCTTAATCTAAGCAAAGAGGTGCAAAAATCTCACCTGTTATGTATCCTTCGCAGATTCTGACACCCTTGTACCTGGCAGATAGATGAATGGGACTATGCATGGTACAGTAGAGTCCTCAAGCTGATGGTTAATTGGCAAAAAAACCATCGAAAAAGCAATCCATCGAATTCCAGTTTGGATGAAATGTTTTGTCCTAGCATTTTAGGAATTTCCCCTTATCAAGTCCATTAGTAAGCTGTATTTTCAGCATATGAGGCTGGTCATGATTTAATAAGCCGCTCTTTCATTTTCAAATGTAGGTAGTTCTTTGCCCCCTTAGTTAAACATTCTCATTTACTGATTTCATGATTTAATAAGCCGCTCTTTCATTTTCAAATGTTCATTTCTGGTTTTATATGTAATTTGGACCCTTTTTTGATTGTTCGATTATAATGCTGGGTCCAGCTTTGTATTGCAATTTAGAGCTTTTGGCTTTTATTGAAAACTTTTTCCGATTCACACTCGCAAATTTATTTGATGACACATTATGCTGCCATTTGTTTCAGCCCTGTTTTATTTGTGTGAGACAAAACTTTGGTTCTTTCACCATGCTAGGCATTTGAATCACCCCATACACACAGCAGCTGTTTTGAATTTCTTACAGCTTGCTTAGTGGCTCCCAAAAGCATTATATCCTACCCCCAGGTAACGATAACGGATAACCAGCTTGTATCATCCCCAGTAGTAGATATTTAAGAATTTGTATTGCCTAGAAGTCTATTATGTAAGAATTTGTATTACCAGGAAGTCTATTTTTTCTGCCAGGCACAGGAATAGTTGTTAAGAACTAAGAAGTAACTAAAATTATTAGATGGGACTGGGCAAACTTGTTTTAAATGGTTTATACATGTGATGGAATCCAGCATAACACCTCAAGAGAGTGATTTACCCTCTTTACAAGTAGACAGCCAGCACATGGGGAATCTGTTGAGAGTAGCCGTAGACAAGGGGGCCCCTACAGTTTGTGAGCCCAATTGTGCAGATAATCTCCTGTTGTTTGATCGTGAAAGTGAGTTTTTTGAAGGTGAAACAAACTCTTTGCATCTTATCCAGAGAAACCATTCCTTCGTCAGAAGAACAGTTGAATGAGAGTCAAAATGCTGGCCTCTCCAAAAGTCGAAAATATAAGCGAAGAAACAGGTCACGACCAAATCACCATGGTGGTCGATCATTTCCATCTCAAGGTGTTCCCAAGGATGTGAAGCAGTTATTGCTTGGGACGAACAACAAGGATCAGCAGAATGATTCTTCGAAATGCAATTCAAGTCAAAGTGGGAGTATAGCTCTGATGGTCTTACCTTCCGATGGTCAGGTAGATATGGTGTTGGGTGATGTACAGACCCTGGAATCAGCAATTGGACTTGCCGAAATTCTTCGTGAATTTCCGTGTGACTTAAATACCTCTAAAAGCTTGCAGGGTGAGCATCATTGTCAACCCATACAAGTTGATGCTCAGGAAACTTCTGCTTCCATAAAAACTGAGGATCTAAGTACTTCTACTCAACGAAATGGGTTTAGAGTGACAAGGGAGCTGGAAAAGCATACCAGATAAAGGTCAAAACAGCAGTGCAGCATTCAGTACAAAGGGTTTTGACTCAAAGTCTTCTTGCACCCAAACTAGCCAAAGCTTAGATGCAAATAATGGTAGGGACCTGCATAACCATTCAAGACATTGAATCTAGTGGAAATACTAAGGATTTAGCCTTCGCTTTTGAGGCAACACCATATGTGGAAGGTGATGAAATGTTGGAAGAATAATATGAGAAAGAGGCAGATGGCATTGAAAGTTCTGTGTCAAATAACGGTGCACGTAGTTCTGTTAATCAGATGCAAAATGGGGTTAAATGCCAAACTGAGCTTTGAGGGGATGGAAATAGATGTCAGTAGTGCATCAGAGACGGATAGAAAAGCTGGAAATACATTGGGTGATAATTTAAATTAAATCCTCAGAAAGAAAATGATTGCTCAGGTAGATTTAAGAGCTCAATGGATTTCCCTGTTCATGATAGTACGTTCCAACCCCCAGGAGGAAAATCCCCATGATAGACATCAGAGTTCCATGAATCCTGGGGTGCCTGGATTAATGGAGATGACATCATCTGTAAGGGATTCTGCTGATGCTCCGAGCTACAAATTTGTCCTGACACCCAGTCAAAGTTGTCAAGTAAGTCCCTTGAAGATTCTATTTTAGATGAAGCTCAGATCATGGAGGTTATTTTGACATTTCTTATTTTGCTTTCTGATCTTAGTTCTTCCAACATCGCAGCAACTTTGGTTGCTGTCATCATTAGGCTCCTAAAGCCAACGCTATTTACTAAACAGGCAAAGCACAAAAGGATTGCGGAGTTATCTGCTGGTACCTTGGTCTTGGAAAATTATCAGAAATCTCAGTGGGATATTGTACTTGAAGAATGGCATGGCTAGCAAATGATTTGGCACAGATTCATTTTCTCAACCCGCCGTAGAGTTTTCCCCCCACCTGATTTGACGTAATTGTTTCCTTGGTTGTTTATTCCAATACCCGTCTTATACCTGATATATACTGATCCATATTATTAATCACATAACTCAGTTTTTTTGGCCAAACTATTTTGGTTGCTATTGCCTGCCTTTCTAATTGGCAAAAATGTATCTTCTAATAGGAGCGTCTATGGAAGATAACTGATGCTGCTCAACTATGTCATCAAATTGCTTCAACTTCCAGAATAAGATTTGAAGAACAGATTTTAGATTGGAAGCAAAAAAAAAAAAAAAAAAAAATGTTGCTCACACCTTAGCAAAAGCTATCATGGAATTCTTGCTTTCAGCACAGGTTCTTCTGAATAGAAATGTCCTGGTACTTTTCCTTGAAACCTGAAGCTCATAAAACCTACACCGTACTGGCTATTTGCTATGCCCTTATTCTGTGGTTGATGGTTTGTTTGATATGGTACCAGGATCATGGTGTTTCTTGGTTTGCTATGTCGCAGAAGTTCATCTGATTCAGTTACAGATGGTGGAAGTTGTGTATTATTTGTACCATTAACCTTCATGATTTACGTTTGAGTTTATCATAACAGGTACCTGCTCATTGGCTGAGTTGTCTTAAATTTATAGGCAATTTTGGTACTCGACGATTACAGCATAATCTATTGGAAAAGATATCTGAGTAGTTATCCTGTGGAAAAAATGATATGCTGATGTATTAATTGCACCAGAAGTTGGTTTCTGTGAACCCTTTTTCCTTTTATCCATGTATTTTTAAGATAATTGGATTTCTGACTCGTCAAAAAAGTTCAAGATAATTGGATCTCTCATGCCATGTGTACCTAAACCAGCTCCACATGTGATAAAACAGTTGCGAGATGTTCTATGGGTTTGGATATAGTAACCGCTTTTAGGTCTTGATAAAATTTAGACATCGTCCTTTGTGATAAACAATTGCTACTGTTTCCCTATAGTCAAAGGAAGATTCCACAAGCTGACAAATACTAAAAAAATTGATTTAGCAACATCAGGATAAGGCAACATTGCACCAGCATGCCCTTGCAGCTCTGCCATTTCTATATTGCTAATTATAGTTCCACTGACCTAAAATATCTCAGGGGTGTGTGATGAAGCATTTTTGAGGTGTTGCGTAAAGTGGTAGGTGCAACTTTATTCTTCCAAGGATAATGCAATGGGTATGCACGGTAAAGATATGGGAACAGATGGGATGGTACCGATGGGGTACCGACGGCGTCGCCGACGCCGGTGTGGGTCCCAAACGGCCGATCCGAGCCGTTCATCGTTCTCAAAATCAAATTCCGAGTGGGCCTACGCGGGAATCGAGGCAATCGGACGGCTGTAAGAGCTCGATCCAAAATCACCCCATTTCATTTTTTCGGATCGGCCGTTTGGGACCCACACCGGCGTCGGCGACGCCGTCGGTACCTCATCGGTACAATTCGGTCGGTCCCTATAGAAGGGTTCGGGTATGCATATGGATAGCCACTTGCCCGGGTCTCTTCCCTAAACTTATCCGGGTGATGATTTGACTGTTTGACTGTTTTTAAAGAGAAGTAGTATAAAGCATAGGAAATAACTACTATAATACACGCCCCTTGTTTGAGTGTACCATATACACCTATTGTATGGTTTAGATTGTGTCACCTCATCGGCAATCGTAACATTTTTTAGTTTTTCGTAACTTCTCAGCAATATGATTCGTAACATTTTGGTGTGTCTCGTAACTTTTATAAAAAAAAATCGTAACTTTTACAAAAAATTCATAAATTTTATAGGGGTGTGTATGATCACACCCAAATAAAGGATGTGTATTGTAGCCTATTCCTAAAGTATAAACCCTTTCCTCCTCTCTCTCTCTTCTCACACCCTGTCACCCACGGGTTCACCCACACATGAAAATTATTTGGGTACCTACGCTACCATGTGGGCGAGTCTATGTAGTACTCAAATATTGCATTGGAGTCGTTCAAGAGTGTATAACACGGCCGAGATTACCCACTCTTCTCACTCTCTCTCCTCTTTGTTTCTCCTTTTTTCTCTCTAAATCCGGATTTGGCCGAAGTAGAAAAAGACGGCCTAAATCCGTCCAGTACTGAAAAATTGCCACACGCACATATATCCAGCACCGAACCTAGACCCAAATTCCTTCCCTTTTTTTTTGGGTAAATACGTAGACCCAAATTCCGTCCTTCAATATGCGAAACCCCGCACCTGCACTCGAGGAAAAAATCACTGTTCGTGTTTTGAATGGCGACGCTTGGTGATTTGGTTGTGCGTCGTGACTGGTATTGGGTTTTAGTTCGCCGTCTCGTGAAGATCCCATCTCATACGTTTTCCCTAGATCTGTGAAAGATCTCATCCGCACCGACCGAACAGAACCGAAGAGATTTACACCGAAGCAATCGGGAGAGTCAGAATCAGAACCACCCTGAAATTCTTGGAATCGAACAAAGCTCAGCAGCTCTGGCACCAATTGGCGGCTCCGGGAAGTTAAAGAGCAGGTTCCCGTCTCTCTCTCTGTTGCGTTTTTTGGGTTATCTAGATGCTTAAACAGAGTATTTTTTTTGGGATCTAGTAAATGAATGTATTTTTTACCGTTTGCATCCTAGGCTTCTGCCCTTTTTGATTTATTTCGACAATTTGGCATTTTTTCGTCAATGTAAACATGTATCTCATGTTTCCATTTGTGGGTGCTCGCTATGTAGAGGAAGGACTGGTCCTTTTGAAAAAGTCGTACACTTTGGCTAAGTCCATCTCCAGCCCTGCACTGAAATCGAGTCAAATTATGAGTAAAAGCTTGGTTTGATACTGGATACTCCATTGGACGAACTCGTCTTGGCATAAAAATTGTGCAATAACAGGTTTACCATAATGTCGTAGTAGTAAATTTGGAAGCCACAAATGCCTAGAAAATTTTGACTACGTGAAAAGAATTTTCCTTTATCTGGTTAAAAGTTTGAATCAAAGTCATTTTGATATAGCTTTGGGTCAAGGAGTAGAGAGCTCATCTGGATGGTTTTTTACCCGAATTTAAATTTGAGTAAGTAGTGGAGATGCCCTAATATTTAGTGATATGCATCATTGGATGGGCACATTGCACATGGTCTTTCTGACCTGGTGCTATACAAAAGACAGACTGATCTGTTTGAAATAGTAGTTGTACACTTGGCTAATATCTAGTATGCATCATTGGAGAAGCACATTGCCCCGTTGTCTTTCTAACTTCTGATTTGTCATTGTTTGGGGTCTTTGGGATTCTTCTTATTTTGAAACTTTGAGCTTTAGCGTTTGCCATGTGTTGTGTTTTAGTCATTACTAGACAGGAAGTCGTGAGCAAATGCGCTAACCTAGGCCCATTACAAGACATTTAGTGGAGAAATTATCTTAAACAGGGAGGAGAAGCAATACCATTTTATATTTCATTTAAATGATTATGCTACGATTACTTGTTGTTTAACTATTCTATGTAAAGGTGACTGAAATTTTTGATAGTTCAAACACAGTAAAAATTAGTTGATCTTGGGGCACCATAGCATTTCAGGACTCTTAATCTTCGCAAAATTTTATAGAGTTAAGAGGGTCAAGAGTTTGAGACGCTACACAATCATGCATCAAGACCACTGAATAGATACTCATATATGCGAACACTGAAAAAAAGGGAAATCCACTCACCCTATCTTCTTCCACAGTCTCTCACACAGCCTTTTCAAACCTAATACCCATTCTCTAAGCTGTCTCTCTGGCCACACCACCAACTTTTACAAAAGTTGCCTTATTTGTGATGAAGCACAACAACAGGTCATCCAACCCACCGCCGTTTAAAATTCCGATTGCATCATTTTTATCCTCTTGTAATGGGAAATCCACAGTTTCATTGAGGGAGAAACTGGAGATTGATTGGGCGAAATCATAGGGAGCCTAGTAATTAGTAGTTCATTAGTTCTTCACTCACCCAGCAACTAAAAAGCAAAAGAAGTGAAAAACAAAGAAATTTCTACCAAATATATGTAGATCTACTTCAAATTATTACTACTTTTTGTATGGATTTTTATGCTCACTAGAGCAATCAATTAAAGAAATGAAGAGAATGGAAAGGAGAGTTTGGCAATTTGGGTTTGAGAAGAAAACGGATGAGACATGGAAGGGAAATGAGGAGCAGATACATGGTGGAGATGGAGGGGCAGAAAACGATGGGGTGAGTGGGTTTCTCTCAACCTTTATGTCCCCTTGGATATCCACAGGGCTTGATTAATTAATTCAATTTTGGTCTCTAAATTAGCATGAACCTAAAATTGAGATACTCAATTGAGATGTCTTTTTTACGTTCTTAAAATATTTTAAACAAAATAAACGGCTTGGATGACTTATGTGAGACCTAGAAGTGATTCCCACGTAGTCGGGCCTGCAAGCAAAGGGAAATAATTAGAATTTAAGGGCAAAATAGTATTTTTGAAGGATGAACAGAAAACTTTGAATGAAGTGATGAACAGTACACAGACCACAACTCTTTATTATATGGAAGGATGAGGGTGATAACAAATACTTTGGGGCCACTGGAGGTTTGCCTGGTTGTTAACTTCAGGGCCCTGGGATTAGTCGAAGTGTTCAAGCTGGCCTGGACACCCAGTTATATGGAAAAGAAAATTCTTTGAACTTGATTTTCTTGAGCTTGATACATGTTCTTCATGTGATATTTCCCCTTTTATCCCTTTAAAGTCTTGCAGGAACATCTGAATGCAAATTGAGAGATGGAAGATAAGAATCACGATCACCAGCACCAGAGAGCAGCAGAGGAAAAAGGAAACATCATGGATGATGGAGAGGATAAGAGAATAACAACAAGCAGCTGCGGCGGCGGTGGAGATGAAGTAGTTCTCCTCCCCTTTGACATAGTGGAGGCTGAAATGCTGACAAGGCTTCCGGTCAAGTCTTTGATGCGATTCAAGTGCGTGTCAAAGCTCTAGTGCTCGACCATCTCCCATCCTTCCTTCTCCAAGGCCCTCCGCGGACGACAGTCTGGCCTCTTCATTACATATCCCGATGATGGCTCCTTGTGCTGCTTGTATGCAACACTTCCTGTTGGGCAAGGATGCATCTTGGAGAAGGTGGAGAACAGCCTATGCTCCAGAGATTGACCTGTGCGAACAAAGCGGTCACATTATTGATGGAGGAGTTCTCTGCTGCTGGCATTGTGACAGAGACAAACTTATCATTTTCAACTTCCAAGATGAGAACTTTCATGTGATTAACCCGCCACAAAGGGCCTCCTCCTTCTCCTCACTCCGGGGTTATTTTTTGCTACAACTGGGTGGTCATGTTGCCCTGGCAAAGGAGAAGAAGAGCTACTACTATCAAGGAGTTCTAAATGGGTTAGTCAACCAGAGATTAGAGCTCTGGGTATTAGAGTTGAACTTCCATCAAGGAGAATCTCTGCGACCGTCATATGAATGGATTTACCAGGTCATCAATCTTCCATTAGATTTCCCTTTTGGTGGATTGAATTTTCTTGGTAATGTCCCTACGACAGGTGAGATGTTATCGACTAGTGTAGATACTCAAAATAAGCCAACTGTGCCTGTTTATTTATATGATCACAGTAAAGGCAAGTTTGAAAAGTTCGTGATTGGCAAGTTCCCGCTGTCCCCATCCCCATCCCCATCTGCTGCTTCAATCCGTGAGTACAAAAACAGTTTCTGTGCTCCAACCTGCGAGGACACAAACAAGTTCCGTGTATCCTACTATGAGGAAGATATAACACCAATGGCCGGTTCGATCCTGTTCCATCCCCAACGCAAGAAAAAGCCCTGGAGAAAAAGAAAAAAAAACAATGGTAGCAGGATGATTACTCTGAGTGAGTAGGCATGGTCCACTTCCCTTCTTTCTTAATTTATGAGTAGGTTGGCGCTAATGCCACGAAGGTTATTTTTAGTGCCACGACATATTTTGCCTATTGACTGCTATACCCCCTCGCCCTCGCCAGCTAGCAAAGCAAACTTTTCTCCTCCCGTCCGCTCGCATTTATCATACCTAAATGGTATGGGTTACAAAATGTGTTTCTTTTGGTTTGGGTAGGGTATTTTGGAATAATATGCTTTTATTCTAGTGAAGTGTCTCCTCTTTGAAGTTTGATCTTTCTTGCCAAATTTGGGTGTTTGATGATGTATCTAATGGGGCCATAAATTCGAAGCAAGGATATTTCAAGCCCATATTGAAGTGCCAAAATCCATCTCTTTCAATGGTCCATTAAATCATTCATTAGGCCAAGATAATAGCAGGAGTGTGTTACCCTTCAATAGGGAGTAGTTGGAAAGGAGCCCAATGTATAATATCCAATCGCCCCCACCGTTCAGTCGAAGAATGGTTGAACACCTACAGCTATTCTTTCTACTCAGGAAGTGGTAAACGGGAAGAGAAAGCGGAAATCCATTGAAGAAATTTTAGGCATGCCAAAATCGACCGATTCAGAGAAATATGGCGGTAAGAAGTGTAATAAGAGGGTGGTAGTGAGGTCTGCAGCTGCAACTATAGCTCTTTCTGTTTCTTCATAGGGAATAAAAAGAACATGAACAGAATCAATTTAAATGAAGCTCAAGCTATATAGACGAAATGACGCAAGGGTTCCATCGATCGAGGTATCTCAATCTCTGTTACTCCTGATTTATTAACCAGACTTAGGTGGCTTAGATGAGCAATGTGGGATAATTTAACACTCTTCCCCTCACGTGCAGCCCGGATGCACGTGGAGGTACGAATTGGGAAGAATAGGAGATTTTTTACTCGGGCAAAGGAGAATAATTTAACACTCCCCCTCACATGCAGCCCGGATGCACGTGGAGGTACGAATTAAGGCCACCCAAGACCTAGCTATGATACCATGTTAAATTTCTTGGAGGGTTCCAACCTAAAACCAATTGGCAATAGGTGGAGTAACCTCAAGAACTTATTAACCAGACTTGGGTGGCTTAGATGAGCAATGTGGGATAATTTAACAGTGAATTCACCCAAAACGCAAATTTATCTGTATTGGCTAGCTAGTTCGCCCTCCTTAACAATGTAATTCTGTGAAGGAAACTCTTGTCCCTCGATGTACCTATCCAACATGTCCTTAGTTCCTGCTGCATACCTCAACTGCACCAGTTTCCACTTTCTCATGAGTTACAACTGGCTAGAATGGAATGAGAACAAAAGACGCAACAATATTGTGAACAACAAAAGAAGAGGAGTTGAGAAAAATAGAGTTTCCAATAGCTGTGCGTCAATTGAAGTGCTAGAAATGTGAGGGGTCATGGCATGTATCGCCACGGGTGCTCCTTTGGAGCTGGTTGTGGATACCAATCATCTTCACAATAACCTAAGCATAGGAAAACCCAAGTGAAAACACTTTTCGAACGGAAGGGAGTAGAACAAGAGTTGGGAAATTTGTTTTCCAAATATGCATTTGCCATTTCTCATAAAATAGCATTTTGAGGTACTAGCAGCCAAATTCAATAATGTACGAGTACAACAAGAAGTATGACACAAAAACAAAAACTACATTTTTTAAGTTGTCTAGGAACCATTAATATGATTACTTTTATCAGAGCCAATGCCAAGTTGTTTACGAAAGAAAAGTTTACGACATAGCCACAATTGAGAAACCCAAGATATTCAGTTACCTCCAATCTGTCCAGCCGAACAGCCATCAACAACTGCTTGTGTATCCATGATTGCTCCTTCAGTATTGTTAACAATGAGAACTCCCATCTTACATTTAGCAATCGTCTCCTTGTCAAACATCCCTCTGAATCACAATATTCGAACTCTGGTAAGTACTCTACTCAAACCTAAACAAATACAAACAATATCATAACTGGTGATGACTTCCCCTCTGACATGCTTACTTACAGTTCGACCCTTTCAACTTATTCTGGCCAATTATTGAAGTTAGAATCCCCCAACAAGATGAACCCGATCTCAGTACAAATCAAACCAGTTGCAGATGTAAAGAATTAAGGATTCATCTGTCATATTTAGTTTGTTTTCCGAGGTGATGACTAAACACAGGCTGATGAGCCCCTCATTCGAAACGGGTGACTGCAAATTTAGAATTATGGTATATAGGGGCGGAGAGGGCTACTTGTCAATGTGCTTAGAAAGCACAGAAACAGACACCTCGAATAAGGACGAATATGTTAACTGCTGGATGATTTTCAAGCTGTCAATTGTAAATAAAATATCTGCCAGGGAAAACAAGCACCTTGATTCCTACAGGAGATTTGCAAGGACAGAAAAATTTGGCGACTTCACGCAGTTGGGGGAGTCGAAATGTATCAAGTTTTCCGAGTTTATGCAATCTGAGGGATAGGCGATGAGCTAGTATTGAATATTAATAGGCTAGATTCAAGTCATTGGGGATTGACGAAACGATTCGTCAATGACTTGAATACTTAAAATACTTAAAAGTATTGAATATTGATAGGCGATGAGCTAAATGATTCGTCAGTAGTATCCTGTACAAGGAATCCCTCATATTGCATAAACTCGGAAAACTTGATACATTTCGCCTCCCCCAACTGCATGGAGTCACCAAATTTTCTGTCCCTGCAAATCTCGCATAGTAATCGAAGTGCTTGTTTTCCCTAGCAGATAATTTATTTACTATTGACAACTTGAAAATCATCCAGCAGTTAACGTATTCATCCGTATTCGAGGGTCTGTTTATGTGCTTTCTAAACACATTGACAAGTAGCCCTCTCCGCCCCTATACACCATAATTCTGAATTTGCAGTCGCTTGTTTCGAATGAGGGGCTCATCGTTTCGTCAATCGTTTCTTCAATATTCAATACTTTTAAGTATTTTAATCTAGCCTGGTCGCCTCCTCCGCTGGATGTGGTGGCTAGTTCTGATACCAATAATACAAACTCATAGGTAGACTTAAAGTGTGGTTGAAAACAAGACCAAGAGTGGGGAAAGAGAGTATTTATTTTAGACTTAAATTGTTTTTTTGCTTGGTTGGTACAAAAGGAACAGAACCCAACTTTATTTATACTACTCCATGGAATGCTCCAGTCCAAAGATTTTTTCACAGACGATAAACTTTGAGGTAGATTCTAGAATTACACATGTGACTATAACTCTCACAATAAATTTCTAGATACTTCACGAGGTAGATTCTAAAACTACACATGACTGATTCTCACAAAAAAAATCTAGATACTTCACAAGGATATTCTAGAACTTTTAAAAGTTAGATGTTCTAGAGCTTCTAAAAGCTAGATATTCTAGAGCATCTAGTAAGACAGGATGAGGAAAACAGCAACACATAGCACGAAAACAAGATAAAGCACGTAGTCCTAACGTGGAAGGTTCTAAGGTTAACTATATGTAAAAGGCTGGTTTTGGTCTCGAAAGTATACCCCGGACTAGAGTCAGAATTGTCTCCCAACGCCACGAGGCGATGGTAATAGCGACAGGTGTGACTCATCACAGTCGAGGGCTGCTGGGCATTTTGGGATTCCCCGTCACCGGCAAGTCGGGCGGGATTGCCAAAACACGCCAGCGAGGCTTATAACCATGCATGTGCAATGCAAAAGTTAAACAACAAACATTTCAAAAATCCCACAAATACTTTTCAAGATAAGCCCTCTAAATTAATGCATATTTTAAAAAAATTACGCAAGTGTAATTTAATCAAAATATACATTAACTAGAGTCGCTAGCTTGTGGTCACCCCTCCGAGGAATTTGATTAGGAGTCGCCACCCGGGTTTTAGCGAATTGTCCCCGAGGAACCGAACTCGAATGACTTGTGCCTTATTTTGGATAAGGTTTAAAACCAGTCCGTCTTCACCATAACATCTTAGATTCGGGAGCTTGGTTACGAGAGGGGAAGGGTTTTATGGCACCCTTCTCGCCCGACCCGAAAGTCAGTCTCTACTTAGCATTTGTGGGATTTGCAAAATGTTTATTATATAACTTTGAGCGTGTAAAAAGGGAAATGGGGAATGGAAAAACAAGTAAATGTGATTACAAATAAAGATGCACATGAAATGGTGGATGCTTGTGCAATATATACAAAGTGATGATGCATGAGATGTATTGAGATGCACGATTTATACAATATATACACAACATGAGTTTACATGAACTAAAGACAAGTTTAAACATGAGTACCAACATGTGATATCTGTTAACTTGAGGACCTATGCGATAATCTAACCATGAACAGACTAAAGTGCAGTATGATTACCACTAATAAAGATTGGATTGAATAATATGCATTAACAAAGATTGCTAGGACCAAAACAAATCTGCTTGTTGACCAGATCTGAGCACTCAAATGGGCTAACCTGAGTGCTCCAGTGGACAGACTTGAGTGCTTAGGTGGCCAGAATACACAAGTGAGTTTTCTTCTTTGATGACCTTGTTTTGCTTTCATTTTTCAAAAATGAATTCATTCATTTGTCACCTCTCAGACTTATAACTCCTTTTTTGTGAGACAAATGAGCTTTCAAAATTCATTTTCATAGCATTTCGTGCACAAAACAAGCCACAAGCAGATCCATCTTGGGATAGAATGATGATAAGAGCCTTTAGAAGCAACTTTGTTTCATAATACAACCAGTAGCAGACCTAATATAAACCAACAGAAAGGATATATGTGTACCTTTTTTTTACTAACACTCATGGCATTCTTCTCAAAAATAGGCTTGTTTTGCCCTATTCATCTTGTTTTCACACTCTCCACCCTTATTTTCAAGAGAAAATTGCTTCAATAAGCATGTTTTTGACCTTTTTTTAGATAGATTTGAGCTCAAGTAGTCCCCACTTATACATCAACAGTCATCAAAATGAATCAAACATGATAATATATAAATAAAATCGTCAAAACACAAAAATATGAAGAAAAAGAGTTTGACCATTCTGATGGACCTGAGTGCTCAAGTTAGGGAATCTGAGTGCTCAGGTTAAGGAACCTGAGTGCTCAAGTTAGGGAATCTGAGTGCTCAGGTTAAGGAACTTGAGTGCTCAGATAAAGCCTGACCTTTTAAATAAAAAACTTTAAAAAAAAAACCATTTTTGTGAACTTTAAACCCTAAATAAGCTCAAAACAGGTATGAGGAACCTGTCTAAACCTTTTGGGTTCCCTCAGGAAGCAAAAACAACATATTATTAAAATATTTCTACCTTATCAAGCTGGAAACAAGACTTTTTGATTGATTTTTAGTGAGAGAAGGTTGGGTATTGATTTTTGGAGTGATGTATGACTGGAATAGGGCTAGATAATCATGAACTCAACTGATATGTAAGCTTTGAACACGTTTGATGGGTATTTAGGTGAAAATCAAAAGTTTCTAAGGCTTTTTGTGGAGATTTTTGGTAAGATATGACTCAAGGTTGGATTTTTGGACAGAGAGTGGACTGGGTCTGGACTCAATAGAGTGGAAATAGGCTGGAATGTGGGTTTTGATGGGGTTTGATGGATTCTAAGGCCAAACCGGACCTCAAGGAAAGGATTTGGGGGTGGGTTTTGATGATTTGAGCTTGGATCTGTGATGAGAGAGAGAGAGAGTAATAGTAGAGAGAGCTTCTGGTTGTGGCTGGGTGTGTGTAGAGAGTGAGTTTTGACGATGTTTTCAGGGTGTTTAGGCTAAAAACTAACCAAAAATGAGGTGTTTGGCCATGGATGTTGTTGATTTAGGCTTGAATCGGTGATGGGAGGATGGGAGATGATGGAGAGAGGGCTGAATATCAATGACTGGGTGTGGAGAGAGAAAATAAAGAAGAAAGATGTGTTTTTATAGAAGGATTTTGGGTAAAAATGCAAGATTAATTTGGGTTAGGGGTCTAGGATGTTAATTTGATGAATTAGGCTTGTGAGAAACGTGCTATGAAGGTTAAGAAATATCATATTTGCAGAGAATCAAATCATTCCTTCCAGAAACTGCCCTGCAGAAATCTGCCACGTGTCCCACCTGAGCGCTCAGGTTCATGGATTTGAGCACTTAGGTTCACTAACTTGAATGCTCAAGTTCATGGATGACATGCGTGCTTAAGTGGATGAATTTGAGTGCTCAGGTGGATGGACCTGAGTGCTCAGGTCCAACAATGCTTCTTCCTTTGTTTTGAGTTTTTGGACCATTTTGGTAAGTGTTTGGAGGTTCTTGGAAGATTGGATGTCTTGTTCAAGCTTTAATTGTTGTTCTTGACTTATTCCTCGTCATCGGGAATGCCAATGATTTTCATGGGTTTAAATTGGGGTGTCTACAAGAAAGTGATTTCTTGTCACCAGCTTCGAGATTGATACTAAGAAAGAGCCTTTCTAGAAGTTCTAGAAGTGAAGGCAGAATTTTACTCTTTAACACCTATGATGGTATACCTAAATCTTCATTTATTTTCCCTTCCGAAGTACCAAAAAATAAATAAAAAATCTTCATTTATTAGGCTAATTGAACACTCCAATGTCATTTGGATATGGGTGGGATCAGTCCACCATGGATTTGCCAAGAAACACAATATTAGTAACGCTTAGCAGGGACGGAGCCAGGAATTTAATTATGCAAGAGCTAATTTTTTTTCAAAAATACTTTGCAGGGGGCGAGCCTATATAATTCATAGGGGAAAAAAAAATTACCTATATAATAGTAGAGGTTTTTTTTCATCCATGACTCCTAGGGCTGTCGGATGATGGGTTTCCCCTATTAATTTCATTTCTCTTTTGAAAAATCAAGAGGGGGGGGGGGGGGGGGGGGGGGGGGTAAACAACTCGTCTCCAACTCCGTGCAACTCGGTTCGACTCAGTGATGGGCGCTCCGAGTGGATTGATGTTGTTGGGTTTTGGTTAGTTGTTGTTAGTTTAGATTCGTCTCTGTGTTTGTTTTGTTATTTGGTGTTTGCCCTGGACTAGTTTTACCAATTTTTCGGTGGGTGGGTTTTCGTTGAGGTCGGCTCATTGTGGGTCGTTTGGTCAGCTACAGTGCCCGGAGTTTCAATGTGTCTACAAAAACTCACACCGGAGCATCCCTTTGCAAGTATGAGGGATCCCGACGTCGCAATTGCCAACATTAGCCATCAAAAGGACTGACGTAATGGATTGAGCTCAGGTTGCACTTCTACTGATAATCGGACGGATTCTAAGCAGGCATCGTTGGTATGATTTAGCCTCTGAACACTCTGCTCAATGCTAAATGCAGTAATGTGTCCTTGGGCCTGTGATGCTTGTGTCTTAGTGTTAGTAGTTTTAGCTCTTTCTGACTTTGTGATTGTCTCGTGTAACAAATGATGAACACAGTCGTGGAGTTTTCCTATACCCAGTGTGGGTATTGTTCGTCTGTACTCATTGCATTCCCTCTCGATTGATATGGACACTTTAAAAGTTGTGGTTTTTATTACCCAACGTAGGGCTCTAGAAGGAGGTATGTTTATCCCTTCGAGCTATTCCCAAGTTATAAAATTATCCTTGATAAAAAAAAAATTAAAAAAACATGGAAGAAGAAGAAGTAGTGGGATGTAAAAATAGGGTGAATTTTCACTTTTGTTCCTAAACATGTGGCCATGAGGAAAACAAGCATAAGTAGAAGGGGCATAAAAGTATTTTCAGGAATTTATAGAGCCGTCCCAATGCAAGCAAACTGGAGCCTTCCTTCACTCCTGAACTAGACTCAACTGAGCGTGCCTCATATGATAACTCCCAATATAAGCGCTTATGCAATTTTTAAAAAATTCAAAATAGCAAAAACCAATAAAATGAATATATAATATGTAATTGCTACGGGATGCACCTTATTATGTCAAAATTCAAACTAAGCAAATAGGAAAGAAGAGACTCTTTTAGTTGCTATAAAATGCATATCCTTCAAGTGGTGTATCTTGTTCATTGAAGTTGAGCCTTATACTCTGGTGGGCCTACAGTCGTGTTGTATTTATTAATTTCGAAATAACATATATGGGCTCTACCAAAATTCGGAGGCCCTTGATTGGGCTTTAAATGGGGGGACAGAAGCCGCCGCTTCTTCAGCTTACCCCATGCGGCTTACAGCCCCCATGAGAGTGATTCTAGGAAAGGGCAGAGCTGCTAACCTTAGCATCAGCAGGAGATGGAGTAGGGCTCGCGGATTACACTGAACTTATCCATAATGTGTCACCTCAAGCATAGTCTTTTTTAGAGGAAATGCAGTAGATTAAAGTGCATAAGCAATACAGAATATCGTTTGGTAAGGAACAATCTTGCAATTTCAAACCACAAACCCAACAGGGGGAGAGAGCAGATTCCAATCGTATGAACCTTCGGTGTTACTTCATCATAAAAGATGTATATGTTCAGAACCACCATACACAAATCAGATAGTACAAGCAGGTAAGGGCAAAACGGAAAATAAAGCGGACAATACGAACTACAACGAATTACAAGATAGCCAAGTACAACAACTGGACGCGAAATTTACATCTCTTGCAATTTGTTAAAGCCGAAAACTGGCTAAATGTTTCTAACCCTACAAAGAGAGAGCTTTCTGCTAACTTCGACTCTGTTTCTTTTTTTCCACTTTTGGGCAACCGAATGATCATACGAACCAAATATCAGAGTCTTTGCTTGACACGTCTACCGTGAACATCGCTTCCATCTAGGAGAACCTCATTCCCGAGCTTGCTGGCCATGAGAGAGTGCTCGCTGATCCTAGCCACGTATTCCAATAGTTCAGTCAGGACAGATGGGCAACTCTCCTTTAAATATTCAAAACCATCCGTCTGCATCACGGCTGTAAACAACAACGTACAAAAACAGCATGCTTAGCAACAATACTGAAAGAGAACTCTCTAAATGTTAGAAGGGACAATTTCAAGTCATAGTGATCTTCCCAAATTACATTTAACAATGAAAACCAACTTGCAAATAATAAACATAGTGAGAATACGCACTAGATACTCTCAACTAGTACTTCATTCATGCTACTGACATTGACAGGTGATACAGGTCTAGAAACCTTGTACTAGAACAATGAGGGAGGAGGGTTTAGGAAAATCATCCAAAAGATAAGATACCAGAAAAATAGGAGGGGTTATCTCGGACATTTAACGATGAAAACCAACTTGCAAATAATAAACATAGTGAGAATAAGCACTTGATCACAATTTTATCCCACAAAAAAGGAACCAAATTCTAGAGTAAAAGGATGAGATGAAAAGGAAAATGTGTAATGATGGAAAATCACCTCTGAGATTTTCAGGCATCGCAACGAATTTAAGACACACAGATTTCAATTGGAAACAGTGATGTTGTTCCGCAAGGGCTAGCGTTGTCGCCACGGTGTTTATAGCAACATCTTCACAGAGCTTAGCCTCACAAATTAACCTGAGCCTGTCTAAGCAATAGCGATCAGAAGCAGCAAGTAGATGCTGGGACATCAAAGAAGATGCCCATTTCGAGTTCACACCAGT
Source organism: Vaccinium vitis-idaea (assembly GCA_963854785.1). Lineage (NCBI taxonomy): Eukaryota > Viridiplantae > Streptophyta > Magnoliopsida > Ericales > Ericaceae > Vaccinium > Vaccinium vitis-idaea. The sequence continues at coordinate 2,664,540 of OY978216.1, read as the reverse complement.
AAGTTCTGCCATGTCTGGCAATGCATCCCAGTATATAAAATGAAGTAAAGCCTGCAAAACAAAAAAGCACAGTAAGAAAAGAAAAAAGAAAAAAAAAAACACGAGTTAACTCCCGCTAATGTGAAACAAACATAAACAGTGGTGTAAATCAAAATACATGTTGAGACTACATTTCATTTAAAAGAGTTTTGTAACTAAGCCCAAAATAACCTTAACTTACCTATCAGCAACAAAATAATCACCGAACAAGTTTTTTGATATTTGTTTGTTATACAACAAGTATACTCCGCCAAATGTCCACATTTCCTGTCTACAAATATACCTAGGGGACACTGCGGAGCTTAAATCGCATTGCTCATTGATTGACTCAAGTTATAGTCTTGTTAACAAATTGACTCAAGTTATAGTCTTGTTAACGAATTTCATCGTTTTTTTTATCAGCTACAAATTTTATCATTGGAAGATGAAAATTCATCTAATAGGTGGAAAGAACATTATATTAGCCTATTAGAGTGATTAGAAGATCCCTTATCATCCACAAGATGATTGTAGCCCTTTTGTTGGTCTAATAATTCACATCTATTTATGAAGGCAAAAGTTCAAACAAAAAGTTTAGTTACGTAATTAAGGTAGGGTTGGTTGGGCGACTTGGGTCTTCTTGTATACGTACAGCAATCCACATTTCTAAAGATGAAAAGGCCCGCTGAATATACAAACAAACAATATCGGCAAAATCAGCATGGATTGCTAATGAACATGCACTGAAATATTGAGGAATTAAAATACAGGCCTGGGTAACAAAATTGTTAAAGAACAAACTCATTTATGCAAATGAACTCAACATAGTTGGCAACCTTTTAAGGCAAAAAAACATCCTGCATAGACATGTAATTATGCAAAACTTCTACCAGAATGCATGAACTAAAAAATTCCCATAAACGAGTATATGTATTATGTTCTTTCAAGACTAAGTTAGTTCATGGTACATGAAAAATGTGAATAACATAATCAAGCTATATAGGACCCTATGTGGCTTCAAGAAGGGATAAAACAGCACAAAAATGAAAAAAAGAAAATTGACTGAACCTTAAAAACTGGAGGTTATAGGACCCTACGTGGCTTCAAGAAGGGATAAAACAGCACAAAAATGAAAAAAAGAAATTTGACTGAACCTTAAAAACTGGAGGCTCCATGTCTTCCACTTTGATGCACTGTGTATTTTGATCCTTCATTGGTCCAAAAAGTTGAGCCCTGAAAACAGGTGATCGAGCCGCAAGTACTAACTTGTGAGCAGCAAATATTTCTCCACTTACTTCAAAGTTTACATCTGTCCCCTTACCACTTTCCAGTAGCTGCCCAAAATGCTGACCAATGTCAGATGGGGGTACTGGAATAGAATAGATCTTAGGGCCCTCCGTGTGCGACTTAACGACACCAACAATGCATTGAACTGAAAGGCAATCATCTTTAAGATAATCGGATGTTTCTAGCAGATTTCTTCTGAAAAACCTCTTATAACCCCTGCAACAGTAAGCAATGAACTTATTATATTCTGTCCAATTTCATCACCCAGTGCTCAGTACAAACTGTAAACTAATGCCAATTTCCAATAGCCGAAATATGAAAATATCAGTTTCGAACCCTCGAGTGTCCTCCAAATAGAGGAAAAATAAATCAATAATCATAGCTAAGCATACAACCAAAGTGGATTCAACAAAATGTTTGCATGCCATAAATGTTCTGACAAAACTGCTTGAGCTCACAATTTTATGCCAAAGTTGGGAGCAAACTGTTCTTTTCCATAAACTTAACTTACAAGAACACACTTTGCACCATGTTTATTTCAAAATAAAGCATCTAACATAGATTTTTTTTTTACACTGTTGGGCTGCTAGAATATCAAGACTATAAACAATCTCCAACAACTACTTCGTGCAACACTTGTATCTCTAGACTTCTAAGTTTGTAAATATCGCGGGATTTTCAGATGCTGACATGGGAAAGGTTTCCGTTTCCGTTGTAGGCATCTGCCATAATATAATGTGTCTAGTAATTATAGCTTTACTTTGCATGAACCGCCCAGTGCATGTCATGATTCCCTTCTGGAATCAAGTTCCATAATCCTTGCCAAAAAAAATTCTGTCTCGGTAGTTTTCTCTTGTTTCTTTGCCACGTATAAGTGCCAATCGCCATAAGAGAAAATTAGTTTAGGTTAGTGCATGACTAGGTCCAACCTTTAAAAGCACTACAATCTTAGCAGCTACCTGCCCCAACTTCATCACTACACTGTCAAATGGGATAATGTGTCAAAAGATATGAATCTTGGGGACCTTGGTTCATATCAACAAAGTCATGATATTTTTCAATTATTTATTTCTTAGTTTACATATTGACCTTTAAAAAATCCCAAAACCTGATGCTTAGAATCTACAAGAACCAAGAAACATAGGCATGCAGGCCATCAACACCTGAATTTGTATAACCACATATTGCCATCTCGTAGCCTTTAAAATCTTTGTGGAACTACTACTAGATAGTAGATTGTAGATACCCGAAAACGAGTAACATGATCCACCAAACACAGGCCCGGCCCGGGGGATAGGCCCAATAGGTGGCCATCTGGGGCCTCTCAAATTTGACACAAATTTGGGCCCCATGTTAGCTATAACCCTCAACTTGTAATAAATATATAATGCAGCGAAATACTACGTGTAGTACATGTTGGCCCGGCGGAAACTTGAGTTTCCCCATCCACATGCACAATTAATCGAATCTCGCCAACAGCAGTCCGTTTCATTCCCTTATCCTTTAATTAATTGGACGGCTTCGTTATTTTTTCTTTTGAACTGCGGAAATTTAGGCTTAGGCTTTATTTGAGTGACCAAATTTTGTTGCAATGATTTTTTTGTTATCTTTTGGTCAATATGTTTATTTGTAGTATTGCTCTTGAATACAATAATTTCTATAGATCCAAAAAATTAGATCATATGGGAGAAAATAATACTTAATTTTGACTTAAGAGGGCATTTTTTTTTAACTAAAGCCGATTCTTATTTTGTTAAACAATTTGTTCCTCTAGAAGAACAGAAAAAATATAACAAAATAATTCAATCATATATTTGGAAAGAATGAGCTCGCCCTTATCAGTTACTCTAGTTCCCCCATTTTTGCTTACTCTAGTTCATTCACTCATATTTTTCAAGGTAAACCCCACACTATTAGTAAATAATATGTGGGTAAATAAAATTTCTTTAATTATACAATCTCTAATAGAAACTTTACATAATTTTACTTTATTTTTTATAATTTACTTAGTAAAATATATTGGGACCTCATTTTATATGTTTGTCCGGACCCCGAAAATCTCATGGGCAAAAATATTCTGCGAAACATCATTGGATACAAACTACAAAGTAATATTCGATAGCATAAAAATATCCCGTGTTCATATACCCCTGACATTCACTCCTTCAAATCCCACGCATGCTCATTAGTCATAAACCATTGGAGTGAAATAACCGAAAGTAGACCAACAATAAGCATTTGAAGGTAACAGGCCGAGACCCCCAACCCAAAAAGCTGGAGTAAAAAAATTCATATCATTATCAAGAATTGGAAAAAATGAAACGTACCACATGCTTCCACGATACTTGAGCGCGTAAGGCCCACTCTCCAACGCCCTTCCAAAATGGGTATGAACCTTGTGCCTCTCCTTCCCACTCTGATCCAAAAGGGTCAACTCGAAAAGCGCCCTCACATCCGTCCCTTCACTAGCAAGAGCGATGAACATCGACACGTAACCCGCATTGTCTTCCGCGCTTTTCCCATCTGGGTAGAAGTAGATCGCCCACGAGTACCCACCAACATCGAAAGTATCAGACGCTATGTACTTCCCCACCCCAATTCCCTTCGCTAGCGAGTACCCTGTTATCTTGAATTCGTGCGACCCGTTTACGGTCTGGGTTATCGCCGTTGAAGTTGTCAAAGGAAGCGGCGACGGTGATGACGATGATGAAGAGGGTTTTGAGGTTTCTCTGTAAACCTTACCCATACCCATGCACAATTACTGAATTCTACAGACTTAGGGTTTGGATGGGAAATTGAATAATCAAGAAACAAAATGGAGATGACGGATGTAAAATTGAATTATCAAGAAACAACGCGAAATTTGATCGGATCTAGGGTTTGGATGGGAAATGGAAACGAATTGGGTAAATTTGGAATTGGGAGAAAATCTACAAGGGATTCGCTTCGAATGAATTGAAGGAGGGTTTGGGTTTGGGATTGAGTAAACAGGAGGTTTGGGATTGTAGAAGAAGAAAATTTCCTGGGGTTTTCTCGAGGTAGAGAGAGAAGATGAAAGAAGGTGACTTATCGAAAGAAAAAAAAAGATGAAAGAAGGTGTTGATGATATACGTATAGAGGACAGCGACTATACAGGAGGAGGAGAGAGAGGGGTTTTTTTTTTTTTCGGTTCGTCGGAGAGAGAGGGGTTTAAATAGACAGACTTTGTACACAATCAGTGCGATCTGACAATAGAATTATTGGTGAGATGAAAGGTGTCCAGGCCGTGTGTGGTGACGGAAGTTTTCACTGATGAATGATGATGAAATCTGTGCAATGTGACCAAAGTGAGATAATGCTAAACTATAAGGACCAGTGGAGTAAATATAGCGAAAATTTTAGGGTATGTTTGGAGCTTGTGGAAAGGAAAGGCAAAGAAAATAAAATGCTAGTAAAAGAGAAATTGTGAAGAAAGTGTACTAATTTTTCTTGTTTGGTTGTTGGAAGAAAGTGAAAAGAAACTAGTGGGAAAATGTTTTTCCCTTGTTTGGCTTCAAGAGCAAAATAGGAAGTCAGAAATGAATGTAAGTGCTTTTCCTTTCTAGATTTAAAATTTGGTACTCCTCCCTCTTTTCTCTTACAATTTTTTGTTTCCAAAACTTTCTAAACAAATTTCTTGTCTTTCTTTTCCTCTCTCCCTAAACTAAGAACCAAACAACTCAAGAGGAATTTTTTTATTTTCCCTTCCTTTCCACCATTTTCCCAATGTTCCAAACAAAGCCTTAGAATCCGACCCTTTTTTTTTAAATCAAAATTCCTAAAAATAGATGAAATTCACAACTCAGAAGAATAGTCCTTTCCAAATTACAATCTGGAACCCTCAATTGGACAAGAGAAAATGACCTTGTTCGTTTTGGGCTGTAAGACTAATATAGCGAAAGTTTTAGAATTCGTCTTTTTTTTTTAAATCAAAATTCCTAAAATAGTAAATTCACAACTCAGAATAGCCCTTTCCAAATCACAATCTGGAGCCCTCAGTTAGACAAGAGAAGATGACCTTGTTCGTTTTGGGTTGTAAGAGCATCAGCAGCAGCTACGGTAAAACCCATTTTTGGGCAAAATGGAGAGGAGGAAGAAGAAAAGGGTGCTGCAGCAGGTTGGGTATAACACTGTTCCCCATCCATATTTGAACAGTGCTTCGGTAAAAATACCGTTGCACTGTTCATCAGCAACTCCTTTTTAAATTATTTCTCTCTCTCTCTCTCTCTCTCTCTCTCTCTCTCTCTCTCTCTCTCTCTCTCTCTCTCTCTCTCTCTCTCTCTCTCTCTCTCCTTACGAGATCAACGGAAGAATGAGGCGGAGACAGACGAACAGAGGCGGCCGACGTCGAGGATTTTCTGGTTAGGGCTGACCTTGATGAGATCGACGGCCATCTCCTCGTGCAGGCAAGTGGATTCGCGGTCGGAGATGGAGGTTTGGGTCGCCGGTGATGGAGGTTTGGGCGCTGGCGATGAAGCTTTGGTTGCCGGTGATAGAGGTTTTCCGGAGAGGAGGTCGACGGCGGCGGAAGAGGTAAACCGTGGTGATGGAAGATGCCAGTGATGGTGGATTTGTATATATACTGGGTGTATGTATATATATAGATTGTGTTATTTTAAAAAAGAAAAACTAATAGTTTAATAAAAAGATAGGTAAAATAGATAGATTGTTGGAGTATTGAGAGTGACAGGTTGGCTATATATACTGTACACTAGGTATTTTGGCCAAATTTTTGGTTTAGCTGCTGCTCTTGCTCTAAGACCGATTTCCTCCATTATTACTCAAATTTCTCTCCAATCATTACCTTATTTTTAATTATTATTCTTATTTCTCTCTTCGTCTTTCTTCAATCATTACCACATGTTTTTAATTATTACTCTTATTTATCCCTCCAATCATTACCTAAAAACCAAACCCAAACAAGGTCGATGGGACTCAACTTTGGAGTATCCATGCGGCAATAAAAAGAAATGCACCCATACAAAGGGTCGAAAGATTCCACAATTACTCAACGAACAGAAAAGAGAGAACTGAGGGGTGAAGATTGACTTATTTTTTGATGCAACTATCATTTACAGTGCCCTCTCACATGAGGTGGGACCTACACATACATGTGTTGTGTGCAAGTTCCACCTCATGTGAGACCGGCATTATAAATAAACGTTGCATTGAAAATTTTATCTTGAAGACTAAAGTGGAGCTATATTTTAGCCATTTGATTGTGTATTTTGTCCGTTTAACAATTATTGTATTTTTTTTTTGTCATTCGTCATTCCTAATCTATTACACAGGGAAGGGGGAACGAGACTCCATCCTGAGATACAGTGTGTGGCATCCAAGAACTCTACCGCATGAGCTAGCCACTTTATTGGGTTTCAAGAGTAGAAAACCATAACTTGTGTAGTGACAACCAAATAGTTTTAAGTTTTGTATTATTCCTCGAAACTATTACTGGATTCCTAGAAAATTATCTGGTATGTTAACTACATAAAATGGGTTTTAACCTTTATGGAGTATTTGTTTGGTATTTTTCAAAAACTTGTTGTGGGTTCCAAAGAAAGAAAGAAAAGTTAATGTCGCCACTGGGAGGGGCTGATTAGTGTAATGGTGCAACCACTAGAAGATTACACACATCGATGGCAAAGATTGACCCGTCATAAAATATTAAGGTGGACGGCAACACACGGGAAACAGTATCCAGAAGATTCCAACAAAGAACCGGTTGGCATATCTTTTGTCCACCCAACCTGGCCACTAGTTCCCAATTTCTTTGTCCTCTCCGTGAATCGATTGGATCACATGAATCCCGATTTTGGTTTGTGCTTTTTGGAGGCTCCAATAACAGCCCCAGAAATCGCAATTACTAAAATATTTGGGATTTGAGGTGCTAGGTAGGATAAGAAACCTCGTTTCTGAACTGGGTTTCTCTCGGAATGGTCAAGCTTTGTTTGATGGCTTCTTATGGATACCCTCTTGGATTTGCGATGAACCCAGAGCTGGGATCTTGCAGGGTCTCCAAGGTAAGAGAGTCGGTCCATTCATATGTGTGTGATTTGAAGTTATTGCGTTTTTATAACTTGGTTTATGGAGAATTCAGTTTGGTCGAGGCTCATGGATTCATGGGTTGGTCACTTGGTGATGAATCTTTTGATTCTGGTTTCGTGTCATTCGAGTTTCATGATCTGGGTTGCTGAATATATACACAATTGACTTTTTTATTTTTATTTTGAATCGGAATTCTTTCATGCTATGATTCTTCTGGATTTTGTTGGATTTGGAATTGTTGTTAGGGTTTTATTTGGTTTCACAATTTGAAAACTGGGGTATTGTTCGTCTTCTTAATGGTTTATTTCGTATTTTTTCGTTGCTTTCAATTTTTCTTGCGTTATATTGGCAGCTATTTTTTTTGGTAAAACGGAGGCTAAGACTGGTGCTTTGTTGGATTGGCCATAGTTTTATCACTTATTTTTCATCAAGATGTGTGATACCGTTAATGATATGGGTGCTAGTTACTGATCCAACAAAGTCTACATGCTATGTTTATCCTTCACACTTTAGTCTAGGTATTATCAGCGAAGGAAAAGCTCTTTCTCAAATTAGTTTGCGGTTTAGGTCTCTAAAACATTAGCTGTTTTATGTTTATTTGAATTGAGAAATCAATCTTTCATTGAGTTGGGCCACATCTGATCTTCTTCAATCATTGGAAGTTAACTGGCCCCCCTGGAAAGCAACTGTTTTATGTTTATTTGAATTGAGAAATCAATCTTTCATTGAGTTGGGCCGCATCTGATCTTCTTCAATCATTGGAAGTTAACTGACCCCCTTGGAAAGCGAAACCCTAGCGTTCAAATCCTACCCTTGAATACTCACTTGAGAAAAAGCCTTGATGAAAGACAGACTGAAGGTCCCCAACATTCAAACCTGCTGCTACGAGTAGCTGTTTGTTTTCTCTTTGTGCCTTACAGTGATTGCTCAGTTGTTATCCAAGCTAAACCATTTTTTTTCTTTCTCAATAATATTCTTCTGCTTGGTGAAAATTACTTTCTTTTGAGTATTATATTAATGGGGGACTATCGCATACTATAGGCAGTTGCTCCTTGCCTCCTTGGTTCTTATTATTTGGATGTGCATACCTCTAGTGACTCTGAATTTCTAAATGTTTATGCACACCAATATGGATTTCTGATGCACTGTTATGCCAACTTTTATGTAATGAAGTAAGCATCTCTTTGGATAAAAAAAAAAAGTAAGCATCTGATTGGTTGGATTTGTTTTTCTTCCCAGCGTATGTTATGCACTCTGGTTTCCATATCAGTAACGCGTCTTTATGGATTTCACATCACATTTTGCGAATGTTTATCTATATTCTATAGCTAGCAGCTTGCTCTTACAACAAATGACCTTGGAATCATTGATATTTGATTAGTTCAAATTGCGTTTTTATGATTACTTAAGCATGTATATGTCTTAACACGCCCAACATTTCCGATGTCCTGATTTTTGTCTAATTTACTGATGAGATACGTATTACCTGTTTTTATTGCAGGGTTGTCAACCTCTTTTACCTAGCCCTGGATCAAGACATGAAATGACAAGGTTGGATACTATTAATGTGAGGCCACATAAGAGTGAGGATGCATGGAAATCCATAAGTGGACTCTCAGAGACTACCCAGCTTGTCAAGGTTGACTCCACCACCACGAGGCCCGTACTTATCGATGTGCAAGGTTTAACAGCTCGCCACTTACTCCCTACTTTATGCTGTTCGTATTTTGTTTTATGGGTACCTTAATTTTTCCTCTTGCGGATTTAAAAAAAAAAAGCCCTAAATAAACATCCGAATCACCATACGAGCTGAACCAAGAAAAATGCCAAAAAGAACAAGAATATTTTTATGCGATGAGGTTGAACCAATCCTTCATAGAGAATTGGGCAGCAACGATTGTAGCTCATACGTATAAAGGACTATGCAAACAATAAATTTTTTAACTTGGGAAGTACTACGTTTGGTCAAAACAATTTCATCGTACACTCCATTGCATATGAATTCTACATTTATTAAGCCATCTCCCCTAATTAATGCATTGATGCTGATGAATTTTACATCCTAATTGTGGCTTTGAGATTTGTTTTTCCTTGATGAATCCGTGCTTTCAAATTATATACACCCGAGAACGTAGTTTTGAATTGGTAGACTTGCTTAGTTCATGGCTTCCAAGATGTATGCACTTGTAAATTATTGCCGTTACGAAGTAAACCAATCAACCACCAAATATGGCATATTCACGACAGGACAGGAGTGAAGTTATTAGCTGTGTGAGAACAAGGATAAACAAACAACAGGGTAGGTACTAGGCCCTGGTGCAATAACCTAATAGCCAAACTGGGTTTACAGAAAGAACCAAAGAAATACAACGAAGCCATTTTGACAGTTTCTGATCTGTAAGGTTTTCTTAAGTTGTCTCCTTAGAAAATAAAACAAATGGTGAATGATTTGAGAATGGTGTAGCCATTATTGCCAGAGGAGAAAAGGATAACTGGACTACAGGTCTTGATAGGATGATAGGATGACTCGTGCTGCCATCCCTCATCATGTTTCTATTCTTTTATACATCTTCAGTGGTTTAATATGCTCAAGAAATCTTATTTTCTCTTCTCAAATTTGGATGCAGACTCTCAAACAAACTCGATATTATTTAGCTCTGGGATTGCGGAAAACTGCACCAGATATGAGAAAATCCTGCAGTTCCTCATGTCTAGGTCAAATGAAGTGGAAGGAGGTGGACTGGATTTGTCTATGCTATCCGATTTAATGGGGCTTCAAGCATTGATGACTGGCAATATTCATCAAAATGCCTTTGCTCCTGATTTTGGTGCTGGGGTTCAGCCTTCTGTTCTTTACCCAAGTAGTGAATTTTATGCCCAGAGAGCTATCTTGGATCTTGCTCGGGATTTGGCCCGTAGATCAGATTTTATGGTCGATCCAGATGGCCGAGTTTCCTTCACAGGTAGTCGCACTGAGTTGAAGGATATACTTTCAATTGTTGCAGAGTATAACTTGTCGAAGAAGCACCCCAATCAGTGGAGAAAGCAGTCATTACTGATCCCACACTTTGATAGGTAAAAATACTTATTCTCAATTGCATCCTATAGACGTATCCTTTAGTCGTGAAGTGACTTATGCTATTTCCCTTATTTATGCTATTTATGCTGTTATTTATTTATGAAGGTTTGATTTGCACGGTGTATGTATTTGCATTTGTCCTTTTTATCTATCATGTTTCTTGTTGTGGATTATTTAATTTATTTCTCTCCGCTAGTAAATTTTTAGATTCTTGATTCAGTTGACTTCCTCTCAGATTGGTCAAAGCCCAGAACTGATGATATCTCTAGTATTTATGTAGCTAGGCAGTTACTTCTGGATGCTCGGGTCATCTGTTCAATAGTCTAGCAGTTAGCATCTTTCTTCATATTCATATCCAGCCTTTAATTTTAAGTTCATGATATGAATAGAAGTAAAACATGGGTTTTGGATTGCTTTATATAGTGAAAGAGCCAAACTTTATCCAAGTACGATAACAATGGGTGTCATCACTGTTACTGCATGTATATGTCATTGTTCAACTGCACATTGTTATTGATGTAAAGTTTTGCTCATTGATTCTTTGGTTACTTATAGTTACCTTTTCATACTCACAATGGTTTATGGAAAGCTCCTCACCTGCTACCATTTCATTGAACAGGTTGGTTTGCATTGAAACAAAGGCAACTGTTTCAAATATGATGGTTGAAAATGCGACATTCACTCCTCTCAAGAGGTATGCACCTAAAAACTGTGTTGTATATTCTACTCCTATTTTTCCAGTAGCAGTAACATATTTATACTTTGTTCCTAGTAATTATGGTTAATATTAGCTAGTAGACTAAGCTTCTAGTTCTTCAAATGTCACGTTCGCTGTTGCTAAAGAAAACAAATGGGAAACAAAATACTGTGGGGATTGTACTTAGTGGTTATCTATTTAGCTTGGTTGGTCTTTTTTTTCTTGTTTCCTATACTTCTTCTTCAGTTGTTCTTGGAAGTTTGCCCCGCATAAGGAGGGGGGAGAAAAAACAAAGGACTCAAATCATTAAGCCACAACTTGTGCTATTCATTAACAATAGGGATCCACTGGCTTTTAACTTGCTTAACCAACTTGACAATGGCTTGTTGGGGTATAGCTAATAAAATATGCTTGTAGATCCTTGATTTAAAGCTTTACAAGGTTGCTTAAATTATGCTGGTGAATCTTTATTGTAAAGCAAAATAGACCTCAATATCGATTTGTTTTTGCATCTATGGAGTGAGAATACTCATCCAACAAAATCAATTGTAAGGGTTGAGTTTTTATCAATTTCATTTCCTCATGGCAGCAGGAGCTTGTGGATTGTTCCCATTTCTATACCCCCCATCTATTTCGATAAGCAATTCTGTTGATGGAAGAAACTTATGCAATAATTGATCCTGTAACATGTTATTTTGCTGCAAAGTAACTTATACATAGATTATTTTGGCTCAACCATATTTTTCTTCTTGTTTCCAGTCCCCGGAAAATCAAACTCAAGCCATCACCAAATAAGAAAACTAACAAGAAAGCAAGAGGGAGGGATCTTTACGGAAAGAACTACTTCCACGCATGTGAGTGCCTTCTCTCAGTAATGATTGACAAGAAGCGCAACGGCAAAACTGCCATCCCATCTCTCAAGAAATTCAGCACGGAGTTACCTGAGCTTCTGATGCAGTTCTCTGCCAGCATTGCGGGGACTGGGATTGCTGTTATTTTCTCTGTCATCTGCAAAATAGCTTATAGCAGGGTACCTTTTTGTGCATCCAAACTCAATAGCACCGGCATTGGGTTAGGACTTGTTTGGCTGTCGTGGGCAGTGAATAGACTGAGGGACACAGTTGTTTATATCAGCAGAAGTTCGGGAAAACTGGACATGAAAGAAGAGGAAATGATTACGAAGTTGGACGGGAGTGTTAAAGATATTTACTTTAGAGCTGCAACAGTGATGGCAGTGGCAGTGCTGAGGCTTGTGTGATGCAGAGAGTTGGGGTTTCTGGAAATACGGAGATGTGGGAAAACCTATTATGCTTATGAGTGCAAATGTAAATATCCTACCTGAGTCCAAGGGTGGTTAGACGGTGCTCAGGGTAAAGCTTGAGGTTAGTTGTGAGCTGATTTGGTTTGAAAGGGAAGTTTTGGGAAAATGACTCATAATTTTGATTGTATCGGAGAATCCTGCCTCAAGTTCATGCGTCTGAGCTGTCTGATCACCAGTCAAGTTGGTTTTGTGCAGGTCAGTTTTTGTTGAAGGGGATGTAAATTGAAGAGTGGTGGACTAATGAAACAAAAATCATGTAATAAATACGAACCATTTAGGCGTGAAATTTTGAAGCACTTTCTTCTATATTTTCTCTGTGAATGAAAATACTAATGTTTTTCCTATTTAGAAGAATAAGCATGGGGATTCCATGTTCCAGTGGAGAGAGACTGAATTTTGCAACAAAATGCTGAAGCGCCATTATCTTTGCAGAGGGGAAGAAACCACTTCTCCAAAAAAGGTGGATTCAACAATCATTGTGGGTTCTTACACTAATATTGTCATTCCAAACTGGAGTAGCCAAATGGAAATAGAGCTCTTCAGACATTTGTAGTTCCAGTCACTGAGAATAGCACAGGAACGGCTCAGTAAACACAAGATGTAGACCTTAAATTTGGCACCCCCTGCAATCTATTTGGCAGATTTCTTTGCATCAAGTGTCTAGGACCTACTGTCAATGGTTGTAATTTATAAAGCGTGTATTCTTTCATGCATCGATGAGATAGTACTACACTGAAGTGAGGAATTGCAGTCCTGGGATTAACCCTGGCAACTGAATTTAGGGAAGGACTCCAAGGACGATCCAATATGAAAGAAGTTTTGTTCATCATTATGGAAGCTGAAATTTTTTAACCAATGATAAAGCAACAGATGGATCACCCTCCCTCTGAGAGAGAGGGTTTTTCTCCCACTGACAAATAAATAGAGGCTGGGTACCAAGAAACCCAAATGTATAAATCTCCAGAAGCGTTCACCAATCTTTGATTCAAGATACTTGACCATAAGCCACGTCCTGCTCAGAGTACACCTCCAATGTCCAGTTAACGTGACAATTCTCGGTGAAAAATTCAATTGGATTAAAATCAAACACCCCTGTTCTGAAACGATACACAAGAATTCATGCTTGATCATCAAAATTATTATTAATGATACACGAACACAAGAATGCCCGAGAGTATGAAAGCGATTGCAACTATGTTCACCACTCATGCACTACGAAATGCTGAAGATGAGTTTGCCTTTGTCAATATATTCGATCAAATTCCTAGTACCCGGTACTGCTTTAAGAATGCCAAAAACAGGTCTCGGTTCCTGCCGCCCATGTAAAGTATTTTTACTCGGGATAAATAAGATACAGTGCAACCATGACTTCTCTCTCATCTTCTTTAAGTTAATAGTAAATGCAGAAGTAAAGGCAAAATACAGCAACGGTACACCTCAGCTAATTACTTTTGAAACCACTCCTGCACCAACTGTCCTACCTCCCTCTCGCAAGGCAAATCTTTGTCCTGTCATACAACAAGAAGTGATCTTTCTCTGAGGTTCTTTACATAGGAAAACAAAATGATGCGTACCACAGAACTGGATATTCACAAAACTACCAGTCCAATCAATTATGAGAACCCACTCCGTGAACAAAATAGAGAAACAATATCAGATACAGAAGTAATACCACTGGGCCTTTCAGATTTGATAAGTTTTATTCCAACATGAACACAAAAAAAATTGAACAGCAGAGAGAGCATCAGATCAAAAACTCACACCCGAGAGAGCATCAGATCAAAAACCAAATCAATAGGTTAGCTCAATTGTGTGATGAAAATATAAAAACTCCCACAGGAAAAATGTAGAAGTTTCTAATATGAGCAATCCATTCAAATACAGATATATATTGGAAAATTTTGGACCTAAAATATAAAAGATCTGAAAGTGCAAGAAAACCATTCGAAATCCATCAATTTTATCACTTTTTTCTTGTTGTTCTTGGTGTGTGAAAAATAGTTCTTTGGGTATTGGTATATTTTATTTCGAGCAAATCATCCCTTTCAATAGAAACATGCAGCAGAAGAAAAGGTTTGCAATTAGTCCACGTTCTCAAAAAAGACAAAAACAATTATTGATGAACTAAAGAAACATACCTGCTTCAAGAGGAACAGCTGATATGAGCTCAAAAACAGCAGTTACATTATCCCCAGGCATAACCATCTTGACATTTTCGGGCAATTCGACTTTACCAGTGATATCTGCAGTCCTCATGTAAAATTGAGGCCTATAGTTGGAGAAAAAGGCAGTATGACGACCACCTTCATCTTTTGTCAGGACATAAATCTCTGCTTCGAATCTCTTGTATGTCTTCACAGACCCAGGCTTGGCAATTACCTGTGTAACCATAAGATATAGCTAAATATGTCCTCCATGATTGATTTTTCCTATACAAATGTACTCTCACATATTTCAAATACTGTTTCCAACACGCTCCACTGTTATGAGAGAGTCTCCAAATTTCATGCAGCACACACAAATCATGCATAACCAATTAAAAATAATCCTTGTTTTGTTTGTCCTCCTGGGGTATGCCCCTTGTAGGCTGTATATTCGTTTAGCCCCTTTTATTTTCAAGCTTAATTACCCCAAAAAAAATATTAAAAATAAAACATCACCGACATTAGAATAGTTCAGAACATAATGATTTACCCTAGGTTTTGCTATTTGAGACAACCATATGTCTAACCACAAAACTTTTGGCTGGTTACGCAGTCCTATTTACCTGTCCTCGCTGTATATCTTCCCGTTTTAAGCCACGTAGAAGAAGGCCCACATTGTCGCCAGCCTGGCAAAATGTAGAAGCTTCCAATTACTTAATACCATTAGTCCTGTACAAAATCCTGGGTAACAAAATTGTTCCATCCCAATACTTACTTGACCAAAATCCAAGATTTTCTTGAACATTTCAACACCAGTCACTGTAGATTTCAGTGGAGCACCCTAGAATGGACAGAACAATATTAGGGACTCCACGGTAATTCCCAAATATGAAGTTTGCATAAAAACATCAGAGGACAACTTCCAGATGATAGCTATGGTATAGAACAATCAAAAGCCCTCAGCACTCTGTTGTTTTACTCAGTACACAAGTTGCGGGCCAAACAGAATAGAATATTAGGATTTTACAAATAAAACAACCAAAGCTTGATTCACACATTTACCTGCATCAAGCCTAATATCTCAACATCCTCTCCAACTTTAATAGTCCCTTGTTCAACACGACCAGTAGCAACAGTTCCACGGCCCTTAACAAATGAAGAAAGTCATATACATCATGATGAAAAACTTTGCAAGAAAATAGAAAGAAATTCAGAGCGCACATCTAGTTACCTGAATCGAGAAAACATCCTCGATGGGCATTAAGAAAGGCTTGTCAAGTTGGCGTACAGGGTCAGGAATGTATTCATCTACAGCATCCATTAATTTCAAAATGGCCTTCTTGCCTATCTCTTCATTAGTACCTTGTAAAGCGGATAAAGCTGAACCTCGAATGATGGGTATCTCATCCCCAGGAAACTTGTAAAAGCTAAGCAGCTCTGCCAGAAATATTAACTCTTGAAACACTTTCAAGTAAAGTTTTGATATGGCATAATGCAGCAATAGATGAAAATGAACAGAATTAACTCAAATGACACCTTACCACGGAGCTCCATTTCCACAAGCTCTAGTAACTCAGGGTCATCAACAGCATCAACTTTATTCAGAAAGCACACAAGTGACGGCACACCAACCTGCATTGCAGGAGAATATAATATTTCCATAGAAACCATTTACCACAATGCTGCACTAACATGGATCTAACGTTGTTTTCCAAGCTGCTAACGATAGAACCCTACCTGTCGTGCAAGAAGAATGTGTTCTTTTGTCTGCGGCATTGGCCCATCAGGAGCAGAGACAACAAGAATACCCCCATCCATTTGGGCAGCTCCAGTAATCATGTTCTGCAAACCAACAAGTAGAAGGAAATTATTTGCATGTCTACATAATTCTGTACACAAATGAAATATAAACAATCAACTGGACTTTGGGGATCAGCAATGAACATTCTAAGCTTTGCCATGGTCATTCAAATGAGACGAGTTAAGGAACATTCTGGATGCAGCAAGGCTAACAAGCACATTTGATGCTCAAAGCACATATCATTTCAGGCATATACCATCAACCACAATAAAATTCCTTACGTAAATTCAGCCACTTTTTTCCCCCTTCTAGGTAAGCTTCATTTTCTTTATAAATTATTTCCTGTGAAATACAGATTTGCATATAGAGCGCCTACTAAGGTTTGAGCTACATGTTTTGTTCATCAATGGGGAAGATTGGCAAAGAAGTTTGTCAAGTTATGAATTTCATGCAAATAAAACATCGTTATCTAAGTACGAAAGCAAGATAGCTTTCCAGCCAAGCCAAAAATATAGCTGAATTTTTGCCAGCCCGGTGGAGTACAAAGCAAACAAAACTCATCTCATAAACTGCACGTGCCTTCCTACAGTGCCAGATTAATACAATGAATAAAACAAGTTTGGATGTCTAGCAACTGAACAATTCTTGCAGAATTGCGTGGCAAAAGGAGGAGTCTGCAACCATTTCAAGGAAAGGAAAAAGAAAAGCTGAGGACCTAGGTCTTTAGGAAAACTTCTGAGAACAAGCAACGAGAGAGAAAAAAACTTCTGAGTGTAACAACCTCCAACCAAAGAAACTTACAACAGTCAACAACATAACATATTACCCTGGGCTTTCTTATGATCACTTAGCCAACTTGGACAAGGCTTAGGAAAAGCTCCTGAACTGAGTCATAATAGTGTGCATTCTAATGTAATGTGCCATGAAAACTCCTGTCTACGATGGTTTATGACTTTATGTTATAGATTGGTCAACATCACATTCTTTATCCCTTCTTCAGAAACTCTGCTAATTAAGATTGATCACAATGGGCATGAAGCTACGGTAACAACGAAAGCAAGAATAACAACAACAAATGAAGTTCCAAGACATAAATCAGGATGATGTAAGATGACAACAAGCAAATTGACTTTATGGTTGTTCGCACAAGGCAAAAAAAATCATAATTCATTTACAGTGAACACATAATTATTAGGGCTTACCTTAACATAATCTGCATGACCTGGGCAATCTACATGTGCATAATGCCGCTTAGCAGTCTCATACTCTACATGGGCCTTCAACATCAAGTTAAAAGTTGTAGTCAGCATGGATATATGGTTTCAACTTTCAAGTAGCTATATGAAGGCTGTAAATCACGTGGCCTAGAATAACAATGTGAATAACCAACAAAAAACAATATCCTACCGTTGCAATTGTGATTCCTCTCTTTTTCTCTTCAGGAGCCTTGTCAATTTCATCGAAGGCAACAGCCTTAGCTTTGCCTTCTTCTGCTAGCACCTAAAAGAGGCAATAACCATTATAGAAGTTAGAACCCACATATTACAACAACAGACATATATACATTTCCACATCTCAATATAGTAATTTAAAACACGTAGTAGATAAATGAGTTTTGTGGGAAAGAATGGAATTAAAACACATGGACCAGTAATCAAATCCATAAACAAACACACCCTAGTAATTGCAGCAGTCAGAGTAGTCTTTCCGTGATCAACATGCCCAATTGTTCCGACATTTACATGAGGCTTTCTGCAGGGAGAGAAATCATGAGAAAGGTTAGGTATCATATAAATCAAGAGGTCCTATTTCCGCAACCCTCTTGATCTTTTTGGAGTAATTTCTGAATTCTCGAGTAGGTCAGATCATTTAAAACTTCAAAGTAACGTTTTTCTCGTAACCTAGACAGTACTGAACAAGTAAATCTGTCTCAAAGATTGCGGTGAGTAGATGTGGCTGCCCAACAAGTTTTTCTTTATAGTTTTTGATAAGTCATATCAAATGGGCATCAAGGGGATGCCACCCATGTACAAATTAGTACGGAGAACAAAAGGCCAAAAAGCCGATAATACCAAAAAGAGACCGAACACTAAATGCCAAAAACTATCTAACATATCAAGGAACTGACCAAGGGTCAGCATACACTTCCTTGACTCCCAACCAAACAAACTAAAAACGAAAAGACTGTTAACTATAACAACCGACTTCTAGTCCCCATCAACATATGTAGATTTCTCTCTCACCAAATGGACCACATCAAGCACAACGAAATCAACCTCCAAAGCTTCCGTCTTCTTCAATAAGCTACAACCATTCTCTCAAGTTACTGTTACAATGAGTGCCTAGTTACCAAAAAACCTCTTTTTGGCACTTAGCAATCATTAGTGATGGTCTTCTCGGTAATCCTCCAAATCCTATTTTCGGCGTTGAAAAACCCCAAAAGAAAATCTTTTATAGCCAAGAGCTACTCAATATCACTAGTAATTAGGAACAACCAGAAATACACAGAATCAAAATTAATTAAATATCCAGATATCAAACACGACTTCCTAAAACTTGAGCGAATGAATACATAAGAAAAAAAAGAAGTTTGCATACGTTCTAGTGAATGTGGCCATGGATCTCGACCATGGGTTTGGGAGGGAAGGTACGTCATTTCCGGAGAGAGACTCTGAGATGGAGAAAGGTGCGGATACGGATCCTCGACAAGATTGGTAGATTTGAGACGATAAAGCTGCCAACCGCTTCGAATTAGGGTTTCTCAGAGCCACTGAAGCCATTGGACGGACGGAACAACAATGAACCCAGGAGGAGAGAGAGATTGTGAGCAAGAGAGTGAGGCGAGATGGGAGAAGGGGGTTTAGGAGGTTTTAGGGCTTTTCTCTGTTTGCGTTCGCAGGGTTTTACCGTCTCAGGGATCGGATTGAAGGAGTTTTGGGGCTTGTTGGGTTTGGGTCTTCCTAGGCCTGGTAGGCCCAAATGAATTTTTAACATCATTCCAAGAAAAAATACTATACACACTTTCAAATAAATAAATGAGACCAGGAAAAAAAGGACTAAATGAGTTTGTTTTTTTACCAAAAAATGAATCATTGGGTAATACTCCCTTCGTTCCTAAATAAGTATCTATTACGAAAAGTTGTGTCATTTTTCAAATAAAAAAAATAAGTGTTTTCGTGCATCATTTTTTGAATTTTTTCGCACCGAATGAAAGTACTCATAAGCACTTAATTTTTCTATTTGAAAAATGTCAAGAGAGAGAGTGGGACACTTATTTTGGAATGGATGAAGTACTAAAGTGACACGAGATGCTTTTTAAGTGATTCAAAAAAGTTTTATGAAGTTAATATAAATATTGCCATCCATGCATCTTTGAGTAAGTTTTAAGTTTCAGCTTTCATTTTTGTAGGAACCAAAATATGCTCATACTTCCCAAATTTTGTTTTTGTTTTTTGGTAATTTTTTCAAATTTCCCGATTTTTTAAAAAATTTGCATTATATTTTTTTGAATTAATCATTCATCTAGTTGAGAGTAGGCCTGTCAACGGGCCGGATTCGATCCGGATCCGAGAGGATTCGAATCCGATAAGTTTGGATCCGAACCCGGATCCGATATTCACAAATCCGAAAACGTTAATCCAGACCCGGATCCGAATTCCGGATATCCAATCCGAAAATCCGAATCCGATCCGGTAATTTAATTTTTTTATCCTTTCCAGCTAGCTTACTTGTGGCTTTTCCAATTTGCATGCTTACGGGTCGGATTTGATCTGGATCCGATCCGGATCCGATAAGCTTGGATCCGATCCGAATTTTATTAGAATTTTCGGTTCCGGTCTATCGGATTATCAGATCTGAAAATACCGGATTCGGATTTTTCGGATCGGATCCAGATCAAATCCGATCCGTTGACAGGCCTAGTTGATAGTATCTAAAATGTACAGATTTATGATTAAAGGAAAAATAAAATCACTGCACTTTTATTTCTTTTTCTAAATTGTGTTAATTTTCACCTTATATTTTCGTATTTTTATCAATACTCTTGTCAAAACAAAAGTTTAATCTCAAATATTATGATAAGAATAAAAAAACATTATAAACACTAAAAACATCTTCTTATTTTTGGTTAATATAAAAGTCCTCGACCTTTGGAAATCTTCTCAAAATTTAAAGCAAAAACTAAATAAGTTTGGGAATGTGGTCATTCGCTAATAGATTCTCCAATCCTAACCCTTTTTTTTTTTTTTTACTCAATTTGCGTCAAGATTTGAGTAAAAATTTATTTTGGGTCTGAGAATTTCCAATGGCAAATTCCATATTTTAACTCAAAAAAGACTTTCAAAGGCAACATGGTAAATATGAGATGTGAGATTAAGCCTTGAAGAAAAGGATAGGAAAAATGGATGGAGGCTTAGATTTCCCTAAAAATGGGGTATAGAAATGGGCAAACCGCAAAGGGAGAGAAATGAGTATGCCATTGGAGATAAAATTTTGTTCCTTTTACCCGGGAAAAAAAAAAAGAAGAAAAATGTTTAAGTGTCAAGAAAAATCACTCGGAAAGTACCTAAAATTTGAAAATGAGTGACTCTGTGTGATTTTTTGGGTACATGTACCACTCGTGAAAAAAAAAATTGGGGTTTAATTGAAGAAATTGGTAAGGATTTAGGTCATGCGTACAAGACAGTTGCTTATAGTACCAACTTTACCAAACTCTTCCTTGGCGTTCCCGCGACCTTTGAAACCGATACTCTTGGAGAAAACTCGTTTCACTTTCACCACTTTCCCTTTATCTTCCAGTCACCTTCGGATCTTCCTTCACTTTCCAATGCCATGGCTCTCCAACTCATCGCTCTCTCACCAATAGTTTTGATTTCGTCTTATTTGCCATTTGCCAGCCCCTCCAATTTCAGTTATCCGGCAATTTTCAATTTTGGGGATTCCAATTCAGACACCGGCGGCCTTGTTGCCGGTATTTCTTTTCCGTTGGGGCCACCCAATGGACAAACATTCTTCCTCAAGCCATCCGGCCGCTTCTGCGACGGCCGGTTGACCATCGATTTCCTCAGTAATGTATTCCTACCTTTTGACCTCGTCATTATGTTCTCACGTAGTTTTCCAGTATAAAAATTTGTTCTTTTTAATGTTTGCAAGTATGAGCTGGATTTTGATGGACGGTCCGGTTCAAGCAGTTTTCGTCAATCATGCAAAAAATGATGATATAATTTCGAAACACATTAATCTTGAGATTAACGAGGTAAATGGGTTACTCCGTACAATAAAAAAAAAAGCTACTGACACAACAACAGACCACGACAGCCTAGAGATGGCCTAAGGATCAATTCATTTAACTTGGTCTTTGTGATCTTTTTATTTGTATGACAGGTTTTTTACACTTTACTTACTTACATGACTTGGTCTTTCGATTTGTACGACTTGGTCCTTACACTTTACTGACTTGGTCGTAGGCTGTTAGCGTTATTGTTAAATTGTACATGTTACGTGATTTTTAGCGTGGTTATGGAGATGCATCGTGCGTGCAAACCGAAAAATGCTTGAAGTGGGTCCTCTAGTCCATTTGATAGACTCAGTGCTACTTGGAAAAATAAAAAGGACTGTTTGGGAACAAAGAAAGTATTGTCCACTTTATGTCCATGCTGGACATTGCCAATTTCTAAAATAGAGGGGAGACGTACGCTTACCAGCACTACATGAGGTTGTTTTCTCCCTATGTTGCAGTGGATGTAATGGGCATGCCTTTCCTCAATCCATACTTGGATTCTGTTGGTGCACCGAATTTCCAGACTGGGTGCAATTTTGCTACAGGGGGATCTACAATACTTCCAGCCAAGGCAAATTCTACGAGCCCGTTTTCATTTGGAATTCAGGTAGCTCAGTTCATCCAATTCAAGACTCGAGTCCATGAAATACTAGCACGAGGTATGATCACATAACCCACTTGAACTGCTGAATTTAGCTATATTTGCCTCATGGGGTTCCTCATGCCGAAACTTAAAAACTGATTTATTGATTGGGATTTTGGCTTCAGATAAGAAGATACAACAATTCCTCCCTTTTGAAGAGTATTTCGGGCAGGGTCTTTACATGTTTGACATTGGTCAGAACGATCTCGACCTTGCATTTTACTCGAAATCAGAGGACCAAGTTCTTGCTTTAATCCCAACTATTCTGGCAGAGTTTGAGATTGGAATGAAGGTTAAAAGTTGGCTATTCTTTGGTTGCAGCTATAGCCAAAATCAAACCATACCAAAATAACATCCACTTGTACATTATGTTTTCATTTTAGGAACTGTATTATCAAGGTGCAAGGAATTTTTGGATTCATAACACTGGTCCACTCGGATGCTTACCCAGAATAATTGCGACATTTGGGATGGACCAATCGAAGTTAGACGAAATCGGGTGTGTCAGTTCACACAACAATGCTGCCAAGCTTTTCAACTCACAGCTCCATGCCCGCTGTGCAAGTTTCCAGGGGCAGTTTCCTGGAGCCAACTTGGCCTATGTGGACATTTTCAGCATAAAATCCAACCTAATATCAAATTACTCTCAACTTGGTAAGTCTCGCATCTCAATTTATCCTACATATATTGAGTCAAGCACCCGAGTTAGATCGAATTTCGCTCCAAAACTGACCCTCGTGACCGAGGTGGCGGCCTTTGGTTGGGTGATGGTGCCCTATGCGGACGTTTAGCTATGCTATTCTTAGTTTGGTAACTTTAGCATTTAATTTCTTTGAGAAGCCCATGCACAGTGTCTTATAGAACAGCTATGAGGACCGTACGGGTCCATTCCCGAGCGAGGTGGCAGCCTAATCTGGTTTCACAATGCTTTCAGGGTTCAAACAGTCTTTAGCAGCTTGTTGTGGGTACGGTGGGCTGCCGCTGAATTTTGATAACAGGATTAATTGTGGGGAAACCAAGAATCTGAATGGAAGCTTTGTGACTGCAAAAGCATGCAATAACACAGCTGAATATGTAAATTGGGATGGTAACCATAATACAGAGGCTGCGAATTTGTACATTTCTTCACAAATTTTGACAGGGAAGTACTCCGAATCACCTCTTTTGGTAGACTCGCACCTTCTTGCCAGATCCGAGATTTAACTGATCACGAACACAATGACTTGTTCATGTTTGTCTATTGACCACTTATGGCAGAAAAAAAAGTTTGTACTCCTCTATTACAATAACTGGGAAGAAAATGTACTGATGCAACAGCATTGTGAATTTTCTTCAGACAACGAGAAATGGGAACTGGAAAGTGCATGGTTGGTTAATATTGCTCCCTGGCATTGTCCAATTACATTCGTCCTCGCATCATCTAGTGGTTCAAACTCGTTTAAATGGACGAGTGGGGTCCTATTCAGTGAAATATGAAAAAGATATAGAAAGAAGATTAAGTGAAATTTTTTTGTTTTTGCTTTTTGATTGGGGAGTTCAAGAATTAAAGAACTTGAGCAATTGTTGAAAAATCTTGTAAAAAATCAGCTCAATCGAATATGCGTAAATGGATGATCCAATATTTCAGTTTCTCATTCATAATTTAGATCCCGAGTTCTGAATGAGAAATTGAAATATTAGACCACCCATTTATGCATATCCCATTGAGCTGATTTTTTGCAAGGCCACTTGAAAAATTATTTTAAAATTATTGAACGGATTGGATTATTCGCATGGGATCTAAAAAGTGGGCCCCACAGGCATTGGCGAACACAGGATTGCTAATTTCGCTTAATTTGTGGGGACTACTCTTCAGTAATTTTACAAAAAAAGCTAAAAGCATATTAAAAGTAGGAAGAAAATTGGGGGGAGTGCATGAGCTAAACACCCCCTTCACCTCCTTGTGTCCGCCTGTCCACAGGCCGCAATGTACATTTTTGGTACCATGGTCTTGCCCGCACGCTGTCCATTTTGGTACATGTAAGGTACCACGTGGGAATGTATCGCACACATCCTGACTTTTTAAAAATGTTTTGGACGGTCCAGATTTTAAATAAACTATTTTACTTCACTGGTTTCTGAGATAGACGGCTAGGAGATGGCATTAGGGATACCATGCGATACCTTTCCCAAATTCTTCTCAATCTTAGGGCTCAGTTTGGATGGCAGCAATCTCGAGTGGGAATGAGAATGTGATCATGCCTTATTTTCCTGATTCCAATGTTTGGAACAAACAGGAACAAGAATGTGATTTTTCATGCTCTTCTGATTCTAGCGTTTGGAACAATCGCGAATAAGAATGTGATTCATGATGACACATTCAACCAGGAATCACATTTCCAAATTGAGTGGGAATTTGATTCCTCCCTTACCCCATGAAAATCTCATATTCCAGGCTCACTCACTAAGAAAAGGAAACGTTGACTTTAATAACTTTCCAAAATAATTATTTCCTGTGTAAGATTACTGAATTAAAATAAAGTTACTCTAGTTATCAAATTCCTAGGAATTAGATTCTCAGTAATCATATTTTTATCCCCACCCAATAAAAATCTCAAGAATTTGATTCTCAATAATCAGATTCTTATTGCTACTAAAGACTTCGGTCATCTAAACACAGCCCATGGGCTATGAGTAATTATTCAGTGTCCTGGGCATAATTTCTCAGTACCTTTGTGGACCATTTTTTTGGAATCCACGTATTTCGTACCGAGTCCCACTAAACCGTGTGGCGGATAAGAGTGAACACCAAATAATTTTTCCAAAGGGAGATCACGTAGTGGTTAATTTTTTTTTTGTTTTGACATTCGATATACATTGTTAGTGGGTTAGCGGCGGAGTTAATGAGTTAATCCAAATATGGTCTAAAAACTATTTATAGTAAATTTCAAATACCTCTGCCAAGGCTCGAACCTGGTCTACCTCTTTGTGTAGAATTAGGAGATAACCACAATACTACAAGCAAACTGAATCATTCGGCTCACTGAGTCGCTGTCTACAACAACATGCAGCATTCCTCACCTCTTCGTCTACAAAGTTAGGGTTTCCTTGATCTGTTCAGAAAGATGCTACCTTGGGGTGGGATCACCTGCTGTTTGAGTGCAGCTGTTCTCTATATTCTGGGCAGGAGAAGTGGAAGGTTAATCCTTAACCAATTTGACAGAATTCTTCATATTTTGTTGGTTCTCTTGTTATGTTTGATTAACACTAACCTCTGGTATTCGTTTAGGGATGCGGAGGCTCTCAAATCTGTTACTCGAGTTAATCAATTGATAGATTTGGGTAAGCCCTTTTTTTAGTTGTTGTAAATGATACTATTTTCTTGAGGTTTTTGTTCGTTTTTAATGGTATTCAGACAGAATTAACTGAGAACTAGGGTTCAGACCTGTAATCTATGTTTAATCTGGTTATATTTTTGTTGACTTCAGTTCATTCATTTGAATACAAATTTATGGAATAAGCCTAGCCGTTGATATGAAGAGAAGAAACAGCGAAAAAAACAAGCCTTGACCACTCTAAAGAAGGGGAAAGTTAGAAATTCTGAAGATATGGTCGGCCTGAAATTTCCCTTGAAGGGTAGTTTAGTTATGAGCGTGCCACTATAGACTGAAAAGTCTTCATAAAAATCATTGTGAGGTGCCGATCGAAAACGAAAATCATTACGAGGCAATTAAATACGAGACGATAGTGTTTGAGGTTCTTTCTGCTGCGTCACTTGCGAGGACTTATAATTAACAAAGTGGTGCCAATTGAGAACAATTCAGGAGCTAATTAAAACAGGAATTGTAATGAATGAATTCGACGGAAGAGAAGAAGTATGAAAAAGATGTAACGAGCTGATTGCACAATTCAGTTGCAGATAAATGTTCTTAAAGGGAATCATAATAGGGTGGTCATGCTAACGGGTGCCATAGTGCACCCGTTAAGGGTACAAAAAGTACACTTTGGTGGGTCCCACTTGTACAAAAAGTTCGTTAAAGTACACTTAAAGATGTACTTTAAGGTACAAATGTACTTTTAAAGTGTACTTTTTTGTACTCTTAATGGGTGCACTATGGCACCCGTTAGCATTTCCCACCATAATATACTACACTTCTACTGTTACAACTCATATGCTGCTACTGCTACTCCTAGAATTGCATTGAAGGATGAAAAAGAAATCAATCTCAATCGATGATGTTCGGTCCTTTGAAGCTTGTGCATAGCTGTGTGACAGCCCCCAGGATGCCGTTTGATTCTGGGGATTATCAATTGTTTTCTGAATAATTGCAATCCCTTCTTCTTCATTTCGTATTAACGGTATTTTTTGTTTTGGTGCAACGGAAGTTGTAAAGGGTATGTGCATAGCTATGTGACAGCCAATCATTTGGTGGTAGATTTGGGATGCTGACAATAACATTTGCACAGTCTTGTTTATCCTCCCTGAGTCCCTGTTATTCAATCTTACCTGATTAAAGGGCTAAGGCTCTCTTTGGCTATTGGTTTGGTCAAGTGATTTCCTTTTCTTTTTCCTCCAAAAATCCTATATTCTAACAAAACTAAGGTGGTGGTTGTTATGTGCTGTGATAAGCTCAGTGGCAACTTTTCTGTGAGTGCTGACCGCTTATAACCTCAATGATCACCTTGGTTTTTTTTGGGTGTGTGTTAGAGAGACATTTACATGACTTTGTACTCCTTGCAATAAAGTTGATTAAAGGGGCATCTGTTTGAACATTTGTTTGTAGGTGACAAGATTTAGCTTCTTCTTCTTCCTCTTTTGAAACTTTTTGGGAAATGAATCAATTTTATGTTTCCTTGGCACTACTAGTTCAGGAATGATACGCAAATCATATTTTGTATCCTTTGACATTTCAGCACAGTTACTAGATGCTGCATCCAAAGCATTGCCTTTGGTTGTTGCTGTCGCTGGAAGAGTTGGTTCGGATACCCCGATCAATTGCGAGTGTAGTGGTTTACGTGGTGCAATCATGGAGAAAGCAGTATGTGGACTCATATTTCCAACGACTGAATATGGCTGATTTTTCTTCTTCTTTTTAGTGAACAATCTACCTCTATGCTCTTTAGGAGGAACAGCATCTGTTGAAACACAGCGATGCAGGTTCTTGGATAGAGGATTTTGCTTCGATGCCGTCCAAGTGGAGAGAGGTTCCCTGGTACTTGGTCAGAAATGTTTATCTTGCAGCTTTCCTCTCCCTCTCTCTCGAATATGTTTGTTTGTGATTGATCTGTCAATATATTGCATTTGGATAGTTTGTCGTCTGGAATAAATATCATATTCATTTATGGGGCTCTACGATATCCAATCCAGAGCCCAAGATTAAGGGGGTGCATAGAGGCCCATACCATGTAATCATTAATTCCCCTGTGTCAGGATGATGGAACTGGTCGTGTTTATATAGAGGGAGCCCAAGGTGCTACAGGCTTGGTTTTAACCGTTGGAAGTGAAGCGTTTGAGGACTCAGGGCAGTCAGGGCAGTCTCTTGTAAGTGGAAATTAGACTCTCTCCAAGGTCTCAACGTTTGTGGATGTTATTGATGTCCGTTCTTCCTCACCTGGACACCCCTCTACATTCACACTTGTTGGATAAATATCTACCTATATGCTTCTTATCAAGCTTGTTTATTGTTGTTTCCAAAGATGCTTGGAGTTAAGAGAATAGAACGGGTTCTTCCAACTGGGACATTCTTGACTGTTATTGGTGAGGTATATTGTGCTTTATGAGAGCATTTGTAGTTATCTTCTCTTCTCATATAAAAGGTTGAAAGCTCATCTCTGCATGTTATGCAACAGGAAGATCATGTGATTGACCAATTGTTGATATAGGGATTAAAATTATAAAATTAATAATGGGAAATCTTTAAATGTTGTCATTGCCGGAGAACAAAAATGTGCAGCAACTTTATGTGGTTGTTGTTTCCCCATCTTGTATATTCCTATTTTCTATAACCTTCTTTATGGCCAGGCTATCAAAGATGACACTGGTAGAATTCGAATTCAACCACCTCATAGAGGTCCAATGTATGTTTCTCATACAACGATCAACCAGCTCATTGCAAATCTTGGAAAATGGGCAAGGTTGTTCTTATTTAATGGTTTCAGTAACAAATACATCCACACATATATACAATTATGTGATACTCCCTCCGTCCCTTTTATAGTGTGGAGTTTTCCATTTTGGGTTGTCCCTTAATAAGTGTGTGTTTTGAAAAGTTAATGGGTAAAAGTATGTACAATTATCATTTTGCCCTTTTGAAAAGTAAGTGCGTAAATAGTTAATGGATAAAGTGGGGGATAATTTTGGAAAGTGGAGGTAAAAGATGATGTGGAAAGTGTAAAGTAGAGATAAAGTTGATGTGATAGGTGTAATGTTGATGTTTTTTTAATAAGTTGGATTTATGAAGCAACACACTTAAAAAGGGACGGAGGGAGTACATTGTTTCCATGCACTAAAGAAGGATGCTTCGTGCAGGTGTTATAAATATTCTTCAATGGGATTTACTGTATTTGGTGTATATCTACTGGCTAAGCATGTTTTCCAACATATCATTGAAAGAAGGCGCCATTTGGAAGTCCGAAAGAGGTAAGCTTCACTGGTGTGTACTATTATCACTGCTTATACTGTTGGTGTTTAAATCCTATTGTTAGGTGAATGGGATTGATGTAGTTTATTCGAGGAAGTAATGCAAAACAAGGTTCAACCTTGTCATGCTGAACAAGAGCAATATTGGACGAGGGAAATAACACACCAGTCAGCTCATAATTTTTTTTGCAAGTTGATCATCTCAGCCCTGAATTTTATGGTATTTAGTTGGAGTTTAGACAATCCCATCATTTCTATAGCTGTGTTTCATGCCCTGGTTGGTCTTAGTGGTGTTTATAATCTAGAATACATTTGTTTCCATGTTGTTTTCTTTCTCCTTTTTGCTATATGGTTAGTTTGGTTGAGTTCTCTTGTCATATTGGTCTTTGGACTTTATTCCAAGCAAGAAACAATGCTGGTTAGGCATAAGCTTTAATAATAGTCGGTGGTAGGCCATACATTACGCTACATGAGGAGGAAGGGCCTAACTGTGAATTTTTCCTGGTAGGAGAATAGATTGATGTGCTTCCCGAAGTCATGAATAAATTGATTATCTTGGTAATTAGAACACCATCATAGTGGAGTAGTGGACTGAAATATTAAGTGGTGATTATGAAGTAATGACGCCAAGTGCGAGCTTGTTGTCAGCAGGAAGCTGGAAATAAATGAATGGATGGCTTGATAACCTTAATTATTTGCATTCATAAAAAAGGCTAGTGCTAGCACGATTATTAGCCTCCACCATTGGCGTTCATCAAAGGTGATGCCTCTATCACTATTGATTTCCGGAGAATAGGCTCGTCTTTTTTTTATCTGGCGTTACCCATATCCAGTGGCAGAGCCAAAAATCGAAGTCGGAGGGGGCTGGATTATGAAATAAATCTTCGTACAATGATTTTTTCAAAACTAAATCTAGTCATTCGAGTTTTAATGAGATGGTTTTGATAAATTAAAAAATTAGTCACGAGTATTTTTGTTATCATAGCACTCGACGAACGCAATATCATTATCGCACGGTATCATTCACCATAATTTAGTATTCTCAAAATAAAAATTGTTCTTTTTTATTTTGAAATTGAATAATTTTTTTTTTCTACTAATATCTACAAAAAAAAATGTAAAATATACTCCAAAATAGGAAATCGGGAGGGGCCGGGGCCACCCCCGGCCCCAATGTAGCTCCACTATTGCCCATCTCGTTTTCGTTGACTTACTCCTATAGATCAAAGTTTTTTCTAGAGGTGTCAGGGACCCTGACTGACCGTTTACATGCAGGGTTCATAAAGCAGCAGCTAAAAGACAAGATAATGAAGGTACTATTTCCTGTCTTATATCTTTTCCATTCTTGACAATTATTGTCTATAATCGTGAAAAGCTGATTTTTTTGTCATTCTTTCCCCAGGTTCAGATGGCAAAACTGAAAATGGATCTGATAGTAGTAAAAGGGACCGATTAATTCCAGATCTATGTGTGATATGCTTAGAGCAGGAGTACAATTCTGTTTTTGTTCCGTAAGCACTCCAACCACCTTTATCTTTATATTTTACCACAGAATTATTTAAGGCAACGTTGTCTGCAAAATATATTTACATGTGCTATATTGATTCCCCATTCGCGGACCTCACCTTACAGCCATGACTGCTTGCCCACCTCATGGGATTCTTGCCATTCAGTCGTTCTAAAAAATTGGTGGTTCTTTAACAGACACATATGCGTAATACAATTTCATGTTTCATTCTAAAACTGAGCCTGGTAAGATGATGGCCAAATTGTATTTGTTCATCGGGGTTACTCCTTTGGCATAAATTTTGGGTGGGGTCATTGGTGGTCTATAAGATGGGACGATTGGTGTTACATTAGCCTGGTGTCGACTTGTTGAGGAACTGCAAATTGGCTTGCATCTGTGTTTGATGGGTGATACAACCTGGCCACATGGGTTATTGCAATGGACGAAATTGTGGTTCAAGCTCTAAGTTTTTCACTAATCCCCCATATAGCAGAGGACCTTGAGACAGCACACTTGCTTAGACATATAAATCCACGTAAATATGCAGATGACCTTTCTATTTTTAGTTAAAATTAATCTGAGGTGCATGTATGTACATTATCATAAGCCTCTTTGGAATAATGGTCATGAAAATGACTTGAATGATATTTTTCTTCTCTCACATGGTTTTGGTCTACGGCACTCTTTGAGATTTATAAGGATTCAACGGATAAAAAGCTGACTGGGTTATGATTTCCAGATGTGGTCATATGTGCTGTTGTACGGTATGCTCTTCGCACTTAACAAACTGTCCACTTTGTCGGCGACGGATTGAGCAGGTGGTTAAGACTTTTCGGCATTGATTTTATGCCTATTCAAGGCATATATTTCTCTAGTAATGTAGCCTGTACAGTTCGCTTGAATCAGTTCTTCATAAAGCTACACCTGGTATTTTCTTCCAAAACTGTAAAATGTTTAGAACTACGGACTAACCATTTCTATTAATTGACGATACTATTTGCAAGTGTCTCGTAGCATTTTCTTGTTTTACCGTTTGGAGTTGTGTTTGTTCTCTCTTATTTCCTCATGCAGGCCTGAATAGAACTTTCATCTTCTACTTCCTTTGGTAGGACAGATTGAATCTCACAAATTGATTGACAAACTTTTAAAATTAGGAGCCAGCAGACTTCTGTAATGTGTTGCATTGAGTGGACTTCTGTGATGTGTTGCATAGAGAGGATAAACTTAGTTTCTGGGACTTTTCAAAAAAATAAAATAAAAATGCAGAACTTAATTTGTAGAACTAGAAGAAATTACCCCCTCCGTCCCAAAATGACAGTCCTTTTCGCAAAATGATAAGTTAAAAATAATGCAAATTTTTAAAGAAGAATTCAATTTTTTTTTACCAGATATCAATGAGCTCTTTTTAATTCATGAAAAAAGTTTGAATTTTTTGTTTAAAAAAAATGTATTATTTTTAACTTACCGTTAACTTGTCATTTTGCGAACCGGACTATTATTTTGGGATAGATGGAGTACTTAGGTTGGTGTAATTCATGTGAATTTCTCACATGAATAATTGATTAGTCTCAAAGTCTTCCAAGTAGGATAAGGTTCCCCATGCCGATGATAGTTTTACAGTTGAAATGCAGCTTTCAGCTCCTCTATTCCACTCCTACCGACTGTGAAACAGTAATCACAAAGCTGGTAGCGCGTATGCTTAGTAACGTCAGTGCCCATGTCAGCAGATTCCGTCCATATAAAATTGTAATTTCCGAATCTTTCTCACCTCTTTTCTCTATAGCAACATGACTATGTTAAACAAACAGCTAGAAAGTAATAAACTCCCTTTCTAGACACCTTTTTGACATTAGGGTACTCGATAGATACTTCATTTGAAAAGATGGGAAGCAGAAGCTGGGAATATGTTATATGTCGACAATGCACAAGTAAAATGCAAGGCCTGAATGTAACTTTCACCTTCTACTTCTATTGGTAGGACAGATGAATCCATATTGATTTGACGAACTTTATCAATTAGAAGCTAGAGGACTGCTATGATGTAATGCCGCATGTAGACCACTGGCTCAGTAACTTGTTAGAACCTACCACATGGTCCAAAATGCTTAAGCTCAAGTTACTACTAGTAGTTTACGTGATTCTCTATGTACTCAAGATCTCCCATATAGACTTTCGATGTAGGATGGGGTGTTATAATCTCCCACCTTAATGGCCTAGTGCCCTCGCAAGGGATTGAAAACTGGAGTCACCATGATACTTGACGGGTCTTTTCCCTAGTGACTAGATTCACCACGATATTTCACGTGTCTTTATCCTGGTGGCCACTTGTGCCCCGAGCCCAAACCATGATATTTCATGGGTCTTTTCCTTGGCCTGAGCCCACGGGTTGCTTTGATACCACCTGTAACGTGCCATGTAGGCCATTGGCCCAGTAACTTGTTGGAACCTAACTACGTTTCCCAAAATGCTTAAGCCCAAGTTACCAGTATCAGTTTACATGGCTCATATATACCTAGGATCTCCCATGTAGACTTTCGATGTGGGACAGGGTGTTAGATGTGAAGTGTTGCATAGAGCGGACTTCTGTGGTGTGTTGCAAAGAGAAATACTTAGTTTGTAGGACTTCTAAAAAGAAAAAAAAGAAAAAACCCTAGTTTATTGGACTAGAAGAAATTAGTTAGGTGGTTGTGAATTTCTCACATGAACAATTGATGAGTCTCAAAGCCTTTCAAGTAGGGAGCGAAGGGTAGGTCTAGACTGTCTAGTGGATAAGGTTTCCCACACCGGGGGTGTTCATTTTAACTTCTACAGTCGAAATGCAGCTTTCTGCTTTCAGTTCCTCTATTCCACTCCTATCGGCTGTGAACCAGTTAATCACAAAGCTGGAGTTGTGAATGCGTTAATGCTTCAGTTTCCATGACAGGAGAACCCCGTCAATATAAAATTGTAATTTCCGAATCTCACCGCTTCTCTGAAGCAACACGCCTATTTTATGTGTAACAGCTAGAAAGTATCGAACTCCCTTTCTAGGCTCGTCTTTGACATTAGGGTACTCGGTAGATACTTCTACAGTGAAAAGATGGGAAGCAGAAGCTGGGAATATGATTCCAACCTGTTTTTATTGCTAAGTGAAATGGGAAAAAAGGTTCTAAAGTTACCACTGGGGATTTTGGCAGAAACTGGGCCGAATGGATTCTTGCAAAAGTAGCTTTCACACCAATGACAAAAGAATCAAGCAACCCCAGCCAATAAAGCTCTGCCTCATCCCTCTTTCTTTGTCATTCTCAATCTAAAGCCCACTCAAATCTCAAAAACACTAAACAATCAAATACTTCCTCCCCATTTCATCTTGCTCTTCATAGATGGCTGGAAAACAAACCACCTCAAACTCTAACGTGTGCGAAAAGATTTACAAGGCAATTTGCCCACTGAGCTCTAAAGTTTCTAGCTCTGCTCCAATTGATCAGAAAAAGCCGACAGATAAAGCTGTTTCTACAGATGTTCCGGTCAATTTCAACACTTCCCTTTCGCCATCTCCATCAAAATTGGACGAGGTATCCTCAGTTGAAAAGAATGGGCAAGTGGAGAAAGTTGCTTCACGAAATGAACCAGTGAAAACCAAATTAGCACCGGCTGGCGTTACAGTGCTAGAGAAAGCCAAGCCCCTGGAGGAAGAAGGAAATGGTAATGACAAGTTTTCTAGTTATATTGATCGCTCTAAGGCTAAGCTCAGAACTACCTCGAATATAGGTACTGGTAATGGCGATGGCATCAGCGGTGGAGGAAAGAGTTTGTCGAGGCGTGATACTTTTAATGATAGGGTTAGTGATTATATAAATAGGGCAAAGAATAAGATAAGATCAAATTCAAACCTTGGTGGGAAGAGCGTCTCCATTAAATGATGAAGACTTTTTCAGAGGCCATGAATCAATAAGCGGAGCAGCAGAATGAATGGGTTATATCTTCTGTTAGGGAATAAGAGAGTGGTTTGGGTGACTGTTTTGTGCTTTCTATTGAATCATTTGTGTGTATAGGTGAAAACTTTACTAGTACTTGTGTATTGCTTGCTTATGTTTTTATATGCTACACAAATTTTTATTATAAATAAAGAGAAGTGCTACAGATACAAATGTCCAGATACATATTCGGATTTCGGACGCAGATACATGTGGGATACACGCACATCGAACACTCCGGACACATCTGTATTTGGATTGATGTCTGAACATTGGTTTTTTATTTGTAAATGTATGCCTCGATGAAAAACTACTGAGTTTGTGTTAGCGTGGCTTGGCTAAGAACTCTGTGTGCGTGGAGAGATGGAGAGACTATAGAGAGGAGCTTCTGTGTGTGTGCGCGCGTGCGTGCCCTTTGCAGTATTTGCTGGACTGAGTTGTTTTAACTTTCACACTTGATCTGGTCATATTGGGCCTCCAATTGGCCCATCAGTTCTGGCCCAGGGGTCAGAATCCTTTTAGGCTGCGGTGACGTTACAGCATGTATGTGGAGCATGTATGTGGTTTCAGGATTTGGATGCCCTAATCTCTCTCTCTCTCTCTCTCTCTCTCTCTCTCTCTCTCTCTCTCTCTCTCTCTCTCTCTCTCTCTCTCTCTCTCTCTCTCTCTCTCTCTCTCGCAAGTGGTGGCTAGCTCATGCGGTAGTAGATCTCTTGGATACCCATCTAATAGATTAGGAATGACGAATGACCAAAAAAATCTCTCTCTCTGCTAACAAGAACAAGTCATCTTTGAGGGTGATCTAAGGCCCGTAGGCATGCGTAATGCGTCGTCCTCGTGTTCATTTGGTGTGACTCCTTAAATCAATGAAAATTCATCCCAAGTGTGACAGATTATAGTAGTAGATAAGAATTTTCTATGTTGGGATTTGGTAGCACGCTGATCGTGAAGGTTAAGTTTATGTTTCTGACTGATTTCAAGACACGTTCTTGTATGCATTTTTGTATTCTATATTCATTGAATAGTTGAATTTGGGGTGCCATTTTTTTCTTTCTGGTTTCATTTTACCAGAAGTCAATGCTCCAGCATTCAGTATCATTGATCATCTCTAGCATTTTCGCCTTTTCTGTTTCTCTCTTTCGCAATCTAAGGGTGTGTTTGGAACTTGAGGATGGAAAGCAGAGCCGGTTCAAAGATTTTGGGGGCCGAAAGTGAACTCATTAAAAGAGGCCCACTCTATACATTGCATACAAAGTTTGTCAAACGTATAGTTATCTAAAAATAAACCACCATTATGGAAAGCAGAGCCGGTTCAAAGATTTTGGGGGCCGAAAGTGAACTCATTAAAAGAGGCCCACTCTATACATTGCATACAAAGTTTGTCAAACGTATAGTTATCTAAAAATAAACCACCATTATAATACTAGTATTATAATCTATCATTTATGTATAGAAGACTTAAACAAACACTATCCGAGCCTATTCCATATATAGAGGGGTCCTAATAAATTGAAGGCCCTCATTTTTAGCATTTTTTGTGGGCCTGAAGCTTCTTGGGCTTTGCCCTTAAGACGGCTCTGATGGAAAGGGAAAGAAAGAGGAAAACTAGAGGGGAAGTCTAGAAAAAATTGGAGAGAAATTTGATCTTGTTTTCTAAACCTTTCCTTCTCTTTCTCCGGAAAGCAAACAATGGAAAGAAATTTTTTACTAAAATTTTTCTCGCCCTTTCCCTTTCTTTCTCTAAGTTCGAAATGTTGTTTCAAAATAAACAATAAACAGAAAATAATGCCTATCTGACATGCATTGACTTACTAGTTTGATATAGAGAATTTTGTTGCCAATTTTTCTCCATCATCTCTAGGGATGGGCATGGGGAGGGTAGGGGGTGGATACCACTACCCCCATTCCCGATCCCCGAACCTATATCAATCCCCATCCCCTCCCCGATCCCCACCGGGGATTTTATTTTAACCTCCATCCCCGCCCCGATGCGGGGAACGGGGATCCTCACGGGGAATCGGGGATCCGAAAATCCATGCACTACAAGGGTTTTCAATCTGCAACACACAGGATTGCATAAAATGGTTTCATCTTTACCGTTTCAACAAACATCATATTTTTATGGTGGTTGTCTTCTACTCAACAACAATTATTCTAATAGTAATACCATCATATTTTCAAGCACACAACTCACAATTTCAACAAACATCAAATAAAAATCATAAATTAGTTTAAGCAAGTCTCCACTAACCCGTAACCCTAAGTGGCTAAATTGTAAGTCCCAAATTTAAGTTATTTGGGAAAAGAATTTTTAAAAACTTATAATATAAATATATATTATAACTATACATACATACACATACATACATATATGGAGTATATATATAAATATATGTGAATGGGGATGCGGGGAGGGGCGGGGAACGGGGAGGGGCGGGGATCGGGGAGGGGATTGGGTAGGGGATTGACAATACCATCCCCTACCCGATCCCCGAAATTTTTTTAAAAAAATCCCCATCCCCTACCCGATCCCCGAAAAATTCCCTGAATCCCCTCCCTGAATGGGTAGGGGACGGGTTGGATAGGGGCGGGTTGGCCGAGATGGCCATCCCTAATCATCTCTCATATTCTGGCCAGGTGTATATTGGAATTTTCTAATGCAATTATTGCACCTTCATTGGTGGTCAACTTTCTTCATTTTTGCATTGGAAATAAATTTATCGTATCAACATCTTTTAAATCATTTATAGCTGAAGCATCTATCTGTATGACACCTAGAAAATAATACATATCTTTTTTTTTATATTTTAAGTCACCATCTTTTATTTGTATTATTGTCTTTTCTCTTGTATTGAATATGCAAGAAAATGAGATAGGGAATGAAAACCAACCCTCGACCTCGTTTCCGAATCAGATACGGAATACAAATCAACCCTCAAACCTTCTTGTTCTTTCCGAACATCCGGTTTTTCAAAAAAAAAAAAAAAAAAACCTTCTTGTTTCCAAACAATAATACGCCGCGCATTTCGTCACTTGATCTTGGAAAAGTAAAATACATGATGAATTTATGTTCCGTAGGAGTTCCAAAAAAAAATTGACCACTTCTAGCATGGAGATTGGTGATATGACTTTGAAGGTGGGTAAGATTTGAGTCTCAAATATTTGGACCAATTTGACATAAGGTGGGCTAGATCAGGGGTTTTGCTCCTCCCATGAAATTAACCTTGTCCTGTTTGGTGATCAACAAAACCTTTGAGTACAAATTTACTAAACAATATCCACTTTGTGACTGCCTAAAATTGTATTGCAAGTCACAATTAAAATGTCATATGTCATATTTAATTAAAAATGTTTATCCAAGTCAACAGCTGAATTTGTTCAACGGGGAAATAAACATTCACTCATGAAACTAGCAAAATAGTCACATTAGTAGCTCTTGAATCTTGATGGAGGGAATATAGGCGTTGCATCCATAATGCGGTAACAAACGTTGGACTTTTGGGACCCATGGCATAACCTATCTAATCCCATCCTCAAATTCCCCCAAACAAACAAGCCCTAATGTATATAATGAATAATATATTGATCAGAATTCAATTCTTGGAGCCAGGCCGCAAGAAAGTATTTTCTTGCCAATCCTCTAGTCCCGGCATAGATGGTCTGCCTTTGTCTAGACCGAGGAGGGGAGTGCTGAAAGGCGCATAAGCTGACCCGGACACCTCTATCCATCCAAAAAAACAAATAACGTATTGATTGGGCATCGATTCTTGGAGTCAAGTCACAATAAAGTAATTTCTTGTGAATTTCTAGTCCCGGCGACAATGTCCTGCCTTTGACTGAACTTAGGAGGATGTTACTCGAGGTGCGCGTAAGCAGACCCGATCACTATCCGTTGAACCAAAGAGAAAACATAGAGAGCATTGTCTAATACATGCTGTTGATGGATGGCTATTCTCTATTTTCTAGTACATCATACTTTAAGGGTTTTGACCACAAAATTACTAACTAGGGTTAACTTCCTTGAAGTTTTGAAAAAGGGAATTGCTTCGTAATATGAGATTTTGGGCCATGCTTTGTCATTTTATAATGCAGAAGTTGTACAAAAGGGAACTACAATTTAAGCCCAAAGAAATAAGTTGCTTCTAGATTACACAATGCCACACCTTTTACTTTCCATCAGCATGCAGGTGCTGCTAGTTGAATAAATGAAAAATGACTACCAACCCTCAAAGTCCAAAAGTGTCCATGTCATCTGTAAAGAAATGCAGACCCCATTCCAACTAGAATTCCTGATATTCAATGTTAAAGACTCCATATATATATATAGGCAGTAGTTCTTACGAATTAATATGTGGGTCTCACATATTCGTATGAAAAAGTTGGTACAAGAATTAGTGCCTAAATATTTTCTCGTTATGCTAATGTTTTTAGTGTGTTACATACTATATTATTGTCCAAAATTTTGCTCAAAAAGTTAAACTTGTAGACGGCCTTGTTTCAGAAATTGACTTAAGTTGGCTTTTTGAGTTGATGTATTATAAGAGAATGACCAACGGAAAAATCAAACCAAAATTGGCAGAGGGAAAATCCAAAATTGGCAGGGGTAAAATTGAGAGAATTGGACCAAATTTGTCAAGCCACCAATTTGGGCCAACTCTCACTTTTATGTACAAGGTATTGATATTGATATGCACCCACACAAATTGAAGTTTAATTAAGGACATTGTCCTCAAAGGTAAACTTACCATATAGTGAATTCTATATTCAAGAAACTTCTAGTAAGTTGGTGGTTCATGTTCCCATTGCAACCATGGGCATGACCATTCAAATGGAGCACTTTGAAAACTGTTGAGGGCTATGATATAACCACATTAAGGCTTCCATCCACAAGTTCAAAAGGAGAAAATTCCATCCACTTGGCATTTGTATGGTCCACAATTGTTTTTGAGTTGTTTTCATCATTCTCTACTGTTGCAACTTATAAAAGCCTCCAAGGTTAGCTCCCTAAGAAGATCTTAATTTCGAAACTTCTCTAGTGTTATTAAATCATTTGGGGTCAGTTTATTATTGCTCTCTGCAAATTGGCGGTGGAATTGGGCCTCAAAATTTAGTCGAGGTGCATATCTTTTAAATAAAAAAAAGCCTATTTTAAATAAAATAATTTAAATACTATTTATTTCTGTCTCTATATAACTAGATTTTATCATGAATTCAGCTACAAAAATATTTTGTTAAAGGTCAAAAAGAGAAAGAGATTACAGTATGTATTACTTACCATAGGACAAACTTGTGCTCCACCGCTTTTGATATAAAATAATAATAATAATTAAATAAAAAAAAAAAAACTTGTGCTCCACCATGGATATCTGAATTTGATTTTGAACTCACTTTTTTAATCCTCTAGGCAGTCTTATTCATTTATAAAGCTGGTCTGCCAACAAAAAAACAAATTGTACAATGGTTGTCATATATATGGAATTGTATACCAAGTGTGGTGCAATTTGCAATTTGACTTTAAAACAGGAGTTCAATAGAAATGGTTCGAGAAAGTACTTAAGTCATG
The DNA here is from genome assembly GCA_963854785.1 of Vaccinium vitis-idaea. Classification (NCBI taxonomy): domain Eukaryota; kingdom Viridiplantae; phylum Streptophyta; class Magnoliopsida; order Ericales; family Ericaceae; genus Vaccinium; species Vaccinium vitis-idaea. The sequence continues at coordinate 2,624,564 of OY978216.1, read as the reverse complement.
GGATAGTCAACCCCAATTCCCAAAGGATTTGCCGCCATTCCAGTCGAATAAGTGAAATAGCCTGAGATTGAGGAGTTTGTTATCTCATAAGAATGTTCGATTTTGCTTATCAGAAATTCTTGTTGCCACCCCACACTACGTATAAACGTGTGAAAGGGTTGAAGGGAGGGATTAGCCCGAGTGAGCATAAACTGGCCCAAGACACCACTTTGCATTACATTTAAAATAAAATAAAAAAAGTCATGGGATAGTCGCCATCCAATTAAGCACCCTTTTGAGAAACCAACAAGGGATTCTCATGTGCACTCACCCACCCTTGACTTTAGGATAAAAAGGGAATGGAATCGGATCCTTAGGGTGGTGGATCCCACTTTTGGGTCACTTTGGCTGGTTTTTAGAAACCTAGCCATATAGGTGGCTTTTCTCTCTGTGTTTGATTCTTCCTTGTAGAATCCAACGACAACAACAAATTTTAAAAAAGAAGAAGGAGAAAGACAAATTTGCCCTGCATTTTGTGGAAAACAAATTTCTCAAAAACAACTTTCAAACAGGGGTATTAGGATAAAATTCTTAGCACAAAAACTATTGCTTCTGTTCCTAATAAGTGTATACGTGGTCCACATCCTAATATCGTATCAGTTACATATCATTTAGTTTTTGTATTTTATTTTAACTTTTTTATGTATTCATTAGTAACAGTTTGTTGCTTCACTTTTTGGTACGCTAGGAGTACCTAATAATTCTTGTAATTCACTTGTGCCGACACTTTTAAGTCGATTGGACATAAGATATGATAGTATTCGAAGAAAGGAGAGTAACTGCATGTGATGCCCGATTTAAAGAAACAATTGGAGATTGATTCACTGAAAGGAAAGAAAGATATAATCTATAGTCATCTATATATGCTTGAAATGTAAGCATCTTTCCATTACCCCTAGATGCCTGGACCAAGAGAATAATAAAGGAGATGGCTCTTTGGCTTGTGGTGAGCTCACGACGGATTTCATCAAGATTATCCAAGTTGTTCACACTTCTGAAGACACTCCGAGAATATTTCTTATGGAAAATTAGCCGCATACCGGCGTATGAATTACTATATTGCTTGGCCATTTTCAAAAGAGGAAGGCGTGATTCGGTTTCAGAACTATCAATATGCGATCAATTTGATTTCATCAGTAGCCAAGTTATATATTAAACAAGTAATAAAAATAAAATAGTTTGGATTATCAAAGAGGAAATGTGGTGGGCCCACTTAAAAAAATCACACCATACACTCCATGTTATAGATTCGAAAGAATCCATCCCCAGTTAAGGAGTTAACGAAAGGGGGGAACTTTACCCCTTTAAAGCTGCAAATTGAGGGAATAAAGACAACAAATCTCTTTTTAACCCTCTTTTAAAATACAGTTTAAAGTGGGTATAACAAGCAGAACCGGAGTTTGAGATAGGACTGTGAGTGCAGGGACGGAGCCAGAAATTTCACTACGAAGGAGCGAGCCAATATAATTCATATTAAAAAATTTTGAATTTTTTTTCCTATATAAAACTAGAGATTTTTTTTTCTTGCAGGGGTGATTCCCTCAGGGGGTGTTCCACTAACCCAGTTTTTTGAAAAAACTGGGTTTTCACGGTTTTTTATGTGATGTGTTGTGAGGGAATGACCCGTCTCGGTATTTGGAAAAAACAATTTTTTGTTAGTGGAACACCCCCGATTCCCTCTCTGGTGAGGTGACCCGCCCATTAGTAGAGAATACAATCTTTTTCTTGGGTACTTCGGAAATTCATAGATCAACTAAACGGAAACAGAGTTTTGCGACAGGTGATATGCATTCAAACTTTAAAATCGGGTGATTTTGGATCGAGGGCCGTCCGATTGCATTGATTCTCGTGAGGGTCCACTTGGAATTTGATTTTGAAATGGATAAACAGTTCGGATTGATCGTTTGGGACTCACAACGGGGTCCCCGGCGCCGTCTGTACATGGTCGGTACAGAGGTGGTCGGTACCCCTTGTATTTCCCGTAATTTGATGAGAGAGACATATATAATGCACGTGGGGAAATCGATTGGAGAAATTACTTTTCGCTCTCCCCAACTCTTTCTTTATCTTCTAGTAGTAAAAAAGTACTACATGGAATCTCTCTCTTTATAATGTTTAGAGTCAGCTCTGAGTTGAAGCTCGAAGTGCGTTCGCTTACTCTACAGAACCCCATCTTTACTCTTTATTTTAGGCACCGAAAAGTCAGAACCGCCCGAAAACAAGAAGAATACAAAAGTACACTCATGGAAGAGAAAAGTGCAATCAATCATTTCCATATTTTATTGACACTTGTGTTAAAATATCTATAATAAATTCTCCCAAGACTTCAATTGCGACATTGCTTTGATAAAGATATGGGCCTTGTTCGGTTAGCAAGTTTTGTTTTGTACTGTTTAGTTTTGATGATGTAAGCAGGTGTAATAAGTGGAGAGAGATAGAGAGAAAAGGGAGAAAAGTGATGATGTAAGCAAAACAGAAATGGCCCAAAACTGGGCCAAAACTATGAAACGAACACAACCACTATTACTTAACAAAGTTTTGACATGCACGCCTCTTGATTACATTGGATGGTGTTTGTAAAAAGCAAAATAGAATGAGTAATGCAACTTCATTGACGATGGAAATTTTGGCAAAGCTATACTTTACGATGATAGACAATGTATAGATATAATTGTCAACCGTTTTAATATATAGTAATTGTCGACCGTTCTAATTTTACGTGGTATGACTTGTTCTTTCTTGAGAAGGAACGAAACAAACCTTTCATTAATTTTTGTTGTCCGTAGTCTTTGAGGGTATAATCGTCGTTTGAAGTTTAGTTGAAAAAGTAATGAGTTTGCATCCCTTGAGTTTACCTTCCAAATACAAGCTACTAATTTAGTCAACTATAATTAAAAAAACTTAAAAATATATATATTCTCAATCATGGCTCGTGTATGTTGCCACTCAAATAGAACAAACTTTTTTTTGCAAAGAAATTGAGACGTGCTCAATATAGTCAAAACAAGGTCCTGTAGTGCAGCTCCGCACTGCAGAATCCCCAATTTCTAAAACAAGGATATAGGTTGTATCAGGGAATCTATTACTAGTTTGTAATTAAATTCACGTAGACCAATTTAATTTCGAAAAAATGTGAATTGATGAGCTTGCCATACATTTTCAAGAATTTGAGATATCACACAGGCACCCTTCTTTTTAGGTAATCACATAATTAGCAGAGTCAAGGAAAAGTAATTACTAGCAAGTATCTCCCTGTTTTGGACTTTGACAGTATATGGCTTATTGTCATAAATTTGGGTTGACTATTTGCTACTAAAATTGTACACAGAAATTGGTTTGTCAAGGGAGTTGACCCGATCTCATGCATGCACCCAAAACCCTACTAATTTCTATGCCTTAAGGTGAACTATAACACTTCAATTTTATTCCTTAATTTGCACATTGAAATTAACGAAAATGAAGGTTGACCATTGCTACTTAAATTGCGGATTGAGGGACTGTAGTGAGCAGTCGTAACCGTCCAACGTATTTTTAATAGTCCGGATTCGCAGACATTTTATTATTAGTAATAAAGGTTCATCGAATCCAGACTATTAATTATCAAGATGAACGACTGTGATTGCTCACTACATGCAAGCTCACCCTGTGGCCTGTTCCCTAGAGAAATTGGTTTGTCAAGGGAATTGACCCAATCTCATGCATGCACCCAAAACCAATAGTAATTTCTATGCCTTAAAAGTGAACACACTCTTCAATTTTGTGCATTATTTGCACATAGAAATTAATGGAAATGGAGTTTGTACCAAAAAGAAGAGATTTGCCTTTTCCATGTCATTAATTTTTTAAACACGTGTTCCAAATCGTCTGCTTGGTAGTTCGGTCGAACTTCCGAACCACATGGGTTTAATTACACGATGCCTAACCCGGGCAGTTAGTCCAATTGGTCGTGTAGCTCATTCTATAGGAGTGATGTTCTGGATTCGATTCCTATGGAGAGGAGGTCAACCCTTGTAATTTACTAACATCAAACAGTTAACTCTACTAATATATATCGAATGGCAAAAAAAAAAAAAAAAAAACACGATGCCTAACCTGATTTTTTAGATCCATCCAAAATTACGTGAATTAATTGTGATTGTGTACCATTTGGTTGACAACCAACGTGCTGCCCATCCAGATTTTCACTTCGAGTGGTCCCCTTGGTCCAGTCAAAGGTAGCTTCCATGACGAACCTATGAAATCACAAGAAGTTTTTTTCTTACGGTCAATTATTTGAGGAGCCAGCCCACTAGACTAAAGTTGAGTTTTTCACTGCTGTATTTTCGACATTCTTAGATAATAAGTTATCAAATAAGTTGATGTATGTGAGGAGAGCGACCCTCTGACTTGACAACTAGTAGCCTAAGAATACCGGAAACATAAAAAATAAAAAATACCGTAGGGAAAATTTAGCCTAACATTTTCCGGAGCCAAACAGGACCTCCAAATGTTAACCTCTGATTAGACGTCAAAAGGAAATTTTTTTCCTGCATTGTTTTCGACTCTATAATTACACGTGCAATCACATAACCTAACTATTTTGGTGCTTCCCAAAGAGGGCCTTGTCTACGTGATTGTACACATTTCACCTTCCCCTCAAACGCTTCTGCCCCTAACCTTCCTTCCTTTGGCACATCCACAAATCTCAATCATTTCCTTAAAATGGACCTTGTACATCTGGCCCTAATTTTGTCCCTCATGAGGTAAGATTTTACTTTTTTTTTTTACACGGAAATGAGAAGATTATATTAATGAACGCCCAATGACACTTACAAAAACGAAATTCATTACAACGGATCTTGGACAAAACCAAACTAATCATCTTAATAGAGAACAAGAAACGCACAAGGCAATCGATGTGTTTCACCCTAACCCAGACATGACCTGATGCAAATAGCGGCACTTACAAGATTCATACCTAGAATCAGCATCTCTGAAGAGATTTAGTGCTAGTTAAAAATAAAAGACAAAGAATACCCAGACGATCGGATGGACTCCAACCAAACATGCTCGCACCAATGAACTCCCAAAACTACAGATCTTCAAAGCCACCATGAGTTGTCCTGCCAGCAATATCATATTGGGTAAGAACATTGTTGGCACAGATACCATTGTAAAGCAACCACGCATGAAAGTACCCAATCTGTAGACGAAAATTCGTCCAAAGACGAAACTAACAACTCTCACAAAGCGAGAGACATAACCCTCTCAGATCAGACGACAAGTCGTTGATCTGGAGAGACAAAAGAATAAGAAAGAACCAACGAAGAAAATAAATAATACCATGGTCCTCCCCTCCCACCACCATGGGTATTAAAACCCGGGGGGAGGAGGAAGAGTAATATTAGTGGTGACTAGGGTTTTCAGATTACTAGAATTCAATTTTTACGAGAGTGTTTGTTAGTCAAAACAATCACATACACACAATATAGAATACAAAAACAGTAAAGATAATCGACAGTAAAATTGACGTGGTTCCCCAAAACCAACTAAAATTTACGTGCTGGTACACAAACAAATAGGACAATTTCTCAATAAATTTATTAAAGTTTGATTTTTATCAGAACGCAAATGTTATTCAAACTCTTTAAATTTGAATTCCACATCATAAAATGACTACACGAGCAGTAGACCAACTAAACACGTCATTTGCCTAATAGGTTCACTCAATCAATTATTTATGGTTGCTTTATGACACTAGAGTAAATTATTCATATAACACAACTCTGGACTTACATGTATGATGTATCGAATGGCCTGAACACAATTGTGTTCGGAATTACTAAAATCGTGTTCCCTCGTATAACTCACCACCGCCATTTTATGGGATCCAGAGGATGTTGTGCGGTAGGTGTTGTGTGGCAAAATTATGTTATTTTGTTAAATTTTTATGATACCGTGATTGTGACACAACACCTCCCGTACAACACCTCGGATTCGCATTTTATGATACCGTGATTGTGACAGAAAATGATTCCTTTAATTTTCCATTTGCATAATATAAGTAAGTAGACTCATTCACCTTAAATTAGAAAAACTGTAAGTAGAAATTGGGCACATATATATCTTTTTTTTCCATTTTATGCATCTCCAATGTGATTCACTTTGATTTTCTAGTCGCGTAAATCCAACTAATAAGACGCAGCAAAAAAAAAAAAACAATCAAAAAGAATTTTTTATTTTTCCAATATAAATTGCACCTTCCTTCCTTCATAGCCAACCCCTCGCTTTCAGCACTACACTTTTCATTCTCCTTCACTCTCTCTCTCTCTCTCTCTCTCTCTCTACAGAGCTCGTTATAATCACCGAAACTTTGGCCGACACGTAACTACCGGTGTACGATACGGAGTTGGCCACACTCCTCATCAAATCATCCGAAGAAAGGGGAAAGAGAGAAGGACATGTCGCCGGCGGCCGCAGTTGGGACACCGTCGATGACGACGGCTCAACCACCTCCGACGATGATGATGTCGGACGGGTTTGCCAAGGACGCGATCATAGCGTGGTTCCGTGGCGAGTTTGCGGCGGCGAACGCCATTATCGACGCGCTCTGCGGCCACCTGGCTCAGGTGGAGGGCGGATCGTCCGAGTATGAATCGGTTTTCGCTTCGATTCACAGGCGGCGGTTGAATTGGATCCCGATTCTTCAGATGCAGAAGTACTTTTCCATTGCTGACGTGACTCTCGAGCTCCGACGAGTCGCGGAGAAGAAAGTGAAAGGGGACGACGATGTGAAAAGTGATGAGAAAATGAAGGATTTTGTGAATATTGAAGAGAAGAGTGGAGAAGTGTTTGAGAAATCGTCGACGGGAAGCGTTGAATGTGGCGGTGGAGAGGTGATCGATGAAGTTTCGATGAGAGATGATTCACTCGAAAGCGAGATTACTGATACAGGTAAGTACTATTACTGTATTCCGTAATAGTATGATAATAATATTTCGATATAAAAGTCATATAGAAGATAAGTTTTTATGTTTCTAATCTGCAGGAAATATGTTTGTCTTTCTGGTAAAGTTGTTTCTTTCTTTACTTTTTTTACATTTTGTTTTTCCTGATTGTAAAGGAAAGGCGGGTTGGCTTTTTGGATGATTTTCTGGAAATTGTACGTGAAAATGGTTATCAGAATCATAGAATTTCGTTAATTGAAAAGAGAATTTTTCGTTGTTCTTTAACAACGAAAAAAGAAATTTTATTTTCTTCTTCGTCATTTTTTTTAATAAACTTTTTGTTTTCCTAAATCATTTTTATCGGCTCCTTTTTTATTATTATTTAAAACACAATTTTGGTTTTCTTTGACACGGGTTTCACCTGAACATGTGCGTATTCATGTTGAATTTGTTGTATTACCAAAAAAAAAAAATCATGTCGATTTTTCTTCGATTTTGAATTCGACGGTGTTTGGTTTGGTAGAAGTCAGACCCCGTGCGTAACCAAATTTCAATTTTGCTCAGCTTTTGAATTGAACATTTTTTGGTAAACAATGGAACAGTTGCGATTCTTGTGGTGCCGATTCGATCGTTCAAACCCGTTGCCCGTCTAGATTTTGACGAATTTGTTTCCTTTTTTAAATTGATATTTTTATCACTTTTTCCAGACTAAAATAATTTTTTACGAAGTAAATTTAATATTTACTGAAGATTTTGAGTGGTTCTAGGCATGGGGAGGTCTAAGGCTATTTTTGGGGAGAAATTATTCGGTGGTTGTATAACACAACACGAATGTGTGAGGGGCCATTCGGAGTGTATTTAATGGTTGGTATTTTTGTTTGATTCACACCAACTTTTTTGAATTAATTATTCATCTCAACAAAAAAAAATTCTTTAGTATCATGTCATTTACTAGTATTTTTTAATTTGGGTTCATATTTTTATATTGATTCTTCTCGTAGAGTTTCAAAACTTATGAAAAAAATAAAAATCGCTATAAGAAAATAATTGTGATCGTCTCTAGACAAACTAATTTAGGCCAAATTTACCCGTTGTTGTAGAGGGGGCAGTAAAATAGCAATAGTTCGTTGACCACATTTTTAGGTAGGATGTGTCACAAATGTACCGGTAAATACTGCTGGATTATCATATAATGGAGCACATCCTATCAATGTTATCATATAATGGAGCACATCCTATCAATGTAACAGCGAGACGTATTGCAAGACATATCGCCGAATTTGGTCACCCACTCTTCTCGAAACAACACGTCTATGGTACGCCACACTTGGGTACACCAAGTGCACATCAGCGCATCTTAACCGTTTTGAACAAATTCGCACGAATAATTTGTTTAAAATCCAGAACGTTCAAAATATTTTTGGATAATTGAAATGCGCTATTGTGCATTTGGGGTACCGTGGTATACGCATATCATTTTTGCTTCTCGATATACCCAAACTCTAGTAGGAGTATTTACTCCCATTTTGCTTCATCAATCAGGCGTTGACAGGTTAGTTTCGGGGGTAGCGAATACTACCAATTTAGGTGATGAGACCTCGAGATGGGTGTGGGGATCATTAATTCCCGTCTTTATTGGCTGCGGCGTGTGCTCTTAACCGTCTGATCTTAACGGACGTCACGGCTGCGTCTTGTTGGGGCTTTATTTGTGGTACTCGGGGGAGGTGCTGTGCACGCCCGTGCCATGCACCGTGTTGTGCGCTTCTCGGCCGTCCGATTATGTTTTGAACGGCTCGGATGTGTTCGGCAATTATAATTTAATTTTGATTTATTTGGGTCGGTAAAAATCAAAACACATTTAAGACGTTCAAAACATAATCGGACGGCTGAGAAACGCACAACACGGTGCACGGCACAAGAGTGCACAGCACCGGACCTTTTGACAATTCTTCCCTTGGGATTCTAATCCCGATGTCCTATAAAACTCGGTGTCTGCGACTCGTTTGACTATTAAACCGAGTTAACCCTGTGGTCATTGGTGATTTCTTTTGGGTCTGGAGAAGAATATGCCAGAGGTGTATGCGCATCGTGAAAAAGGTGCACTTTTGGGGGGAAAACGATGTTTGGACGGCTGGATAAACTAATCCACCACTTCTATTTTGGGATTGGATATCAGAATTTTGAGTCTAGTGCTATTATGCCCATCGAATCTGGCTATATATTTTAGAGGATTACATGTTCAGTGATTGGTTACAATTTTTACCGTCTAGAATAATTATTATTTGATATATATAATCTTTACGGAGAGTGTATTACACAATATCATAAAATTAAATGTTACGGCCCTTTTAGCCTTAGTTTATATTTTGAGTGTTAATGCCGTTGAACTAACGAGCTCTTAATAGAAAGCTGATGCGACAAAAGGTCCTAAAAAAGATCGAGGAAGCAAATATATTCTGAAAAAACAAATCAATTATTTGAATGCTGGTGAAATGACAACTAATAACATGTGATAGTGATCATGGAGGATCATGATTGATTCTAAACCAACTGTACAATTATAGATGAGAGAGACACCAAAAAGAAATACTCAATTCTGTGTGTGTGAGCCAATTTTTGTGGGACGGGTGCATTGCTTACTAAAATCCCTTCATAAAAGTGAATAAGGTTGCAGTTTCATGGCTGCTATTTTTGGTTATGGAATTTGACATCCAACCAAACATCAGTATTAGGAATCATTGATTTTACCAAAGTTTTCATGCTTGCTATGATACTGGAGTACAAATTAAATTCATACTGCAATGGCTAACGTACTTTGGCAGGAATGCCTGTAACTAGACCTAGAAATGCGCAGGAGTATTGATGTTATAAACGTCACTTCTAAATGTGTGTATATATATATTTTTGATAAACGGATATTTGGGCCAGACTTGTGACGACCTTGACTAATACCGGGGCGTTGAAGTTAAATGTGTATTGGTGTTTGGTTGCTCATGTTTTAACAGAGAAGATATCATTGGGACGAGAAGTTAACAGTGGTGAAGTGATATATTACATCGAGACTTTCTTGTATGAAATTTCAGCCATAGAAATTACCAATGGTGGGAGTCCCACTGGACTATAGTTGGTTTTCACTCTAGGAATACATTTGGGTTGGCTTATATTCCGAATAACAGGCAACCTTAACGTAATAATGGCAAATAGGGTGATTTCAACTGGAACTGAAAATTTGCAAGTGTTTTCTTAACTTGGTTTTACAGTCACAATACATGTCTGTGTTTGTTGAAGTTGCGTCCACATAATCAGATTGCCCGTACAAGTTTTGTTAACTGAAATAGCAACACCGTTTCTCCATTTCTTGTGATTTTGTATATGTTTCTCTTTTAGTAACAGTCAGATTTTTTATTCCATTCCACTTGTCGTCTTGAGATTCAGGTTCTCAAGAACTGCATCCCACTTTGGAGAATGTAGATTTGTGTTCTAACCATGAAGACTGTGAGGCACGTCGTGCTCTGATCAAGATGACAAAAGGATTTACAGCCAAAGAACATGTCAAAGGGCATATGGTTAGTTCTTTCTTTCACAACTTTTTTTATTTACATTATTCACGGAGCCAGGAGTCAGAAAAATTGAACTATAAAGTTTAAACCACCATTTAAACGAATGTAACGTGATTGATTGGCAGGTGAATGTAGTAAGAGGTCTCAAGTTGTATGAAGACATATTCACTGATTCAGAGCTCTCTAAGTTAAATGACTTGGTGAATGAGCTCCGGGCTGCTGGCCACAATGGAGAACTCTCAGGTGGATCCCCGTGTGATTCGTGATGCTTTTATAATTAAAAGTTGTTGTTTCCTTTGGGCACAAGGTTCTGAGATAGTAATGGACGCCTTTCTGTAGGTTTGATTGAAAAGGTTTGGCTTTTATGTTTTATCATTTCCATTCTCAGTTACTTGCATTTATATTCGACGTTTCATCAATCACTCGAATCTCAAGGTCATCTAGATTTGGACCTCGCTCCTTGGAATTAGGTTTTTAATTGTGATTTTGAATTTGTTTATGCTACAGTGTTTATAAAGTTAACTTGTGCTTTATGTAACATTTTTGTTTTGACCAATTCAAGCTTATTAAATACAGCTACCAATTGTCTATCTCTCAATTGCTATCTTTGGAAGCTCTGCTGTTGTTTTGTTTTGTTATTATTTTTGTATTAGTTACATATATTTTAAAATTGCCTTTCTTCTCGCTATCATTTAATCATATTTCAATTCAAATGGTTATGTATAGGAGAGACCTATATTATGTACAACCAGCAGACGAAGGGGAACAAAAGAGAGCTAATTCAACTTGGAGCTCCTATTTTTGGGCACATAAAAGAGGAAGCAACCGGCAAAGATGAAGATGGTAAGAATAGCTTTTCGCTATTTGTTTATGTTCTTCAAGAGTCAATCTTTCCGACGCATTTTTCATGAAAACTTTGTAATTGAGAAATTTTTGGTACAGGTCATATTGAGCCAATTCCTACTCTTCTTCAAGGAGTTATTGACCACCTCATTCAATGGCATCTGATCTCAGAAAATAGAAAACCAAACAGCTGCATCATCAACTTCTTTGATGAGGTATATTGATGCTCTTGCTTCATCCTCATCATAGTCTTCACTTTCTTTGGCTTTGTTGACAGAAGCTAGGTGTATATAAAACTTGTTACCTTTGATTCATTTAATGAGCACAATTTTGTACGAACCGCTTAAGAACTAAGTGCTGAACACTATCATGTAGGGTGAGTATTCACAGCCTTTTCTGAAACCTCCTCATTTGGAGCAACCTATCTCTACAATTCTCCTCTCTGAATCAACTATGGCTTTTGGAAGAACTCTCGTAAGTGACGCTGATGGGAACTACAAAGGGCCACTCATGCTTTCCCTGAAGGAAGGGTATGTACTCGAGATATATATCTTCTCGCTCTACTTGCTTTTCTGTATCTCGTGGAATTGTATTTGGGTATCCAAAATTTTTTAATAAAATTTGGAGTTCCAAAATCATTTCGCTAAAATATTAAACTTGCTGCTAAATTTATGCATAGATGCATACAATCTTAAGAGGACACTTATTAAACTTCTCAAAAAATGTTGGGTGGACGGACTTGTATAATTTAATGTTTATAAGAAAAAAAAACTACAAAGATTTTGAAATTTGGGCAGGGGGGTCGCCTGGGCTCATCCTCCTCTTGGTCCATCCTTGTGTATGACATACCCTAGGAGGATGGAATTGTAAAACAAAGCAATGATACAAGAACAATTTGGTTAGATGGCAATAATGCTGCATGTGCTTGGTTGCTTTTCAATGTTATCTGCAAATTTGGCAAATCTGAACTGATTTTGGTTTACTCCATAGGTCTCTTCTAGTCATGAGAGGAAACAGCTCTGATATGGCAAGGCATGTAATGTGCCAATCTCCAAACAAAAGAGTGAGCATCACATTCTTCAGAGTCCGGTCCAACACAAACCAAAATGACTCATCAACAATACCTCCTCCGGCTAGAGCCATGACTCTATGGCAGCCCAGTGTCCCCAACTCATTCACCATTCCAAATGGAGCCATGAATGGCTATGAAGCAACAATGGATATGATGCCTAAATGGGGAGTTCTTCGTACCCCTGTGGTCATGTTAGCAGCTCCAGTGCACCCGATGGTTCTGAGCCCCAGAAGGAGCCCAAATGGTAGTGGTACTGGCGTGTTCTTACCCTGGGCAGTTGGATCAAGGAAACCGGCTAAACATCTTCCTCCCCGTGCTCAAAAGGGACGACTTCTCGCTCTTCCGTCCTCAGGTGAAACGCTTAGAAAGGAAGTCACCTTGGATTCATGTATGATTGCTGAGGTGAAAATGGGGTAAGCTGTCTCGATGCAGCACCGAGAAAAAAGCAGGTAGGCGACCGAGTGATGGCAACTGTTTGCTGCAAACTCGGGAAGAGCTTCGCTCGTAACAACTAGTCTCCGGTGCTGATATATGATTAACATTTTTATTTTTTTCCCGGCTCTTATTTATGAGAAGAATTAGGTTCTAGCGCTGGTTTTTCTTCAATGTCTATTGTGGTAGGGCTATAGAGAGAGTTGAGTTTTAAATTAAAGGAGTGTGAATTAGTCTTGAAAGAGGACTGGTTTTGTATTAACTTCATCTTGTAGGCCTTTTTTTTTAATTAAAATGTTAACAGGACAAATGCGGATGAGGTTGCATATCTGTATGTACATGCAGTTTCTTTTATTGTTCAGAAGGAATCTTGTTAAAGGCAATACCTGAACTTTTCTGTCGAACTCTCTTACCACTGAGATGCAGGAAATCAAATTTTGAGTATCATAACTTGATGTTTGGGCCAGTTTGCGCGCACCTTGACTAATTCCAGGGCCTGAAGGTAACGACCGGGCATAACTCCGTGGCCTCAAGAGTTAGAGGTCTCATAATTAAAAACTATCGGTACTCTTCCAAGAAAGAGTATCATACAGGTAGCAAACTCTCGAGAGTCAGCTGAAAGGCCGTAGTCACTCGGTTATGGCGCTTGCTGATACGATCGGTGCTAGCACGAAGTCGAAGCTGTTCTCTCTTACTGTAAAGTGCTTTCTTACTGCTGGAATGCTGGAACTCTGAACTCGAGTAATATCTTCCTTTTTGAACAATCTCTGTGCCGGACAAAAGTAGGATCAGTAGATAAACCCACTTCGTCGCCAACAAAATAGACCTTGTCCAAGAATTTACGTGAATCAGTTATCGTGTAAAGAACTCCTATGCCTTCCCTTTCTTTCTTCCTTTGAACTTCATTTAGTGAAACAAATGAAAACCTTAATCAAGCGCCAGTCTCCATGCTTCTTGAATAACTGAAGAAAGCCAAAGGATATACCAGTACCAACCCCAGTGGTAACAACAAGCACGAGAATCTACCATGCTACTTCATGATAGAAAGCCCCGAAGTATCGCAACAAGAACTTTTTCTTCCAACCAATGTAAATCATCAAATCTTGAAAAAATTAGCAGGAGGCAGTCAGATGAACTTCGATAGAGATTTGTAGCTCACATTTAAATCCAGATGAACAAATTGCATTTTTTAAGCGTAAAGAAATCAAATATGAATGTTGTGATGCTCAAGAGATGTTTATATGACAACATAACGGTGACTATACCCGAATTAATCTGACAATTACCCCCGTTGCAGAACCGGGATACCAAAACTTTGTTGCTTTGAAAGGGAAGTATGATACCGTTAAGTTTTGCAAACCATGTTTCGACATCCACGCGATCATCAAAAGCTATAAGTCAGCAGCCACACTTACAAAAAAAGGGTATAAATGTAGAGATTTTCATTATTATTGAAATCAAATACTTCAACTCCCAGTACTATACAGAACAAATAACAGTGTGAAAGAATAATTTTGCTGACACAATGAAGAAACCCACCATCCCATGCAAGTAAACACTTATAATTTGGACAGAAAATAACACATTGCTACAATAAGTTGAGCAGTATAACTCTTGCAACTTATCACTTGGAGTCTGGCTTTGAGACAGCTCCGTCATCATCATCTTCAATATCCCAATTCAGATCCTCATCTTCATCTGCAGCACTCAGCCTCTTCCGCAGTTCAGCTCTATTGGGGCTCCCATTATTTCGTTCTTTCTTATCATCAACACCATCAAGATCCTCAATCTCATCCCACCCAAGGTCTTCCTCCTCAGGCAATGACGGCTGAGTCGACACAATTGACACATCACTATCTTTGCAAGAATCAACATTATCAACCTTCCCTTCTGAATCCACTTTCGCATCGGATACAGCTACCGACTCACCAACATTCACTTGAGAAACTTGCTCCTCTTTTTCACCACTTGTTTCTACAACACTTCCCTCATTCACATTACCCGCGTTGTGCTCAACAATCTTAGACCTCTCAACCTCTTCTTCATTGGTTCCACTCTCCTCCTTCACAACTTCGGGCACTTCTTTACTATCCAATTCCTTATTTTTCACCACAACGTCGGGCACTTCTTTACTACCCAATTCCTTATCTTCCACCATTTCTTCATTCCCTTTCGACAAACCATTAGTCTCTTCATCATCATCGTCCTCATCCTCGACATCCCAAGTCAATTCTTCATCAAAATCAGTTGAAATAGCTCGCTTAACAAGGTTAGCTCTCACATTCTCCTGTTGCTTAAGCTTATCCACCTTATAAAAATACCTAAACCAAAACGTCTCGTGATCAACTACATTCGGCACGACCCTATTATAAATCTCCTCCATGTACCCATTTTCTTCAACCAGGCTCTTAACTTCCTCACTCTTCTCATCCAACACAAACCCTAATTTCCACTTCTCGTAATCCTCCACGTCCTCTGATTCTTCACAGTAAGTATTCGGATCACTCTGAATTGAATGCAATTGGGCATTGAATCTACTGTACTTATTAGAGCTCGAGCTCTGATTACCATAACTAACCGAATCGGATTCAACATCAGATGGTGCGAGTAGGGTTTCCTTACCGTGTGATATGATCTCAGCCGTCGACTTCCAAACTCCGTCGATGGACGCCGGGAGATCCTTGACGACGTGGCCGGCGACCTCGCGAAACACTGCCGTTTCCTTGTGCAGACCCGATTGGAATTCCTTGAGATCCCGTTTGTAGGTCTCGATGACGGATTCGGATCGGGTGGCGATGGTCTTGATCAGACCTTCGAAGTTCCACCCACCGCCGCCGCCGGTGGGCGAATTCGGAGCGTCCTCATCGGAGTGGTCGTTGTCGTGTGGTTGAGGTGGGTTTGTGGGGGATTCGGGTGGCGAATTTTCATGGGTTTCGGGTACTGGAGGATCTGGGTCTTCTGAGAGAATGGATCTGAGGAAATTCATGGATATTGTGACGGAGAATTGGAGCAATGGGGTTCACTCTCTTCTGGGTGGGGAGAGAGAGGGAGAGAGTTGAAATAAGATCAACAGAAGCTATACGTAACGAAAAACAGTCTACGATACGCAAGGTGCGAAGTGTACACCACCTTTTGGGCTCATAAATTTGTTTGAACTTTAAGCCCACAATTAAGCCCATATTAAAGCCCTTAGCAAAGTCTAATCTCTTTTGGGCCTCTTTTCAATCTCAGTTGTGACAAAGTAGTATCACATTGGGCTTGGAGTCACTTTCTTTTCTTTATTTCCAGCGGTGAGGGTGTTCAGGCCGCCTTACGCACACCAGATTGCTCTCCATCCCAGTCCGTTCAAAAGTAAGCCGTTCACACACGGAAACTAGATTCACAAGAATTTTCTTGCGGGCTTTTGAGTATTTTACAGAGCCAGGGACGAAAGGTCAGAAATTAGCTTCACTGGGAGTCTAAGAGTTTGTTTGATAACACAGATTTAACAATTAAAACTGAATCAATTAAGTAATAAGTGATTAAGTAGGTTTGATAACCACATTTTATATTACTTAACAGATTAAGTGTCACTTAAAATGTAGACTAAAAAGTTGATAAAATTAAGTAGCTTTGAGCTACTTAATTCTGGCTGAATTTTTATGTGCTTACAATCAATCATCACACCGCCAACACCACTGCCACCACTGCGACCACAACCACCACAACTACCAAGTCACCCTCCACCGCCACGCCGCCGCTGCCACCATAATCATCACCATTGCATCACCGTCGCCGCCACCACAACCACTACCACTGCCACACCACCACCACTATCACCATTATTCATATACCACCGCCACTATTACCATGCCACCGCTATCACTCCACCACCGCTCTCACTACACCACCACTAGCCCACCACCGCCACTACCACCACTACACCACCAACATTGCACCACTATTAATCCACTACCACCATAACTCACCATTATTCCACCACCCTCATTACTTCGCTGCCACCGGTACACTGTCACCACTCCACCACTACCACAAATACATGATGACCACCGTCACCACTCCACCACTACCACAAATACATGATGACCATTAGTAAAATTAAGAGACAATTAGAACAAAAAAATCATTTTTTTAATTCAGTGCTTAATGTGTTTTATTAAACAGCTTTTCACCTTAAAAAATTTCAGCATTCAGTTTTTAGTACTTAATTTTTCAACATTCAGTTTTATCAAACAACCCCTAATTCTTTCACTATATTTTTCTGGTGGGACGACTGCACTCTGAATGAAAACAATGAGATTGCATTTTACTCACTTTTTGTTTCCCTGTGTAGTTAAATGCTCATGTTTGATCTCACGTTTGAATAAGTTTGGGTGAATAAGACATATGGTGATTTATGTTACGTCATGTATGTGGTGATAGCCTGATAGGCAAAGGTTTTTTTAAGTTCTGAAGTTAGAGCGGTGACTAAATTTATAGCTACACTTTTGATGTCATATTGTAGCATGATGTTGCTTGAGAAAGGATGTTAGTGAAAGCCTAACTTGCGCTTTTTAATTTTATGTCAATCGATGAACGTTAAATAAATTACATATACGGGAATAGGAAGTAATTTTATTCTAAGTTTATGATAACTCAATATGTCCGAGCTAGTTCAAACATTTTTTCGTACCCTAGAAATATTCATAAAGGTACAAAATTTGCACTAAAGAATACAGATTACATCTCATAGCCATAAAATTAAAGACTCAGTGTTAATGATAGGAAACTCTTAAAAGTCTCTCAATTAAATTAGAGAATCAGCTATATCAAATCAAAATCAACTACTACAAGAGAGTGGGAGGGGTTCCCTACGGCAAAAAAAATAAAATAAAATAAAAGAAGAAAGAAGGAAAAGAATTACCCAATCATAATTATGCAGAAATCATGATTTGACTTAAATAAGTAACTCGCTAAATAACAAATTAAAACACAAATAATATAGATAATCTGATGATCCCCTTAGCCATGTTGGTATAACAAACAACAGAACTCAAAATAAAATAAAAAAGATAAATAAATCTTCCCTCGTGTTCCAAAACGCCAAGTCGCACAAAGCACTAAAATCTTGTCCCCGTAATTCCAATATTCAACACCTAAAGTTTAAAAAAATCACATAACCCTCCTTCCCCCTCCCTCTTGTATCCCCAACTTAATGAAAGTAAATTTCTCCTTTCAATAACACAACATTTTGAATTAAATTGCATTTCTCAATTTTCTATTTCAACAACTTCTCTTAATCTCTTCTTAATCATTTTTTTCTCTTTTCTTAATTTCTTTCTTCTCTCCCAATAATTCCCACCTCTCAATCCCCAAAATACCCCTCAACCCCCTTCCCAATCCCACCTCTATTCTTCGAAAGTATGTTTGGATGAACGATACAGATCATAAGGGGCCCACAGATGATCAACGGTGCAGGGTTTTCTTGAATCCAACCTCAACCAAGGCTTCCCTTTTCCACTCCAATGGAGCAAACTGATGGGCCCAGGGTGCAAACTCCTGCATTTTCCTTCAATATTATCACCCCCTAAACCATGCTGGTTCCACCTGTGATCAATTGCCTTAATGTTTCCAGCCAAAACTAGCAGAAATGGTGGCAATGAACCCAGATGGTAAATCCTCTTTTGCTTTTGAACCACCATCCAATCCTCAACTTTCTGGGTGTACCCACCTTGTCTCCATTTATCCACATCCACCACCATTACCCCTGTGTTGAAGTAACATGGCTCTCTGTTCCCAAATGTGCCCGCCAGTTCCGGGTCGGACCAGAATGCGTCCGTGAAGTACCTGGCAGGGACGGACACAAGATTTTAATACAGAGCGAGGAATTCATACATCTAATAAAATTCTCATAATCTATTGTTCCTTTAGCAAAGAAAACAGGGGAATGAACCTCTATACAAAAAATGAGATAACATTCTTTACACCGCCAATGTAATACCTCTTTTTCCACCATCACTTTTGTGGGCCTCGTTGTGTATTAATTGTTGACCTGAATTGTTCATCTTGTATGGTCCGCAGATTACATAGAAAATCGATTTTTGTTTTGTAAAATGGACAGTCATAGATTTTAAAGTTAAACTATCCTGAACCATTCATTTCGCAAAACAGAATTCAAGATTTTATATTTCTATTGATGCCCGATCAACTTGGTTTTTTTCATGAATGCACTACTCTCAAATCAAAACAATAAACTCATGGTGGAAACTACATACGGCGGTGGTGGAAAAAGGGAATTTTACACCCGCGGTGATTATGTTAGGTCCCATAAAAAAGTTATTACCTGGTGAAATTTGCGTGGCAATACTCGGGTGCAGCCAATACTTTATCACCCAAATCCACTCCCCAAAGCTTAGCAATATCATCCACCATCACAATATCAGAATCCAAGTAAATCACCCTCTTAACCTCGACCGGAATTATATCAGCCAAATAAATCCTCGCATAATTCAACGGCTGGTCCAACGCTTGTCGTATCGATTTCGAAATCTTCCCCCTGACTCGGTTCGGATCGAACGGGTACACCCGAAAATTCAGGTAAGGGAAAGTGGCCTTGATGCTGGAATGTATCTCGGGTTCCAAACGTGTACAGAGGAAATGAAACATGACGTTTTCCGGGCACGTGGAGTGCTGTAGAATGGATAGCACGGCGGCCATGGTTCCTCGGAGGTAATTGGCGTCGAGGGTCATGGAGACGTGGATAGCGTCGGAGGCGGGTGACCCGCACGGGTCCCCGTTGCGAAAAGCAGGGGCTTCACGAAAGATGGGGACGTTCGGGGCGGGTTTTCGGATAATGCTGAGGCGGATACCGGTGGTGGTGGTGGTTAGGGAGGTGGTGGTGGTGGTTGTGGTGGTGAGGAGGAGGAGAGAGAGAGACAGGAGGCCGGGGAGGGGGAAAGGCGAGGGAGTCCTCTGGAAGGCCATCCTGCCCTTTGCATTTAGGTTAGAGAGAGAGAGAGAGAGAGAAAAGTGTTAAGGGGAAAGAAAAGGAGCAGCCATTGGAGGCTGGGGTTAGAGAGAGAATGAAATTTAGGGAGAGGTTAGGGGAGGAATTGAATGATGGTAAGAGAAACAGGGGAGAGAGAGAGAGAGAGAGAGAGAGAGAGAGAGAGAGAGAGAGAGAGAGAGAGAGAGAGAGAGATTATTGTGAGGAAGAGAAGAAATCTCGGACTAAATGGAAAAAGAGGGTCTTCTGTCCTTGGACCTCTGTTGAATTAGCCGAACGAGCCGAGGAATTAGTTGTTCGAGCTTTGGTTTGAAAATTTAACGTGTTCCTAAATCTTTAAGCTTTACTTGTTTATAAGACAAGTTGATATCGAACGAGCTTTATATATGTCTAGATTCATTAGAGCTAAAATTACCTCCTAATTTCATTTGCCAAAATCACCCATTAGCAAATGTCCATTTTAGCAAATGGAAAATCAAGCTTTAGTCTAGCTAGCAAAACATGAGGCGATCACGAGTAGTTTGAATTTTTTATACATTATACGTTGAACATGACAAGTTGTAGATTGTTTGAACTTGGTTTGAAAGCTTAACGAGCTTATAAAAAAATTTAAGCGTGATTTGATCATATAACAAACTGATCTTGAACGAGTTTTTAACGAACAAACACAACCTCAAACTCGGTGGCTTAAGTTCGTTTAGCCACCTGACTTTGGGAGCGAGGACCCTGTAGTGAGTAGAGGGTGTAGTGAGCTTGGCTTGGCCGTCCAATCGGCAATCGACGGTCTAGATCATCTTACGTATACGTACACTTTAAATTAACATTTTACGTATAATTTAGGGCCATTTATCCGAACCGTCAATCGCCGATCAGACGGACTGAGCTCACTATACTCATACTTATGTATTTTATCATCTCACATAGATTAAGTAATAACCGACACGTTTATGGTCTCACATAAGTACTCCTCCCGTCCCATATTACTGGTCCTATTTTAGTATTTGTGTCACTCGAAAAATTATTTATATGTTATAATCTATCTATGATTCCAACAATTTTGTTTAATTAAACTAATTGAGATCTATCAAACAAGATCTATATTGAACATAAAATACTTAATAAATTAAAAATTAGAGATAATTCTTTAAGACGTCCAAAAAAACGAAAGAGGATCAACAATTTGGGATGAGGGAGTACATGAATTTTTTTTATTTTTATTTTTTTGGTTTTTATAGCAAGTCATTGGGATTACTCAGCGGATATCACTTTTACGGCAATAAATCATGTTCATGCACTTTTACTGCAATAAAACATGTCCGTGCGCTTTTATGGGAATGTACTCAGTCATGCACTTTTACAGCAATAAAACTTCTTCAAGCATCCACTTTTACGGCAATAATACATGCTCAGTAGTCAGTACACAAAAGATTTTTATTTTGGGCAAAAGATAAGTAATTTTTTTTGACATTGAGATCACCTTCGTTTTATGAAAAGGATTCATTGCTTTCGAATGTTCCGGATATGCTACTTTAATTTGGATGATCATGAAAATAATTGAAGAATTAGGATTAATGTATAGTATTGTTTGCTTTTTATTGCCTGATCACCATTTTGTTCTCCTCAAACCGTTGCCAAGTGATCAACAAGCTAATTACCCGGTACACGTGGGATGGAGAAATTGTTTGTGTTGGAAAAAATTACAACGGCTTAGAATTTCAACAATTCCATTGATACAAACACAGAAATTAAAATTACAGAAATTGAAATAATAGATTATGTAAAAACAGGCAATCAAATATAGTCTTAAAAATCTTACCCTAAAATGGGCTTAAAAACGTCAAATGACTCAAATGTGGATGCTCATATTCCTAACTAAGAGAGCTAATTTGGCTAAAAAGTTAAAACCAGATTATTGGTTTTTTTAGGTACAAAAAACCACCCTCCTTTGGATTAAACGTACCCTCAAGTAAACCGGATTATACACGCCACGTGTCAAATGGATACTAATTCTAGCTAAAAGTTGTGAACTGCAATTTTACGATTTTGCCCTTGTTCATTTCAAGTGGGTTTTTTCTGTTGGTTATTGTAGTGGGCATTTCGGTAATTTTGTATGTCTCCCACCATTCTCCCCATGTGGGAGAATCCATAAACCACCTATTTAAGCCAAAGCAGATTATTGGATTATTGTGGAAAAAACCAAAAAACTAATAATCCGGATTAAACTTTTAGGCCAAACCTCTGCGTTAGTTTATTCCTCACGTGGGTCCCTTCCCCTCCTCCTCCTTCCCCTAGATATAGATTATAGTAAAGAGTAGTGTAAGTTTTTCCAACACTTGAGTATTTGACAAGAAAATAAGAGATTGATGATATCCGATTCTGAGATTTTATTTTATTTTCCTTTCCTCTCTTTACTTTTCTATGAAAGCCCTGTAGCCTGTAGGGCACTACTTCATTAATCTTAACGTAGCTTTTGATTAGCTCAAACGGTAGAGCTCTTGGATGCCCCACACTGCATTCCTAGATCGAGTCTCATTCCCCCCATATAATAGATTAGGAACGACGAAAGACAAAAAAAAAAAAAAAAAGAAAAGAAAAAGAGGAAAAAATAATTACACAAAATGGGAGGGGTTTATAATATGAAAAAACAAAGAAAAATAAGGGGTTCATTGGTTCCGGATCTGGGTTCGGTTAATTAGAATGCACCGGGGCATTGAGAGAAGCGGGTTTGGGAGATCCATTGGGTTTAAAATTCAAAAAAAACCCCATACTTTGAAATTATTAATGAATAATGGTAGAACCTGATTTGTTCAACAAAGAGGAAATCGAAAGAAGGGCAAACCCAGATTTGTTCAACAAAGAGGAATTTGAAGTCCTCGACTCCTCTATTTGGCCAACGGAACCTTCTGGTAAGCTCTTCGTGGAGTCGTCGTTGTGGACTAAGAAGTATGGCGGAGAACAACCACTTGGGTTTGGCGAGGAAGGTGTTGCCGGTTTTCACATATGGTGGAGACCACATAGGGTAAAGGGGAAAATTTAGGAAAAAAACCTATAGTTTTACCCTATCTAACGTTTTATCCCTCCAAATTTTACCCTCTAACGTTTTTATCCCTCCATCCAAGTCCATCTCAGTGTTTTCCGTTAACAAAGTAACAGATTGAGACGGCAGGAGTGAAATTGATAACGGAATGATAGTTTAGGAGGGAAATTGATAATTTTTAAAGTTTGGGAGGTGATGAAACATTGAAGTCAAAGTATGGGGGGTTTTTTGAATTTTTCCCAGACGGATTTGTAAATCTTCTTCGTTAATTCGTTAGGGTTTAGGGTTTCTCAGTGTGTCGAGCGGAGATTTCGTGAGAGAGAGATGAGAGAGTTGCAGGTATCGTTGAATCAAACGCAGAAAATTAGACTGCAGAGAGCTCTGGAAAAGATCGAGTCTTTCTCCTCAAAGTCCAACCCTAATGCCTCCGTCACCGTCGCCGATACTATCCCTGTCAACTTTGAAGACGGCGTCCTCAAGTCTCTCTCTCTCTCTCTCACTCACACACACACACGCACGCACGCACGCACGCACTATTTCATGCGTCATTTGAACTTGTGAAAGTCACCTTCGAGTTTGTGGATTTCGAAATGTCATTCGATTTGCTTTGCTTATTCTTTTTTGTTGTTTGTTTGTTTTTTTTTAAATTCTATCATGCAAAAGTACATGCTTATTTTCGTCTTTGATTGGGTTGGATGAAGGGGACATGGAACCTCAGAACTCGACGGCGAAGTTGTTGCGACCCTCTGTGGGGTGGTTGAACGTGTTAACAAACTCGTCTATGTTCGCACTTTGAGGGCCAGGTATTTGGAACTTCAAGCCTCGTTTTCTTTCGTTTATTTTTAATAATGAGATGATGATTGCAAAACTTGATATGCTGGAATACAAATGATTTTAGGTACAAGCCTGAAATTGGGGACATCATCGTAGGCCGTGTTATTGAGGTATAAAACCCAAAAGACTAACTTTCTCTTGTAGATCGATGTGGGTGGAATTGATTTGTTTTCAATAGATGATCAATTGACATGTAATTCAATCTCAAATTTGTTGGGGTAGAAAAAAGTGCTTTGGATTCTTGTTACCGATGCCCTATACTATTCCATTGTGAAGTGCTAAAAGCTAGCCGATTTTAAAATTTTCATTCCATAATTTCCATCTTAGTCAATCTGTCTAGTCAGTGAGTTAATGGTTGGCCATGTCGATGTTTAGGTTGCTCCAAAGCGCTGGAGATTGGAGATAAATTTTAGCCAAGATGCAGTATTAATGCTTTCTTCAATGAACTTACCTGATGGCATCCAGGTATTTGTGTTTCCTGATGCTGCATAATACTTCTGTGGCCCTTTGAGAGATTTTTTTTCCTTCACTTGTTTCTGTTTCTGCACCATTTTCGTTATTTTGCTTGTTCTGTTTGCATGACGTTATTCTTCTACAACCACCCTTACTTGTTTTATGTAGTTAAGAACAACTTTTTTTGTTGAATGCAATGCATAATGACACGTTTATCCATGTAAATGGTAGTTACACAGGAACTATGTATCTTGCTTTTTGTTCATCTAAGTTT
The DNA here is from genome assembly GCA_963854785.1 of Vaccinium vitis-idaea. NCBI lineage: Eukaryota > Viridiplantae > Streptophyta > Magnoliopsida > Ericales > Ericaceae > Vaccinium > Vaccinium vitis-idaea. The sequence continues at coordinate 2,600,109 of OY978216.1, read as the reverse complement.
AAGTGGGTTCTTATTGAGAAATATGTCGGGAAAACTGCACATCATGTTTTTTTAGAGATGCTCTTGTGAGCTGTGTGAACGTATTGAAAAACTGATGCCCCTTCCCCTACCATGTTCCTTTGCTTTAATTAAGCATCAATCCCATAGTCGAATGACACTAATGTAGATGCTAGTCTGATGCCATTGAAGCCAATTACCTATTGCTTCAATTAAGTATCGAATTTGCCATCAGGGTAAACTTTCTTCTCTGATTAGCTGCCCCTCAAAAAATGCGAATGTTAAATTCATGTCTGTGGCTGTAAATGTGGAGTACTTCTTGTTATTTGTTCCTCCTAAAACATGGAGCTAGTTGATGCATTCTTTCTTTGAGTGACTTACGGTGCTTACTCGATATTTGTTCTTTCAATTACTAGAGGCGGCGAACAGCAGTTGATGAACTCAACATGCGCAGCATTTTCGAAGAAAACGATGTTGTTTGTGTAAGTTCACTCATTCTCTGCATTCCTTGAGAACTTGAAATGGTTGTAGCCAATCTGCTTTGGCTCTATATTGAGTAGGTTCTGTTTTGCCTGACAAGAAGCAATGTTGCACTTCAAATAGCAATGTTGCACTTCAAATTGCATGAGGCCCAAGTACATTGGAACTTGCAATTGACCATCATATGACATCATGTGCTGAACTATTATGTTCTGCCATTGATTATGGAGTTATTTTTAGTTTTCCCTAAAAAGGATATTAACAATACGAAATCTATGCTGCACTTCCTCTATCAGGCCGAAGTTCGTGGTTTCCAGCATGATGGAAGCCTGCACCTGCAAGCAAGAAGCCAGAAGTATGGAAAGGTGTGTCTTGAAATGAGTATTGGTGTGACGATCTTGTCTGCATTTCGCATATTCAACATTTAACCAACTTTTGGTCTGTGTCTATGGCATGGTAACTCGAATTCACCTTTGTAGTTTCCATTGACAAAGTTGTGTTTCAAAGACGAACTAGGGTAAAATCTTAAGATAAGTAAAATAATCATCTGTGAACAGAACCAAGTTATCATCAGTATCATATTATAATTTGGAGTTCATATTTTTTCCCTTCTAACTTCTCTTGAAGAATTCTAAACGCTATTCATCTTCTAACCTTGGTTTAGTTAGACCAAAGAAAAAGGCTCTTGACAGATGATATTTTTGGGAGCATCCTGTTAATTTGACGTCCAGACTCCAGACTTGCATTTCCATCACCAGTGTTACTATATTCTAATTCCTGTCGTTAGACTGTGTTCTGATGCATTCCATTATTGCAGCTTGAAAGAGGACAATTGCTCACGGTCTCTCCTTATCTAGTCAAGAGGCGGAAGCAGCATTTCCACCACATAGAACAATACGGTATTGACCTGATACTTGGATGTAATGGATTCATCTGGGTTGGGGAACATGTTAAAGCTAGAGATGATATGATAGTAGAGGATCAAGTGAGTACATCTGAGCAGCAGAATGCCACACCCAATAGATATCCAGCGAGTATTGAAGAACAAGAACGAACTTACACGCCACTGGAGACCAGGCAAAATATATGCAGGACTGCAAATGCTGTTCGTGTCTTGTCTACTTTAGGCTTTAGTATTAATGTAGAAGTGATCATGGAGATGGTTAATTTGAGCAGCTCATTAAATCTAGATATACATGAGATGCTTGGGGCAGAATTCTGTGTTCTGGTTGCCGAGGGAGAGGCTGAACGACGTAGCTTGAAGAAAAAGAAGGGGTAATTCCTGTGTCTATTTTATTTTATTAGATTTTGTTCTTTGAGAAGGATATTGATCGTGTACTTGTTGTTTGTCCAATTTTGAGAGCATTATTTATTTCTGACAAATTTATGGGTAGGAGAGGTTATTGCCCTACCATACAGATTGCAAAAACACTAATCGATCCAATTGAATACAAGCTCTTATTGAAACCTCTTGTGGGATGTCGTTAAAAAAAAAGAAAACAAAACCTGTTGTGGGTTTTCGGACACAAATTCCATGTAACTTCTTTGTTTTCTCTGTCCTTGATATATCTACCATCAATTTCCATTGAGTCTAGGGCTCTGTTTTCCCGAACATGACCAAACGGGCTACAACAACATTAATCTCGTTGTCCCGTATTTTCCAGAAATTAAATGATCCAGTTATGGAAGCCCTGCATAGAAATCAACCCAGAAATCCTCCTTCGGCCCTTGCCTTGCACTCATCATTCCAGCAGCCTTTAAGCAAAAGACGGAAAAATTTTCCTAAAAATGTACAAAAAGAGGGAAAAGCTAACACACGTGTCAGAGAGAGAGAGAGAGAGAGAGAGAGAGAGAGAGAGAGTATTGACTGTAGATTTTGATTACATTGTCATTACATATTAGTATAAAGAGACTAGAAGCTGGACAAAACAAAACAAAACAGTTCAACTCGGTATCCCAGACAAGTATATCATCATCAAGGAAGCAAGGTTGTGACTTGAATGCTAAAGCTCATCTTTCGCTGGTGTTTGAAAACATTGTTCATCCCAAAAGATGGGAAACTTCAAATTGGCAGCAGTGTGAGGCATGAACCAGTCGCCGTATATGAATCTGACAAAGCAGAAATCAGCAGTGAAATTAGTTGAGCAGCAAAACATGATACAGTATATCACAAAGTTCCAGTAATTGATTGTCATGGACAACATAAGATTTTGTTCAATAAGTTCTTCATGCAGAAAGAGTGCTTCAATGAGCGATTGTCATCATCAGTACTCATTGCACCATAATTTCCTACCCTTTTGACCAACAACGAATCATTCACAGATAGAAACATTGGTCTTCCGATCGCAAAAAGGAAAATTCCTGCAGTTTTGCTGGTTGTGGGGAGATTATAGAATAACAAAGCCTCCCTGGGCTTCATTGGATACAAAAGTACGGCGTGTGAGCAGTAGAGCATTGGAGATGATCCCCTCCACCACAAGTTGAAGTTTTCAAGAGACCCAACTTATGGTGGCATGTAAGAAGATTGCTAGAGAAGCAGAATTAGAGCTTGGGATTCTTCGCAGGTGGACACTTAATCTTGCGGTGAAGCTATGCTCTGTGTTTCCAGTAAGTAACACAATAAGCAAAAGAGTTCCTATTTTTCCCTTGGCCTTCTAGTTTATCTTTATCAATAGTTCATATGAATGATGACTTGATCTCCTGGCCATTTTACAAGCATCTTCGTACTGGCTTGCGATTAAAAGATAAGAGGAGGGTGCTTTATACAACCATAACAAATGAAATGGTAATCCGAAACATACAAGATGATGAAAGAAGAGGATATCTTACGCTTTGATTGGAGGACGTGATATAATGACTAGAAAGTGCAAGTCCTCATCTTGATTTGTATTCCAGACCTGTTGGGATATAGCAATTGCAAACGCTTAACAAGTAGCAGTTCAAAAATAAAAATAAAAATGCTTAACATGTAATTCGCAAATCTTTGGAGAAACACTTTCCACATGAAAAGAACGGTATTATCTTTTGTGATTTTCTCTTTTCTCCTTCATACATGCAGACGTACACTTTTCCATTTCATTACATTGATTGAGGCCCATTCTTTGTCTCCTTAAATTCTGTACAAAACTTATTTTCCTTAGTTTTTCTGCTATTGTTCTTTTTCACGAGAACACGGGTAAGACTTAAGAGCAGCACCTGTTGTTAATAATGCATGAAGTCAGGCATGCCTCTACGACAAGAACTACAACTAGGTGTATTCAGCCACCAGCGGCCTCAGTTCCATTTTCTTGGACTATCATTCAGATTCAATTCTTCCCCATCCAACCACTCTCTAGTCCTGTGAAACTGAAAATGGCTCAGATTTTTGCATAACTCTAAAGAACAGTTCCTTTTCAACTCCACTAAGGCTTAAAAGTGCAAGATAAGACAACGCAACTTCAATCAGCAATTAGAGGAACCTCAACAAAAGCACATCAATGAGGTATTTATAAGGATAACATTTAACTTATTGTTTAAACATCAAGGCTTAATTATTTATATTGATAGCTTCTTTTGCTTCGCTAAAAGTTGCTCTCATTTTACATCATTCAGCAAAAAGATTGAAAACAAGTAACCATACCAACCCTACTGAATTGGCAAAAAGAGTGAAAACAAGGAATCATACCAACCCTGCTGAATCGCTATCGACTCCTTGACAAATTAAAAGCACACATTTCTGAAGGGAATAGAGATCTACCTGGTGAGCATCGTTAACAGGGATATGAAATGTGCTATTGGCGAAGAAAGGGAATTCTTGTGGCTGTCCAGGGTATTCTAGATGTGAATTTGAGGCGAGATAGAGAGTACCATTTCCCTTTAAGACAACAAAAACTTCTTCACAAGAGTGCCTGTGGATAGGCGTGCCTGATCCTGGAGCAATTGTTTCAAGCCATACCTCAACCTGCAAAGAAAAATTGCACTCTGCAGTCTATCAAAAAGTAACCTAATTTTATTTCACTTCTCACATCCTCTTATACCTTACTCTTAATGGTAGGTGCACCTCAAAAATCACAGCTATAAGCATGCAACTCATTTCTTAGCTTTGTCAGAATGTTATGAAGGGACAGAGAAGAAGGCAACGGTGTTGCACGATTAAACAGTCCTTACACAACTACACTGCTGAAGTTTCTGTATTAATTCTGTTCGCACGGCGAATAGAATGTCAAACATAAATAACCACTGCGCTTGAGAGACTGCTTTTCGTACCTCTTTCATCCCATGTAAGAGAGAACCCGCAATAGTAATGTGAGACAAAGCAGGTATTCCATAGTTATCCTGTGGAAGCTCGCCAATACTCTTCACCAAAGGCACTCCTGCATCATAAAGAATGAAAATTCACCCCCTCTACCATAAAGCAGTTGAAAATATATATCTGTGTTTGTGACACCCCTGCTGTCCCACATCAAGAATTCACAGGAAAATCAATTGGAAAATAAGGGAACCCGTCCAGCTACTGTATAACTTGAAGTTAGCCTTTTGAGCCACGTGGTTAGGCTAAAAGTTAGCAAGTCAGCTGGGGCGGGTCATTACAGTGTTTCCATCATTTGCTTTTTAGCGAGTTAGAGAGTAGTTTTTAGAATTGATTTTCCATAATCATTGCAGTGGGAACGAATCTGTCTTACGTCCGCTTTTCTCCGCCTGCAACCCAAGAAGTTGGCTTTGCCAACACAACATTAGGGCCGTCCCCTTCATTCTATGCTGACCCCTGCCCGGGCTGGCTTATTGGGAAGCCCGTTCCAACCGCGCTCACGGCCCTGCTGGCCTGCCAGCGGTAGTGGGAATTCTCCCGTTCCCTAGTCAAAGACTTGGTTGGATGCGGGATCTACTCCACGAGGAGCGGTACGGACATAGATGATATCATCACGACCTCTCTTTTCGTACCGCTAGGGATGCTTAATGCCACTTCGCCAACTAGCGTTACCCGCGCTTTCGTCTCTCTCAGCGTGGTTGACACTGGGTGTTTCCGAGCAGCGAGGCTTACACCCATTCACATTAGTTCATCCAAAGTTCCTTACCCTTATGCACGAATTATTGAATAAGCCATCTTCCTATCAAGGTTAAGGAGTCAACTGAGCATCTCAGCGACGGGATCGCCCCTTGATCATTTTTCATGCACTTTTCAAGTTCTAATTCTATGATTTCGTCATTTTTCGTATCACAGTGACACATAAAGACAGTAGACATATGATCAAACAGAAGATGAGGAGTCTTGGAAGTTAGAACATAAAACCCCACAGGTACAAAATCTATGGAAATACGGAAAATTCGAAATCACGTATCAAAATCAACCATATTTCAAGTGGAGTATCGACGCCGATATCGAAAATTCCATCAAAGGGGGCCTTTTGTAATCCTTTTGCTAATTCAGGAAACTGGGATTAACCGATTCTAATTTCCAAGAAAGTCAAAATTAAGATGATACGCAAGCACAAGAAAACGAATTAAGTCAAACAAAAGAGAACGCATGAGAGCAGATAATTTGAGAGAACTCACCGTCCGATGGTTGACAGTTTGAAGCTTCGGATTTTAGACAGAACAGAAGAAGCGTTAGAGCCAAGACCATGACTGATGATTCTACTCCCACTCTCTCTCTCTCTCTCTCTCTCAAGCGAGCGAATTCAGTGTCTGACCAATTCGCGGGGAAAAAGGGAATTTATTTGTGTACCGCAAATGTACACCGGGTGGAATCCATCTCGGGGTCTCTCGTGCAAGTGTGAGTGTAAATGTAAATTATCGGAACCGTTCAATTTATTTTAAACATGTTTATTCGGGTTATTAAAAAAACAACTAATTCAGAAATTCGTAAGGTCTTAATCGATTTTTATTCCTCAATTTATCGGAAAAAAACTAAATGCATCGATCAAACCTTTACTAATAATGATCTGATTCTTTACAAGGGCCCATAAAATAATATTTTGAGTAAACTTAACGGGTTTGATCATTAGTATGAAATCCCGATATGGATCCTATACAAGGTGCTGTAAATTTAATGATGTACAATGCTCTATCCAAAGCGCGGCGATTGCGAGATTGGTGTTAAATTTTAGCCAGGATGTATGTATTGTAAAATCCATGCCCCTTCCCCTTGTTGCCTTCACTTAAGCATCAGTGCCGCATTCGAATGACACTAATGTAGACATACGCTAAGGGAACACAACAAGGTTACAGAAAAACTTGCAAATATGGGAGCAAACCAAGATGACAAAATAGTGTCTCACATTACCCTGCCGGATCCAGTCATTCCCCTCCTTGAGGCGGATATGAGAATGGCACTAATACAGGACGTCTCGTTACAAGATTTGTTGGGTTGGGCCCAAAGCTATTTTTTCAAACGAGTCCCTCAAATCTACCATCAATTTCCATTGAGTCTATGGCTCTGTTAGACTTGGCTAACAACACACCCCTAATCCAATGATCTTGTTGTTCCTGTCCAGAAATTAAACGAGTCTATGGTTGCTCTGTTGAGAAAACAACACTGGAATCCTGAATCCTCCTTCATCCCTGGGCCTTGGCATGTGCACACTCAATCTGTAGATTTTGGTTGCCTCGTCATTACATTACAGAAAAGAGCCTCAGCTTATGCACGTTTACCAAATTTGTCCAATGTCAGCGAAATGCGATAGCATCACTTTATCGTCCTCCATCCAACATGGAAGTTATAACCACGTACATTGGTGACAAATATACAGACCAACTACCAACTAAAGCTACCACAGAAACAAACTGCAGTTACACTTGATACTTTTAAGTATGAAGCCACAAGAAGGACAAAACAAAACCATTCAAAACCGTATCCAAGAACATCATATGATCACGGAAGCAAGGTTGTGACTTGAATGGTAAAGCTCATCTTTGGCAAGTGTTTGAAGACATATATGGCTCATCCCAAAAGATGGGAAACGCCAATTTGGCAGCAACATGTGGCATGAACCAGTCGTCGTACAAGAATCTGAAAAGTAAAAATCAGCAGTGAAATTATATCACAAAGTTCCAGCAATAGATTTTCATGGACAATATAAGATTCTGTTCAATAAGTTCACTCTGAAAGAGTCCTTCCATTATTGATTGCACCATTATTTCCTACCATTGTCATTATCCTTTTGACCAACGTCAAATGATTGATGGGGTTGTAATTTTAGTCTTCTGAAACACAAAAAGAAAAATTCCTGCAGTTGTGATGGTTGTGGTGAAAGAGCCTAACATACCCTCCCGGGCTTCATTGGATACAAAAGTAGGGTGTACATGTGAGCAACTAACATTGGAGATGATCCCCTCCACCACAAGTTGCAGTTTTCAAGAGAACCACCTTATGGTGGCAATGTAAGAAGATTGCATAATTAGAAAACGTAGTTCTTTGAAGCTGGACAGTTGATCTTACGGCAAAGTTAAGCTCTGTGATTCAGGTGAGTAACATATTATGCAAAAAAGTTCCTTTTTTATTTTCCTTGACCTTCTAGTTGATAATCAATGGTTAATAAGAATAATGACTTGGTCTCCTGGCCATTTCCCAAGCATTTTAGTACTATCTTGTGATTAACAAATGAGAAAAAGATAAAGGGAGGATATACTGCAGTATACAACCATAACAAATGATATGGCAAATCCGTAACATGCAAGAAGAGGAAAGAAAAGTATGTCTTACACTTCGAATGGAGGGCGTGATATAGCGACTAGAAGTTGCAAGTCCTCATCTTGATTTGTATTCCAGACCTGTTGAGAGATAGAAGTTGCGAATGCTTAACAAGTACCAGAGGTCCAGATGTAATCAGCAAATACCTGGAGAAACTCTTTCCTCATGAAAAGAATGGTACTAGGAAACTAATAGATTCTGTGATTTTATCTTTACTCCTTCATTCATCCATTGTTTTCTTTTTCACTTCATTCCATGCATTGAGGCCCATTTTTTGTCCCCTGAAATTCTGTAGAAAACTTATTTACCTTACTTTTTCTGCTATTTTGCTCCTTTTCACTAGAACATGGGTTAGAGCAGCAGCTTTTGTAAATAATGCATAAAGTCAGGCATGTCTCTAATCTTAACCTCAGAGAAGTTGGCACCCTTTATTAACAGGAACTACAACTAGGTGTATTCAGCCACAGGCTGCATAAGTTTTCATTCCACACAGGCCTTTCTCTGAATATCATTCGGATTCAATTCTTCCCCATCCAATCACCCTATAGTCCTGTGAAACTGAATGGGTACCCGTTTCTGGAAGTATTTTGTACGTGTAAATAGATCTCTTGAATTGCTATACATTGACTGCTTGAGAAATGAATACAAGCACATATTTCTGCAGGGAAGAGAGATCTACCTGGTGAGCTTCATTAACAGGGGCATGAAATGTGCTATTAGTGAAGATAGGGAATTCTTGTGGCTGTCCAGGGTATTCTAGATGTGAATTCGGGGCGAGATAGAGAGTACCACTTCCCTTTAAGACAACAAAAACTTCTTCACAAGAGTGCCTGTTAATAGGAGTGCGCCATCCTGGGGCCAATGTCTGAAGCCATAGCTCAACCTGCCAAGCAAAATCACACTCTTCAGTCCCCTAACAAAAAGTACCCTAATTTTATGCCAATTAAACAGTCGTTACAAGACTACACAGCTTAAGTTTCTGATTAATTCTGTTCGCACAGCGAATAGAACTTCAAACATAAATAACCACTGCGCTTGAGAGAGAGCTTTTCATACCTCCTTCATGCCATGCAAGAATGAACCAGCAATAGTAATGTGAGACAAACCAGGACTTCCATAGTTATCCTGTGGAAGCTCGCTAATATTCTTCACCAAACGTAATCCTGCGTGTTGTTCTCTTCCTGGAAGGAAAAAAATCAAATGTTTTTTTCGAAGAATTCAGGAACTACAAGCCAATAAGTGCACGGAAATTGGGACAAAACAGTACCCAAAAAAATTACAACTAGCAATTAAAAAATATGAACTAGAAAGATGCCCAAAATTCAGATTCCAGAATTTTGAGCACTATAGCTCTGGTAAGCTAGAACATGTTGGAAAAAAGGTTTTAGGACATGTATTTAGCTTGTTGAAAACCGTTAAGGAGTAAAGAGAAATTGACTCCCTTGATTTCCATTTAATATTTGGTTAAAGAGAAAGTTAATAAAGATTAATATTTTCATGGACTTCATTTTTTTGATTTTTTTTTTTTTATCGCAAAAAGAAATATTATAGATGAAAACTCGATAAGGGTACATCGAGAAAGGGGGAAGACATCCAACCGAGGTTGAATGAAAAGAAAACGAACAAAGCAAAGGACCAAAAAAAACAGCCAAAAAACACCCGAAGCCTCCAAACCTAAAACAAACCATAAAAAGCCAAAAACGGCACCAGCCTAAAACAAACCACACCCTAAGGAAACGACAAAAACCCAGAAGTCAAAAGCAGCCCTAGCCATGCCGAGACACCACGCAACCCACCAACAAGAAGCTAAAGGGAACACGAACACCCAAAAGAAAACCTCTCAAAACTAAGCCAAAGAGAGAGTTTTTTTGAGGTCAGCTTCAATCATTTCCTTTAAGATTGCCTCATCTCCCGGAAGAAGGTGAACATTTAGGATTTTCTCCGTGACTTTAGAGGCTAGGATTTGCTCCTCCACCCTTTTCTCGAAGCTACCAACTTCCTCTTGAGTCAAATGCATGGAAAGAGATTGACTGCTTCTTCTAAAATTCTTCGGACCCAGCTTCAAAGGATTAAATCTCCCCAAGGGGATAGATTTCCTGCGAGCTCCTTGTTTGGTGCATTTTTTCTTCTTGTGACGTTTGAGTTCCACATACTTGATAAGAGGATCGACAGAGATAAGATCGATGCAGTCATCATCAACCTCCAACACCTCTAAAGGATCTGCCATATCCACCATAGAATTAGGCACCTCTTCCTTAAATTCATCCACATCATCACAGTCAATAGCAGGAGACTCTTCCCCCCATCTAAATCCTTAACCAATTTGGGAGAATTACACTCGATTCCTGTAACTATCCGGCCTTGAAAGGATTGAGCAATGGATTCCATCACTAGCGAATCTAAACCCACCAACGAATCTAAACCGTGAAGAGAGTTTGAGATAAATTCAATATTGCCCTCATTGACCTCCATTAACCCGCAAGATCTACCTATAACCTCATTTGTTTCTTCAAACTGCATCTCAGCTACTATTGGGGCTTGCGAAAGTTGATCCTCTAATGCATGTTTAGATTCTTTCCCAATTAGGTCCAGCATATTATTCTTGTTAGCATCCACCTCAACCTTATTACTCTCCATGTCATCATTATGCTGCTCCACAATAGCAGCTTCATCGTCAACAACTTCTTCTATAGCAAAAAGATCTGGAGCATTTGATTTCACCACCCTGAAGGAACATTCTTCTTGAATTCTAACATTGAAAATTTTTCCTTCAACCAATAACTCAATCACACCTTCAATCTTTTGAGATTGTTCTGTTGCTATCAATATAGTGGCTTTATCATAAGCTTTATCTCATTGACTTCATTTTTTTGATGGATTAGTTATTTGCATGGATTTGCGTTTACTCGTTGACACTTGTACGGATGAAAAGTTTTGTCTCTTCCATTTGTGATTATTCGGAATAGTCACGAATACTTCTGTATATATGTGCTTCCATCATTTGTTTTTTAGTGAGTTAGAATAGTTTTTGGGATTTATTTTCCATAATCATTTGAGTCTTGAGTCATCATATGAGGGCAAACAAAACTGAGTAGTGCTACTTCGGTGGGATTTCATTAATCGTTGTATACTAGAAAATTGACATATAAAGATTCGTAAGCACTGTAGAGCGGACGATTCTGTCTTACGAACATAATGTCAATGTTATTACCCTTGATCATTTTCACGCAGTTTTCAGATTCTATCTATTTATTTTTTGCCGATTATGATTTCATTGTTTTAGTATCACAACGTACACAAAAATACACATGTTTTCTAACAGAACATGAGGACACTTGGAAGTTGGAACATAAACTACATATTTATGGTAACTTCGAAATCACATATTTCCAAATCGAGAACAGAGAATGAAAGCAGAAAATGTGAGAGAAGTTACCATGAGTTGAACAGTGTGAAGCTTCGGCCTTGAGACAGAACAGAAGCGTTAGTGAGAAGAAGATGACCGATTGCACTCCCATTCTCTCTCTACACAAAATTAATCCCACGAGCTCGTACGCTACACAAAAAATAATCATGTATGGGTCCCCACCAGATATTGTTCCTTTGTTTTGTTGGTTACTAGTTGCTAGCCTGCTATCATCCTTGTCGGATCCAGACGGAATTTTTTTCATTCATAAGAAGCATATAGGAAATTTGTGCTACTAGGCAATTTGGTCTAATCTGAGTAAACTATAGGAAAATTTCCCTCGTTCCTTTGTTGTTGGTTGCCAGTACTTGCTTGCATGCTATCGTAACGAATCTAGACTGAACAATTGGCATTTATGAGAAGCACATAGACCGTCAATTCTAGACTTCAACTATAATATAGAACCGGAGAAGTTCTTACTGGCGTGGACAAATTTTGAAACTTCATCACAAAAAGTAGTTGTCGCAATTATCCCCCACAAAAAAAATAAAGTTTCTACACGTACTTTTAAGTGCCACTAAATATTGGACATAATGGTGGTAAACTAAAAACCACTACTCCACCCTCCAAAAAATATGTAAAACACATGGGTGTTTGCCATCCCTCTAATTATCCTCTCCTTGATTAGAAACTGTCAACCTGTTCCTCGAGTTTACCCTTCCAATCCTTTTACAGTTTTACTGTCCTAGTAGCTAGTTAATAAGATACTTACCACAATAATTTTAATGTGACTTGGTCTACTTGAAGCCAACTAATCTAATCAATGTCAACTACCATGACTGTTAATTTACAAATTTGATAATTGTGACATCTTGATTGATTCAAATGGATCAATCAATCCTCAGCGATCACTATCAACCAACAACACTGTCCACTAATTATGTGACATTGATAAATTAAATTGGTCAATCACTTTGGTTACTCTTCACTAATTATGTGATTGCTTTAGCAACTAATTCACTTTAGTCAATTGTATCGATTCTCAATGATTATTGTCTATCACTTGTTAAGTATTTTAATTAATTGAATAATATAATTTCGTTAAATACATAAATAATTCAATTGAAGGTCCCATTGAATAATCTTTATTAATCATTGGTTTAGTCTTTTTCATTGAATCTTATTATAACAATGAACTTGTAATAAATATTAGGTGAATTGGTAAGCATGAAAACAATAAATTACTAGTACATTTTTATTACAAGAATACTTACGAACTGATACTTACTTAAAAGTAAGAAACAGATTATTATTATTATTTTTTGGCATTATTTCGATTAAGACAATTTTTGGGTACAAATAATTGTTCTAATAATTCTTTATTCACAAATTAAAATTTTAAACTAAGTTAATATTCTCATCCCACTTTTTTGGGTGGTCACAGTACCAGGGCTTACTAAAAAGATAGAAGAATAGAGTGTATATAACTTATTAAAGTGGTTTCAGTTGATAAATTTCCAAAATCTAAAATAGTAATACAGTAACAAAGTAGTAACCTATAAATGGTATATAAAACCAATTTGCGTAGTCATGTATTTGTAGAAAGTGTAATCATAATAAATGATATGTAAACCCAATTTGTGTCGTAGGTAAAATTGCAATACTTAGCGAAAAATTCATTCAACCATCTCGTTTTTAACAAATTCATCTTACTTTCTGTGGATTGTTTTGATCAGTAATTGTTATGATTTACCTTATTTTTCAATCTAAGAAGCCATCCAAAATTCACTGTATGGGCTAGGTAGAAAATTCTTAGTATAAACAGAACCGCAGCTCATGCATGTTTATTTTTTTTAAATCTGGTTTTCCAAATTTGTTCAATGTCAGCATTCTGCAATAGCATCACTTCATCGTCCACCAGGATTCCACCCCATATGGAAAGTAACCATGTACAATATAGAAACCAACTACCAACTTTTTCTGGTTACACTTGATAGTATCAAAAGAAAAAAATAAGAAGAAGAAGAACAACAACAAAATAAAACATTCAATACCGATCACCTTCTGTGGGTGTTTGAAAACATTGCTTTAAGCAAGGATGTGACTTAAATGCTAGAGTTCATCTTTAGGTGTTTGAAAACAATGTTCATCCCAATAATAGGGAAACTTCAAATTGGCAGCTATGTGAGGCATGAACCAGTCGTCGTATATGAATCTGAAAATAAAAAAAACAGCAGTGAGATCATATGAGCGAAACATGATTACATCACAGTAATAGGTAGTCACAGAGAAGATAAGACTTTTGTTCAGTAAATTATTCATGCAGACGAAGTCCTTCAATGATCAATTGTTATCAGTAGACTCATTGCACCATAATCATCGTCCTTTTTGACCGACATTGAATGACAGATGCGTTGTATCTTTGGTATTCCGAATAAAAAATGAAAAATTCCTACAGCTGTGATGGTTGTGGATGAGATTATAGCCCAACAGAGCCACCCTAGACTTAATTGGATTACCAACGTACTGCGTGCAAACATTATCGTTGGACATGATCCTCTCCACCACAATTTCCAATTTTCCAGAAAACCACCTTATAGTGGTATACTGGTATGTAAGAAGATTGCATGAGAACCAGAATTAGAGAATGTAGTTCTTCGCAGCTGGACAGTTAATCTTTCAGAAAAGTAAAGCACTGTGATTCAAGTGAGTAACATAACATGCAAAAAGGTTCCCTAGTTTTCCTAGACCATTTCGTTTATTAATGGTTAATGAGAATGTAGTTCTTTGTTGGCTTCATCATCTTGGATACTGTATACAAACCATAAGAAATGTAATGGCAAGTCTGAAACATCCAAGATGATGAAAGAAGAGTATATCTTACATTTTGACTGGAGGACGCGAAATAATAACTATAACTTGCAAGTCCTCGTCTTGATTTGTATTCCATACCTGTAGGAAAATAGTAGCCGCAAATGTTTAACAAGTACCAGATGTAATTAATAAATCCTTGGAGAAACGCGTACCACATAAAAAGATCAGTATAGGCAACCAATGAAATACGCTAGTGCTGCAACAAAAGCATCTTTTATGATTTTATCTTTTCTTGATTAGATGCAGTCTTTTTTGGTATCATTTTATTCCATGGATTGAGTCCCATTATTTGTCCCCTGATATCCTGTATAAAACCTATTTCCTCGGACATTCTGTTATTGCTCTTTAGCATTTTCATGTGAACACGGGTAAGAGCATGATCTTTTGTCAATCATGCATATCGAACTTAACCGTCGGAGCAGTGAGCACCCTTGATTAGGTGTATTCTGCCACCGTCTGCCTCAATTTCATTCAACAAGTGATTTTCTTGGACTATCATTCAGACTCAGTTCTTCCCCATCCAACCACCCTCTCCTCCAGTGAATCTGAAAATGGCTACCAGATTCTGGAAATATTAGGTAAATGTAAGTAGAAAGCGTGTCCTGAGAAGTTTGCTTAACTACTCTGTCTAATGAACAGATCCTTTTAAACTCTGCTAAGGTCTAAAAATGGAAGATAAGACGACTCAATGTACTTCTATAAGCAATTCAAAAAAACTTGAAAAATCATGGCTAACGACTGGTATTGGTAACTCCAACTAAGCACAGATGGAGACCAGCATTTGAAATAGTGTTGTGGAGAGCTGCATTTTTTTTGGTACTGAGGACATGATTAACTTTGCTAAAAGTTGCTCTCAAAGGAATAACAAACCTATTTTACATCATTCTGCACATAGAGTACAATCAAGCAATTTTATCAACCCTGCTGAATCGCTATAGACTCCTTGACAAATGAATCAAAGCAAGTATTTTTGAAGGGAATAGAGATCTACCTGGTGAGCATCGTTAACAGGGATATGAAACGTGCTATTGGTGAAGATGGGTAATTCTTGTGGCTGTCCAGGGTATTTTAGATGTGAATTCGAGGCAAGATAGAGAGTACCGCTTCCCTTTAAGACAACAAAAACTTCTTCACAAGAGTGCCTGTGGATAGGTGTGCGGGATCCTGGAGCGAACGTTTGAAGCCATACCTCAACCTGCCAAGAAAAATTCCATTATGCAGTCCTATTAAAAAGTACTCTAATTTTATGTCATTTCTCACATCCTCTGGTACCAACTCTTTAGTAGACCTCAAAAGCTACAGCTTTATACGCACTTGCATGTCATGTAGGGACAAAGAAAAAGATAATGGTGTTGGACAAGTCAAACAATTACCATAAGACTACACAGCTTAAGTTTGTGTATTAACTCTGTTCGCACCAGGGCCGGCCCTGAGCTTTTCGGTGGCCAAAGCATTTTTTAAGAAAATTGGGCCATTTATGCATTTTGCAAGCAAAATGGTAAAAAAAGACAGGGCAATTTCTAAAAGCAAATGTATAAAAAGTCAATAAGAAAATATTTTAAATAATGCATGTTATTATGAAAAATGCAAAATACTACAAATATAATTCTATAGACCTATATTTAATGACTACTACAATTTTTGGGGCCTCATCTTTACAAAAAAATTGGGGCTCAAAGCAAACACCTTGCTTGTCTTTGCTCAGGACTGGTACTGGTTCGCATGCCTAGTGGAACATCAAACATAAATAACCACTATGCTTGAGAGAGTGCTTTTCATACCTCCTTCATGCCGTGCAAGAGTGAACCAGCAACAGTAATGTGAGACAAACCGGGTCTTCCATAGTTATCCTGTGGAAGCTCGGCAATGTTCCTTACCAAAGGTACTCCTGCATATAAAAGAAAATTAACTCCCTTTACTAAAATGCAGTGAAAGTAATGAGATTGGGTAATCCAAGCAATCTGCCAAACCATCTAACTCAATGCATCCCTTGTCTTATTTCGTTCTCTTGCAAAAAAAAAAGAAAAGTGGAACAATCTTTTAAGAATACAAGAACTAGAAACGCACTGCAAATGCAATTAAAACAGATGAATCTAGCCCAAAATTCATATACCAGAATTTCAAGCACAGTATGACTGTAAGCTTGAACATGTGAATTCGATCTATGGGAACATGGAAAATTCGAAATCACACGTGTTGCTGACAAACGCCAAGCTACTCAAATTTGAGCTCGTGTTCATTCGTTAAAATCTCGTTCGAGACCAATTTTTTTTATGAAACCAAGCTTGAACATTTTTCTGTAGCTTGTTAAGCTTTCAAAACAATCTTGAACGAGGTACTACTCAACTCATTGGGTTCAGCTTTTGATATATGAAAAATTCATGCTCGAGAGTGGCTTGTGTTCGACTCGATTAAAGTTCGTTGGATATTAACTTGTCTCATAAACAATCTAAGCTTTTGAACATGTTTTTAAGCTCATTAAGTTTTGGGCTCGTTTACAGCCCTAATCGCATGATTCGCATGTGTCAAAATCCAGCATATCCGAGTGGAGTATCGCCGGATATAAAGGATATCGAAAATTCCATCGAAGCGGCCTATTGTGATCTTTTTCTAAGTTGAGACCGTATACTGGGATTAACCAATTCGTTATTTCAAAAGATCAAACGCACAAGAAAACGTATAATAAATCAGTGGACAGAGAATGAGAGCAGATAATAAGGTGAGAGAAGTCACCGTGAGTTGAACAGTGTGAAGCTTCGGCCTTCAGACAGAACAGAAGCGTTAGTGCCAAGAAGATGACCGATTGTAATCCCATTCTCTTCTCTCTGTCTCTCTCACTGCAGCTCTCTCTCTCTCTCTCTCTCTCTCTCTCTGACTCTCTCCTCCCTCCAAGCGAGCGAAATTCGAGTGTCAGAGCATTCTAGACGAATTTGGTGGTTGCGTTTTTTTTCTTTTCTTTTCTTTTTTTTTTTTGTTTTGAGAAGAGCGTACCCGAGTATGTAGGGCCTTTTCGGGTCTAAAAAACGGGTCTGATCGTGTTATCGATCTGCTTATTTCCAAAGCAGGCTGCTGTGTGAGATCCATACAAGGCCCATCCCAAGCGCTTTTAACTTAGGAGGTGTTTCGTTAACTTATAGGAGGTGTTTCGCTAAAGGTGTTTTTAAAATAAATTGGTTTTTCACGATTTTTTATGTGATGTATTGTGAGAAAATGACATGTCTTGATTTTTGAAAAAAAAAATGTTTTTTTGTTAGTGAAACACCCCCTTAGATCGGAGTTGTTTATTTTGTTCGACTCATCAAGTTGATTGTTCCCTCATGAAAACGAACTTCGTTCATGTATATATGTCTAATAAATTTCATTTTCTACGGAAAACAACTTCTATGGATCAAACAAAATGAGTGATTTGGTCCTTCCGATTTGATTAATAAGTTTAAAATGAGACTTGTATAGACCTCACAATAACCTGTTCTTACCGTACTCTAAAGAACCCCAGTCCCTTATTTTCACCTCTTTTTTTGGCCGAGCAAAAAGGGTGGAGGAGCTTGACAGCAATTCTAGTAGTTGTGTCATTTTGGCACAAGCCATTCCCAAAAAATGGCCTTGAATTTGGCCAAAAAATGACAATGTTGGTGCAATGGATCATTGCCATTTGCAATCCCATTTAGAAATAATTCCGTATCCTAAAGCAGACACATGTAAGATAGAGGGAGGGTTTGGTGGTTGCTATGGTGATGTGGCAAGAATGGTCCAAGT
This sequence comes from Vaccinium vitis-idaea, assembly GCA_963854785.1. NCBI lineage: Eukaryota > Viridiplantae > Streptophyta > Magnoliopsida > Ericales > Ericaceae > Vaccinium > Vaccinium vitis-idaea. The sequence continues at coordinate 2,581,927 of OY978216.1, read as the reverse complement.
CATTTTTGGATAAAAATGGGTGGACAAATGGGTGCACCTATGCATGGCTGGACAAATGAGTGGCCATTGGGTTAGAATTTTTTTGCAGTTCCGGCCAAAAGATAGAAATGGCTCGTGCCATTTCCCTACCACTGGAGTTGCTCTGAGGCCAGGTGTGGCAACTCTCCCCTTAGCATATTCAGACCTTGCGCGTGGGCCCAAACTAAGAATCATGTTGCTAGTATTTGTAGAGGGATGTTTTAACCCGAGGCATAGCCATACTGTCCAACGACAAACTACTTCTGCACTCAAAATGTTACACACAAGACCAAGTTTTACACTTTCCATGTTAGCTTCCAAGAATCATGTGCCCACAAAAGCGGCCGGGCAAGAACTTGCAAAATGTCTAGAGACTTGTAGAATTGTTTTTGCATCGTATTGTACATTCAATTGTAGCATGCATATCATCAATGCCAAGCACGTTATCTAACTTGTGTAAGAAGGAATAACAAACTTAAAAATTTCTTGCAAAATGAAAGCCCAATACGTTACAAAAGATGGGCAGGTAACTCGATTTAGTAGAAGCAAGGTAAGGCTCCTGTACTCCACCAATTCATTTTTTGGAGTAAGTTGTTTAATCTTCTACTGCTTCGAATTGCATCAGACCTGGAGTTGGTCAAGAGGCAAGAAGTCGGAGAGCTAATAGGGATTCAATCAGCTGCTTCATCCAACTGAAGGAAAATATATCATTCAACTGCTATTCTGTTTCTGTAGCCATCCAAACTGCAGGAACTTATTGTTTATCAGTGCATGGACAAAATATGTAATGGAGCAACAAATTCCTAATCGAGAAATTTGTTAGTCACTACTCAAAAAGCGAGACTTACTTTCCATGCATACATCCCAAAAAAGGCTACGATATCTGCAGACCACACAACTGCAAATGACTTCCAAAAGAATGGGATAATAACATTTAGAAATGGGATGAGGAGGAAGAGGTAGTTGAGGGCTTCTTTCTCATTCTTTGAGCAATCTCTGGCTCGAAGGGAAGGAATCGCTGAAGAGTATGAAAATCAGCTCATTAGGTAGGGACACTACAAAAGGCAGCTTTGCAAATCACAAAAACAGGAACGGGATAATTCTATTTTCACTATCACTTTTGACACAAACGAACCAAAAAAAGCGCACTAACTGTATTACTAAGATGCAGACCAAGCTCATTTTTGGAAGTTCGAGATTTCTAATTAAACAACTTCCAAAAAAAAAAAAGTGAAAAAGTATTCTGTTTAAGTTCTGTGAGAACACTGCAAAATCATTTGATACATGATCATAAATCACTTTCAGGAGGCGTTTATGTCAATCTCCAGATTCTCCACATGTCTAGGAAAAATTGGAAAGAGTAATTGAAAAACTGATATCTTCCACTATTACATCACATTTCAAGCAAATTCATAGTTGAACAAGTATTAACTTACAGAACATCCAGACGGACCACATCCCCATAAGTCTCCAAATGTCTGGTTCATTTGATGGGAATATGAGATTGAATGAGAGAGCCCCGCCAAGTAGCATTGAGGCATATCCTTGGATCTCAAAAACACTGTATAATGTAGATCCTGGCACAGCAGGGTTTTTGGTAGCAGTGGAAGCCCTTGGTGCAAAAGTGGAAGCTGTCTTTTGAACTACCTATGAGCAATAAAGCTTAACAATTAGATTTCCGTTATGCATGTCTCCACAAAATAGCAAATAGTGGTCTAGGGTCAGGGTTGAAGAGAACAGATTGAATTCCAGCCACCAGGAAAGTAGTAATTCTCTTTGACAGATTTGTGAAACCAATGGCACTCAATTTCATGTGCTCCTTCATATCAGAAGTGGAAAAATGATAAGCCCATTGCTGATTTAGTGACCATGACAGTCTCCAGAAATCTTACCAACACTAGCATACTTAGAGCAGTAGGTCAAAAAGTTCCAAGTATCCCGGGGCCTTAGATTATCATCACATATGGTGGCAAAGGGCTTCTCTCATACTCCTGATTCAACTCCTCATTGCTCATATATAGTCTAATTTAACCTATCTTTATCCCATATTTGAAAAGCTTATTAGTTCATTGTCTAAACTCTTCCTTCAAATAGTGATTTTAAGCATCATGTATCTATCACAAGAAACTGGCCAAAGACCTCAACGAGATCTTTATGCTAATGGCGATGTAAGCTGATCCATTGTTTTAGATGTAAGCTGATCGAGAACAGCACTTAGTGGATGATTTTTCAGTTTTGCTTACACGGTTCAGGTTCAACTTCCGTCTCGTAATACAATACAAAGCCACAATAGGTCCATGCCCCTCATCAGAACCCCTAAATTCTGTGAAACTTAACCTCGAACTCAAACAGATAAATCCTTATTGTGCTTCTAAAATTCCCCTTTGCCAGAGGGTGCTTATAAAATTTGGGGCAGTAAAACAAATCAAAGCCTCCAATGTCAGGTTCTTCACATTTTAGACCCCATAAAACAATCGAAACTGTCCTCAAACTTTCCTACTACAAACCAATCCTTGTAGTTTCGTTACTAGACATGGGCAAACAACGTAATAAAGAAACCCAATACTTTTGGGGTCAAATAGAAACAAGTACAAGAATCACCTTTTTGAGGTCTTGATCGATTTTGGGACCAGTTGATGCTTTTGCAGTTGAAACCTTACTTGCTATACTATTTTCTTCGTCTTCTTCATCTATACCGCTCGCTCTATTCGATAGCTCTTGTTCGGGTTCTTCGGCTGTCTTTGAATCAATTAAGTCGCTTGAATTTGCAGCACAAAACTTGATGCGATTGAAACGGGACTGGGTATGAAGTGAACCCTTGTGAATAATTGAACAAGAAAGTGAGGGAAGCTTCACAATGGGCAAATTGCATAGTGGCGTTGAGATCAGGTTGTTCATGTTCTTGATTTAAGCACTATTTTCAACCCCAAAATCTCATTGGAGATTTTCAACAAACACGGAGAGGGAGATGGAGGGACTGTGGGAGAGATAAGGAAGTTTAATGCATGGTTTAAATCGTTCGACGCTGTCACGCTGGTTATGCTTTGGCCAAAACGCTGTCGTACTCGCATTTTACCTTGGCCTAGGTTGTGTTTGGATTTACAGAAACAATATCTGATGACTGAGCAAGAAAATCTAGGGAAACCATTCTTGTTACTTTACCCTAAAAACAAGAAGCAAACCTGGGGAGGAAACGCCGGAATTTTATTTTATTTTTTTAAGTAATTGATACGCAGATAGGCTTCTTCACATACATCCTACTTGCTACGATGTAACGCCTTTTTGAACTTATGAAAAGAAAAGAAAATGACAAAAAAAAAAAAATATATATATATATATATAGTGTGACGAAAATGTATTATGCTCAAAATTTAGTTGCCTTATTTGAGGGAATTTTTTTTCATTTTTCTTTCTTTTCCATATGTTCCAAACAAACCCTTAAATACCACATAGCATAAACCTTGCGCACTTACGTCGAGGGCCGAAGCTAATGTCCCACCGTGCATTTCGGGTACAATTGTACAAAAGAAAATGTTTAATCCCACCAAGCAACTATGGATATTTGAACTCAAGGAGCAAGAAACTCCAAGTACTTACAGATTAAATCAACAACTTAATGGTAGGAACAGCCTAATCTTTCAATGCGTTCAAAGGCCTCCCACTGCTATCCTTGAGATGATTTGTTTTCACACTCTGCAGCTCAATGGGAATTTTCCATGTCTGTTGTATTGTGTGCGTTTTTTGAGTAAACTATTTTTTCAAAAAAAAATAAGAAGCAAACAGAGCAAATATTGCTCTGATACACTTGTAGAAGCAGTAGTAAAGAGATTTGATAGGATAGTTTTAAATAGTATCCTTACGGGAAGGAGAAGACCCAATTTGACATTTGATGTTATAGTGCACCAAGATATGATTTTACTGAGCCTACGTGAACAAATAGCTATTAACAGGGCTCAATAGAACATAAGGCTTGGTTCAATTTGGCTTATTTTCACTAATTCCAAAGACACCCTAACGGCTCCTTTGGAAAGAAAAGAAAGGGTTGTGGTTTCTACCCAAATCACTCATTTGGATTAGTCCATTTTGGTGAGAAATGAAGAGAAAAGTAAATACTAATGAAATGTTTTGAGTGGCTCTCCCCTTTCTCCCCAATGGTGAGATTGAGTAAGAAAGGGCTGTCCTTTCTTTTTTCACGTTTTCTCGACATCCAAAAGAGCTGTAAATATCTTCTTTCTTTTGATTTTTTTAATGATTCTATGGTAATGATGAATGATACTAAATGACAAGAGTCATGGAGGTGAAGAGTTTCCCACGGCCATTTGAGAATGCAAACCCTGGGACACCCTTCTTCTTCTTCTTTTGCTCAAACTTCTAGTTTCTGTATAAGAAGTCCCACATCGGCTAATAGAAGTAGTGACGCATAAACTAAGACTACAAATAGGTTGAGGCAAGAACCAAGCTCCATACTTACCTGGACGGGGTCGATGGGCGATCAACAAGGCCCATGGCCTAGGTTGGTGACCTCCATTGCACTTAGGAGGGGTGCCCGCCTAAGGTCTGCCCAAGAGGCAGAGCCTACGTCATAATTTGTGGTAGTGGGGGCCTGCGTTCGCGCGGCCCCTACCCAACTCTAGTTGAAATGGTTTTTGTGTGTGCATCATTTTATCAGATCAAAGAAAACCGGACCAAGGAATTTTCCTAATTCTAATGCCAAATTCATAGATCGCTGGCCCTGATCGTTTTTCCGCTCGGTGTGCATCTTCTTGTCTGCATTCCAAGTGTGTGACGAAATGCCCAAGTTGAGCTCGTGGTTGTGGCGATCTACTAGTTTGTCATTGTAGACCGACTGAAGTTGTGACAGCACGACGGAAACACTGGGTAATTAGTGGTTGCTGCTGCATAAGCAATGAAAATAGTTCTCAGGAATCTGCTTAACATGAACGATGCACTCTCTCATTTTATGAAAATGTGGGAGAAGAAAATAGAATGAGAGATTTTTTTCCAGTAATATATGAAATTTGTATATGCACCCTCATTTCACTAGCAATGTTTTCCGGGTTTTCTATTCTGGGTTGGCAGTTATATTCGTTGGAAAGTCGCTCATTTGATGTTTTCATCAAGGTTTTAGGGTTACACCGCGTCAATTTGTGAGCGAGTGATGGACAAAACGACATCTCTATTGGTGTTGAAGGGTATCGGTACAGGCTTGGGCAAATACTGTGTGCCATTCTCTCTTCAAACAAATGAGAGAGAGATGGCAAACTAATCCCAGTCGATTCGATGGATTCCAGACTCAAACAACGCTTCCGGTAACTACCAATGGACCACAGCATCATCATCAACACTTGCACAATGGATATGATATGGAGAACGCACTCATCACAGAAGATATACATAAACAGAATGATATAAAGAATTCCCACTTCTACCTATGCAAAAATTTTCAAGCACGTACCAAGTTACAACTGGGAAATAACTGCTAATAGGATAGTTCATATATACTTGTGTCAGTAGGAAGGGAGGAAAGGAAAAAAGAGGAGAGTTCATTCTTGTTGCAGAATTTTTTTTCAGACATCGTCGTCTCCCTCCGTCGATGCTTTACTCCTTTTGTTCGCACTGGATGAGCCCTTTCTTTCAATGTTCCCCGGAATAGTGTCCTCCATCACCTTAGGAGAGGTAAAAGCGAAGTCAGAAACCGATAAACCTTCACATTGTGGATTCGCTTCTAGATATGGTGCTATCTGGGTTAAGGATCTCATTTTCGTTCCAGTAGGAGAAACATAGTACGCATCCATTTTGGAGCAATCTCTTCGGAGCACTAACTTCCTCTGAAAACCAGCCGGGGTCGCTGGGAGGTTTGGCTTGTCGATGGCCCAGATTCTACTGTCATCATAATCAATATCAGCTGGATCATCACAACAAACATCTGCTTTCTTGTTGCAGAAAAACGGATCCTCAATAAATCTACTCCTCATGTCCTCAAACTCTTCTTGGGTAGGTATCACCCTCCATTTAAAGCACTCCCCACACTGTGCCGCATATACTATAACTGACGGGATTCCAGCCGGTGGTGCCCGCCTTTTCTGTAAGCGAACATGGGGAGGAATTAATAAAAATAATAATAAAAGAATACTATAATACAGAATAGCTAGACTTTGAGTAAGGACTAGATACAAAAATAAGCATCTGGACTAAAACGAAGCCTTTCGTCTATTTATGTTTTCAATTCCCATTAATGGAGGTGGAGAAGAAGAAAATATAAAATTGTGTTGAGCACTCCCAAAACGATTTTTTTAGTGGGGCGCGAAGAATATAGACCTGATGATTAGTGCCTAGCATCCACAACTTGCACGAAGCACCAAATTAATAGCAACGGGAATCAGCCATGGTATGGATTGGAACCTCATCAAACATCTGAAGAATGGTAATTAGTCCACTATTACTTCAGAGTAGCTGGTGCATAGTCGCAAACTCTGGGACCCCACTGGAATATAAACCATGGAGTACCCAGAACCAACCCAGTCGAAAACCAACCAAACTTGGGCAATGTGTTAAAGCATATTGGTTCACAATCACATATCCAGGGTGGTTTAAAGATATCTGTTGAAGGAAGACTGCGTCACTCTTACTAATAAAAATAAAATAAAAAAGACTGTCGCTCAATCCCAATCACTGCTGTAAATGTTATTGGATTGCAACTTCAGGTAACATAGATTATTACTTAAATAGAAGGATATAGGAAGAATGCCATACTGGCGTAAACTCACTAAAACCATGCTTTGTTAGCAAATCGCTAACACAAGAATGCGAACACTATTAGTGCAAGCAGAGCCGAATGGAGCGCACATGACTATTCTTCAAAAACATCGAATCCAACCTCGGAGACAACAATCTAACAAGAGATTTAACAAGAAAAAGAAAGAAACAAAAATTATAAATTTTGCAATAGATCCCAGAAATACAACTCTTCAACAGAACGGAAGGGATAATTATGTAAACAAAAGGGGTATTTTGTTCACTCGGTTAACATCAAAAGACCAGGAAAAAAATACAAAAAAAAAAAAAAGTACTACAAAAATAGAACCATAACTACATGAGTTGATAGGGACTTCCGGTACTTTTTATTTTCCTCAAGCAGTTTCTGAGCAACCAACAAACATTTATGGGCATAATAAACACTACTAAAAAACAACCAGACAGAAAGGGATTTTTATTTATTCGACGACGAAAAAGTTGAAACTCAGATTCTAGTTCTAATCATCCATACCCAAGATCAGAGAACTAGATAAACCCAAGTATATAAACAAAAGCAACACTGGAATTCTACACTTCATTTTGGTTTCTTCACTCTAGTGAAGGGGTTTCCTCAGACCCAGTTAAATCTAGGAGAAGAGAAGATGAGAATCAAACACAAAATTTATACAATCAGTACCAATCCATATCTGAGTATCGAAGAATTCGTACAAAGAGATCTATACATCAAGAGAAAAATAAGCTCGAATGGAAGGGTCACGTACCCTCGAAGTCGAAGTTTCGTTCGTCCTTCCGGCCATTTTTCTCACCGCCGCTTTAGGATTGGTACGCAGAGTGGATATTCCTCTGGTTGGGTTCTGGTTGCTGTCATCATTGTCAAAACCCTCGCTTTTAGTACTTTGGAGTATTTTCGTAATCCATTTTCACACCCAAATTTAATATGCACGCAATTTTTTCTGGCTTTCAGTTACTCTCTCTGTCTAGATTTGTTGACTCGCTTTGGGGATTTCAATTTTTTTCCATTACATTTTGAGTTTGTTAATTTCCTATTTTAACCCTAAACCCTCCATTTAATACTCCCTCCTTTCTAATTTGATAATAACTACGTGCAATTTTCAAACTTAAATATAATGTAGTTACAAAAATTATTTTTTTATCAATATGGATCTTGTTTGATAAATCTCATCAAGAACTTTAATACAGTGCAAAAAAAAATTTAAAAATGTAAGCACATTATTTAAAAAAATTAGTTTTTGAGTTGCCATTTTAAGTTTTAGAAAATGGGCAAAAAAGTAAAATTTCCATGCTTTATCCTTTGACTTTTGAAAATAGACAAACATTTTAAGACTTGAAAAAGTATGTTTGTGGACTAACAAATCCGGACGGAGGGAGTATAATTTTTATGGAAAAGTTTGTTAATACAAAAACAATTTAGGGTATGTAAATTACTCCCCTATATATATATATATTTTTTTTGTATGGTCTCATGAAGCCTCCCGTCAGAGTGAGAAAGAGTAGAAAGGGGAAAAAAAAAAAAACGAAAAAGAAAAAGACGATAAAATTAATATAAAATAAAACACTTTTTTCTTAAAAAATGAAAAAGAAAAAAAAAAAAAAAAAAAACTTGTTACATTGTAGTTTTTATATTTAGCGGAGTTAAAAGTATGTAATCTTTAATCATTTTTACAGCTATTTAAATTTTATTATATTTATTTGTATAAATCATTTTTTGAAGATAAATACAATCCGATCATATGACTATCCATGTATTTATTAGAATAGACGGTATAAAACAAATAACTTTTTAATTAGGAGTGAGAGTACAACACACATTATATGCTAACAGAACAACTCATAATCCGAAAGAGGCTTTACTATAGTACATATGAGATGCACACTTTCATAAACCATAAAAACTTGTTGAAGGCTAACCATTTACTTTCTTCGTCTGTGTTTGTTATAGTTCACTTTCACTATTCCACAATTTTAAAAACGGTACATATCCTACACTATGAATTTCTAAAAATATACTCCTTTGGGTAATAATCCAGATTATGGATTATTGGATTATTCATTTTGTCTTTATTCAATTTTTTTTTGCATTTGTTAGTTTTACATCAAGATTTTGTGGTTTCTTGATTTCTCTCGATGAGACGAATCTAACTAGTACAAAATTATGCTCAAAACTCAATTTTTTTTGAATAAAGCCGAAATACTTGGATTATTGGCCAATAATCCAAGTATTTCGGCTTTATTCAAAAAATATTTGGTTTGACCATAATTTTATACTTGTTAGATTCGTCTCGTTGAGAGGAATCCAGAAACCACAAAATCTTGACGCAAAACTAAGAAATGCAATTTTTTTTTAATAAAGACAAAATGAATAATCCAATAATCCATAATCCGGATTATTAGTATAGAATATGGATCTTATTTGATAGCTCTCAATTAATTCTATCATACGGAAATTTTAAAATCATAAAATCCTTTATAAATTAAAAGACATAGAATGCAGAAAATGGATCAACAAACACAGACGGAAGAAGTAACATTTCCATAAATTGAGAGCAATGAGCAATAGAAAATTGTTCTGCCTTTTTCGTTTACGTAACACTAGTTGTGAGATCATCCGATTATTATTCAAAATTTCACTTCACTTTTGAAGAATGATGTGATATGATCGCATAAACAATCAAATTTACAGCAAGTATAAATTAGAGGAATCCTTCGAGGAATATTCACACGGTTTAAAAATACAAGAAGATTTCAAAATATGTTACTCTCTTGTGACTTAAACCAAATAATCATACGTGGCGGTCTAGGTACTAAAAAAATAGTCTAAAATCGAATTGGGAAACAAGATTCACTTCTTCGTACATTCTAGAACCCACTTACCTATCTATACGGCGATTACGGCCACAAGAGATTGGAAAAATAAAAAGAAAAGAAAAGAAAAAAAAGGTTATACCATGTTCGCAAGTTTTGTTTTTCTTTTCTTTTGTTCAGAACCCTTTTTTTTTTTCCCCTGGTTGTAATTATTTAGGACCGTAAGTCCAGGGATGGAGCCAGAGGGGGGCCAGTAGGGGCAGTCGCCACTGCAAGGAAAACAAAAAACCTCTAGTATTACATAAAAAAAACTAATTTTTCCTATGAATTATATAGGCTCGCCCCTGCAAAGTATTTTGGATAAAACATTCGCTCCTGCGTAGTGAAATTCCTGGCTCCGTCCCTGCTAAGTCGTGTATACCGTCGATGTGAACTGCATTTGTTTCATGGATCTTATTATTGCGTGCCCATAGCACACAAAAAAAATACACACTTCAATGCAATTTTTATACTTTTCAATATATTTACACCTACTTTTATTAGTTTATACATTTTTCACATGTTACCGAACACTTTTTCAACCTTAGCATTTTCATTTGTTCATTACTCAAAAGGTGGGTCATAAAAGTCTTGTAGGGTTATACTGCAAAATTATCAAGTTAAGCCCAGTGGGGAACCCAGCCCATCAAAAACCAAGCCCAGCCCGATCTATGCTACCCGTAATTTCCGTATAATCAGTGGACGGGGTACACGTACATTTAACCGTGGTTAAAACACTAACCTGGATAAAACGTGGTCACCGCCGCATTAGTTATTGGCCGTATAAAAATGACCCTAAAAATCACACACTGAAAGAGAGAGAGAGAGAGAGAGAGAGAAAGCAAAGCAAAGCAAAGCACAGCACAGCGGAAGCTCACTCTCTAACCTTTGGAATTCTTCGTCCACACAAGCTTCTGTAAGTGCCCTTTTAACCGATAGTATGCAAAACAACTGATTCTATTGGCTCGTTTGCTTTGACCTGATCGTGGGTATAGGAAAATGTATCCCTTCTTCATTTGGGGTTGTGTTTTTGGTCCTCCATTTGATTTTGTATTTATTTCTTTGAAGGATGTTAATGGGTTTTTAGATTGGGGCTGATTCGTTTATTGTTTTATCAATGAAGTGCTGCAGGTTTACCCAAAAAATAAAAAAATAAAAAATGAAGTGCTGCTATCGTCTTGTTTTCGCTAACCCATTTACGGGGTGTGGGAAAAAATAATAGTTCGTCTGTTGGGTTTGATTTGTTTTTTCATTCATATGATTTTGTTTTTTCATTTCTTTCATGGGGTTTTGGGGTTTTAGTTGACTTTGGTTCGTCTATTGGTGTTTTTTCCGGTTTATCCTCCGTAGATTTTTTTTTTTTGGTAAATTAAATATTCACTTGTATCATGTTTTATTTTGGGCTTTAGGTTGATTCTTGATCCTTTTATGCTGTGCTTGTGGTATGAGGTTGTTGGGTGGGCATGTTTTCTTCCAGTTCATTGCCTTGCATGTACTTATTTAGTTGTCTAGAAGCTTCAGCTCAAATGGTTTTGTTCAAGGGGTTTAAATCGTGGCATTAGGAAACTTTGGTACGGCGGCCGATATCCGGCAGTATCGACTGATACATAGGCAATAAAGGTATCGTGGGTTCAAAATCCGTTACTTAGCAACTTAGAACGCTTTGGAAATTATTATTTTCATCTTCTTTGAATGTTCAGTACTGGGTAGTTTCATCTTTTAATTAATTTGTTTGATGCAGAATACTGTATATTTGGCTGTTTTGCACTCATCAAAAAATCAAAGGTATGAGTTCTGTTTATTTATGAATGACTTCATTATCTTGTATGTGATCTTCCACTAGTCAATTGATCGGATTATTTTTCATTGATTGTAAGTGGTTAGTTATTTTTTTCCCATTTTATAGTGTTATGGATTCATTGTTTTCGACAGTGACTTAGGCTGCAACAACATCCCAGGGCTTATTATTGTTTTCTGTGAACTTGCAGAAATGGCAGATGGTACTAATTCTAGTAACCACGGTTCCTCATCTGTATTATGTCAAGAAAAGGTGCCTCGGAATAAAAGAAAATATTTAGCTGAAACTCCCATTGATGGCCAAAGTGATATCTCCTTGTCCCTCACAGAATTTCCTAGATATGAGTTAGTAGCTGATCAAAACACAGTGAGTGATTCTGGCTCGTCGGTTGCTCAGTCCAATTGGCCTAAAGAGGAACAAGAAGTAGATGGGTTGCATCTTGCTGATTGGGATGAACCCATCTCCTACCAACTCCAGGAACTTTTGTCACAAAATTTGTCTGCAACTTTCCAGAGTGCAATTAAGCAGATTGCTGAACATGGGTACACTGAAGAGGTTTCCAAGTCAGCCATTTTGAGGAGTGGCCTTTACTATGGTAGGAAAGACACTGTGTCAAATATTGTTGATGGTGCTTTGGTTTTCCTGAAGAGAGAGAAGAATTATGATGGTTCAAGGTATCATATATTTCAGGATTTAGATAATCTAGTGGAGTACACAATGCTTGAGATGCTATACGTGCTCAGGGAGGTAAAGCCTTCATTAACTATTTTAGAAGCAATGTGGTTCTTGTTGATTTGTGACTTAAACCTTTCACAAGCATGTGCGGTGGAAGGAGATCCCTTAAGTGGCTTTTTTGGTAAAGAAGTTTCTGGAGAAAGCTCCTCTGATCCTGCACTTGCCGACCCGAAATCAGAGGCTAAAACTTCTGAAACCATTCTTCCAATCCCCCACACCCACAGTACTACTTATTTCTCAACACATTCAATCTCCAATGCTCAGTATTCGCGGTCTGAAATACTTACATACGGAGGGTATGGAGGGTTTCCTAATTTACCTCATCCCATGTGTCCCTTTCACGATGGGAAGACAATTCCAACTCCTGAAGCTATTGTTTCTGTCATAGAAGCTCGAGGAAAATCCTTGGGCCTTCCGGCGGAATGCGTGCAGAGTATATGTCAGTTGGCGACAATGGATGAAAACTCAGGGAGTTGTAGAAAGGGGTGTTTGCCTAATTATCCGAAAAGGCACATGCTTCACCACAAGTCATTTCATTTGGAAAAACATTATAAGGGTTCTGCATCTAAGGGCACAATAAAAGCAAAATTCAGCACTTGGAGTGGTCCGCTGTTGGATGAGAAATTGAAGTCTTCACCTGATTCTTTGGGAGTAAATACCAAAAATGCTTCCTCAAAGATGAGTAAAGCAAGTGGAAAGAAAGTCTCTGCTTCCGAAAAAAGCCATCATCATTCAACCAACACCCCATCGTCTTTAGCAGCAACTAATAAACCTAAACCTAAACCTAAACCATCGGCTTCAAAAGATGTTGTTTGTGCGTTACCTTCTGTGAATGCCCAAGTTGATGCTTCATTGCCTCAAGAAACAAAGCCTATTCTGAAACCAGATTATTCTCAGTTTTATATTGATGATTATTGTTCTGGAATTCCTTACGATCAGTCTCTAGGAAAGTATGTTGCACGGAATGAGAAGGATAAGCTGATGTTGATTCTAGTTCCTCAGTTGTATACTCTGGAGAAAGAGGTCCAAGGTTGGACGGATTGGGCCAATAAGAAGATCATGCAGGCTACTGGGAGGCTCGGCAAGGACCGTTTAGAGCTCAAGACACTGAGGCAAGAAAAAGAAGAAACTGAAAAATTTACAAAAGACAAGCAAATCTTTGAAGAGAACACTGCGAAGAGGTTGTCTGAGATGGATTGTGCACTGGCTAATGCTAATAGCCAAGTGGAGGGGTTTAACTCAACCGCCGATAGGCTTAGGGTGGAAAATACTGCACTGAAGAAGGAATTGGAAGCTGCTAGATTGCTAGCTCTTGGATCATCAGCAAATTTACAGGAAGGTTTGTTGAGGGAGAAGGAAGCTTTGAAGAGAGCTCAATTGTGGGATACAGAGAAAGTTTTGTTGCAGGAAGAGGTTTCAATTGTCAAGTGCAAGGTGGCTGAGCTGCAGCATCAGGTGGAAAAGGCTAAAGGTCTCTACAGCAAGATTGAGGTATGTTTATCTCAAGGCGAAATAGTCAGCACAATAGTAAGGGTTTCTGTTATCTCCGAATGAAACTTGATTAGGTATACCAAGACCAACCCATCACATAAACTTGTCATGTTAATGAGTTTATCCAATTATGTCCATTTTAAGACTAGTTCTCCCGTGTTGCGTCAGTACTTGATGGTTGCATACTTGCATTGCGTGCTATTATTCGTACTTCATCCTTACAAGAGACTAACCATTGGAAGAAAATACATCCACATATACAGGCATAAAACTTCACCCACAAAGCAGCCATTGGTCCTCCTTTTGCAACTTAATAATTTTACAGGTGTAGTTATTTCTTAGTTCTTACCCACCATTATAGTAGACATAGATATTGGCAAGTGGCCGCCACTGACCGGGTAAATTTTTCTTTTCACTGCCCAATTGCTCCTTCATAAGTTCATTTGCTATTTGCGAATTGGGGCAAGTTAGGAAGGCGACCTTCAGTGTCATTATGTCCTTCACCTCTCCTGCTTTTCAAGCTTGAAAATCTTCTTTGAACTTTCAATTTTGGTCAAGCTAGGAAGGCGAACTTTTGTATCTCTCTGTCCTTCACCTCCAGCTGTCTTTCGAATGTAACTGCTCTATCTTTTGGGATACTTTTTTTTTCACATTGAGAGTTGATAATGTTTGTCAGTTACTAAACAAGTATTATCTGCTAGACCTAAAGTAGAGTTGGGATTGCAATATCTAATTTGATTTAACATGCATATTAAAATAATTGTCAACTGCTTCTGCATAGTGACAATAGATATAAGGACCAGAAGATCAACCATCTTCCAACTTGTTTTATCAAGTGAATTGTACTTACGCTTACAGTATCATTCTCCAATGATCCAATGAAAATACTTAAGTGCGCATTAATCAGTTTTGGAACTAGATGAGGGATGATTTCTACATGACTCTTTTGCTTCTGTATATTGAAAGGGATTGCTGAAATTTTATAGGACTTAACTCGTCATAGAATATTTAGGCTTTAAAACACCGCACTGACTTCAACTTTGATAGACGAGGGGGTTGAATTGTTAAAATTGTAAAAAGAACGATGCCATTTATTGTTATTCTCTTCATGGTTTTAAGGTTGTTAGGTTGAATTGGAGTATGACTGTTCATATTAAAAGATAAATAATAGGTCTACTCAGCCCCCGAATGTAGAATCGTGGTTGGTTGCTTACCATCTGTCACAGACTCACATGTGCTTCGAACCTTTACCACCAGGTTTAATTTGACACTTTTATTCCCGCATTGAACCTGTATTACACACTGATTCCATTGCTTGGGAATCATAATTTGGACTTTTACAACGTGTCTTCTTACCCTAGTTTCCCGATTATGCGTTTTCATTTTATTTCTCAATTGTTAGCTTAGATTTTATTTTATTTTTTAGTTACTCACCAATTCAGTTTGGTTTCATGGTAAGTAATCTTAATGGGGCAACGATAAATTTTAGGCTCGACGCAAACATGAAGAAAACGCGAAGGAAAAACTTCTAATAGACGCCAGCTCTATAAGAAAGGAAAGAAAGCAACTGACATATGCAGCAAGAGTGGAAGATGACATGATAAGCCAAAAGGCCGAAAATGAGATGCTCAAATACAAGGAATGCATTGAAGAGCTTGAAAGCAAGATATCAGAATTGAGATTAGAATCCGAATCCTCAAAAATAGCAGCACTTAGAAGAGGCAGCATAAATGGAAGTTATGGAAACCAAGCTCCTAAAGTAACCAAGAGGTTGGCTGTTTTCCGGGACAACTTTATGGATTCAAGTGCAAGATCAGAGAGAGAATGTGTTATGTGCATGACGGAGGAGATGTCTGTGGTTTTCCTTCCCTGCGCGCACCAGTCTCTTTGTGGAAATTGCAGTGATATTCATGAGAAGCAAGGGATGAATGATTGTCCTTCTTGCAGGACCCCTATCAAGAAACGAATCAAGGTGCGTTTTTGCTAGTTCTTGATGTAAAAAGGGTGTTCACTTCACACCAAGTAGCAAGAAAGCTAACATAAATGTAAGTATGACTAGAAAGGGTTATCATGATTTCGGATGATATATGTTTTTGGCCTAAAGAAGAGCAGAGAACTTATGCTTTATTTGGTGTTTTTTGAGGGGTTTTGTATATTTTATATTGTTCCAGTCATCTGTCTGTGTTTTACTTGGGAAATGTTTTGGTTTTTGTGCTTTGGTGGCTTAAGCTTCCTATATTTCTCTACTCTTTTATGGCGGCTTATAATGGGTAACTGGAGAATACCCAGCAGAGGATATCCAGGTGCACTTGTTAACTGAGAGTCAGCATAGTCCATCTAAAATAAGTCGGTGAAAGCTTCCGTGGCCACTTGGAAACAGTTAGGCGCGAGCTTTCATTTTCTTTGTTTCCGTTTTGTGTTTTCATAGACGAAAAAGGAAAAGGAGTCCTTAAAACCCTCTTCATGTCGTATTGCATTCGTTTTCGTGGAAAATCAAGAACATTTTTCTTGCCATGGAAACAAAAAAAAACGGCCTTTATTCTGGGCCCAGTGGGAGACTGGAAGTAGTTGTAGTATATCCAAGTTGAGTGCAACTGAGAAGGTTTAATGCTCTGTTTTGGTCCTTGTAGCTCATGAGGTCTGAGTCTGACATTGCTTTATGACCTCTTACCTTAAAATTGAGTTTACAGAATGTTGGGCCTCAATGTTCAACCTCATTCATTAGAACATAATCCTTTGGGTTAGGTCGGTAGAATCTCTCAAGTGATTCACCATTTTAGACATGGATGCTCGGCTTTTGACCAGACCGAGGAGTGAACTTGTTGAAGTGTACGTAAGTTTGTTGCGATACTCCTAAACCGGGTGTTCAACTATGTTAATTATGCTTCTCTCTCTATCGCATTATATTGTTGACTCACTCTCAAAAATTGAAAATCGCTTGTTTGGCATGGGAGGTTGCCAGGACACAATGGCCAAATCCTTTTTTCATTTTTTTATCTGGTTATCGTTCTTTTTCGATGTGAATGACTACGAAACTTGCGAAAAAATTCGGGTTTTTGTGGAAATTAAAATGATCAGAAATCTTCCTCATGGTCAAACCAAAAACAAATTAATTAATTGCTTCTACTTCCTTCTCCGTTTTTTTTTTTTTTTTGCTATTTTTTATGCCATGCACAAATCTAAGATTAAAACATCCTTATTTTTATGGTTGAAAACAAACAATACGGAGTATCTTTTTTTGGGTCGGCTGGAATCTTATTCTGACTTTTGGATGCCGCGTTCTTATTGAGCAGCTTGGATTTGTCGCTCGCAAAATTTTACAAAATAATTATAAAAAAAAATAGATCATCAATAAGATTAGTTTTGTTTTTAATGGATTGATTTAAGATTTCAATTATAATCGTACAACCCAGCCTAGAAATATTTTCAATCAAATAGTGGGTGTTCCCTGCAACAGATTCTATAATTGAGATTCCCCTTAACCAAAACATTTCATTAAATTAAAATACCATATGAAATTTCCACACAATTATACACCCTTGTTTAACTCTCCTCTGCCCCTGTACACACCACATGAGCCCCTGCTCCCTGTAATTTGTCTATATCTAAACTCAGAATATAATTAAAATGCCTAATCGCCTGAACAGGAAAATCATGTCGTCATGTGTAATGTTGTAGTAGTTAATTAACACAGTCCAGCATTTCGAATATGTAGCAGTTAATCAAATGGATGCTTCAAGTAGAGTTAAGGGTATAGCCGGCTTTGTGTATTTCTCCCCATTGATAGTGAATCCTCTTGCTCATTCCCCGTGGACGTACCTCTAGAGCTTCGTGCTTGGGGGAACCACGTAAATCGTGTTTCTCTGTTGTTTTGGTTAGATTCTTTACTTTGAGTTTTGGCACAACAATTACGAGAAAAAGTGTGAGTCGCACCACCAATTAACCCCATATTTATTAAGGCTGGGAGGGGCATTGAGGAGCAAAGACGTCTGTTGCGGTCTAGGTGCGAGGCGCACTTAATTGACGGAAAAAAAAGAAGCAAAAAGA
Organism: Vaccinium vitis-idaea; assembly: GCA_963854785.1. Classification (NCBI taxonomy): domain Eukaryota; kingdom Viridiplantae; phylum Streptophyta; class Magnoliopsida; order Ericales; family Ericaceae; genus Vaccinium; species Vaccinium vitis-idaea. The sequence goes on along the minus strand of OY978216.1, from coordinate 2,564,220 downwards.
GCTACCATACACCAACTTTTCAAATATAATTAACACTTAGACAATGAAGTTTTGATTTGTCTACACCATGACATCCATTAAATTATCTACCAAATGCATAGAGAATAACTAAAACGTAAAATCAATAAAAGACAAGGCTGAGAGAAGCAAGTGTTGGGGTGCAGATAACTTTCAGAAGTGGTTTATCTCAAGGGTGTAGGAGTTAGCGCTCCCACCGAGGATGTGGGGGCGGGGCCCCCACAGGACTGCAGCGAAAATGATATTTTTGGACCTCGGGGTGTAATTTCAGCCATAGGGCATGACCTATTTATTTAACAGTTTGTTAAATTTTAGGGTTATCAGTTTTCAGTGAAAACAGAGAGAGGCGAGAGAAAATGCAAATCTCAGAGAGATTGCAAGAAGATTAAAATCTAAGATTCTTCCCATGTGATTATACCTCATCAAATTCTTTTTTACCGAAAAACGTATGTACCTCTGTTCCCGTGCATTATCAGCTGTAGAATTGCACACCAGACTCTTTCCGGGAATAGAGGCACAATCATGTGGCTGAAAATGCATAGGCACAAAGGTACATGCATGCAATTTGGGTATAGGAGACCTGGGGTGGAATTATACAGACCAAGCGACCAACCCGGAGGCGGCCTGTAGTGACTTGCTCACTACAGGCAATCGTGAGTAGTTACAGCCGTTCGTTCTGTTTTGGATGGTCCGGATTTTAAATAAAACTCTTTTGTGAAAAAGTTTTCTTCCCTAGAAGAGTTTTATTTAAAATCTCGACCGTTCAAAACACTTTTAACGGTTTAAATTTACTCACTACCCACGAAAAAGGTCACTACACGCTGCTCGCTTTCGCAAGAGACAGGGGGGCCAAGGGGTGGAGAATATGGAGAAGACACAAGCATATGTACAATTACAGGAGAGAAAGCATGCAGCTGTCATTTTTTTTTTCTTGGGTGATAACTACAGTATTTAAAAATTCACAAACGGTAGCATTTGGAATCTTCCTTGATGGTATATCAAAATCCAGCTTAAAAGACATATCCAACCCCTGGCCCGGCCTATATAATCCATAACTTTAACAAAATCATACCCCATTATCCCCACCTACCCATCAAAACCTCCCATTCATGAAAAAACAAAATTATTATCGTGTGGATACCATTTTCGTCAACTTCTAATAATATTGATTGATGCCTCTCTTTCATTTTTGTGTGCTTTTTTATTATATTGCCATCATCATCTATAAATATATCATTCCTTGACCAAAAATTTGAGTAGGGCTAATAAAAACTTCACGTTAAATCAAGTTGCCGAACGCTCGAAGTCACTTTATCGGCATACTTTGATTTTTGTACAAAATGATTACGTTATCTAAACGAAAGTATTTCAACCAAGAAGTTGAGGTTATCCGATTGACATAAAGTAATTTTTGCGTGGCCATTGTATTCAACAACTCCTACGATATAAACGGTTTGAACTTTGAATCAACAATTAGATATTCATCAAGTAATACCTAACAAGCAATCTGCAGTTCCATTTTGAAAATGCAGAGAAACAGAGTCTTTTTCTTAGTTGAATCGATATACTAATGGTTTTGTTGGATGTGATGCTCAGTAAATCATTAATAAATTAAATTCAGGACCATTTACTCGATTTAATTATGAAAATGAGCTAAGCATGACCGTGATGGGCCCAGTCAACTTGGGATCCAGACCCAATTAAATTATCATTACTGATAAAAAAAAAAGAGAGACATGAATCGTGACGCAAATGTAAAGCTAATTGCAATTAAAATGATAATCAAATAGACAGGGAGGTTCTTTCCTTCAACCCCGTCTTCTTTGTTTTCTCTTTACTTTTAGAACAATGATACATACACTCCCTCCCAACCACTCCCCCTCTCACATGTGGTGGGACCCACCACATGTGAGAGGGGGAGTGGTGGAGAGTGGTTGGGAAGGGAGTGTATCTATCATTTTTGTTACTGTACTTTTAAGGGGAGCAGATCCGCTGTCCCAAACTTCCTGTCCCAGCTCCGTGTCCCGTCCATCCGAACCGTCCATCCCAGCAATCAACGGTTCAGATTTCATCTCACCCTAAACAAATCTGAGCCATACACATTCATCTGCGAATCTAAACTGTCGAGTACTCAGATGGACGGCTCGGATGAACGGGACACGAAGTCGGGACAGGATTTTCGGGACAGTAGATCCGCAACCACTTTTAAGGGGAAAAAACTTAGCATTTAATTGACCTGTAATTGGGAGAGATTATTTGGAGCCGTAACAGTTTTCCAGACCTCTTTTTCATCACATATTTACTATAGACGTCATAAAATCATCTCGTCACACGAAATATGTTTATACAAAAAAAAAAAAAAAAAAGTGTATAAACATTACGTAACCATGCCCCAGAGACATTTGGGGGTGTTCTACTAACAAAAAATTGTTTTTTTCAAATACCGAGACAGGTCATTCTCTCACAACACATCACATAAAAAACCGTGAAAAACCAATTTTTTCAAAAAACTGAGTTAGTGGAACCTCCCTTTAATTAATTTTTCCATAATTGGGCCTTCCTTCAACAAAGGTGAGTAAATTGATACTAGTGCGAAGGCCCACAACCAGATCATCGTCTAAACGTATCGCGGGCTCCACCGAAGGGAGCATATCGGAGTTGGGTGCGGCGGGTTTTGTGGTGACGTGGCGTTCCAAGCAAGAATCCCAGTTGCATAGGAGTGGTTAGGTTTTTTCTTCTTTATTTTGGTTTGTTAATCAAAAAAGTTCAAAACGACATTATCTACGGTCCAAGAAACTCCTACCCCACTTCCACATCCCTCCCTCTCTCTCTTGAAAATTTTGGATGCAAATAGGGTACCACGTGACGCTTTACGTGATACCCGTAACACCCCACCCAAAAGTATTTTGGACAATCCGAACTTTAAATACACTCCTAAGTAGGAGTTTATACTTATGAACTGCAGAGATGCACGATGAGTACTGCCACATGGTACCAGTCCGGCAACCAAGATCTTCTCTCCTCTCCCTCAAAGTTGAAGATCCATTTGTTCTAGCTTAGGTTACATTATTGGTGGTCCTAATTTTAATCAAACTTTACTTTGGTTTTTTATAATTTTAGTTTTGGCGATTGGTAGCTTGAAATTTATGTAATCTCTTCGTCATTTTCCGCTAGCATCTCAAATGAAAAAATAACATATACAACTCAACTCAAATGAAATACAACTTTTCTTGTTCACATCGGTGGTCTATAGAACCTTTATTCTACTTTGGCGAATCTAGTTTTAATACATGTCTTTTATGGTTTGAAATAGTTACTACATAAGACGACCCAAGAGTTTATTGAAAGGGATTAACGAAATTAAAATTGCAATGTCAAAAGTGAAATCTTCCTTATTATATGTACTAACAATGTAATTACTTCTAGTCTCTACCCACGGAATTTAGAGTGGAAGAAGATAGGGTGAACAAGTAACAACCTTATCCCTGCCTCATTAATGGAAAATTATTGGGAAATTATTAGGTGCTCGTGGAACAGTTGCCCTATTCCTACAATCCTACACATGTACCATATAAGATGAGAAATTCTACTTAACATGCTTTTTCAAACACATTTCTCAAACATACCAAATAATAGAATGGGTTCTGCAACATAATTTTGACAATTCAAATCATTCCGCAACGTACTTTAATTTGGTGCTTGTAGATCTAGACATGAACATTGTTCATATAAAAAATTAAGTTGATCGGACATCTTTAACAATCTCAAATTTTACATTGTTCATACGAAAAATGGTTCTTTAAAATTCTTTCCCTTAAATCAAGTTATTTGAATCAAGGATCTCTTTATATTCGATCAATTTGATTTTTTGCATGACTACGTTTGGGGAACTATAAAAATGAAGGACTCGAACAATTAAATTCCGTTGCAAGACCCCACATTATTGAGTGGTGTGCATGAAAAGTGCGTTCAAAATAACGTGCACGTAACAAAGCTCCTATAAGGGTCCAATTCGGAAGGGGGTGTTGGAGAGCACTCTTTAGAGATCGGCCCTGGTGTGCGACACCAGAGTCGTTGGATCCACTGCTAAAGTGAAGTTCAAGCTGTTAAAAACACATTCGACGGCCCTAATACCGCACTCTAGGGCCGATCTCCAGAGGTGCCCTCCAGTACCCCGGGTCCGTAAAATTAATTATTAAGAGTAGGCATCTCACTTGAATGTTTGGGTATATAGAATTTTGAGCATTTATAACTATGGGGCACTGCACCAGTACTACTGAATAGTTTTCTTTCATCTACTCATGACCTGCCAAGTGTCACAAACCCATTTCCTAGAAGACTCCTCCCTTCTCCACATCTCCACTCGAAACCAAAGTCCTCTTCCTCAAACTATTCCATTTTTTTATCCCTTGTAACAAATTTTTCATTCCAGAACAGAAAACAAGCAGATTACCCATTTCTCACACCACCACAACTTCCTCTGCTTTTAACCACCCATTTCTCCGCTGCAATGCTCGGAATCTTCAGCAAAAACCTCAAGCGCCTCTGCTCCAAACTCCGGTGGCCGCTCCGCCGCCGCCGCTCCAAGTCCAGAGTCGTCGTGAAGAAGTACAAAAAATCCAGCTCCAAATCTAATATTGACCCAATTCCTAATGGGTCAGCGACAGTTCATCCAAATGGTCCATCAATCGCTCCCAAATCGGGAAAACCCATTCGTATAGCCACATTCAATGCTGCCCTGTTTTCCATGGCAGCTGTTGACGATGATTATACAAAAGAAAAGCAACAAATTGATTTCAAATTACGATCCAAGTCAGCAATTGATCGGCCAAAGGGCATTCTTAAGCAATCTCCTCTGCATCCCAACTCCGTGAATGGTTCAAATTCAGAGAATTTACCGACCCAGGAAAAATTTGCCAAATCCAGATTGAGGGTTTCGATCAATTTGCCAGATAACGAGATATCGCTGAGTCGAAGCGGGAGAATAAAGTTTAACGAAGACGAGAAAGAAGAAGAAGGTACTGCAACATCCACTTCTTCTTCTTCGAGTATCATAAAAAACAGAATCTTGAAAGGGAAAACTCCATTGAGATCTGCTTCCAGCTTAGGTTTGAAATCAGAAAATGGGATTGGGGAAAATGGGTACAGGAGTAGTAGAACAGTTGTGGAAGTGTTGAGAGAATTGGATGCGGATATATTGGGATTGCAAGACGTGAAAGCAGAGGAAGAGAAAGAAATGAAACCCTTGTCGGATTTGGCTTCTGCTTTGGGGATGAATTATGTGTTTGCAGAGAGCTGGGCTCCTGAATATGGAAATGCGATTTTGTCGAAGTGGCCGATTAAGAAGTGGAGAGTTCAGAAGATCTTCGATGACTCAGATATCAGGTTCTTCTTCTTTCTTCTTTCACTGTCATTCGTCTGTTTTGTTTAATTTCTTGGTTGAAATTGGTAAATACCCAATCATATTCTTTACATTTTTATTTGTCTCAGGATCATCTTAAACACATAAATATATATAGTATTTTTTTCTCCCACAAAATCCCATAAAAGTAGACAATCACGTTATAAAAAATATACTATTTTGGGATTTTTCATTTCAGTTTTTGGGGGTTGAAAAATCTTCCAAAATACTGAAACGGAGTGAGGTTTTCCTTTTTGTGGTATTGCATGGTGTTAATTACCCTGTTTTCTTTGACCAAATAAAGCTGAAATTCAGAGCAAATTTGGTCTTTCATGGCAATTATGAACCTTTTGTCTACCAGCCAGTAATTCTTCAACCCAAATATCAAACCCTCTATTTATTTGACCAAATCAAGAAGCAGTCCTGAGTATTTATTTATGTCATTGCTTGCAATTTAAGGGCTTACATTCTCATTTATTTTTAGTGGCGCTGTTTATATGCCAATTAGCCGTGGAATTCGGGGACCCTAAATTAACCGCCGAGTATATTCTTCAGTTGTCCTAAGCAAAGGCGGAGGGAGGCTAGGACCAACATGGGTCTGTGCCATGTGCCCACGCTCAACTCTCTCTCTCTCTTTTTTTTTTATTTTTATAAATTATCTTTCATGAAATTGTTTTCTTTTTAATAACTCTCATATATTTCGTACAATTCGAACTTTTAAATTTGAAATCTAGAACAATTCCACTACACTTGCGAAATAAAATGTCTAATGGCATGCATAATGTCCAAAGTTTCAAAAGTGGCTAAGCCACAAGCTGTAAGCATTAGTAGTACTTTAGCAATCATTTACAATTATTATGACAGTCTTTTTTCTTTCTCTCTCTCGAGATAGAACCCAAAACACAATTCTAATTTTGAGATTTTGTAATAACAATTGGGAAAGAAAAAAAAACATCCTTTCTAATTGGAGCAAGATTGCTACATGAATATTAATTGCATTTTAGTTTTTTGTGTACTGAATTACTCTTAAACTTCATTCCCTGTGACAATTCAAGCAATTAATTACGTATTGATAATTTATGTAGTAAAGTTTCTCAATATACATGTTAGTAATTTCAATTGTTTTTAGTGAAAAAGTTCTTTGATTATTGTAGCATTTCTTATCACAAATTTTTTTGGTTGGAGTTCTGTGACAAATGTGCCCCCACGGCCCCACTTACGTTGATTCCTAACTACGCCACTGGCCATAAGGGTTAGAATGTACGGCCTCCGTGGAATTCGAACACGACGCCCTAACTACTGTTCTAAGTCCTTGCCCAAAATACTTATTGCAACACCAATTCTGATTAGGATTCTACAGCCTGTCTGGTTTCTATTGTATGGGAAAAAGGTACAAACCATCCCTACACCAGAAGAGTGGTCCTGTGGAGATGTATTTAAATGCACAGCTGTATGTATCACTCATAATTTCACCTACTTCTTAGATTTATATTTTTTTCTAATCGCCATCTGTGTTCTTCTGTACTTGATCAAAAATATTTTCCTGATTAATGCAATATTACTATCGAAGAATCACCAGATAGTCACATTGTGCATTATTTATAAGCTCGATTCGATTAACACTAACACGTATGTTCACCTATTCCGTCAATTACTAAAATGTTCCTTTTCCCGAATTTTCCTCAACTCTTGAGTTGGCTGTAATCAAATATTGGAGCCGGTCGAGTGGGAGCATTTGAGTAAGTCATGAGTTTAATCCTCAAAGCTCGCAAATTCGAGTCTCACCGATAAGTGTAGTAGATCTTGTGCCACTGCTTTTGCTATTTTACCTGCGTAAATTCATTATCAAAATTGTGAAAAGTCAATCCATGAATTCCTCAGTACTTATTTCTAGGATTCCGTAGGAATTTCTCAAAAGTCCACACAATTCCCCTCTTAAGCGGATACGTACAAAGAAAATTACTGCCTTTGAGTTAAATTTATCTTGCTTAAAGTCAACACAGTTCCCAATTTTTACCTACTTATATTCATTATAACATCTAATAATTTGATTTTCTTACCAAGAAAAAGTAGAATACTCTAATCTGAAGTAGTTCAACCATTAAGTCATTAGCTATTGCTTATCATATGTCTCTCTACACTTTGTTGTATAGGTTTTTTTTTTTTATAACTCAGGTGCCCGGGTCAGATTACGTGCACATTATTCTTCGTTTTTCTAACAATAAAAATAAAGAAAATTAACTCGTTTGTGCTATAACATTCGATGTAGGAACGTCCTGAGGGCGACGATAGATATTCCGCATGTAGGAGAAGTGAACTTCCAATGCACCCTCCTCGATCATCTAGACGAAAACTGGCGAATGAAGCAGATCGATGCGATAATCGAGTCTAATGAGGGCCCACATATTTTAGCCGGAGGTCTCAATTCTTTCGATGAGACTGATTACTCACCAGAAAGATGGACAGACATTGTAAAGGTTGATTTCCTCTCATCTCCATTACCATTAATTTCCAAACACTAAAACCTCTCGACTAGCAAATTTTTTTTAAAAAACCTGTAAATATTGAATGTATCTTATTCCAGTATTATGAAGAAATGGGAAAACCAACACCAAAGGCCGAGGTGATGAGATTTTTGAAGAGCAAACAGTATGTGGATGCTAAGGACTTCGCTGGAGAATGTGAATCTGTCGTCATGATCGCCAAAGGCCAGAGTACGAAAAACCTCTTTAGACGATTTTTATTTTCAAGAAACTGAAAAACAGGAAACGAAAACAGAAAAAAACACCTTTGAAAAATGGTTTTTTGTTTCCAAATGCAGGTGTGCAGGGGACGTGCAAGTACGGAACACGGGTGGATTACATATTGGCATCATCAGATTCACCATACAAGTTTGTTCCTGGTTCTTACTCAGTGTTTTCATCCAAAGGGACTTCTGATCATCACATTGTCAAGGTCGACGTAACGAAGATAGAAAGCAGTGTTGAAGAGTACGTCGATAGGAAGCCGAGGCAACGTAAGCAGAGAATTGTAAAAATAACAAACTCTTCCTCATCAAAGGGTTTATGGAAAACAGATAGAGGTAGATAGTAATTGAACGTTTTTCTCCTCTTCTTTTTTTTCCTTCCGGGTTTGTCTTTTTTATTTGATGTCATATATCTATTTCTCTTTTGGAAAAGAGCATATGTTTGGCTTGCTTCCTTTGCCTGCAATTGAAACATTTCTATTTGTTTCCTGGCTGATTTTAGGGAGGAAAATGAAAATAAAATCTACTATGTACTACTATTGTTCAGCTGGTTCATATATAGGTTTCAATGGAAAGACACAATTGTAGCTGAAAATCCAACAATTGTGGTATGCTGGTCCAATAGATATTCCAAAACAGAAAGCATTAGATGAAAGACGTGCTAGTCAATTGTACTACATATACAGCAGCAGCTTTTGTTTTATCATTCTTCTTTAAAGAACACCCCGATGACACGGTGATCCCACAAGATTAGTCTAGGTGCGTGTAAACTGGCCCAATCGAATACCTGGTTACAGAAAAAAATGGTGTTCCGAACCTATGAAGCAACTAGCCGTCCGTTAATTGTTGACTTCCGGCTTTTCTCCAGTTTTGATACCGTCTAATTGCCATCTCAATGTGCAAGGTCACAAACAAACTCGGGGACTCTGCCGTTCTTTAGCGATGGCAGTAGGGATGGCAACGGGTCGGATCGGGGCCGGATTTTCCTTCCCCCATACCTGCCCCATTCCTTTCGGAGGCTGACTCGGAGCGGGGGAAATTGGAGGTGTGCCGGGTTCAGGGATAAATCAGGTCCCCATATACCGTATAAATTTTTGATAAATTTGTTCTTTAAAATGTTTTGACAAGAAAACAAGATACTGATAAGTAATGATAGTTAAAAAATATCACAAAGTAAACAAAGATACAAAATAGTGATTTATTATCTAGTATTTTGCTCTTATAATGCCAAACTAACGAAATGTATATAGATATATACGTATGAAAATTAGTAATAACTATAATCGGAGTCAGATCGGGTTAAACGGATCGGGGGAAGCAAATACCATCCCCGCCCCATTTGTTTATTGGACCGGGGATTACCCACTTGGATCGGGGCGGGGAGGGAGGAGGCAGGGACGGAGCGGAGGTAATTGCCATCCCTAGATGGCAGGCCCTGCCAACTCGACCTCGGCCGTCCAAATGTGTTTTGGACGACCTAGATCCATCGCAAACACACATTGGCCCCATTCCACTAACTCAAAAAGCCAAAAAGCATATTTCGATTCCTAAGACATGTCATTCTCTCACAATACATCCACGAAAAAGCCAATAAGCCAAATAAAAACCCTTAGTGGAACACCAACACCTCAAATTCAACAATCAATAGGCACACACTCTAGTGTAAATTTTGAGTTTCTACTTTCTATTGCGCCCTAGAGTTCATATATGGTTTGCTATTTTATTTGCTTATTGCTTAAAAAATAAATGTATAATTTTCAACGCCAACAAATAATCATAGGGGTTATTGGAGGCTTAGCTGGTTGTTAACTTCTGAGTTATGAGACTAGTCGAGCTACGTGTAAATTAGTTTGAATAGCTGGTTATCAAAAGAAAAAGTTTATTGTTTGGTGGGGGCGAGTTGCTTATTCTCTTAATTATACAGATTTGCAACGTTATTTCTTCCAATTAAACAAAATGGATGCCAAATGATTTTGCTTGTACTTATTTAAAAGAAATAGACAGGTAAACAATGCACCAAACAGGCCCTTAAACGTTGTTGGAGTTTTAATAGGAATTTTCCATGATTAAGGTCCGACGATAAAAGCCTGTCCCATGAGAAAATAGCAATGTTAAAACTTGTTTGGCCATTTTTGTCCCCCAATCCAAATATTCAGTAGTTGTCGAGAATGTTATGTGAGAAATGTATTTTCAAGAAAAGGGAAGCGAAAAAAATTAAAGCAAAAGGAAATTTATTTTCTCAGTTTGTATTATGTTGACAAAGAGTTTCGGAGGAAATTTAAAATTCTTCCCTTCAAGATGTATTTTGTAGGAAAGTTTATCCCAGTAGAAAAATTGAAGTAATGGGTCCTATAATTTCAATTTTTCTTGGCAACTGAACATAAAGAAAATTGCTAAAAAAGGTCGATTTTCCATCATTCCCGTGTAACTAGAGCTGCAAATGAATTGAGCCATTTATGAACAATTAAAGGTTCGACTAAACTTGAATTTTAATATGATTTTATAATTTTATATATGTATGAACTTATTTGTGTACAAAATTAAATTTTTATTTGAAGTTCTAGACTAATATGAGAGTATAGATCTATAATATTTCTTATTCGTTAAGGCTTGTGAACAAATTCGAGTTCAATTCAACCATAGGCAAGCTCAGTTTGAGCTTAGCTTGTCAAATTTTCACTAAGCTCAATTCGCTTAAAAACGTAATGAACAAAACAAAACATTTTAAAGCTCGATTCATTTGCAGTCTTATACACAAATGAAAGGCTTGTATGAGAACTATATATTCTTTACATATCTGCTCCAGATTAAATCTCAATCGTCCGTTTTTCAGTTCAAAGTCAGAAGAAGTGGCGGGAATTTCATCAACGGTTACCTCTCTCACCTCCTTGCTCTTGATCCGCCAACATCAACTGCTTCATCCTTTTCATTCAACCTCTCAAGAAACCGATCCAAATCGGCAATTCAATTTTCCAAAACTCAATACAAGAAGAACAAAATCGAATTCTCTGCAACCAAATTCCACTGCCATAATCCCCTCCGTAACCTAAATTTTTATCTTTTTACTTTTTCTGACAATCCTCTGTTTCTCTCTCTAAATTTACCAAAATCGAATTCTTGGCCAATGCTAGTCGTTTCGATCACCGGCGTCTCCTCTTCCTTCTACTCTCTCTCCTTTTTCTCCCTCTTTGCTCGAAGAACAGCCTTCTTCTTCATCTTCTTCCAGATCAGAACAGATGAGTCGGACTTTAACCCGATCTTCTTCGGGAAAAACTTTCCGCACAACCTCTGGACGATCGTTTCGAACCTTCGAGATCTGTAACCGTCCATCCTTCCTCACTTTCCTCAGATTAAATCTCGGCCGTCCGTTTTCTTTCAAACTCAATATCATTGGCGGCAAGATTTCATTATTCCCTCGGAACCCTCCCATCATCACTTCCTCTCCCCGCATTGTCTCTCTCATCCTCACTCCGTCCATCAACGGCGACGGCAAAACCTCTATCACCGTCAGATCGCCGCTCTCAAATCCTATAACCTCTGTCAGCGTAGTGTACCGGTCCAAAACTGCTCTGATATCTCCCGCCGAGTCAACCGGTCTAAAACCGCCGGCGGTGGATTGGTGAATGATGTCAGTAGGAATGGAGATGTCTTTTCCGGCGGCGGATAAGGAGGCTGTAGGTTTAACGGCAACGGACTCAAGAATGGTGGCCGGTGATTTAATGGCGGCGGTTGTGTATAACCAGCTTAATCTGCCGCGGAAAGGAGGAGCCCGGCCACCGGAAGTCGGTCGGTCGTCCGAGTTGGATTGACCTAGAATTGACCGGAACGTCTTCTTCAAGAAACTCATAATTGCATTTTTTTTTTCTTCTCGATTTTGTTATTGTGAATTTGCTAAAAGAATTCCAGATTACAGAGAGAATTCCACATATATATATAGATTGACACTTTGAAGTATATTTCGAAATAGGGCAAAGAAAAAACAAAAAACTAAATCGTTCGAGGGAAAAAAGGGGCAACGGGCAAGATGATCAGCGAAGTGAAATTAATATGAGAATTAAGTATAAAAGGATGAGGCCGCCATTTATCAGCGCACCGACGCAAAAAATCAGCTTGATTAGTTATCGATTCAAACAAAGGTTTCTCTTTTTTTTACATAAATGCATTCTGAAAAAATATCAATCGATATCGGATGCTCCATCTGTCCCCTTTTAAGTGTCCATTATAGCAATACGCGCATTTTCAAAACAAAAAAAAAAATACTATGTATTACTTTTTTTATTTTGTACACAAAATTAAAGTGCTCATTAGGTGCAAAAAAATAATAATCTTAACATCCAAGAAAATACATGTTTCCTAAACGGGACACTAAAAAAATGGACGGAAAAAGTATTTTACTTTTTTTTTTTTTTTGCATGGTTGCTAGATAAGTTCTGAAAAGTGAACGAATTCGATCATCAAAGTAAACTTGGAAAGGGCCCACAAAGCATTAAGTAAGACCCTCGGAGAGTATCCCATTCCTTATAAATATTAAATAAAAATTGATTTTCGTATTTCATTTTTTATTCATATTAACATGAACTTACAATATTACCTTTTCAATGGCTCGATTTTGCACATATCAAAATCAAAGTAGTAATTTAAGGACTACTGATTAAACAACTCAAACTGTCTTAACCAAACCAAATCAAGGGATTTTGATCGAATTTTTACGCCCTAGGCGGTTTTCATAATGGAAGAATTGAACCAAAACCGGATTGACGGTGGTTCGTACACTTGAAAATAGTTTGACACTGGGGTATTCCATTAACAAAAAACTACTATTTTTTTCAAATACCGAGACATATCATTTTCTCACAACACATCACATAAAAAATCATGAAAACTAGTTTATTCAAAAAAACTGGGTTAGTGGAACACCCCTCAAACTGACGGATTGTAACACTCTCTTTATTTCACTTCCAATTAGGCAATTAATTTCCTAACCAACCAGAACTCATGATTGCAAAATATTACTTATTAAACCTTGACTATTCTCTCTCTCTCCCCCATATGGCAAATGGGATTGTCAGTTCCTCTATTGATAGCTCTTCTGCCTCTTCAATTAATCTTGGAACGTTAAGTGAACTTTGTATTGTGGTGCTGGTGATAATGCTTCATTGAGTATGATTAAATGAGATGTTACATCAATCACTTTACGTAAATATACTACTTTGCAGGTCCTACAAAATGAATGATTCAAATTACCGCAATGAACACAACGACATGACCAACAATGTGTGGCGGAAGGGTTTCTGCCACATTCATTTATAACATAATTGCAATTAATATTGGAAAGTTCAATGAACTTTGTATTTTGGTGTTGATGACGATGCTTCATTGAGTAAGATCAAATGAGATGTTACCTCAGCCACTAACTATTTTTTTTGGTTTACTCTGACAACTTGCAACCGTTTATTTTTAAGAGCTCGTTAAAAACGTCAATCACGCTAAAACTAATTTTTATTCGATATTAATTATTATTGAGTATGTGTTTTCCCTTCCCCTAGGCATAGAGTAGTGTAAAATGTCCTAACAATTGACAAAACAAAACATACTTAATTATGTTAAAAAGACAAAACTAGAACATTCAATTCGAGTTTTAGTTTTCTAACATAAATGCATTCCAACTGATAAAGAAAACATAAATGCATTCCGAAAATACATCAATTGATATCGAACTAAAATAATCTTTGGCATGACTGGTTGGATAAGTTATGAAAGTGAAAGAATTGGATCATCAAAGTGAACTCAAGAAGGGCCCACAAAGTATTGAGTGAAGTTTGGCCTAAAAAGCCAACTTAACTTATTTTTTTTGTCTTTATTTGATTTTTTTTTTTTTTTGCGTTTGTAAGTTTTGTATCGATTTTTTGAGTATTATTGGTTCATCTTGGCGAGAGGAATCCAAAAAGGTAGAAGATTATGACTAGAACTCTCAATTTTTTGAAAAAGATAAAAAAATGTGTAAAAAATTGTCTTTTTTTTACTTATCTTTGTCTTTATTAAAAAAAATGATATTCTATCATAATTTTCTACTTTTTTTATTCCTCTCGCCGAAACGAACCAATAATACACAAAAAGTTGATGCAAAACTAAAAAAACACGAAAAAAAATCAAATAAAAACGAAAAAATAAGTCAGCTAACTTTTTAGGCCAAAACACTACTTAAGTATTTACGGAGAGTGTCCGATGCCTTACAAATATAGATATATAGGAATTGATTGTTGCACTTTGTTTCTTATTCATATTAACTTTAATTTATGATATTATACTTTACATGCTCAATTTTGCACGGACACAGCGCGGGGTTAGCACTTTGTTTCGAATAGAGGTGTGTCAAGGACCCGTTTAGTTCTGCAATCTCCTCCTGTTTAGGCTTAGTTTTTCAAATGATTTTAGCAACTGAGTTGAGTTGCTAAAATCAAACGGAAAACTCAGTCTTACTTCAGTTTAATAAAGCTTCGGCTTCGACACATTAGAATGCCATACGGCCCATGGGCTAATCCAGGTTATCCAACTATGCACCGGGTCCCGTCACTCCCCAAGGCCCAAGCTTTGTTCCGATGTGTATTCCCAAAAAAGTAAGACATGATCCTTTTCGGGGACCTTTTAATGGACTGGATGGTCATTTCCAAGCTATTTTCGGACCCATATCGGGTCCGTTTTAATTATCGGAAACGTTGATATTTTAGACATCGTCGAGAAAGTTAGGCATGTGAATAATCATGTAATATGTTCTTGAAAAGCATTTGTCTCTAGAAAAATGAGTTTTTATCCAGCGTTGCAATATTTTGTAAACCTATTTTTTTTAGATTAATGTGTTCGAAGACACAATAAACGATATCCGATTAGAATGAATCTTGACAGGCCTAATGTTCTCGGCGAGGGCCTAATGTTTTAGACGAAGTCTAATATGTGAACGGTTCTGATCATCAAAACGGATCTGAGAAGATTCCGAAACCTGCTTAAACAGAACCAGTTAATTATTTTTCTTTTGTGGCCCTACCCATTATTCCTGTTATAAATTTTTCCTTTTCCAACCAATATCTAAATCCTACCCATGATTTATTCAATACCATTAGATGATGTCCAATTTCTTCTCTTCTACATATGCAAATATATTAGATACAACGATTATTTATAACTTCCTCACACAACGGGAGTTTCGCGTATGTGTAGGTTTCACGAATGTAAGGGAGGGAGGCGTTACAAATACAATAATCATTGTGTGAAAAATTTGTGAATATCAGTATTTTATTAAGCCGTAGCATTTCGTGATGATACCGCAAAAGACCTGGTGTTAATTTTTAGGAGTATTAAGCTAGAGTAGAAGAATCTTTTTGGGCTCTCTCATCGGCGAAAGTCAATACGATCAAGGCTTCAATCTCGTAAAATCCCTTTCAGAAGTGTTAACAAAAACCCATCCCCGTCTTCTTGAGAAATGCATCCATAAAAGATCTGCGAGTTTTCAAGAATTATTTCAGCCGCTTGAAATTGACATAGACTGCTGCGAGTGAGGGCAAGCCATGGATCTAGTCAGTCAGTTGCAGAGACAGTTTGCTGACTACACTACTTCTTTGACTCGTGAGGTAAAGTAAAAACAAAAGAAGAAAGATTTGGAAGATTTTGATATGGGTTTCTGTATATTTAGATTGTTTTTGAACTATGCTGCTTGGATTTTGTGTCTACGAGGTTTTCTAATGGTGGGTTTGTTTTCGGATTTGAGAAGGGTTTCTTGGATGATCAGTTTAAGCAGCTTCAGAAATTGCAAGATGAGAGCAACCCAGAGTTTGTGGTTGAAGTGGTGTCCCTATTCTTTGAAGATTCAGAGAAACTTCTGAATGATTTGGCCAGTGCTTTGTGAGAATTTTGTGTTAATCTTTTCATTTCTTCAAATCTTTATGTTTATTTTTCTCCATCTTTTCATATTGGTTATGCAGACATGATTAATGGTTCTTTTTTACCTGTTGTGCACAGTCAACAAAAGATTGTAGACTACAAAAAGGTGGACGCACATGTTCACCAGTTCAAGGGTAGTAGTTCCAGGTACTTATTGATTCATGTATTTCTGCTTAAAGCTCTTATCTGTATGGATTGATTGTGTTGGTCTGTTTGATAATTTGATCGTTACAAATATTCATAGTTACAAAACTGGAATCTTCACAAGATTTCTGGCTTCTGCGGGAAATAAAACTCAAGAGATTTTATTGTGGATTCAGAATAGCATGACACTACTCTTCCAGTTACTAGATAATGGAACTGTTTTATTGCAAGTGTTTGACAGGAATTGTGTTTTTGTGGTTGACAGCATTGGTGCACAGAGAGTAAAAAATGTATGTGTCGCCTTCAAAACCTACTGTGAGGCGAGGAACTTTGAAGGGTGAGTTAATGCTCATGTTATCTTCTCTTGATGATCAAATATAAACTTTAGATAATGATCTAAAGTGCTCATTTGTCCACTAAATTTTCTTCGTCCAACTCCAACATGGAAAACCTAGTACTACCATTTTTGAGTAGTTATCGCAATTGCCACTGCCTTTTGAAGATCATAACTTCCTTGACTTAGCCCTTACACGTGACCATGATTTTTCCTTAATCGGTGGGATGTGATGCTACTATGACTTTCCCTCTAGCATTGAGAGCCCTGTTCATGTTCAAAAGGACCTCTTAGTATTGTAACTTTAGGTAACGACAATATTTTTTGAAGCCGAACTTTTACAAGTTGGTTTTTTTCATCCAAAATTGTCTTGAAGTGGATGAAATGATTGCTGCCTCAACTTTTTGTATTCTGTTTTCAGCATCTCAAATATTTTAACAAGCTGAGGTTGCCTTCGGGAACATTACAAGTATTTTGTTTTCATTGTTCGAAAACAAGAAACAGTCTTTGTGCTGTTCTTGTTAAACGTTTTGGAACACAAATGTTTTGAAGAAAAGATTAAAAAGAAAACCCTGGAAAACCACCGCACACCATTAGCTTTTTTTTCCATGTGAGAGGAGGGAACGAAATGGTCCCAAAGGATTGAGCGTTGTAGCCTGTAGGTGGTGCTTGGGCGGCCAAAAGTGGTTCTTTGCTGGTTTAACTTGGTCTAAAGTGGTGTGCTTTGGTGGCTAGAGCATAGGTGGTGAGAGAGGGAGTTGTCGAAAGGGGAGGGTGGGGCGTGAAGGAGCTGCAAGTGGTTCTCTTGGAGGAGGGGTAAGGGAAACATTGTTGACACATTTTTTCAAATTTTGAATTCTTTTGGAGCAGTTTCAATAAATATAGCATGCTACTAAGATTTTTTTTATTATTATTATGTATTTTTTCCATACCAAAACTAAAAACAACATAACCTAACAGGTGCAAAATATTTTTTCTAACAGTTATTAGGTAGACTTCTGAAGTTAAGAATTATAGGTATTTAATAAAATTATAGGCGAAGGAATTTAATTTTAGGGTCAGCAGGATTCGTATTAGTTCTGGAAAAAGAGTAATAATGGTGTGCAAAAGAAACTATCCGAGGCTGATTTTATGTGTTCCTTATATCTATGAAGGAACCTGAACGTCTTTTTTAATCTCTATATTGATTAGTAATTGTTGAAATGAACACTATTATCATGATTGGGCTCACCTACAATCATAGTTATCAATCCTGTATTTGTGTGCAATTGCAATGTTCTAAAAATCGTCAGGCGGAAAAGGGCGCCTAGCGCCGACTATTCAGCCACGTAGCGCCTACGCGGGGACTAGGCTTTGGACCAACTACCTAGGCCTAGGCTGACTTTTAGAACACTGGGCAATTTTTACCAATTACCATAATACTGGTATAATGTGTCTCAATGTACAGCTCTCCATCGGTTGCTACAACTTAGGTATGCCTAACTTGAACCTATTTACAGCTCACAAAATCCAATAGCTCTTCCTCAGGAGTCAACACTGTTTATTACTTCTCAGTTTGCCATGGAAAATTAGCCAGAACTAAACTCACAGTTATGTTTACTGGTTTTCTCGGCATATGATACATGCTGCTCGATACTGAACCAGTTCATATCAATTCCAGCTACTCGGTTACGCTTTTGTTCATGTATGCCTCGTGATAATCATGATTGTAATGGTGAAGCCTTGTTGGGATAATTGAGAACACTGGTGAATATTTGGTGTGCAGGTGTTCGATATGTCTGCAAAGTTTGGAGCAGGAATACTATCTCGTGAAGAGCAAGCTTGAAACTCTGTTCAAGGTAAGCACTGTTCAGAAATAGCCGGTGAACTTGTAAAATGACTTTGATCGTATCGAAGCTGGATATAGATCTTGGATTTGTGGAGGGATTCGTGAAGCGAAAAGAAATGGCAAGACTTTCTTCTCCTCGTCTTTTCCTGGGAATTGGAGAATAATCCCTTACCTTCCATTTCCCTTCACAGATCCAAGATCCGAAAACGGCCTTAAGGCGAAGGAACACTTCCATATACCCCATTTTAGGGTGACAATCTATATTACCATTAGCTTTTTGTCTCAAAATCTTTTCTTTCTTTTTTCTCTCTCTTTATTTTAGCTGGAGCAGCAAATCATGGCAGCCGGTGGTTCAGTTCCAGAACTGTAAATACAAAATAGATTGTCAAGGTTTGATATGTTATGGGGAGGTTTTTTTTGTTTTTTTTTTTCCTACACGATTAATCTGCTTTTGATGCATTAGATGATTCTGTTAGGCGTAGTTCTTGTATGAAAAGCTGTTTTTTTTTTTTAGACATGCTTGCTAATTAGATCATCATCTGTTCAAACTTTAAAAGCTATGTAATGTTAATGGTAGAGTCTAGATTTCATGGATGTAAAATAAATGTGTCTTGCTCCACCTATTCAAGAAGTAATGATTTTGATGCAAGTATAGCACTTTAGCTCGATTTTGCGTTTAAGGTCTGCATTTCCACAACGGATTCCAGAAATTTCAACACCAAGGAACCAGAAAAAGAAGATCAACACCAACGACGACATCGTTTTGGACGAAAATCCAAGGAAGAAAACCATGAGCTAACAAAGTCTGCTAATGAGTGTCAGAGAGATAGGGCTCAAAACCCTTTCGTTCTTTTAATTGACATGGACCCAAATCATCTAGTAGTAGTTCAAAAGAGACTTTATTTTTTTAGTGTTGTCTAGTTTGAATTTGAGAATGACATATGGAATTTTCTACGTAAAGTCTAAATTCGATGATTTAAGGGCACACGTTATTAAGGATGATGGTACTCAAGCATGATGTTTTGTTCTACGAGTCATGGACACTTGATTGATACCCCACCAACAAATTTGGTTTACCATTTTAAGCATAATAAAAGAGTTGATGATTCTTTTATATTCGTAAGAACTAAAATGGAGCTTCTTAGAAATTGGAATAATTTTTTTTCGCTCGTAAGAGAAAAGCAAATTTATGTCACTAAAGTAAAAACCGAACTCGTCTTTTGGATTTACCACAGATCTCACAACTCGAATCGGTAGATGTAACGACCCGGATTTTAGCCGTATTTTTTTTTTTTTTTAAAGTTTTATTAATAAAATTTAGTAATGGTTGGATTTATTTTTTTTGTGATTTATTATCTATCACACACACATCACCTTTCATACCCATCATTCCACCATCAAATTTGTTTAGCTATTTTTGGCTCCCACTTTCCCCAACCAATAATAAACCAACACACCCCTCTAATACTTTCCTTATCTCCTAAACAAAAGGTTTCCTCCAAACTTCCTTCTATCCAAGATTCCAAGAGATTAAAGTCTTAAACTTAACCCTCTTTAAACTCTTTTCCTCCCTTCACATTTCGGAAAGAAGAAAGACAAAGACAGGAGAGAGAGAGATAGCTGGGTAGGAAGGAAAAAGAAGAAAGAAGAAGAAGAAAGGAGGAAAAAGGTTCAGTCCGTTCGACGCGACCGAGGCCGATCCAAATCACTCCGGTTTAGCTTAATCTTCGGAAGAGAGGTAGGTTACATCCTAATGAACCCATCGGTATATAATAAGTTGATTTTCGTTGAGTAGAAACAAAACCCGAGCATTTCGTTAGTTGCAAGGTAGTGTAAATTCGTTTTTCACCTTTTGAGCTATTGGGTCCCGCCCAAAACAATCTGAACCCAACTTTTTCCATGATAGAAATGTAGTAATACGTTGATTTTCGTTGAGTAGAAATAAAACCCAAGCGTTTCGATCGTCGGGGAGCAGTGTATATGCGGTTTTGACCATTCTGAGCTACTGGGTCCCGTCCAAAACAATCTAAACCCAACTTTTCCGTGATATAAATGTAGTTCATTTCATAACGAACGTTTTGATATATAATACGTTGATTTTCGTTGAGTAGAAATAAAAACCAAGCGTTTCGATCGTCGGGGAGCAGTGTATATGCGGTTTTGACCATTCTGAGCTACTGGGTCCCATCCAAAACAATCTGAACCCAACTTTTTCCGTGATATAAATTTAGTTCATTTCATAACGAACGTTTTGATATATAATACGTTGATTTTCGTTGAGTAGAAATAAAACCCAAGCGTTTCGATCGTCGGGGAGCAGTGTATATGCGGTTTTGACCATTCTGAGCTACTGGGTCCCGTCCAAAACAATCTAAACCCAACTTTTTCCGTGATAGAAATGTAGTTCATTTCATAACGAATGTTTTGATATATAATACGTTGATTTTCGTTAAGTAGAAATAAAACCCAAGCGTTTCGATCGTCGGGAAGCAGTGTATATGCGTTTTTGACCTTCTGAGCTATTGGGTCACGCCCAAACCATTTCAAATCCAACATTTTCTGTGATAGAAGTGTAGTTCATGTTCCAACGAACATTTTGATATATTATTTGTTAATTTTCATCGTGTATAGACAAAACCCGGACGTTTCCGACTTGTAATCAAGTGAATAAATAGTTTGGAAAATTTTCAGAAAGCTAAACCAAGTCGACCTCGGGCCCCACTTTATTCTTACCCCTATAAATTTATCTTTGTGTACAAGGAATTAGTCGAGCATTTGATAAAAATTGTTGCACCTTCTACTAGTTTTGAGCATATTAGAATGACCATTTATTAGAAGTGTTAATTAGCATTTGGATATAATACGTTGTGGAATAATTTATGAAAGTTTAGCTTATGTCATTACTCTGTTATTTCTGATCATGTTGTATTATTATTTTGCACTCGAGTTCTTAACGCATGTTTTAGACTATCTTTTTATAGTAATGTTGTTATGCAAATTTGTCATATCCCAATAACTGAGACGAACATTTGCTTCATGGGTGGGTTTACGGTTTGGAGATTTACATGTAGATGTAAATTGAAAAGTAATGAAAATGGTAATGTGTGGAAATATTGTAGAGCTGACGAGCTGTGGTTCCGGGGGTGACTGGAGTGGGCCCCAGACAGATGAAAATTTTGAATACGAAACCCTAGATAGGACATGGTGTTGATTGACTCTAAAAAATGGTCGGGCTATGAGGGTGGCACTGTGCTTGCGTCGCAGCCTGGGGATGAGTTGTGGGGCCGCACTCCCGATGAATCTTGTTTGTCGTGCCTTGGGATCATGGAAGTGGCACTCGGGTATGTAACCCGGGTTCTCTGTCCAGATCTTTGCAAAGGGGAGTCGAATCACACCAGCTGCCCCATGCTAGAGGTTGGAGGGTAGGATGGATCTCGTGGTTGAGAATCCTAGATGACACGTAGGTAAATGACTAGTAATTAATCAGTAATGTTATTTTTGCTATCTCATGTTATTTGTTTATTATGCATGTTTATCTGTTAGATACATGGGGTTAAGTAGTGTAGGATATTCCTATTGGGCTTTTTGAGCTCACGGGTACTTATACCGCGGTGATTTATCACCAGGTAATGAAGGCGGAGCTGAGGGACCGTACAAGCAGACAAATATCAACACTGCTGAGGAGAAAGCCAACGCGCCTTGGTTTCCGTATACTTAGTCGCTCTGAACAACTTAGTCGACTACATTTTGAAAGCTTCAAGTCTTATTGAAAATTGTAATATTTTGATAGCTTAACTTTAATTCGATATGGTTGTAAAACTATAACAATCGCTTCGGTACGGTTTTATGATGGATTATGGAATCTTTTGTGAAATCGCCTTTTAAATTTATTTTTAACGTTTCCGAAAAATCGGGGCGTTACAGTTGATCTCTCTAAAAAAAACTCTCTCAAGTCGCACTCTTTTGTCGTTTTTACTCAAGAACAAATAATGAACCCATGAAATAACTCTCTAAGTACGAATGAAGGGAAGCTCGAAGAGTTTTCTCCTCCAGCGGTGGCTTATGTTAGTGGTCGGCTTTTCAATTGGCTGTTATGTTAGTTGTAGCGCGCCTTTCGAACTTTCCCGGGGAGTAGGTATTTTCTTGAGGACACAAATGGGTCAGGGAGACTTTATTTAAAGATTGTACCATTACCAGACATGTGCAAAATTATCCGCATGAAAAAAGAACTTTTTAAGAAACAATAATGTCTGTAAAGAAAGAAAGGCCTCATCTGGTAATGAAAGAGGAGGATAGCAGCAGCGCAGCTGGGATGAAAGAGACAAGAGACCAAAGGCATGGAAATACTAATATACATAATACATACTGCTGCGGCATTGAAAAAGATGATGATGATCCATTGATGCATTCAAGTGCTATGCCTACATTTACAACACATTGGATTGAAGCCACAGATAGGTGCAAATTATGATGGGTGGTTGAGTTTGGTGCTACAAATTACAATACCCACCTCCCAATGCAATTATACCATCACTTGTGGACCTGCGGTACAGAAATATTTGGGTGCCTGACGCAGTACCCGTCGCGCATCTCGGTTGTCCAAAAGTAATTTCGACGGCTCAGATTTCTTCCACCCTCTCTCTTATTTCTCTCTTTAAAAATTGGGTTGTTCAAAGCACTTTTGGATGACCGAAATAGCCGCTCAGCACCGTGTGTGCCCCTACCCGCTCGGCACCCAAAATTTTCTTGTTGTGGTAGGACCCTTTAAGGTAAAGCAATGTTGCTTTTCATTTTTTCACAATAATTCGTGGACCATTTCATTGCATTGAAGTTGTGGGCTCTGAGCCGTGGGGTTTTTGTGTCGTGTATTAGAGGTGTCGTCCCGAGTCTACGAATCCAAATTGATTATTTTACTCGTGTCAAAAATGATATTGATCAAACATCGACACTGAAATGGTGATAGTTTTACACTTTTACTCATGACCTGGTTAATAAGTTTTCATCATGCCTTCATGTTTTTTTGACATTTTTTTCGAATCTAGAATTTTCTGAAAATATTAGCAATGTCTATTTCGAATTCCACTAAAATAAAACAATGCAAATTTCGATACTCGAATTGTTTCATCGCGAGTAGGGTTGCAAATGAGTCAAATCGAAACCGAGCTTTAGAATGTTCAGGATTACGAGCCTAACCGAACCGAATACTGTCAAGTTCAAGTTCGGCTAATTTATTAAACAATCCTAAAATTGATGTTAAGTTTCCATCATGCCTTCATGTTTTTTTGACATTTTTTTCGGATCTAGAATTTTCTGAAAATATTAGAAATGTCTATTTCAAATTCAACTAAAATAAAACAATGCAAATTTTGATTCTCAAATTGTTTCATCGCGAGTAGGGCTGCAAACAAGCCAAATCGAGTTGAGCTTTATAATGTTCAGGTTTGCGAGCCTAACCGAACCGAATACTATTAAATTCAAATTCGGCTCATTTACTAAACGATCTTAAAATTGAGGCTCAGGTTTGGTTCGTTTAATACTCGAGTCGAACTCAACGAGCTTTTACCGAGTTGAGTACGAACAGTTCACGAACGATTCAATTCATTTACAGCCCTAATCACAGGTGCACTTTTTCGTCTCCCTATCATTACGGGAAGTGGAAGGAAACGTATGGGTTTTTTAAACCAATGATTTGTAAATAAATACTGTATATTACAAATTTACAATGACGCAATATTTTATGGACTATTGTAGTTGTTTTATCTGGTGCATTATGGCAATGCATTTTTGGTAATTTCCAACTTTTGTGCTCATCTTCGTGGACCAAAAATGTCCCGAACCTAACCTGATGTCCGTTTGCATTTGAACCCATTGTTATGTGGGCCTAGATGATGGCGTATTTTGGCCCAAATTGAATGGCAAAAATGGACTGCCGCGAGAGTGGACTCTGGGTCCCGCAAAAGTCCCAGACCCTGATCCAACGGTGGAAGCGGAAAAGGACAAAAGAATCAGAGTCCACTCAAAAACCACAAAATGACAAGGGGGAATATAATCGGACGACGCACAGCTGTCCTCACCCAACAAAAGCCGAATCGCCATTGCCATCGCTTTTCAATTACCGCCTTTCTCAAGTTAGTAATTTTTCAGTGGTCTCACATGTTTTCTCTATATACCATTTTTTTATCACAAATTTTGTTAAATTCATGCATCCAGTAGTACTGAGCCCTACAAAAAGTATGTGGCAGATGAAGGTTTTAAGAGCATCCTTATCAGGAGCACCAAATTTTACACCACCAAACTTAACTTCAAAAACACATTTTACAATTTAGTAAGCCACTTTTACAAAAGTTCACAGAATATCTACACTTATTATTAGAGTGGTTCTGTAAACAGTTCTAATCATTAGAGTGGTTTTGTAAACAGTTCTAATCATTAGAGTGAGTGTTTCTGTAAACAGTTCTAATCATTAGAGTGAGTGGTCCTGTAAACATCCACAAACACGAGTAATGGATAGGACCCATTCATAATTTTGTACTCATACAAACTTCTCACATGAGAAGTGTATGACTAATAACTTTAGAAAAAGAAAATATCTACACTTCTATTTTGCACTCTTCTTTATATATCAAGTCTTCTGGAAACCATACCTTAAGTAATCCAAACTGGGCATCATTGTGTTTTAGTAACTCATTTAGCACAACATTATTGGAAGAAAACTCAAAAGGCCTAGACAAAGGAACGACGCGAAAAAATAAAATAAAGAGTTTTATATTTGTTGTTTAGAAATGACGTCTTTTTAATAAGATGTTGTTCAATGATCAAAATTTGATACGGTGGCACAATAAATTATGAACAATCTCATGGCCAAGTGACTTTTTTTTTTTTGATACTTAGTGACAACAGAAAAACGATTCACTTTTCACTAAAAATTTATGATCCAACAAAATTATAGTTTGGACGCAAATTTTTGATAAACATAACCTGAATACATGTTTAATCCATGGTATAATTTTTTTTAACAGGATACCCAAAACACAATTTCCTTAGAGGGTGTTCCACGAACAAAAAATAGTTTTTTTTTTTTTCAAAAATCAAGACAGATCATTATCTCACAACACATCACATAAAAAAATCGTAAAAAGCTAATTTATTTTAAAAAAAACTGTCTTAGTGGAACCCCCCCTAAGATTTATAGTATGATACGAGGATCGTAACCATCGAAACAAACAGATCCATAATAATTAAAGATATATTTTGAGTAGTTTAGGAATGGACTTGGTCCCCAACGATTAATTGAGGTGCGCGCATAAACTTGTTTGAGCACTTGATTATGCAAAAAAAAAAAAAAAAGAGTTAGCTTAGGAAGTTCTACTAATAACAAAATCCTTAACCAGAGCCTTTTCCTCTCTCTAGTAAAGTGGCAAAAACATTAATTCCGCCAACGGAAACAAAGGTGAGTCCGTCAGTCAATTATTTACTACAGTAGTATTTTTTAGGCTTTGGATTAATGGTCGTGGCTCATTTGCCTCTTACCTATGCCAGTAAACCGCCCTCCCTGGTCACGTGGTCCTCGTCCGAATCACCGCTAAAAAGCCAAATCTGATGATGACCTGTCACTCCGAACCTCCCCCCTTCCACGTAGGTTCGGACAACCGTTTAACCCCCCGAACCTACCCCCCACCAAATTACAGAAATTCCACTGCCATTACAATTAAAAATTAAAACAAACAAAAACAGAGGAAAGTAAATAGAGAATACTCCACACTGGAGTCTGCAGCACAGTAGTAGTAAGTACAATACAATACAATACACCACAGTAGAAGCGTCAAGAAGAAGAAGAAGATCAAATAAAGGTGCTTGCTTTCCTCCCAAGCTACTCTCTCTCTCTCTCTCTCTCTCTCTCTCTCTCTCTCCCTCCTGAATCTTGGACTTTGATGCTCTGCTGTCTCCATTAATACCTTTTCCCATCCATTTCCCACGAGAAATCGGTAATACAGCTTCCCCATCACGGAAAAGCACCGCCAAAAAGCTCAAATCCTTCCCCTATTAATTTCCCCCAAACCCAAACCCATCTCTATTCTTCCTCTGTTCCACATTGAACCCCCCCAAAAAAAAGACAGAGGAAAAATGGTTCTACTGGGTTTATCGAAGTTGCTCTGTATTTTCCAATGCATTTCATTAACCTTTGCGATTCTAGACCCAATCGATTTCCTGGCACTCCAATCGATTCGTAAATCTCTAGACGACTTGCCTGGTTCCAATTACTTTTCCTCCTGGGATTTCACCTCCGACCCGTGTAACTTCGGCGGAGTTTACTGCGATGGGGAGAAGGTGATCGCATTGAATCTCGGCGACCCCAGGGCTGGGTCGCCGGGCCTCACGGGCCGGCTCGACCCTGCTATCGGGAAACTCTCCAATCTCGCCGAGTTCACCGTCGTACCAGGCCGTATCTTCGGTACAATCCCACAAACCATTTCCCAATTGAATAGCCTCAGGTTCTTGGCTGTTAGCCGGAATTTCATCTCCGGCGAGATTCCGGCGACTTTGGGTCAGCTCAAGGGGTTACAAACGCTCGACCTCAGTTACAATCAGCTCTCCGGTAACATTCCCCCGTCGATCGGAACCCTACCGGCGTTATCTAACGTCATTCTCGGCCGCAATCATCTCGCCGGTTCGGTTCCCCAATTTGTTTCACAGACACTTACTCGGCTCGATTTAAAGCACAACAATCTCACCGGTTCTTTCTCACCGACTTCACTCCCTCCGTCGCTCCAGTACCTCTCATTGTCCTGGAACCGATTCGAAGGCCCAGTGGACCAGCTCCTGACCCGTCTAAACCGCTTAAACTACCTCGATCTGAGTTTGAACCGGTTCACTGGCGTTATCCCGGGCAGTGTGTTCAGTTTCCCCATCACAAACCTTCAATTGCAGAGAAACGGGTTCACAGGTCCGGTTCAACCGGGTGATCAGGTCTCGATTTCCACCGTTGATCTCAGCTACAACAGGCTATCAGGTGAAATCTCCCCAATGTTCTCGACCGTAGAGAATTTATACCTGAACAATAACCGGTTCACGGGTCAGGTCCCGGGTAGCTTCGTGGACCGGTTGCTGGCTGCTAATATACAGACGTTGTATCTACAGCATAATTTTCTGACTGGGATTGAGATAAATCCAACGGCTGAGATTCCTTTGAGCAGCTCGCTGTGTCTGCAGTATAACTGCATGGTTCCACCTGTACAGACGCCTTGTCCGTTGAAGGCTGGGTTGCAGAAGACAAGGCCTACAGGACAGTGCGTTGAGTGGAGGGGGTAATTTGGGGAATTCACTTCTGATATCAAGGGCAGAAAGGGAAGATAGTTTACTATAACCATATAGAGGTTTATATTGGTTTTTAATTTAAAGTTGGGTATTTTTTGACATAATTTTGTGGGAGTGTTTTGATCGAATTCATTTATTGATTTTTGCGAGGATGTTGGGGTAATTCAGAAATAAATTTGACTGTGCATAGCTGGTGGACAATATGGTAATTCCAATATGTCTTTTCACTTTAAATTGATACTATATTTCATATGTAGCTTCTTTTTTTTCCCTGGTTTTGTGTGGCAAAAATATGTTTCTTGTTGTTAGTAATGGACCTTTTTGGGGAGTCAATACCCAATGCCAAATAGTATTCAATAGCTTTGTTGATGCCTTCAAATTTTCAACCTTCCATCCTTGTTTTGATTCTCATTTTTGTAATTGTTTGTAGCTTTTTGCCATATTTTTTTTTAGATAATTGAATGTCCACTTTTATTCTTGCTGTCATATCAGTCAAGCCGTGAAAGAATAATTTCTTATCCCTAATCTCGTTGTGGATGTGACCGAATCACAGAAAAATTTAATTGAAGTATGAATAAGTTAGCCCGACCAGTCTGCCCGTTGGAAAAAGAAAAGAAGTCACTTGCTGGTTTCTCTAACAAAGGACTTTCCAATTTGTAGGACTTTCCAGTTTGTATGTTTTTGTAACTACGAATAAGTTAGCCCAGCCAGTCTGCCCGTTGGAAAAAGAAAAGAAGTCACTGGCTAGTTTCTCTGCCAAAGGTCTTTCCAATTTGCATGTTTATGTAAGTATGAATAAGTTAGTCCGGACACTATGCCCGTTGGAAAAATAAAAGAAGTCACTTGCTAGTTTCTCTGCCAAAGGTGTTTCCAATTTGCATGTTTCTGAAGGGAACCACGGCCTTAGTTTGGCCCACCCACAATATCTTAGTGTGGGCCTCAAAGAACCATATAATATGATTCCTTGCACGGATTTGGAGGATTAAATATTCAACTCTTTTTTGTCCCCAAAATAATGAGAGGTCGAATTGAATTAGAAAAGATAAACTTGATTACACATTACTTGCCGAAAAAAAGAAGAAGCTAATGGTGGACAAATGAAGATTTAAGTGGGGGCTCACTTTTCCGTTTTTCTCCCTTTAAGGAGGCATAATTTCTTAATTATGCATCAAAGGAAAGCTGAAAAGGGGTCAAAACACAACTATCAGTTCCAGGGTTTCTTTTGACGTACGTAGAACTCTTTGACCATGTCTAATCCAAAGATTAATTGCTACGTTGTCTTTTTTTTTTTTTTTTTTTTAAAACTGCTTTTCATTAAAACAAACTGCCGAAAGGCTACAAAGAAGACGAGGAAACATCTGAAAGCAACAAACTACTCAAAGAAGGAGGAGGGTTAGATCAGGGACGGAGCCAGGATTTTATCTTTGTGGTGGCGAAAATATGTACTTAAAAAATAAAAAGACAAACTACATTAGAAGGATGAAAGACTAAAAACCTAGTGGTGACGAGTCTATGTAATTCGGGGAAAAAAATTTATTTTCTATATAATAATTGTGTTTTTTGAAAACGTTGTGGTGGCAGCCGCCATCACTTGCCCCCCTCTAGCTCCATCCTTGGGTTAGATATCCAGTTCGGCATTAGCTTCCCTACTGCCGCCATCGCTGCCACCTGATGAGCAACCTTGTTGGCATACCTCCTGATCCAGCTTAACTTGAAATTTCTTTCCCGAATTAGAGCCCGAATGTCCAGCACAATTGGAGAGATTTCCCCTGGAGGCACTAATTCAGAAACACTAAGAGAAACAGCCACTTTGCTATCAGATTCTATTTCCACTGCATGTAAATCAAGAGCTATGGCCAAAAGACAAGCCTTCCTAATAGCTTCCAGCTCCCCTTGAAGCACGAAGGATGAGTTTAACTTAGAAAAGACACCATCAATCAAAACTCCAGAGTCATTTCTGGCCACCACCGCAACTGTGACCTGAGAGCCCATTTGAGGAACCGCTGCGTCGCAGTTAATTTTAAGACTGCCAGGGGTTGGTTTTCTCCATGCCCGTAGTGGCGAGAGTGGGAACATCATGATGCTCCAAAGCCAATCTCTGAGCAGACATAACGGATTCGAATTCGAAACGAGCCTTCGAAGCTCTAATAATTGTAGAGGTAGGATCCACCATTGTATGGTTAAACATAACATCATTCCTGCCTTTCCAAATAAACCAAGCCACAAAAGCAACTCTCCCAATAATCATTGCACCCTCCTTAAGAGATGGACTAGAGTCAATAATATTATAGGACCATTTAAGCATAAAGGGACAATTCTCTGGGTTGATAAGAGAATGAAGGTTACTACCAAACCAAACTGGTCTTGTCCAGGGACATTGAAAAATCAAATGATCCACAGTCTCAACATCAACATTGCCCACTGGACAAACGGGAGAGTGAGAGCACTTCCTACAAAACAAGTTTTCTTTAGACGCCAAAATATTTTTGCAAAACCTCCACCAAAAGTTTCTCACTTTCCGGGGAACATCCAGTTTCCAAATCACTTTCCACAAATGTTTATTATTTTTGCAAATGTTTTTTGTATAGTTGTTTTTGCATGTGAATTTGCAACATCTTGTTTTTATACGCAAAACAATTTCCAAGTGAAAAACCAATGTTGTAACTTCACATGCAAGAGGACAAGAATAGAGCGAAATTATAAAAATGAGAGTGTAAAAACTAAAAACTCCTTGACTTGGTAAATTAAGTTACCACTCCTTCGGTGTTAGGTTGAGTTTCTCATTTTTAGCACCAATTGCTAAAAGTCAATTTTTTTTTATAAAAGTGTTAAAAACTGTTGCTAAAACCCTGTATTTAATAAAAGTGCTACAAGCTAAACTGATAAAAGCAAATGGGAGTTGTGGGTGCTACTTTTAGCAAACGGGAAACCCACGGGAGGATGCCTTATTTAGAGCCTGTTTGGAAGTCTATTAGTTTTTGCATTTGGAATTGTGGTCAGTATAGATTATTAATTGTAGAGTATTTGAGATATGTGTGCAGAATGAGAATGCAAAAGCACATTTAGAGGGTGTTTGGGAGCCCCTTTTCAACTTCTCATTTTCACATTTTTGGGTTTTGGATGTTTGGGAGCCTTGGGCCAAAATGATTTCTAAGAAAATGAGTTTTCCATTTTCTACTTTAGAGAGGAGAAGTGAAAAAGAGGTGGGGAGGAGCTTTTTGATTTCTCATTTTCCACTTTTCTCATTTTCATTAACAAAAAGCCCCATAAAATGGATTCTGTACATATCTCCCAAACATTACTCCTGTTATAAAATGCATTCTGCACATTTCTTCCAAACACTCCTACCAAATTCAAAATACATTCTGACCATAATCCAAAAAGTTGAAAAGCCAAAAACTTAAAAACGAAAAGCTGAAAATGAGATTCCCAAACACCCCCTTAGGATGGTATCAAATTGTGCATCTATTATGTGGCTTTTTGAGAATGCATTTTGAGAAAATACATTCTGCAAGTCTGGGCCAAACACCCAAAATGTGAAAAGTTCAAATGCAGAATGCGAAAATCTTGCTCCCAAACGACGAGATTTTGGATTTGGTCATCAAATGTTGTCCCGTTTTGGATTTTTTTTTTGGCCCATTTCAGACTCACAACGATGACCAGAATCGCTCATTTTGTATCTCGTTGAGGTCCACAAACATGTGCAAAAATTAAGTTTAGTGGCTTCCAATCAACAACTTTAGGACAAGTTTATCTTGAAACAAATGTACTAGACACAATGAATCGGATCCATTTGTTTTGAGATAAAATGTATTTTGTTAAGTTATAATAGAAAGGGATCCAATGAGCTTGATTTTTTTAACGCTTGAAGAACTCAACGAGCTCTATGAAATTAACGGTTTCGATCTTTATTGTGAGTCCAAAATAGACTCACAAAAATTCAAAACTGGACATCACTGGATGGGAGAAGACTGGATAGGACCTGCTTCCAATTCGGTAACCTGTACTAGACCAAGCAACTTGGTATGAGTTCAGACTTCAGAGTCTTCAGACAATTTTTCTGGGTTTGAGGTACTAGGGCTGCTCAAAAAAACCGGTGAACCGTGAATCAGGTCCGGACCAAACCAATCCGTACCTTTTGGATTTTAACCGTGGATTAATGGTCCGGACACGGATTCAAAAAATAAAAAATCGTAACTTTTGGATCGGACGCGGATTTTGATTTTGAAACTGTGGATTAACCGATCCAGACTATGAGATTTTTATTATATATAATTTTTTAAATATACATATATATATAATTACATTCGCACCATAACTCCTACAACAGTACAACCAAACCGTAAGTCTGCTAAATTAACAATATCTATATAACAATATTCACACCATAACTCCTACAACAGTACAACCAAACCGTAAGTCTGCTAAATTAACAATATCTATATAACAATATTCACACCATAACTCCTACAACAGTACAACCAAACCGTAAGTATGCTAAAAATAATATCTATATAACTATAATTATAAAAGTGATAAAATTATATATAATTATAGTTAACAATATCTATATAACTATCTGCCTTACTGCCTTTGTTATTTTTTTATTGGGATTTCCAACTTTGAACTTTCTATTTAGTGCATTTGCTACTTGCTAGTGTCTTACTGCCTTTGTTTATTGTTTTTTCCGAATAAGTTGAAAATCCGCGGATTAATCCGGAACCGATCCGTGACTCGCGGTTCGGATTGGAACCGAACCGTGAGACTTTTGAATCGGACATGGATTGTATTTTCAAAAAACCGTGACTCGCGGATTAGGATTGGATTCATGCCAATCCGGACTGATCCGGACCGTGAGCACCCCTATGAGGTACAACCCACAAATTTTCTGGGTTCAAGGTTCAACCCATAAACTCAGTTAAAAAAAAAAAAAAGGGTACAACCCATAATCTGATTCCAAAAAAAAAAAAAGGAAAGAGACGAAGGTACATATAAATATACACGATTTTTTACTTAAATAAAATTTATCTATTTAGGACAAATAAACAAACAATCAACGTGAATGAAACGGCCCTAATTTTTTCCTTCTATTATCAATCATTATTGCTTCCCATGCACGTTCTGATATAACCCATGCGTAGAATTCATTCTTAAAAGTTGACTTAACCAGCTTACAAAGAGAGGGTGCTCAAGAACTTTTACACACAAGGTCAGCACATACTCAATGTGGGACATTGGGATTATAGCATATCACCACACTCTGCAATTGACGTCCATGGTTACCCACTCCATCAACATGACCCGATGGTAGCATTTTCTCTGAGTTTTTTAAATTTATTTTACGAGTCACTCACCTATTAGTATTCAATGTGTTTTTAAGTACTTTAATATAGCTTATAGGTCACCCTGTCGCGGGTCGAATTGCAATGTGGTATCTAGCTCTAATACCAAATCATAAAAACTAAGGGTAGAACTCATCCTTCAACACCGATTTTACCAGTTTACAAAGAGAGTTTATATACACAAAGTCAAGCCCATAATTAGTCGATGTGAGACATTTGTATCATATCATATTTAACTTTCTGATACTATCGATCGGGGTTAGTAGGGACACTCGGAGTCTAACTAGTCCTACGTTATCCTATTACTGTAAGCAGCTTGTTTGTTCAAGGTAGGGTCTTGATATTCCATAATCAACTCATGCCTTTATCGAAATGCACGTGCTTTCGCATGGGGAAATGATAGGAGAGGGTTTAACAACAATGAAATGTGGCGTGGGAATTGGGATTAGTTGTAGTAATTGTAAATATAGATATTCGGAGTTTGAAACTTGACAATATTATAGATATTCAGAGTTCAAAATTTGACAATATTTTCAAACCTGGCCGCAAGAGCTCATATTGTAAGTTTCCTAGCCTCGACGTGATGAGCTGCTTTTGATCAGATCATTAAAAAGAGTTAATTGGAACGCGCATAAGCTGGTTTGCACACTTTGACTGCCAACCCCCTCAAAAAAAATAAAAATTGGGTGGGGTAAGTGTTGTTGGGAAACGTATCTTACTTGCTACGCTGCTAGCCTAAAATATTTTTGTGCCTAACTAATAATTTGTCTTCTTACTTTGCTATCTGCCTTGCCTTTTTTGACGACCTTTTTTTTTTTTTTTTTTTTTGGAAAATAGGAAATGCATAAACTAGGAAATAATTTTCTTGGGGTATGTAACCCCTACAACATCCTCATGAAATTGAAAACTTACAACATTTAGGGCATACGGTAAAACTTGAAATCCTAGATTAACTTCAAGAGCGGCCTTTGCTAAGATGTCCACGCAACCATTAGCTTCCCGAAACACTTGACATTTTTGACAACTTGGTATTTGGTTATATATGGACTAGTTAGCTTCAATAAGGCCCGGAACTAAGTTCAAATTTCCAACCATTTCACACTAACTACGGGTTACAATGACATAGTGTTATCAGAATGGAGTAATAACTTTCGATGCAAAAAAAGAATAAAAATTCTGGAGGAGTAAGTCCCTAAAGGGACAACATCAATGTTGTCCGTCCGATTTGGGTCGTCTGTGCTTAGCGATGGACTGCTCAGATCTCATCTTGTCCAAAACAAATCTGAACCGTCCACTACCAAACAAATTCGAACCGTCCATTTCCGAGCACAGACTACTCAGATTAGGACAACATGGATGCTGTCCGTTTAAGGGACAGCACCATCCCCCAATTCAACACTAATGGGCAATGGCTCATATGGTTTAAGGGATCTCCTACTCAAGTACGGAGTATTTTGTACTGCAAGGTAACAAGCAACTGATGATTGCACAATGATAGTGAATAAATGCGAAGGATAAAAAGGTCAAAGATGGTTGGCTTGCAAGGTACTGAAATGAATGTTATTTTGCTTCACTCAGGGCCCACTAGAGAGTGTGCTTTTTTAGTTTTGATGAACAAATAAACCTACCATTAACTTACCCAAACAATAAATAAACCTACCACTAACTTACCCAATAAATAAACCTACCATTAGCCAGGATTTCTCAAGGCATTAAAACTTCACTTTAATAATTAGGGAACCGGGTGGGTACTGCGCAACGTGTTGTGCGGCCCACGGTGGAGCCGTGCCGACATTGTTCCGACGCGCGACCACACCGTGGGCCGCACAACATGCGTCTGGTTTAGCAACTGGGTTGCTAAAATCTTTTGAAAAACTCAGCCTTAATTGAACACTTGAAGCTCGTAAAGGGGCCAGGTTTTGATTTGTCATTTGTTTATTATTGCTTTGGGCTTCTTTTGGGTCTCCCATCCGAAGAGATTTGGTTTTAGAATCAGTATTTTGGGCCAAAAATGGGCCCAACTTGAGAGGCATTGGTGAAAACCAAACCCATATGTAGAAGATCAGAATGGTAGCTTTCTGCATCCTGAGGGATTTATGAAAAACCAAACCCATTTCCCAAAGAAGCATAGGCATTGAAAAGCAATTTAGAGAAATAACACCGATTTGAGCCGGGTCAACCATTAGGTTGTCAAAAAAAATCCCGAGGCTTCAAACAATCGTAAGTCACTACGGTTAACACACTAACAGATGCTAGATGATTTCATCGGCCTCCGAAGTCCCTCAGTTGGCCCAATTCTGCATCCTTGAATCTTTCCGTTCCAATTCCATGGACACAGAAACAGACACACACATACCCGAGGATGATAAGCAGGCAAGACAACCATGGAACATTCTTCAACTATTACATACAAAATGATAGTAATTTCACACTAATGGTCGTCTATGTACAATCACGTTGCAGAAAAAATATGTCTCACATTTCTTATGCTTCCTAATTAAATCATACTTACCATAAACTCCCATATACATTATACACGATTCCTCACATACGACCATACATTGCAATTATTAAAGGACTTAACAGGGAATCACAACTCGTCACCTTAGTGATAGTATCCTCCTATTCTTCTTCTTTATCAATGGGGTTTGGCCGTCTGGCTCTTCACCAGTCCCAGGAAATTCCCATTTCGCGATGTCTCCATCCCAAGAAGAGCTAACAAGGATTGGGTATCGCGGGTGCCAACTACAATCCCTTACCGTTGATCCATGGTACTCCAGTCTTGCCACTTGAGCACCACTCACCTTCATGACATAATCACCACACAAATGAAAACCACATTGAGAGAGAGAGAGAGAGAGAGAGAGAGAGAGAGAATCACGCCAATTTAGCAAACCTACATTTTGGTAAAGGGTTTGGCTACCCATTGGAGATTCCATTACACATTGTATATGGCTAACCATTGCAAAATGCATATAAATAACAGTACTCACCACATCATAAACATAAACGCAGCCATCATGAGATCCAGTGTAGATGTACTTCTGACCAGTGCTGCAAAATATTCAAGAGAATGTATTCAAGTCATTTGAGTTTATGATCGCCATATTAATTAGTGGACCGAGGACCAAAGAGTTCACAATTGAAGAATAAGAGCATAAGTATATAGATTTAAACTAGATGGTTGTTACCTATATGCGGGCGAGAAGTAACAGCGAATGAGAGTGCGCAACACTTGATGACCCTCATAAGTTGATAATGATTGATCGCATGGGTGTTTTATACCTCTTGCTTGAGGTGGGTAGTCCATCCATCTGTAGTCCCATTCGTAGTTCCTAAACCCAGGATTGCTGAAACAACAACAAAATGTATTACCAAGCTCATGTTGGCTCTTCTTGAGGTATTCAATTTGGCAATGTCATAGAATTAGTCGAGCCAACTTGTCAAAACCAGACCCGATTCGTTAGTTGACTGGTAAAATCCATTTTACTTTCAGGATTGTACTGATTTCAAGTAAACAAGTATTCACCAATAAGGTTGGGTTATACAAATTCTGAAAATTTAGTAAAGTTAGTTACCGCCATCCAAATTCTGAAAATTTATTCCAGTGGTTAAGATGTTTCAATAAACTAGTGGTAAAGATCATCCGGTCGGGTAAAAATAATTCATCATGTGAGGATAGTGGAATATTTTGTTGTCTTTCCAAGGTCATGGACTCAATAGTTGGAGATTAAAACGAAAGAAAAACTTTCATGTGGCGAGTGGCATCATGCCTTTATTTTTGGCAAATCAAAATGAGTAATCAACTACAATCAAGAACACAATTCCACTTACAAATTGCCTTGTATAACTTTTGAAGGAAAAAGCATAAGGTACAGCCATTGTAGATACTTGGCCAACCAGGGTCAACCGGATGGGCTATATACATTTCCAACATAAATCTCTGCACCTGAAGCTCTTCAAAGCAGAGGAAAAAACAAACGAAAGGGTCCCAGGATTCCCGACTCGAGGGATTTTAACATGCCCAACATATCTTGTAACTATGACCCAAAAAATCAGAGAGGATGTAAAAATACCATTCCATCAAACAATGTTTCTCGAGTATAAGCAGAACATATCCATGAAATCAGTCTCCATTCTCTAGAGGGATCATATGAAGGGGATGTTCTTTTTGACTCTTTGCTTTCCCCGTGGGTTAAAGAAGCCAGTTTTAGATCAAATGGCATGTGTCATAAATGATTAAAATTGCTTCAACAGCCAAAATATTTTGCAGATAACAGTTGGCTATATATAGGTTTTTTGGGAGAAAAGAAACATTGCAAGTCAATCTTTCCTATGAGGACCACGACTCAAATGCTTTACTCTGGATACATCATTAGCAGCCATAATCCACTAATATTTTGCCAAGCGCCTGACTGCGGATTAGGGAGCAGCTGCAATCTTATAGGACCTTTTTTTTATCGGCCCGCAATCTTATAGCACTTATGGATGTTCATTGCAATAAGATACTCAAGATACGAATTGAATGGTCAAAGTAAAATCATTAAAAAAATAATACTAATAATTCAGGAGAAAAACGGGAAGCCTGGAAATCAGCATACCAATTAGCATTGGAGGACATTTTCCGGATATCCCAGAGTTTGATGGTCTGATCTTTACCATTAGAAATGAAATAACGACCATCTCCCCGGCTGTCAAGAAATGTTATTCCTTCTACGTGTCCCATAAGGACCCCTGCGGGATTTCCTTTTGCATTTAAGCAGCGCCTGTCCCACACCTATACCAGTAAAAAGTTAACACGGATGGCCTTCAACAATCAATCCAATGAATCATTGACCCACCTTTATCACCACATAAGCAAAGACAATTGTATAACTAACAGAGAAATCAATTTAAATTCAATACCAAGGTAATTTCAGATGACAAGAACACCGTACTGTAGCCATTTTCACTACCACCACCATGTACTCTTAGCTCAATCTGCTTCATCACCTTAAGTTCAAGGTGTCTATAAACAGTTTAAAAGGTTTGCAAGCCATTTTCACAACATTAACCACGCTCATTACATTCGAGCTGTAAAGTAACTCTATCAAATTCTTCATTTTTTTTTGTGAATCATTTAATCAAGATGGTGTCTGGATAAACAAATTGATTTCCAAGCCCAAGGTCATTTTGCAAAACAAAAGTAAGGACTGAGCTCATGCACATACATTACGAATCCTTGGGGAGTTTAAGATACATATTTTAATGCCTAGGAAAATATCAGTCCGACTCAGAATTCAGCAGATAAAGCTTCCAGGTATTTGGAGTACTTTGTATAGTCCAGACTTTAGTCTCTGTAACATGTTTCCATGGAACTTGTACATCCACTTTCCCTAGATCATCACACTAGTAACTGAAATCACTTTCAACCTCCCATTGAGTCACTTTCTGTGATCCATAAAATCACATTCTACATTATACAGTGACTTGCTACCTAAAATGACGACCTTTTTTGGCCTCTCTAGGAACAGTGTCATCTATTTTGTTATGGAATGCAGTCGGTTTGGTAAGCCAAATTTTCCCTTATTGCTTCAAT
This sequence comes from Vaccinium vitis-idaea, assembly GCA_963854785.1. Taxonomy (NCBI): domain Eukaryota; kingdom Viridiplantae; phylum Streptophyta; class Magnoliopsida; order Ericales; family Ericaceae; genus Vaccinium; species Vaccinium vitis-idaea. The sequence continues at coordinate 2,525,579 of OY978216.1, read as the reverse complement.
CACTGAAACAAAAGACCATGAAAAAGAACCTCAACCATAATTGACAATCGGAAAGAGTCAACTAAATAGAGGGAGTTGGAAATTGTCATTCCACAGGGGGGAAGATTCTAATTTAACTGTCAACCCATGATTACCTGCCTTTAAAAAAGTACAATTCCCTGAAGATAGCAGATACATATATATAAACCCCAAAACAAGAACATAAAACAACACAATACACATATTTTCTATCAATTGAGGCAATTTAATTGGATGGAAGCACTGAACTCTCAATCATTTATCCATTGAATGTACATTCTCTAAGGTTGTATGGAGAAATATCCTAAGGAGAAATCTGATTGACAGAAATGCCATGGGCTGGTTTGGTGAAAAAGCTTGGTTTGTGCAAAACTACTAGGGTAAAGAGTCGTGGGACATCAATCCTGAAGCTTCCTTTGGGGAGAGAGGAACTTGAGGATTTTTCAAATGAAATCCATGGATGTTTGTTCTCTTATTTTCAAGATCATCAATGCTATAAGAGATTCTATTATGCCTTGGAGGAAAGTTAAATCAAGCTCTGGAAACAGGAAGATTTGTAAACTTTGGAGTCTTGCCATAATGTTCTTGAAGCTTCCCCTGTGTAGTGCTCCTTTGATGATGTTAAAGCATCCAACTCAAAACCAATTGGCAACGAGTGGAGAGGCCACACAGGCTCATATACTAGTTTTGGAGGTTATCATTAACCAATGTGAGACAAGCTCTAACACTCCCGCGCGGGTGCGACCCCTGACCCACACATGGAGAGGTAAACAAATGCTCCATAACATAGGGTTCACAACGAACAATGAAACAAGGTGTGCTTAAGGCACAAACAACAGGGCAAACAATCAAGTGAGTCTTGTCAAAATCCTCCAGAAGCCTAGTTTTGATACCATGTTAACGCATCCAACCCAAAACCAATTGGCAATAAGTAGAGTCCACACAGGCTCATATACTAGTTTTGGAGGTTATAATTAACCAATGTGGGACAAGCTCCAACAGATGTTTTGTTGTAGCTGTTTTTCTGGTTTCCTTTTCTGTTTGTTTTTGCTGTTAGATCTAGTTTCATGTAAAGTGTTGTTCTTTGTAGGCAAGGGGTTATCTGCTTTAACTGTTGATGTATTTTGGTTTGGATTTTTATATGATAGTAAATTCATAGGAGAAAAAACAAGGCAAGTTAAGAGTATAAAGGATATACCTTACATAGATTATCATCACTCCCAGAATAAATAAGATGGCCACTTTCATCGGCAAAACATACGCTATTAACATCAGACTGCAACATGAACATAGAGTAACCATCAAAATATGTGATAGTTGCTTTACCATGTTAATTGTAGTAGTCCACTCACCGTGTGTGCTGAAATACGAAGCGAAAGTTTATTTGCTTCAAGGTCGTAAACATAGATTGAGTCATCACTGCTACCAGCAACAAGTTCTCGCCCATCAGTTGAAAATTTCACAGAAAATATTCCGAAGGAGTACCCATTATATTCATCAGCAGAAAGATCCAAACCATCATGAATCTCCTACATAGAAAATGGGCTCCAACTATTAAGCAATCATTAGATTATATGTGCTGAAAATGAAGAAAGCACATCATCCACAGTCCAGCGATTGTACTTCCCGCAAAAATAATTTATTTGTCCTACTAATTTTATCTATCAGATTTCATGTTCCTAGGTAGGAAGACGAAGAGAAAGTCAAAGGTCAATACCAAATAGCAAAAATACACATTAGTTGCCAAATCCAGATGCAGGGAGGTACACAAAATTTATGAGAGTTTCAATAAAAAGAGAATATGTTTCATGAACCAAATTGATCACCTACTTAAGTCCAAAACGAACGATTGTTACATATTACCGTGATATTTGCAAGAGACTCTGTTGCAGTGGATCCAATATTAACAATATGTACTATTGGTGACATGCTGGCATAAACCTGCAAGGATGACAGCCAACCACAGAGTTTAAGTATCTTCAAAGGAAGAGAAACCAAAACCAAACATATGATAAGCATCAGAGTTGACAATGAATGATCATCAACTCAAAGTAAATGGGAAAGGAATTTAATCAACTTGTCACTTTTGATGGTTTACTGTGACACCAGAATATTAAATCCAATGGTGCACTTCTCTCAACCTAACCTCTAAAATTAGTAGGACTTCCTAGAGGATGAGAGCTATTTCTTTAGATAGATTCGCCTGATACCTCCAAAGTCCAAACCATATATGGTGGACCACCTTCAGATTGGACTTTTCAGGGTGATTAAAACTAATGGTACAGTAAGGAATCTTAATTCACCGATTACAGTATCTTCCAAATAAGGGAGCACCTTTTACTTCATAGATACATTTGGGAGGGGGAAATGCATGGGTCTGACTTTTGAAACAAAACAAAACAAAGGCAAGCACATTATAAGCTAGGTGAAAACTAACCAGATAGCGTTGATCTGGGGAAAGAGATGTATCAGTAATCGTCCACCGTAAACTTTTGGCAAGAATGTTCTTCTGAACTTTCCACCCTTTATCCACATTATATATTCTAATGTTGCTTCCCTGTATCGAGAAAGACCAAATTGATAAACTGATAGATAAAATTGAAAGTGTAAATATCCATCATAACACCATAATGCTTCAGCTTAAGACATATGATATGTTGGAAAACAAAGCCAAGAAAAACTTCAAAGCGCCTATTAACTAATTAGGACCTGAAAATACATCCAACAAAAAAGACCAGTTAAGTGAGCAGTTATATGAAACCAAACAACATGGTAAATTATAGGCTCCCTAGTCCAGAGAAAGCAATCAGTACACCAGACAAACTTGACATGCATGTAAAGAGGCATCAGATTCTGAATTTCTCAGACTCAATTCCAATACAATAGGGTATACCTGAAACCCCGCAACAAAAAGGGAACCATCCGTTGAAAACTGGGAAACATAGGCCCTTGTTGGCATCTGGTCTACAACAGAAGGAGCATTTACGGGCAAATATCTACTCATAACATGACAGCAGTCTGCCGTTGAGAACCTCCCTCTTCCAGAATAATTACCTTCTCGTCCCGCCAACATCTTAACTGTCGAAACATTGTTCTCCCGTTTACCAGGCAGGACCTGGCTCAGATGCTCATGGGGTGCTGATTTGAGCTTTGTCGCCTGAGCTACTTCATGGTCAAGAGAATTGAGCGGCTTCTGGGCCCTATGGCTGCCACCAGCTTCAGGAGTTGTCCTTTCACCGTCACATAATAGCTCAGAATCTATATTCAATCTACTCATTGAATAACCCATGCTGTTAAACTCACGAGAGATAAAGTACATTTTAACTCTGAACCACAGCTGCAAATCTGTACTGCATAATCATCAAACACTATTGAGCTCTCGTTTCATCTCCAATTGGGTTAGTCCGAATTAAACTTTTAAAACCTGCAAAGGAGATAAGACAATTCTCAGTATAAACTTTGATATTAATCTAAGAATGTATAGTCTAAAGTCAATCTAAATGCCATTAATTCTATTACGTGTTTGAATATGGAAGTTGCTTTGACAATATCCCCACCTTTTAATTTTGCATTTGTTCCCCTTGGCTTGCAAATATACTGCCCTTTTCGGATATGTATGTCTATGTATATCTGTCTAACATGCATAACACTAAATGTCCCTATTCTTTTTAGAAATCTGCAGCTTGATTGTTTATTCTTGCTGCTTCTGTTATAATTGTTGTTCTCACAATACATCAACAGAAAACAGATATGTCATGATAGACACGCAATTGTTATTCAGGAATGGAGTTCTTCTCCCACATCAAAATCCTAGTAATATGACCACCCACTTCTATATTCCCCATATATTAATTACTCCAGTCAGCAGATATTCACAGATATATTCAACTAATTATCCTCGCTTTTATTGACAATGATCAGCTCACTTAATTACCAAAAGAAAAGAAAATCAACTCATCCCTGCAGAAATCTGACCCTTAAACCAGAACCCAATCTGAAAATCCTTGAACCCAATTGAGAACACCACAACAACACAAGTCGAAATCCACCCAAGCAAATTACTAGCTAAATCAGAACCCAATCCCAAAATCCTTGAACCCAATTGAGAACACCACAAGTCCACAACAACACAAGTCGAAATCCACCCGAGTAAATTTACTAGCTAAATCATCCATAGACGAACCAGTATGAGAAAATCGAGAAGATTCTGGAGTTGATCGACCAATATAATGAAGAAAAAAGAGATCCCAAATGAGCTAACAAAATGAAAATAGAGTTAAAGAAAGTCACTCGCATGTTACTCACCTCCCACCGCTGCTGCAGCTGCAAGATACGGATAAAGATCCGAAAAAATTCCCACGAGGATTTGCTGAAAAGGGAAAAATGAGGAATAAAATCTGGGTCTTTTTGGGTGATCGGTGTTGACCCTCAATAATGAATTTGTGAAGGTAGTATTAGGAGCGTGGTGGTTTGTAGATGGCGCGTTGTATGGTGAGATAGGGAGTGATGCTAATCATTCACTACTCAGCATCAGCACAAGAACAGGTTATCTTATTTTAGCGTCCGATATTACTAGCATAAAACCTGTGCATAGCACAGGGACATAAAAATTTTGATGATTCAATTAAATGACTTAGTGTGATGAACTTAATCCTAATTAAATTACATAAACATATGTAATTTAATGAAATAAAATAATTGTTGGTAATTCATAATTCTAAAAAATTCAGTCCAAAAACTTTAAATTAATATCATAAAAATATCTTCAAATAGTAGCACCTTTGAGTGCTTAACCCCTTAACTACAACCAACCTGTTTCTATTGTTACTTTTGGAATTAGTAAAAAGAGGTCGATATTATGAGTAGAGATAGACAATGCCTATTGCTTTGTTCACATAAGAAACCCGACACGTCTTATTCACTACATTTGTATCTTAAAACATTTCAACACTCTCAAATGGTCAACAAACATTCTTATGTTTGATTGTGTCCTAAGCTACCAATTTCACCTGCTCTGCAGGTAAATGCAAAGAGATCCATTAAAATAATACAACTGATGCATGCCATTCTTTTTATCTTTTTGTGTTTCTTTAGTACTAATACATGTAACATATGTAACGACTAAAATTTTATTCATCCGATAAATAAAAAAATAGAAAAATAGGAAAAAATAAAAACATATTCACAAAAATAAAATAAAGGATTGATCTATGTACCCCTAATATAGCCAGAAGCCATAAAACATTTCAACACTCTCAAATGGTCAACAAACATTCTTATGTTTGATTGTGTCCTAAGCTACCAATTTCACCTGCTCTGCAGGTAAATGCGAAGAGATCTATTAAAATAATACAACTGATGCATGCCATTCTTTTTATCTTTTTGTGTTTCTTTAGTACTAATATATGTAACATATGTAACGACTAAAATTTTATTCATCCGATAAATAAAAAAATGGAAAAATAGGAAAAAATAAAAACATATTCACAAAAATAAAATAAAGGATTGATCTATGTACCCCTAATATAGCCAGAAGCCATTGGGTTTCGCTGGATTAGAGTGTTCATCGGTACTTTTACCCTTTCCCTCATAGCTTTTTCGCTTTTCTTTTTTCAGTCCAACAATCTCGCTCCCCTCCTTCTTTATATTGTTTTATCTGTAAGTTAGACACAAATATCAGTCAAGTAAAATTAGTTCAATAGAAAGAAAAAAAACATTAAAGAGTTTCGAAGAATATGCAAGAGTCTCCAATGTAAAGCAAAACTAACAAAAAATAATACTCTAATAAAGGTACTGATACATTATGAATCATTTGAAATGTTCAAATCGTATATTGTGACATAGATTTAAAAAATTTAGTTCTTCATCCAAAAGCAATTGAACATTACAATCTCCTTGTAAATGATTGCTTTTCATTCTTCCTTTTCCCCTCTATTTTGCACTTAGGTTGTGTTTGGATTTTGAACTCCTAAAGAGATTCGTAGGGGAACAAATAAAGAAATTTGAAAAAAAATAAGCAAATGTAAAGGTACAATCATTATCAGTATTGTATCACAAACAACACACATGGGAGCACATTTAATTACATTGAAGGAATCATGAGTATAAAAAACAACTATATAGAAAAAGTAGAGAGATGTACTATCCTTATGAAATGACCAATTGATTAAAGTAATTGATAGAAGAAGATTAACCAAGGACTAAGTGTTTAGAAGAGCAAGATGAACAAAACACATTACATCCAATACCTACACACAAATGTATAAATGATCAACATTGGGACAGATTAAATCAAGAGAATTACCATAAAATATGCTTAAAGAGAGAAAAAGAGACTATAGAAGGAAGTCGAAGAGATATGATATTATTTTGATTTGTTATTACGAGAAAGGTTTGACTCATTTGAATTTTGAATATCTTAGCCAAAAAAATTCATAAATTTTGGTGATTGATATAGAAGATATATGGATATTTTAAGATTCATTTTGAAATTCGAAAAAGGTATGGGATATCTTAAATGTGATGTGATCTTGTTACAATGCTTTCTTTATAATCTTCATCACAATCCAATGAGTACTTGCCACTTGTCGCTCTCACGTTCATCCTTCCGAGAATCCATCCTGCAATACTATATAAGATACAGCTTGCCTCGTGTTAAACGGCCAATCTATTTTGTCATTTTGTTGGGCTACTGGGTAGGTAGATTTAGGCTAGAAAATGCTAAAGTAAAAGCTAGACAAATTTCGTTATCTATTTTTCCTTTTCTGAACTTTTTTAAGGTTTGACCCATAGTTTTCTTCTACAGTATTTTTTCTAGAGTAGACAAGTTCAAGAACTAGAATTTTTTTGCAAAGTATCAAAAATAATTTAGTAATAATGAGAATGAACCAATTTAAAAACAAGTAGGTTTTTTTCTTTTTCTTTTTCTTTTTCTTTTTGCCATAGATATACATTAGCTAAAGGGAGTTCGAAGTTTTTCAAAAAGTTTGTATTACTATTTCTCTATGGGCCTTATCATATTTCTATAATTAGTCCACATAAATGAAATGAATAAATTTGGATGGTTTAAACCTACTCATTTTTTGGTGCGGGTCTTTCCCATCTAGTTGCACCCCTTTGGCCCTTTCCAATGAAAGCACAATCTTTTATAATTAGTTGAAATAAATAGATCATAGATAGTGGGCAAGTATCCCACGTATATCTTGTATGTGTTAGTCACTACACCCATCTTCCTATATAGGAAATTCATTACCTTCTAAACTATCATTTTGATAACTTGAAAGAGACTAAATCAGAGCGTATAATGTTAACAATATTTGTTGCACTCTTATCGAATGATGATTTAGATAAAAATGGAAAAACTTTTACACCTTGAATCGAGTATTTTTATGAATCACCACATGGTTCTTGATAGCTCATTTGACGGGTAAAATATAGATAATTAGCTACTAATTTCAGCATTTTATTTTTGTTGAGGTTGCCAGTGCCTAGGGTTTGAATCATGGTGGTGGCATATAAGAAAATCATCAATCGTGGCATGGACATGATGATGATGTATTGTTCTGTAAATGGGTAAAGTGTTGATTTTCATACTTTAAGGTTGCAAAATGGAAAAAGAACCGATAGGTTACTGTAGTTCTAAGGGTGTTTTGGCCAATGATCTATAACGATTTCTTGTTATCTTTATTCGGTTTCTTTTCTCATTTATTAATTTTGCGGGTTTTTTCAGTTAATTATTGATTTGTCTTGGTAGGAAAAATTAGAAAAAAAATGTACCAATATATATATATATACTAGGGTTTGCCCGTGCCTAAAGGCACGAAGGAACGCGTTCTGAACACAATTTAATTGAATTATGCTTCTCTAACTTGCCAACCAAGCCGACCTCTTCTAGAAGTAGTGTTCTTAAAGAAACTTTATATAGAGTTCATCAAATAAATGGGTTTAGCCAAGTACAGAACATATCAATTCAACGTGGCATTAAAAATTGTTCAAAAAATAGCACATTTGTTGTAATTGTCCGCCTAAAGACACAACACACAATATATTGAACACAACCTAAGTATAATTTCCCATTCTAACAAATAAACTACACTTATCACCAGATAAATTTTCCGAAGAGACCTCAAACATGGCCCATCAAACTAATTCCAGCAAAAATGAATCCTAAAACAAAATGAAGAAGCAGTTTCCAACCAATTAAACAAAACCTATGTAATTTCATTTAGTGCATTTAAGCAAAAGCAAAACTATGGGTGCGTCTAATATTGAGCAGCTTTTTCATCGTTATTTAGGACATCTTTGTATCTCCTTGCCATCTTCGTATCAACTTCTTCATAGTAAGTACGTATTTGGAACATGCACAACAACCTAGTTATTGTAATTAACATGTAGATATTAGTTTTAGACTATGATTTATCCAGAGAAATGTGGAAGTCTGTCAAGCAAACTTAAATATGATACCTTACACGCCGAAAAGTATAAAGCACATGCCTACATTGTATTCTTTTAGCTAAGATACTTGAGATCCTCTCGATGTCCATAGCTTATTCAACATAGAAACGAAAGTGTTAACTTAAATCATCGAATTAGTATTTTTAAAAGCTGATCTCACAAACATCAAATATTATGATTTATGAGATGAGATTTTTTTTTTAACCGCGTCTCCCATCTATATTACAAAGATACAACTTCACAAACATCTAATATTAGCAAGAAAAAATACAATTAACTTTCCGAACTCAATGATATATTCTTAAACCTCTAATATTACCCAAAAAAAATACACGTTAGCAATACTAAAAGAAGAAATTAGGAGACCAACTAAGGGATTAGGTCCTAGTTAAAAAAAAAAAAAAAAACTAAGAGATACGGTCATAAATTCTTAAACCCTACATAATTTATCGCATCTTTCCTTTCAACATATTTTACATGGGTTCATCACCATCTGCCCCTCCAACTTCTCAACCACTCAAACACTAATTTATCGCAGATTACAAAACAAAGATTCATAGACAATTAATTATGGTACCCGACACACAAAAAAATATAGAGCACATGTCTACAGGTATTCTTTCAGCCCAAAAACTTTTGTGTGTGTGAGAGAGAGAGAGAGGCTTTACCAGGCTTGCTAGGAGCCGTGGTTATCAGTCACATTAACCTCCTCAATGTCCATAACTTATTCAACCTAGCAATTGAAATGTTAAATCATTAAATAGGTACTCTTAAAAACTCATCTGACAATCTATAAATATAAACTTGAAAAACAAATTACACCTTTTCGCATAATAGTGGTATCAATAGCACATAAAACTATAGCAAAACTCCAGGATAAACTATGTTTGTTGTGGTGGAATCTGTCTCGTCCTGGGGTAGAACGACACTTATACGACTAAAAGATGTACATCTTGATAAGGCCACATATAGTTGTCCGTGACTAAAAACTGGTGTGCGTAAATTAACCCCAATAAATTTCACTGATTGCCCTTGCGATTTTTTAAGGGCCTAATTCAATAACGGCACCATCAAATTAGAAGCATAACCTTCACTGCTAAAAAAATGTGAAATTTTTGAAATATAAAGCAAATGAGATTTCTTCTTTTAGTGAATTTAGCAGGAAAACCTAATTAAAAAGGATATGATCTCATAGTGAATTTTCCAAAGAACGCAGCCTCCAAAATAAAGAGAAATACTGGCACAGTCAATGGTTGTTGTATCCGTGTCAGACATGCCAATCGTCGTCGTATCTCTGCCAAAAAACCCACCTCCACCAACTTTTTGTTTTTGAAATTAAGCTTCAAATAGGGCTTATCAAATCAAGTTCTTAAAAAAGGTAGAGCAATTCACAATGGTGAAACTTCAGCTATCTAATTCAGTAAGCGTGTTGGATAAAGATGGGTTTAAATTAGTTACCTTTGTACTATCCTTGTTGTCTTTATGGAATTTCTAGCATTGAAATCCCAATAGATCCAGTAAACTAACCTGTAAACACGAAATAAAAAAGGGAAAAAAAGGCAAATGGTAGTAGTGATTCATAAATTGACTTAAAAAGTAAAAAACAAAAATATGGAAAACTAAATCTTATTTTTAATCAAATGGTAGTAGTGATTCTCTCATAATTAAACTATGATAAAGAGATTCTCTTTTTTTTTTTTATCATAATCGATTGATCTCTATCTTACACTCAACCTTTTGGATTCCAATAATTAAATAATTAAACTATGATAAAGAGAAAATTCCTTGCTATCCCACAACACGTTGGTTTAGTAAGATAGAGATCAATCGATTATGATAAAAAAAAAAAAAGAAAAGAAGAAGAGAATCTCGAAGTCATAATACTCATAGAATCTTCATCATAACGCTTCCTCCAATTAACTCGGTGAAAAGTCAAATTTTTAAAAAATTAGCACCAAAATCAACTCAATTATCCAGTTGCATGAACCAGAAACGAATCAACCAAAAGTAAAAAGCGTTATAATCTATCTACTGCATATGACTGACTTACGTGTGAGCAACGGTGTCAAGTTCCAAGATATGATCTTCGCAGCCATAACCGGTAATTTGAGAAGGGGCATGTTGATAGATCAGAGAGGACGGGCGTCCATTGTTGGAATCCCTGATTAGGTGGGATCAAATTAAGTGAAATCCCTCAAAGCCGTTTGATTTGTTTCTCTCAATCTCAACCGTATAAGATAATTCCTTTAATTTTTTTGGGTTTTAAATTTTGAAATAAAAGTAATTTCAACCATCAGATTAGTTGTGAAGAAACTTTAAAATTCGATCACGGCCCTCCAAAGTGCCACGGAGGACAGTTGTGAGAGAGACATTTTGTAGAACCGCTGTGTAATGTAATATAGATATATATATATATATATATATATAGAGAGAGAGAGAGAGAGAGAGAGAGAGAGAGAAAATAAATCGAAAGAGTATGTTTGTTTTATTATTTTCATCTTTAGCATAATTTTTTAGCCGAGTGTGGAGGATGGAGAATATGAGGTAGAGGTACCTCATAACATGCATTTGTTTTTCATTCTTCCACAATATGACCCACAGATTTGACGAAGTCTGAACGTTGTACACATTTTTTTAACAATCCGAAATGAGGAAAACTTGAACAAACAAACAACTTGTAGAAATAGAAATAGAAATGATAGTACATATAATGAGAGTAGCAAGGAAATAACTCGAAGCTTTTTTATTATTATTATTATCCGAACGGTGGCTATGGAGATTGGCGGTGATGAACGACTATGGAGATCGGCAGTGATGAACGACTATAGAGATTGGTGGCGATGAACGACCATGGAGATCGTGCAAATCGACGACTACGATGTCGCATTTCACAGAAAGAGAGTGGGCGGCGACCTTCATAGAGATGGGGTGTAGATCGCTACCGCCGCTATTCCTATGTGGCCTCTTTCGAGCCCAAGAGATGAATAATGCAAGCACAAATAACAACGACTCCATTGTTGCTTTGGAAAGGAGAGATTTGAGAGAGTAGATGTTGTTTTTTGGGTTATGTAAGGATTTGCTAATCACTTTTGAGAATATATAACTTGTACGTATATTGTAATTGTATCTCTCCCTCTTTAATGAATAATACCAAAAATAATATATAGACATACATAGACATGAATCAATAAATGAGGGTATTGTAGGGATATTTCAAATTTGAGGATGGGAACATAAAGATTCAAACCCGTAAGGATGAGGAATTAAACGACTTCCCAAAGAGGCTGGGGAATTAAATTTTTCTAGAAAAGACAACGTAAAATTAACAAAGGCATACATAAAAATAAATGAAAAAAATACTAATATTGCATTTCCCGTTTTTAACTAAAAATGCTAAAACTCCTAAAAGTGTTGAAACTTGTAAATGTAGTTTGCGTATGTGATGAGAATGACCCGATCAAAACCTGTGTTGAATTTTAGGAGTTAAGAAATGGGGAAACTTGCAGTAACATTTTAAGACCCAAACTCAAAGTTTGGGTAAAATAATCAAAAATTTGAGTAAAATCATCAAAAACCCATCTCCAATATTTACCCAAACCCTAGCCCATTTTGGAATTTTACCCATTTCTTTCTCCATTTTCGGGATACCCAAACCTTCACCCATTTTTCCAACATCTACTTTGCTTTGCCGGTTATTCACTATGATGTCGGATCTTCGTCGGCCGCTTTGAAATGATATCGGAGCTTCGCCGGATCTTTCAATTTGATGTCAAAGCTTCACCGACTCTTTTGATTGGCATAAGTTTTGCCGAAGCAATCTGCACCCCACCTCATCACATACGCTATGTCTCTTGCATTCTATTACAATATATAACTTCTACGCGCTGGAGTTGATTCTATCATTTCACTTATATTTATATATATATGCCATTTGCAATTTAACAATAAATTTGGGAAGAAAAATGGTTTTTTCGTTGGAGATCAACTTATCTAAATCGGAGATTTAACTCAAATTTAGGTGAAAAAAGGGGGGAGGAGGGGAGATATGCTCTTAAGGCTGTGTTTGGAAGTTGTGGAAGAGAAGAGAAAATAAAAAAGGAGAAATGGGAAAGAAATGGGGAAGAAACTTGTTATTTTCTTTTGTTTGGTTTGTGAAAGATTAGAGGAAAATTTGCACTAATGGGAGAGAGAAGGAGAGAAAAAAAGTAGTTAATTTTCTCTTCTTTTTCCTTTCTCTTCCTTTTCCTTTCTCTTTCTATTTGGAAACCAAACAAATGAGAGGAAATTTTTTAAATTTTCTCTTCTTTTCCACTTCTTTCCTCAACTTCCAAACATAGCCTAAGGCTCTGTTTGGAAGTTGAGGAAAGAAGTGGAAAAGAAGAGAAAATAGTTGGGAGGAAACTAAAGAGGAAAGTTGAAGATTTTCTTTTGTTTGGTTGTCTAAAGAAAATGGAAGGAAAGTTAATGAAATGATTTTCTCTTGTTTGGTTTCCAAAGGAAAATAAAAAGAAAATAGCCTCATTTTCTCCCCTCTTCCTTTTTCAGAATTTTCCTCTCTCTTTTCCCTCCCCTTTTCTCTCTTTTCCCTTCCCTTTTCCCTTTTATTTTCCCTCTCTCCTTACCTCAACAACCAAACAGGGGAAGGGAAATTTTTTAAATTTTCCCTTCCTTTCCACTTCTTTCCACAACAACCAAACAGAGCCTAAGTCACCAACCAATTCTGCAACGATCTACACAGTGCCCGAACACTGGACGTTCTCGGCGGTTAGCCGCCGCCGCCGCCGTGAATTCCCTCCCCCTTTCTCTCATCTGCCCTCGCGTTCATTCAATCATTCGATTTGATAAACCCTTCCAAAACCCTAGAACGAGGTATGCTTGAGCTGGTCAAGAGAATGTTGAAGCGAGTGTGGAGGATATCAGACGCATCACAATCAGAGCTGTTCATCCACCTCCACAGATTCCCATCGAATCCAAAAACCCTCAAACCCCCCTTCGCCAACGTCAAAAACTCGTACCAAAGCATCGTCAATTTGTTCGCCCACGAAGACAGTTATGCCGATACCAAACCAAACGATATTTATACCAAGGTTTCACAACTGAAACATGAATTACTTCGAAAGAAGGAGAATAGCGACGAGATTGTTAGAGTCTTGGAAGATAAAGGTGGTTCTTTGTTCACTGGTCATTCAGATGGATCGACTTTAGTTTATCTTTTGAAACAGTTGCGTTCTTCGCCTACATTGGCCATTGAGGTAGTACTCTTTTCTTCGTAATTGCTTTCTTTTACGGGAAAATGTTAACCACAGACGGGTTTTAAGTTTGAAAAAAAAAATTGTCTCAAAATATGAGAAGGGTGTATAGGAATGGTTGAACTTGTATTGAATGTGACTTGTGCTTTGAAGTTTGATTTTTTTTTTCCAGCTCATTTAGATAATAGTATTGCCATATTTCAGGAATAACTAGTATCAAGATGTTTTTTTGAAAGCTATATCCAATGAGGCAAATGCTACTTTCTTATACTAGGATTTTTGTTTTTTGACAAAATGCCAAATGAAATATAAGTGAGTCCCATTTTGAAAGAGGTTAAAGAAAAAAAAGGAAAAATTCTACTGTACGCCTAATGGGCGGACAATAAAAGTGCACTTTTACTTGTAACAGTGTATGCACTCTTACCGGTAAAAGAGCTTTCTTACTAGTTAGAAAGCACTTTTATCGTCCGCCCATTGGGCGGACAATAGAAGGACTGAAAAAAAAACTGGACTTGCTTAATTATACCTAGCAATTGTAGCTTCTGTTTTACCTCACCAGTGGAGAAGAAAAATGGGAATTTCATGCAAAAAAATAGCCCTATGAATCTATGTAGCACACAGTCAGAGAAGCTTTTGTCTGCTTACTATATTTGTAGATATGTCATTTGTGCGGTGCTTTTGTTTCACAGTATGTGGTATCTGGAGCATCCCTTAGATAGTAATGTTTTACCAACTACTTATATTTGCTAATTGAATCTGGAGGTTGTCTACAAGTTTTAATAATTGTCACTACAAGTTATAGAGGGTGGGGTTGAAGTATTTTTTCAGACTTACGAGCCTTCATGTTCCTATGAGAACCATGGTTTACCGTTTAGTGACAATGGAATGAAAGGATCATTTGCGATTTAGTATGTAAATTGCATATTGTTGTGCTTATTGTTGATTATCCCAAAGCAAGACCGTAAAATGCCATGTGATTTGGAATATTATTTTTCTCTTTTGAACTTGTGAATAAAACTTGGGACTTAACAATGTTTGGCTCCTGGTCACCCCGGAAGTTCTAGGTTAAAAGGGTTTCCAAGTAATAATTTGAGATTTGGTTTCCAGAAAGTTGTTGATTTTATCTTTCATTTAATCGTTGGACAGCTTTTATGTTTCAGTTTTAACCGATGTATTAGATTCAGGTTCCTGGGGGACAGGAATATTTTCCTCTTGGTCATGCCAAACTCAGTTTTTCTTTCCTCAGGTTCTTAATTGGAGACGGAAACAGGAAGATTTTAGCACCCCAATGACATCAGAGGAATATGCCTATGGTATTACAGTTGCTGGTAGAATGAAGAATGTTGATCTTGCGCTTGAACTTTTTACGGAGGCTGCTAGCAAGGAAATTAAGACCTCCTCTACCTATAATGCACTTATGGGTGCCTATATGTCTAATGGTTTTGCAGAGAAATGTCAGCAGTTGTTTCGAGAGTTAGAGAGGGATGGAACTTGTTGCCCCACAATTGCGACTTACAACATGCTTATTTCAGTCTTTGGTCGGTTGATGCTGGTAGATCACATGGAGGCAACCTTTCGTGAGATTGAGGGTTTAAATCTGACTCCCAATGTGAGTACATTTAACAATTTGATTGCAGGATACATAACTGCTTGGATGTGGGATCGTATGGAGAGGACTTACAGAATTTTAAACACTGGCAGTGTTAAGCCCAATATTAGTACCTACTTGCTTATGCTTCGAGGGTATGCTCATTCTTTGAACTTGGAAAAGATGGAAGAGATGTATGAGTTGGTGAAGCATCATGTTGATCAGAATGAAATCCCATTAATCAGAGCTATGATATGTGCATATTGTAGGAGTTCGGACAAGAATAGAGTTACAAAGATTGAAACTTTATTGATGCTTATTCCAGAAAACGAGTATAGGCCTTGGTTGAATGTGTTATTAATTCGACTTTATGCACAAGAAGATTTGTTAGAGAAGATGGAGACTTCAATCAATGAGGCATTTCAGCATAATACCTCTGTAGCAACAGTTGGTCTTATGCGTTGTATCATTACTAGTTATTTTCGATGCAATGCAGTGGACAAGCTTGCATATTTTGTAAAGCGTGCGGAGTGTTCTAACTGGAGAATCTGTAGGTCCTTGTACCACTGTCAGATGGTCATGTATGCGTCACAGAAACGCCTTGCAGAAATGGAGAGGGTACTGGATGCGATGGAGAACTTCAACATGGGGCGCACGAAAAAGACATATTGGATATTGTATAATGCCTACTTGATATGTGGTCAAACGTATAAACTTCAGCAGGTGATAGCATCGATGTACAAGCATGGTTATGAAATTAGTTTGGATGCATTTCCTTCATAGTGCACCTTTTCAGATGGTCATGTATGCGTCACAGAAATGCCTTGCGGAAATGGAGAGGGTACTTGATGTGATGGAGAACTTCAACATGGTGCGCATGAAAGAGACACATTGGATAGTGTATAATGCCTACTTGATATCTGTGGTCACGAGTATAAACTTGAGCAGGTGATAGGATCAATGTACAAGCATGGGTGTAAAATTAGTTTGGATGCATTTCCTATTTTCCTTCATAGTGCACCTTTTAGGAGAGAAATTATGTGCTGCAACAGTTCAAGGAGCATCGAGCAAATGATTGCAAAACAGATGGTTCCTTTCACCTCCCTTCATCTGTAGGATGAAGTAGAGATTCATCCAGTTCATTGGTAAACGTCTCTTTCTTAAATTAATTACTCCTGCTTCACCATGTACTTTTCTACACATTTTGACTCAGTGCAACAACATTGGCATCTGTTTAGTCGATGACTTATGTAAGTGCCGTGTTATATGTTCATGCACATTGCACTAGCTCAAATGTCATGGTTTGCATTGGACCCAAATGCGTCAGCATACACTTGTGCCCACATTCATCATGTAGTCTCTCTCAATTAAATGACTTGCTATCGCATAAGTTGCAAGTATTTAGAGCTTCCATAACTTAAACGTTCTTACTGGAGAAGAGAGAACTGACGCACGTAGATGTTTTCAACTTTCCATATGTGGTCGCACTTAGATTGACCTTGCTTTGACCCCGTGTCGGCGGTGAAAAATATAGTTTCTGAAGTACGAGTAAGTTCATTGGTTCAGCCCGTAAAAGAAAACCACACTGGTTCAGCCCATAAAACCACACCAGGTGACAGATTGCTTGATCATTGAATTTGGCCGAGGTTGATGGGTAAAGTAGTATTATTCAGTTGGGTATGATGGATTAAAATTAGCCGTTGAAGTAATTGATTGTTGTATTTAGTTTCTCACTGGAGGAATTCCCGGCCTATTTCTATTTTGGAGGATTGGCTCTTTAATGGGATCTTCTGGACAAGCATTTGTATTGGCAGTTGACGAGTTCTCACTTCTCACCAACTTGTACTTATATTTCAACATGGTGCAGCTCTTTATAAGTACAGAAACCACAATTCAATAAGGTTCAGTTGTCTGGAATTTACTCTCGCGAATTCAAACTGCATTTGCAAGAGGCTTGAAGAAAACGGAAAACTAACTAACTTGAAGGTCTAAAATAACAAAAATGGTTTTTTACTGGAGAGATTAAGCTTTTCCCTCAGGGCTCATGCAAAACTCTGATAGGGTGTGTGCTTATATGTGGTACAAGCTTTCAGAATTATCGAGTTTAAAACTGTGCCTTCAAAGTAAGCGAATCTTTTTAGTATCAAGGCATATAGATTCATGACGTGTGAAGCATCTTCATTGCATTTCACTATTTTGGTTGCTGATACTCATTGTGGGATTTTGGTTAAAGGTGTGTTGTTCTTGCTCCGTGTTTAGTTTATATTGCCCACGTTGCTATTCTTCTTTTTTCTTCCACATCGTCATTTTGGGTGTGACGATTGAGAAAATTAGTCATACGGCATTGTTGTGCGTGGTTTGACATTTACACCTTGTGGGAAAGGTCAGCGCGTTTGATGACTGGGCAGTTGACCAACCTTTAATGGCCTGCCACGTGGTAAATAAAGTTACAATGGACACGTCAGAAATCAAGATTGGGGAAAACCCCACTGCGAAGGGGATACCCTCGCGGAAAGACTCGCGAATGTCCTAAGGGAAGGATACCCTGAACAAGGAAACCTTATCTAAGGGATTCACCTGTCGCGATGCCCTCAAGAAAGGGAATTGGCGCGACGGGAAAGAGCTAACGCCTGCGCGAGAATTCGTATTGAGCTCGCGACTGCACCTAACCATGAGGCAAGGACAGGGGAGTCATTACGAGTCTCAAGAGAGGTGTTGGTGCAAGCCACGCACCAAATGGCTCGCAACCATCCCTAGCATCGCGGGAATAGGGGAGATACAAGTGGCTTGGTGGCTTTAAAGGATTAGGGATCGCCGTGATGGAATGGCGTGCACTGGATTAGTCATGGGAATCTTCCTAACGGCCAGTGATGTCACCTACGTTGCCCAGGTATACGGAGAGAGCACGTGTCACCATATTATTAGGGAAATGTCTGCAGCCCAATGATTGGGTGCAGATCCCTATAAATATGAGACATTCCTTCACAAATTCTCATATAGATGGATCCATTCTCAAGGCACAAAAACCCTAGAGAGAGAAAGATGGATCCATTCTCAGAGCTCTGGCACCAAGAACTTTGTTCTTGCTAGTGCTCGCGAGCCCATTTTTCTCCTAAAGCTGTGATTTAAGAGTGATGATGATCTAAGGAGAATGGATTGAGTACTGTTGCCTTCTCTTTGTGTATTTGGCCTAATTCTTCACCCCTTTGCACACTCTCTTATTCCTGCTCAATCATTAGCTATTGTTTGCCTCTCCAAATTAAGATTATTTGACTAAGAGCTACTTTGGCTTAAAAGCCAAAAATTGGATTATTCGTTGTCTTTATTCAAAAAAAATTTGCATTTGTTAGTTTTGCGTCAAGATTTTGTGGTTTCTGGATTCCTCTCTTCGAGACGAATCCAAAGAGTATAAAATTGTGGTCAAAAGTAATAATTTTTTGAATAAAGTCGAAAATAAACCAAAATAAACTAGTTTATTGGTTTAGTTTTGGCTTTATTAAAAAAAATTGAGTTTTGACCATAATTTTATACTTGTTAGATTCGTCTCGTCGAGAAGAATCCAGAAACCACAAAGTCTTGACGCAAAACTAACAAATGCAATTTTTTTTTGAATAAAGACAAAACGAATAATCCAATAATCCAATTTTTGGCTTTTAAGCCTAAGTAGCTCTAAACCCAAGAACCTATCCCACACACCTCTACCAGGATCATAATTTTCCCTCTCCTTTTGTCTGCCTTCACCACTCCCTCCTTTTGATGGCTTTTTAGAACTATTTGATTCCATACCTGACGCATAGTAATGCTTACCATCTTGACATGATAAGTTCTAGATCTCGCTTGTGTTGAAGCTTGTGGAAGTTGATTGAGAATTCGTAGGATTTGCATCTGATGAAATAAATTGCCTTACCGCTTATGTATAAACACCCGTCTTTGCAGTGTGAATGCCTTGTTGTTTAGTCTTAAACCCATAGTAGAAGGTTTTTAACGTGCTTTAGATGTGATTCTTGATGCAGCCGGTGGAGGTGCGTTTGACTGAATATTATAGAGGAGCTATATTTTTCTGATGAACCCCGGCTACCGAACTCTAAATACTCATGGGGTGAATCAAGTTGACGTGCTAATGAATCGATCCTCAATTTCAGGAGTTTTAGATGATACTCCCTCCGTCTCTTTTTAATTGTGTAGTTTCGTAATTTCAACTTATTAAAGAGACATCATGATTACACCTTTCACATTATTTTTTCCCCAACTTTTACCTTAATTTTTCAAAATTATCCTCGACATTTACTCATTAACTTTTGAAAATGAACCTATTAACTTTTTGGGTGCTGATTTTGGGGCTCCCTTTTTTTATGCAGGCACTCCAAAATTTAATAAAGTCCCAAAACTACCCTTTTTAAGATACCCCAAAATTATCTCCTCATCTACTAAGGCACTCCAAACAGAAAAATGAACCAAAACTAAACATAAACATTAGGTTCTAAACATAAACATTAACATTAGGTTCCAAACATTAAACATCGACAACATAAACATTAGGTTCCAAACATTAAACATGCATCTATATCATATTGTTTCACGCCACTTTGCAAAAAAAAAAAAAAAATGCTAGAATTTTCTAAAATAAACAACACACGATTGAAAATGTTGATGCTCCAAAATCTTCATAACGGCTGCGACACAAGATCTTTATATTTTCGTACTCATTATCTACCATTTTTCCCTCAAAATCTTCATAACGGTTGCAAATCAACATTTTAAAACTCATAGTGAGACAAACAAAGCACATCACTAAAGTTATAAGACCTCTTGAGAGGAAAAGTAACAGAACTCCCAAGAGACTTTGCATGGACAAAATGATGGTTCTACAATCATAGGCCGGAGACTACTTGTTCAGGTTGTCCTGGTGCAGAACATGGAGACAATAGCATAAATACTTTATCAAGGAAACATTACATATGAAAATAGGCAATTCAGTGACATGCACTAAAAAGAGTCGAGCAACTATCTGTTTTTTTTTCTTGATAAAAAAAATATGTTTTTTTGAAGTGTCTGAAATAAAGGACAAGAGTAAAGGTTTTTTTGGAATGCCTGAAATAAATCATGGAACTTGCAAAAGAGTAATTTTGGAAAACTACTGTAACTTGGAGCACCTGCATCAAAATTGGGAGTGCGATTATCAATTTCCTAACTTTTTAAAATGGACAGCTGTTGACAACCCAAACGGAATACTACACATCTTATTTGGAGACGGAGGGAGTATGCAAGTTCTGGTTAAGCAGTGAGCATAACAACCGCAACAATCAATTTCACTATCCAAGGCCACCTATCCAATTAACAATTTTGGGAGCCATAAGTCAATTTTGCGCGGATTATGTTTGAAGCACAACCATCGGATTTTCAGCTGGAAGCCATGCGATTTGCAGATTACCTATGATGTACAATTCTTCAGTGGGGTGTTCCTCGTGCTCCCATTATATTCATGTCTTTGGAAACTGTTAATCCTGATTCCTGTGTGGGGCATATAGCAGAACACAATAGAAACCAGAGATATTGCTTAAGCTGTTTCTGGTTTTCTTTTCTTTTCTTTTCTTTTCCCTTCCCTGACTAGAGGTCAAATACCCTAATCAATTGCTGCAAATGCGGCTTTTAAGGGTAATAATTAAAAGGATTTGATATGATCATCAAATAAATAAATGCTGTCTGTTGGTTTTGTGATTGTTGACTTTTCTTTCTCTGTTTTGAACATGATTGTCGACTCAATATACAGAAAGGCTTTGGATCTTTTGACAAACCCATTGCGTGCAGATGATGCATATTCATGTATATGTACAAGGGGTCGGCCAAAGACCATGTGCATGTTGTTTATAATTTCTACCAACTGGTGATATGTCCAGATTCACAAAGAACCTAGGAACTGGCAAAGAAGAAGAAGTCCGTATGCATGTTTAATGGATTCTCCTTCCATATCTTGTCCCCTCCAATTTTTCATTTTGTAGGTTTGTTCCGATCTCACATTTATGATCCAAACTATTCATTGAAGAACTTATAACGAAGAAACGTCTATAGAGAAGTTGAAAAATTGAAGGTCCGAATCATTGCAGGTAATCAAAAGGATGACTATGCTCTTCGGAACATTTTACATCTTAGAAACGATTATTCTAATTTGATCTGATAATGATGGTTGTGAGCAAATTGCATTTCGTTATGTAAAAGTATACAGTTTAAGCTTAAAAATAATTTCGTTGTATATTTTACCGAACAGTATGCAACTTGTACATGTAACAATAGTTATAATCGTTCTTTTTACCGACTTGTTCTTCATTATGAGTTATACAAATGAATAGTTCGGATCACGACTTTGAAGACAGGGATGAACATACAAAATGGAAATTTGAAGGGGAATGGATCGATAGATTAGGAGAGGAGCTGAATGGCTTCACTAGTTAGATTAAAATTCCTATTGCTATGTCAATTGTCAAGTTAAGTTTTGATGATTTCATTGTTCTCATTTTAACCCCAAGTTCATCGTTTAGTAGTTTCTGGGCACTTACAAATAGTTGGGGTCCGCCCAATATAGTAAATTAAGCATTGCAAAGAAAAGAAATGGAAAATGACTTTTGATTCTAGAAGTAGATTATGAAAAGACAAACTTCACTTGAAACATATTTGAAAATAGATTTGAGCCGAGGGCAAAGGCGAAAACAACGGCTTGAGTTCGAGTGCTCGACTCTCGTTGTAATACTAACTACTAGTAACTCGTAACATACTATCGTCCGGAAAAAAAAAAAGAAGCAAAAAAAACAAAAAGAAAAATAGAAAGGCGAATGCGCGTGTGAGATTCTTTTTCTTTAACTGTCTTGTATTCATGGACATTCCTTCAAAACAGCTATAAGCTTCCCTTTCTCCATTAAGCAAGAATATTTTGGGGACCTATTTCTTATCTCCTAGATCTTAGTTCTCCATGACAACCCACAATAGAACATCATATCATGAATTGGTCGTCATACCAAATTTAGATATAAATTATAAACCATGTTGCTTGGGAACAAGGGAGGTGCTGCGCAGCGTGCTGTGTAGTCCCTTTAAGCGCCGTGCCGGCATCGTTTTGACGATCGGAGACGTCCACCTAGAGCTCGTCGAGTACTACAAGTGTACCAAAAATTAACTCGATCGGATATCGTTAAGTGCCTCATCGGAACACAAATAACATGAAAAAAAATGGGTTCAACGGTTTTCATCAAGTGTTTCAAGCTTTATGTGTTCCGATTTTTTTCAAGTTATTTGTGTTCCGATAAGGCACATAACGATATCCAATCGCGGTGAACGTCTCCGATTGTCAAAACCTGCGCAGCACCTTCCCCGGTTCCTGTTGCTTGGGTCATATCGGAACTTTGTAGTACTTAAAAACCGATTTGTATTCAAATGGAACCAACTCAACCTAACCCAACCCAGAAAAAAGACATTGTTGGTGGCCTCAACCCAGAAGTTACAGCTAAATTGCACTCCTTGTGAGTTCACGTGACATTATTTGTAGGTGTTTGGTCCGGTTTGAAACGGTTGTTTATGTTTTTTGTTTTCATTTTAGCAATTTGTCGTTCAAGTCCCACTTATAACATATTTGTAAAGTTTGTGGGGGTTGCTCGCCAATTAGAGATTTTAGTTAAGCCCGCAGTGTTTGCAGAACCAATTGGCTGAATTTTGCAGGGACACTAAAAGCACACCATTAAGGACCCATTATTGCTTTAGTTTTATTTTGAAGTATATAGTTTTGTCTTGACATGTTTGGTGCTATCAGCTATGGATTTGGGCCATATATTGCGTTTTTTTGTTACGTAATGTTAAAGGAATTGAGGGACCCTTCAAGACTGTAGTGTACACTACAGGGTAGGGGTGAAAATATCCGACACGACACGAGTATACGATACAAAATTAGCAAGTTAGGGTCGACTATTTCTGACACGGAACACGAATATGACATTACATGATAACACGAAAAGCTAAACAGGTTGAGTTAGGATTGAGAGAATTCCGACACAAACACGAGATGACACGTTACGACATGAGAATTTATGGGGTTCGGTGTTGGTGTTGTGCACCGTGCACAGCATGCGTGCTGTGCACAATCCTCGCCGTCCGTTCGGCGATCCAATGATCCTCGCCTTGCGACATCCTCGCCGTTCATTGCAAGATTCCATCTAGACCATTGGATCATCGAACGGACGGCGAGGATCGTGCACAGCACACATGCTGTGCACCAACTCCGAACCCGAATTTATGAAAGACCACGATTACACGACACGGACCTGACATGAAATTAGCTGGTTAGGGCTATTTCTGACACGAAACACGACACGATAACACAAAAAGCTAAACATAGCGGGTTAGAGTTGGGAGAATTTTGACACAACATGACACGATGTTCATCCCTATTTCGGGGTTGTAGGGCACATCCAAACCGGACAAGTAACTGCCAGTGTAGAACAGCAGTTCCTCATGTTCTCTTCTCTCCTTTGGCTAATTTGAAAAAATTAGTTTTTTGGTTTTTTTCGTTTTGTCCTTATTCAAAAAAAAATTGTATTTGTTAGTTTTCGGTCGATTTTTTGTGGTTTCTTGGTTTGTCTCAACGAGAGGAATCTAAAAAGTATAAAATTATTAGCCAAACTTAAAGTTTTGTGAATAAAGACGACAAAAAATCCAAAAAAACTGGTTTATTTTCGGTTTTATTCAAAAAACTATTACTTTTGACCATAATTTTATACTCTTTGGATTCGTCTCCACAAAATCTTCACGCAAACTAACAAATACAATTTTTTTTTGAATAAAGACAAAACGAAAAAAACCAAAAAACCATTTTTTAAAATTTTAGGCAAAGGAGGGCCATAAGTAGTAGTAGTAACTTTTACGGGCTTCATGCTTTCTGGGGCAACCTTCTCTGTGTGGCGCACATGGTGTCAAGAACTAACTGTAAACACTGAGGTCCAAAATGAATGCACACATTTATCCCAAGAATTTTCTCAAAGTGAGCATTAATATGGGTACACCACCTTGTGTGGGACCTATTTTGATATCTCACTTTAATGATCAGAATCGTTTAATTCATTCTGATTATTATTGTATCGGTCTCTACAAAATACCAACTCATTCGGATATCGTCAGAGACTTGATCAATTCCTTCAATTTTTTCTAATAAATTCAAGAAGGAAAATCGATCAAATTCTTACCGATATATTTAAATGAGTTGATTTTTTATAGGGACACTTAAAAATATGTTTAAAACAAACTGTAACAGTTCCGATCATTTGCGTGAAATTCCAAAATAGATCTCACACAAGATGGTGTACATTTGGTATAACACCAAACGGTGTATTCATATGTTTTCTTTTCTTTCTCAGGCTCCATTATGCTAAATTTTTTGAGTAATGATTTTTTTAGTACTTTTCACTTTTCGTAATGTTTTGTTTAGCTTTCTTTTTTTTTTAATTAATCATTCATATTGACGAGAGAAATAAAAATATATATACTAAAATTGTGGGTCAAATATATATATATATATATAAAAAGGGGGTTCAAGGGAGATGATATTTTAGAGCAAAGTCCTTTGCGCACCCCCCCCCCTATTACAATTTTACCCCTACCCTCTTCTTTTAATTACTATAGCTTTATTATTAATATTAATTTTTTTTTATTATTACTTTATTTCTTTTATTTAGTTAACTCATTTCTTTATATTAATTCATTTAATTATTTAATTCATTTATTTTATTTTATTTAGTTTTTTATTTAATTCATTTCTTTTATTTATATTTTTTATTAATTTTTTTTTCTCTTCTATCTTTTTAGAGGCTATTTGGCAAGGGTTTTTTGGTTTTTTTTTTTCTTATAAATTTTACTAGATTGGGGTACAATTTATACATCACTTTGTTTGGCTTGGGGTACAATCGTTCCATATGAATTTTTTTCGAAATTTGGTTTATATTTTATACTTCTCTGATTTCTATCATTGAGACAAAAAATGTGGTGTAAAAATTTGATTTGAACATGGTAAAGAATAAAGATAATAACCAAAAAAGACTACGAAAAAGTCACAAAAAAGTTAGGCAACTTTACTTTTTTATTTTTTTGCTTGACAAAAGAATTTTATTAATCCTCTCTCACAAAGATTAAACAGACCAATAACCAAAAAAGACTACGAAAAAGTCAAAAAAAGTTAGGCAACTTTACTTTTTTGTTTTTTTGCTTGACAAAAGAATTTTATTAATCCTCTCTCACAAAGATTAAACAGACCAATGGCACAACGGCGATGCCACACACCCGAGACCCAATAGAAACAAAGGAAGGTAAAAAGCCACCACCCAAGCCTAACACACCTCCAAAACTCCAAATCCAATATAAAAAAAAAAAAAAGCTCTGATATCTGCAAAGACAACCAAGCCACAAAGGAATAGATAAATAAATAAAGTTAGTAAATGAAATTAATAAAATTAGAACAAAAAAAAAAAAAAAAGGAATTGGGGGAGAGGGTAGGGTGGGGTGGGGTGGGGCCCGGGGTGGGCAATGGGGGGGGGGGAGGGCAAAGCTCCTCTCTATTTTAGACGAAAAAAGGAAAGTTGGTTTTTTTTATCAATAAGGAAAGTTGGTTGGTTGGTACCTTTTCGTCTTTAAGTAAACTTTTTCTGCTTTTAGTTATAATTTTTTTTTTTTACTTTTTAAATGTCTCTGGTCGATACGGATGATTAATCCAAAGAAAACCAAAAACACCAAAGATAAATTGTAGAATGGAGCCTCAGAATACAACCTCCCGACCATTCACCAAAATCAGGTTCATTTCATCTGACACCTCACCTCACATGAGCAGAAGTTTCCTAGTATTTCTCTTAATTAAAAAGCACATGGCATCTATATGTGGCTTTTATAAGAGAGAGTGTCCGAGCTAATTTATGTGCACATTGGTTAATGTTATAAGTTAGAGCCATAAATTGAACACCTAAACAATACTCCAGTACTAATCCCAAGAGTACTTTTTCCTTGGCGGTTTTGAGAATAAGCTACTTACTTGTAGTCATATTCTCACTCGACTAACTCTTATGGTGAATTATCCAAGTATTTTGGAGTTGGCTACCTAGCAAGGTATGTCGCGTTATGATTTATTTTATTTTTTTAACAATAAAAAGAAAATTTTATTAACTGTGTTATGACTAATACATAAATCACGTTATGATTTGAGCCATTAATTTTGAAGAATTCACCGAGAAGAGTACTGTCTATGGCAAAATTTATTTCCATTGAGATTGTTAATGATATGATCAAAACACATTTAAGATATTCTTTCAGAAAATAACTTAAATCAGGAACTGGCTTAAGTTGAGTTTTTGAGTTGATGTATTGTGAGAGAATGATTTATCTCGTAAAGCACAATAACTTAGTACATGCTCAAAAAAAAAATTGGGGTTGCCCTAATCCGGAGGTTTGCTGAGCTTACCCTTGGACAGACCCATTAGCAAGTTATTGCAGACAATGAAATGTTCTTTGCGGTTCTTATTGAACTGGTATGATAATTAAAATTAATTATACTAGGGGGTGTTTGGGAGCCTCATTTTCAGTTTTTCATTTTCAACTTTTTGGCTTTTTGACTTTTTAGATTAAAACTGTGCCTTCAAAGTAAGCGAATCTTTTTAGTATCAAGGCATATAGATTCATGACGTGTGAAGCATCTTCATTGCATTTCACTATTTTGGTTGCTGATACTCATTGTGGGATTTTGGTTAAAGGTGTGTTGTTCTTGCTCCGTGTTTAGTTTATATTGCCCACGTTGCTATTCTTCTTTTTTCTTCCACATCGTCATTTTGGGTGTGACGATTGAGAAAATTAGTCATACGGCATTGTTGTGCGTGGTTTGACATTTACACCTTGTGGGAAAGGTCAGCGCGTTTGATGACTGGGCAGTTGACCAACCTTTAATGGCCTGCCACGTGGTAAATAAAGTTACAATGGACACGTCAGAAATCAAGATTGGGGAAAACCCCACTGCGAAGGGGATACCCTCGCGGAAAGACTCGCGAATGTCCTAAGGGAAGGATACCCTGAACAAGGAAACCTTATCTAAGGGATTCACCTGTCGCGATGCCCTCAAGAAAGGGAATTGGCGCGACGGGAAAGAGCTAACGCCTGCGCGAGAATTCGTATTGAGCTCGCGACTGCACCTAACCATGAGGCAAGGACAGGGGAGTCATTACGAGTCTCAAGAGAGGTGTTGGTGCAAGCCACGCACCAAATGGCTCGCAACCATCCCTAGCATCGCGGGAATAGGGGAGATACAAGTGGCTTGGTGGCTTTAAAGGATTAGGGATCGCCGTGATGGAATGGCGTGCACTGGATTAGTCATGGGAATCTTCCTAACGGCCAGTGATGTCACCTACGTTGCCCAGGTATACGGAGAGAGCACGTGTCACCATATTATTAGGGAAATGTCTGCAGCCCAATGATTGGGTGCAGATCCCTATAAATATGAGACATTCCTTCACAAATTCTCATATAGATGGATCCATTCTCAAGGCACAAAAACCCTAGAGAGAGAAAGATGGATCCATTCTCAGAGCTCTGGCACCAAGAACTTTGTTCTTGCTAGTGCTCGCGAGCCCATTTTTCTCCTAAAGCTGTGATTTAAGAGTGATGATGATCTAAGGAGAATGGATTGAGTACTGTTGCCTTCTCTTTGTGTATTTGGCCTAATTCTTCACCCCTTTGCACACTCTCTTATTCCTGCTCAATCATTAGCTATTGTTTGCCTCTCCAAATTAAGATTATTTGACTAAGAGCTACTTTGGCTTAAAAGCCAAAAATTGGATTATTCGTTGTCTTTATTCAAAAAAAATTTGCATTTGTTAGTTTTGCGTCAAGATTTTGTGGTTTCTGGATTCCTCTCTTCGAGACGAATCCAAAGAGTATAAAATTGTGGTCAAAAGTAATAATTTTTTGAATAAAGTCGAAAATAAACCAAAATAAACTAGTTTATTGGTTTAGTTTTGGCTTTATTAAAAAAAATTGAGTTTTGACCATAATTTTATACTTGTTAGATTCGTCTCGTCGAGAAGAATCCAGAAACCACAAAGTCTTGACGCAAAACTAACAAATGCAATTTTTTTTTGAATAAAGACAAAACGAATAATCCAATAATCCAATTTTTGGCTTTTAAGCCTAAGTAGCTCTAAACCCAAGAACCTATCCCACACACCTCTACCAGGATCATAATTTTCCCTCTCCTTTTGTCTGCCTTCACCACTCCCTCCTTTTGATGGCTTTTTAGAACTATTTGATTCCATACCTGACGCATAGTAATGCTTACCATCTTGACATGATAAGTTCTAGATCTCGCTTGTGTTGAAGCTTGTGGAAGTTGATTGAGAATTCGTAGGATTTGCATCTGATGAAATAAATTGCCTTACCGCTTATGTATAAACACCCGTCTTTGCAGTGTGAATGCCTTGTTGTTTAGTCTTAAACCCATAGTAGAAGGTTTTTAACGTGCTTTAGATGTGATTCTTGATGCAGCCGGTGGAGGTGCGTTTGACTGAATATTATAGAGGAGCTATATTTTTCTGATGAACCCCGGCTACCGAACTCTAAATACTCATGGGGTGAATCAAGTTGACGTGCTAATGAATCGATCCTCAATTTCAGGAGTTTTAGATGATACTCCCTCCGTCTCTTTTTAATTGTGTAGTTTCGTAATTTCAACTTATTAAAGAGACATCATGATTACACCTTTCACATTATTTTTTCCCCAACTTTTACCTTAATTTTTCAAAATTATCCTCGACATTTACTCATTAACTTTTGAAAATGAACCTATTAACTTTTTGGGTGCTGATTTTGGGGCTCCCTTTTTTTATGCAGGCACTCCAAAATTTAATAAAGTCCCAAAACTACCCTTTTTAAGATACCCCAAAATTATCTCCTCATCTACTAAGGCACTCCAAACAGAAAAATGAACCAAAACTAAACATAAACATTAGGTTCTAAACATAAACATTAACATTAGGTTCCAAACATTAAACATCGACAACATAAACATTAGGTTCCAAACATTAAACATGCATCTATATCATATTGTTTCACGCCACTTTGCAAAAAAAAAAAAAAAATGCTAGAATTTTCTAAAATAAACAACACACGATTGAAAATGTTGATGCTCCAAAATCTTCATAACGGCTGCGACACAAGATCTTTATATTTTCGTACTCATTATCTACCATTTTTCCCTCAAAATCTTCATAACGGTTGCAAATCAACATTTTAAAACTCATAGTGAGACAAACAAAGCACATCACTAAAGTTATAAGACCTCTTGAGAGGAAAAGTAACAGAACTCCCAAGAGACTTTGCATGGACAAAATGATGGTTCTACAATCATAGGCCGGAGACTACTTGTTCAGGTTGTCCTGGTGCAGAACATGGAGACAATAGCATAAATACTTTATCAAGGAAACATTACATATGAAAATAGGCAATTCAGTGACATGCACTAAAAAGAGTCGAGCAACTATCTGTTTTTTTTTCTTGATAAAAAAAATATGTTTTTTTGAAGTGTCTGAAATAAAGGACAAGAGTAAAGGTTTTTTTGGAATGCCTGAAATAAATCATGGAACTTGCAAAAGAGTAATTTTGGAAAACTACTGTAACTTGGAGCACCTGCATCAAAATTGGGAGTGCGATTATCAATTTCCTAACTTTTTAAAATGGACAGCTGTTGACAACCCAAACGGAATACTACACATCTTATTTGGAGACGGAGGGAGTATGCAAGTTCTGGTTAAGCAGTGAGCATAACAACCGCAACAATCAATTTCACTATCCAAGGCCACCTATCCAATTAACAATTTTGGGAGCCATAAGTCAATTTTGCGAGGATTATGTTTGAAGCACAACCATCGGATTTTCAGCTGGAAGCCATGCGATTTGCAGATTACCTATGATGTACAATTCTTCAGTGGGGTGTTCCTCGTGCTCCCATTATATTCATGTCTTTGGAAACTGTTAATCCTGATTCCTGTGTGGGGCATATAGCAGAACACAATAGAAACCAGAGATATTGCTTAAGCTGTTTCTGGTTTTCTTTTCTTTTCTTTTCTTTTCCCTTCCCTGACTAGAGGTCAAATACCCTAATCAATTGCTGCAAATGCGGCTTTTAAGGGTAATAATTAAAAGGATTTGATATGATCATCAAATAAATAAATGCTGTCTGTTGGTTTTGTGATTGTTGACTTTTCTTTCTCTGTTTTGAACATGATTGTCGACTCAATATACAGAAAGGCTTTGGATCTTTTGACAAACCCATTGCGTGCAGATGATGCATATTCATGTATATGTACAAGGGGTCGGCCAAAGACCATGTGCATGTTGTTTATAATTTCTACCAACTGGTGATATGTCCAGATTCACAAAGAACCTAGGAACTGGCAAAGAAGAAGAAGTCCGTATGCATGTTTAATGGATTCTCCTTCCATATCTTGTCCCCTCCAATTTTTCATTTTGTAGGTTTGTTCCGATCTCACATTTATGATCCAAACTATTCATTGAAGAACTTATAACGAAGAAACGTCTATAGAGAAGTTGAAAAATTGAAGGTCCGAATCATTGCAGGTAATCAAAAGGATGACTATGCTCTTCGGAACATTTTACATCTTAGAAACGATTATTCTAATTTGATCTGATAAT
Source organism: Vaccinium vitis-idaea (assembly GCA_963854785.1). Taxonomy (NCBI): domain Eukaryota; kingdom Viridiplantae; phylum Streptophyta; class Magnoliopsida; order Ericales; family Ericaceae; genus Vaccinium; species Vaccinium vitis-idaea. The sequence continues at coordinate 2,494,553 of OY978216.1, read as the reverse complement.
GATGGTTGTGAGCAAATTGCATTTCGTTATGTAAAAGTATACAGTTTAAGCTTAAAAATAATTTCGTTGTATATTTTACCGAACAGTATGCAACTTGTACATGTAACAATAGTTATAATCGTTCTTTTTACCGACTTGTTCTTCATTATGAGTTATACAAATGAATAGTTCGGATCACGACTTTGAAGACAGGGATGAACATACAAAATGGAAATTTGAAGGGGAATGGATCGATAGATTAGGAGAGGAGCTGAATGGCTTCACTAGTTAGATTAAAATTCCTATTGCTATGTCAATTGTCAAGTTAAGTTTTGATGATTTCATTGTTCTCATTTTAACCCCAAGTTCATCGTTTAGTAGTTTCTGGGCACTTACAAATAGTTGGGGTCCGCCCAATATAGTAAATTAAGCATTGCAAAGAAAAGAAATGGAAAATGACTTTTGATTCTAGAAGTAGATTATGAAAAGACAAACTTCACTTGAAACATATTTGAAAATAGATTTGAGCCGAGGGCAAAGGCGAAAACAACGGCTTGAGTTCGAGTGCTCGACTCTCGTTGTAATACTAACTACTAGTAACTCGTAACATACTATCGTCCGGAAAAAAAAAAAGAAGCAAAAAAAACAAAAAGAAAAATAGAAAGGCGAATGCGCGTGTGAGATTCTTTTTCTTTAACTGTCTTGTATTCATGGACATTCCTTCAAAACAGCTATAAGCTTCCCTTTCTCCATTAAGCAAGAATATTTTGGGGACCTATTTCTTATCTCCTAGATCTTAGTTCTCCATGACAACCCACAATAGAACATCATATCATGAATTGGTCGTCATACCAAATTTAGATATAAATTATAAACCATGTTGCTTGGGAACAAGGGAGGTGCTGCGCAGCGTGCTGTGTAGTCCCTTTAAGCGCCGTGCCGGCATCGTTTTGACGATCGGAGACGTCCACCTAGAGCTCGTCGAGTACTACAAGTGTACCAAAAATTAACTCGATCGGATATCGTTAAGTGCCTCATCGGAACACAAATAACATGAAAAAAAATGGGTTCAACGGTTTTCATCAAGTGTTTCAAGCTTTATGTGTTCCGATTTTTTTCAAGTTATTTGTGTTCCGATAAGGCACATAACGATATCCAATCGCGGTGAACGTCTCCGATTGTCAAAACCTGCTCAGCACCTTCCCCGGTTCCTGTTGCTTGGGTCATATCGGAACTTTGTAGTACTTAAAAACCGATTTGTATTCAAATGGAACCAACTCAACCTAACCCAACCCAGAAAAAAGACATTGTTGGTGGCCTCAACCAGAAGTTACAGCTAAATTGCACTCCTTGTGAGTTCACGTGACATTATTTGTAGGTGTTTGGTCCGGTTTGAAACGGTTGTTTATGTTTTTTGTTTTCATTTTAGCAATTTGTCGTTCAAGTCCCACTTATAACATATTTGTAAAGTTTGTGGGGGTTGCTCGCCAATTAGAGATTTTAGTTAAGCCCGCAGTGTTTGCAGAACCAATTGGCTGAATTTTGCAGGGACACTAAAAGCACACCATTAAGGACCCATTATTGCTTTAGTTTTATTTTGAAGTATATAGTTTTGTCTTGACATGTTTGGTGCTATCAGCTATGGATTTGGGCCATATATTGCGTTTTTTTGTTACGTAATGTTAAAGGAATTGAGGGACCCTTCAAGACTGTAGTGTACACTACAGGGTAGGGGTGAAAATATCCGACACGACACGAGTATACGATACAAAATTAGCAAGTTAGGGTCGACTATTTCTGACACGGAACACGAATATGACATTACATGATAACACGAAAAGCTAAACAGGTTGAGTTAGGATTGAGAGAATTCCGACACAAACACGAGATGACACGTTACGACATGAGAATTTATGGGGTTCGGTGTTGGTGTTGTGCACCGTGCACAGCATGCGTGCTGTGCACAATCCTCGCCGTCCGTTCGGCGATCCAATGATCCTCGCCTTGCGACATCCTCGCCGTTCATTGCAAGATTCCATCTAGACCATTGGATCATCGAACGGACGGCGAGGATCGTGCACAGCACACATGCTGTGCACCAACTCCGAACCCGAATTTATGAAAGACCACGATTACACGACACGGACCTGACATGAAATTAGCTGGTTAGGGCTATTTCTGACACGAAACACGACACGATAACACAAAAAGCTAAACATAGCGGGTTAGAGTTGGGAGAATTTTGACACAACATGACACGATGTTCATCCCTATTTCGGGGTTGTAGGGCACATCCAAACCGGACAAGTAACTGCCAGTGTAGAACAGCAGTTCCTCATGTTCTCTTCTCTCCTTTGGCTAATTTGAAAAAATTAGTTTTTTGGTTTTTTTCGTTTTGTCCTTATTCAAAAAAAAATTGTATTTGTTAGTTTTCGGTCGATTTTTTGTGGTTTCTTGGTTTGTCTCAACGAGAGGAATCTAAAAAGTATAAAATTATTAGCCAAACTTAAAGTTTTGTGAATAAAGACGACAAAAAATCCAAAAAAACTGGTTTATTTTCGGTTTTATTCAAAAAACTATTACTTTTGACCATAATTTTATACTCTTTGGATTCGTCTCCACAAAATCTTCACGCAAACTAACAAATACAATTTTTTTTTGAATAAAGACAAAACGAAAAAAACCAAAAAACCATTTTTTAAAATTTTAGGCAAAGGAGGGCCATAAGTAGTAGTAGTAACTTTTACGGGCTTCATGCTTTCTGGGGCAACCTTCTCTGTGTGGCGCACATGGTGTCAAGAACTAACTGTAAACACTGAGGTCCAAAATGAATGCACACATTTATCCCAAGAATTTTCTCAAAGTGAGCATTAATATGGGTACACCACCTTGTGTGGGACCTATTTTGATATCTCACTTTAATGATCAGAATCGTTTAATTCATTCTGATTATTATTGTATCGGTCTCTACAAAATACCAACTCATTCGGATATCGTCAGAGACTTGATCAATTCCTTCAATTTTTTCTAATAAATTCAAGAAGGAAAATCGATCAAATTCTTACCGATATATTTAAATGAGTTGATTTTTTATAGGGACACTTAAAAATATGTTTAAAACAAACTGTAACAGTTCCGATCATTTGCGTGAAATTCCAAAATAGATCTCACACAAGATGGTGTACATTTGGTATAACACCAAACGGTGTATTCATATGTTTTCTTTTCTTTCTCAGGCTCCATTATGCTAAATTTTTTGAGTAATGATTTTTTTAGTACTTTTCACTTTTCGTAATGTTTTGTTTAGCTTTCTTTTTTTTTTAATTAATCATTCATATTGACGAGAGAAATAAAAATATATATACTAAAATTGTGGGTCAAATATATATATATATATATAAAAAGGGGGTTCAAGGGAGATGATATTTTAGAGCAAAGTCCTTTGCGCACCCCCCCCCCCTATTACAATTTTACCCCTACCCTCTTCTTTTAATTACTATAGCTTTATTATTAATATTAATTTTTTTTTATTATTACTTTATTTCTTTTATTTAGTTAACTCATTTCTTTATATTAATTCATTTAATTATTTAATTCATTTATTTTATTTTATTTAGTTTTTTATTTAATTCATTTCTTTTATTTATATTTTTTATTAATTTTTTTTTCTCTTCTATCTTTTTAGAGGCTATTTGGCAAGGGTTTTTTGGTTTTTTTTTTTCTTATAAATTTTACTAGATTGGGGTACAATTTATACATCACTTTGTTTGGCTTGGGGTACAATCGTTCCATATGAATTTTTTTCGAAATTTGGTTTATATTTTATACTTCTCTGATTTCTATCATTGAGACAAAAAATGTGGTGTAAAAATTTGATTTGAACATGGTAAAGAATAAAGATAATAACCAAAAAAGACTACGAAAAAGTCACAAAAAAGTTAGGCAACTTTACTTTTTTATTTTTTTGCTTGACAAAAGAATTTTATTAATCCTCTCTCACAAAGATTAAACAGACCAATAACCAAAAAAGACTACGAAAAAGTCAAAAAAAGTTAGGCAACTTTACTTTTTTGTTTTTTTGCTTGACAAAAGAATTTTATTAATCCTCTCTCACAAAGATTAAACAGACCAATGGCACAACGGCGATGCCACACACCCGAGACCCAATAGAAACAAAGGAAGGTAAAAAGCCACCACCCAAGCCTAACACACCTCCAAAACTCCAAATCCAATATAAAAAAAAAAAAAAGCTCTGATATCTGCAAAGACAACCAAGCCACAAAGGAATAGATAAATAAATAAAGTTAGTAAATGAAATTAATAAAATTAGAACAAAAAAAAAAAAAAAAGGAATTGGGGGAGAGGGTAGGGTGGGGTGGGGTGGGGCCCGGGGTGGGCAATGGGGGGGGGGGGGAGGGCAAAGCTCCTCTCTATTTTAGACGAAAAAAGGAAAGTTGGTTTTTTTTATCAATAAGGAAAGTTGGTTGGTTGGTACCTTTTCGTCTTTAAGTAAACTTTTTCTGCTTTTAGTTATAATTTTTTTTTTTTACTTTTTAAATGTCTCTGGTCGATACGGATGATTAATCCAAAGAAAACCAAAAACACCAAAGATAAATTGTAGAATGGAGCCTCAGAATACAACCTCCCGACCATTCACCAAAATCAGGTTCATTTCATCTGACACCTCACCTCACATGAGCAGAAGTTTCCTAGTATTTCTCTTAATTAAAAAGCACATGGCATCTATATGTGGCTTTTATAAGAGAGAGTGTCCGAGCTAATTTATGTGCACATTGGTTAATGTTATAAGTTAGAGCCATAAATTGAACACCTAAACAATACTCCAGTACTAATCCCAAGAGTACTTTTTCCTTGGCGGTTTTGAGAATAAGCTACTTACTTGTAGTCATATTCTCACTCGACTAACTCTTATGGTGAATTATCCAAGTATTTTGGAGTTGGCTACCTAGCAAGGTATGTCGCGTTATGATTTATTTTATTTTTTTAACAATAAAAAGAAAATTTTATTAACTGTGTTATGACTAATACATAAATCACGTTATGATTTGAGCCATTAATTTTGAAGAATTCACCGAGAAGAGTACTGTCTATGGCAAAATTTATTTCCATTGAGATTGTTAATGATATGATCAAAACACATTTAAGATATTCTTTCAGAAAATAACTTAAATCAGGAACTGGCTTAAGTTGAGTTTTTGAGTTGATGTATTGTGAGAGAATGATTTATCTCGTAAAGCACAATAACTTAGTACATGCTCAAAAAAAAAATTGGGGTTGCCCTAATCCGGAGGTTTGCTGAGCTTACCCTTGGACAGACCCATTAGCAAGTTATTGCAGACAATGAAATGTTCTTTGCGGTTCTTATTGAACTGGTATGATAATTAAAATTAATTATACTAGGGGGTGTTTGGGAGCCTCATTTTCAGTTTTTCATTTTCAACTTTTTGGCTTTTTGACTTTTTAGATTATGGTCAGAATGAATTTTGAATTTGGTAGAAGTGTTTGGGAGAAATGTGCAGAATGCATTTTGTAACAGGAGTAGTGTTTGGGAGATATGTCCAAAATACATTTTGTGGGTATTTTTGTTAATGAAAACGGGAAAAGTGAAAAATGAGAAGTGGAAAAGCTCATCACCGCCTCTTTTTCACTTCTCTTCTCGGAAGTCTAAAATGGAAAACTCATTTTAGGAGAAGTCATTTTAGCCCAAGTCTCCCAAACATTCAAAACTCAAAAATGTGAAAATGAAAAGTAAAAAAATGGCTCTCAGACACCCTCTAAAACGGGATTTAAGTATTGGGAGTTTCTTCCATCTAATTTCCTGTTTCCACATATGACAAATAGTCCAGCCTAAAGTCCTGAACACAGCAAGATACAACTGAGTCGAGCCAGATGGTAAAACTAAGAACGAGTTACACGACACAAAATGAACAAAACCGGGATGCTGTGAGTGAGTTGGTTCCACCTAGCCGCGGGATGATGGAGCGCACCTAATGCGTTGCACCGTGCAATACATACTTGTATTGTCCAAAAGTGTTTTCAACAGTCTGGATTTGAAACAAATTATTCGCGCGAAGAGAAGAACTATTCGAGCGAAGAGTTCATTTTAAATCTGAACCGTTGAAATACTTTTTGATAGTTGAGATTCTGTGTTGCATGGTTTAGCACAACTAGTGCGCTGCACGGTCCCCAGATCCGATTCCACCTACACACCAATACAATCATGCGCACGGGCCCATCAATTTGCATGTTAATTAAAGAATATTTATTCAAGCGACGAACAAATATTAAGAACATCATTTAAATTGGGAATTCTTATTGGCACTCTTATTTTCTCTATGGACACTCCCTTTTTGTTTGTGTTAAATAAACTTACTCTTACACTTTCTGTATAAAGACAAAAACAAATGAGTGTCAATAGAGAAAATGGCAGTGTCATTATCAATTCCCTTTAAATTTTAATGTAAGAGAACAAGAGCAAAATCATGCTAGATCTAAAAAAATTAATAGGAATATGCATATTTTTATGTGAACACAATTATATACCCGATTTGATGTAGTTCTAACAAGTTGAAAATTCAAAGGGAAATTTGTTTAGATTTTCAAAACAAACCCTTATAAATTATTAAAAAAATTGGAAGTGAGAACCAAATGACAATAACAGAAAATAGAACCAACTTTTTGAGGGAGTAACTCGTAAAAAAAAAAAGAAATGGGACTGTGCGAGTAAGTCGCGATTTCAACTTTATCACCCGCCAATCCGAACCGCTCATCCTCTCAAACAGCTGGTGTAGAGAATCAAAAGGTAAACGCAGGACTGCAGGAGCGGCCTGGAAGAGCCCACCAGAAAATACTAGTACTAAATGATTTAAAAGGTGTAAACAGTTGGGGGATGAGAAAAGAAATTACTAGCAAAATCTGGGGATAATCGCAATTACACAAAAATTAATAAATCAATTTGGGTGACAATGACTTCATCTTGTCGTAATGGACAACAAATACGTATCAACCACTAAAACCAGCTAATTTGCAAACGACACTTCACAAAACGACAACTTAGACAAAGTAAGCAAGAAACCAAGTTTCATTATTCAATCCCAAGAAAAACTAAATTGGACTGACAAATTATTTCACATAGAAAAATGATACATACACTCTCTAGGAGCCACTCTCAGCCACACTCTCTCACATGGGGTGTGGGGCCCAAATGTGGGGACCACACCCCATGTGAAAGAGGGTGTGGCTGGGAGTGGCTCCCAGGGAGTGTATGTATCACCGTTGTTTCACATAATTTATTTGTGCGACTTTTTGTACCTTTTGTACTTTTAAGGGGGTTTTTTGTTTGAGTTTCTGTCATAATTTTGTACTCTTTAGATTTTTTTTATTGACGCAAATCATGAAACTTAAAAAAAATTGACGCAAAACTAACAAACACGGAGTATAAGTTTTCTAATAAAGACGAAAACTAAAAAGTGTAATAAGTTAAAAAGGGAAAGATGGCCCAGAGAAGTAGATAGGAAAATGCACACATGTTTTATTCTTATTGTTATTGTAATGTATAAGCAACAGGCCTAGAAAGTCAATTTAAACAGGTTTTGATGTCATTTTCCAACTTAGCTGTCCGTTTAGTGGCGCATTAGTCTCTCTCTCTCATCCTAAAGTAATTACTATGTAGAGGGTGTTTGGCCACCTCTTTATTGCATTTTCACCTTCTCATTTTCTCCTTTTGGGTGTCTGGGGGAGAACATCCAAAACTCATTCTCAAAAAACTCATTCTTGATTTTGAACAATCTAGGCAAGAAGTTGAAAAGAGGTTCGATGCTACTTTTCCATTTCTGCTTCTCATTTTCTTGTTGCAAAATGTATTCTGTACATTTCTCTCAAACACTTCTCCTAAATTCAAAACACATTCTAACCTTAATCCAAAAAACTAAAACGCGAAAAAGTTGAAAATGAAAAGCTAAAAAGTAGGCTCCCAAACACCCCCGTAGTAGTATCGCGGTATGGTCACGTGGTGTTTTGGATTCTACAAGCACCACACATTTATGTGAGCGATACACTTAAGTCATAGACTGCACAAAAATGTTTGGTGTTGGAGTATGCCGAAGCACCATGCGATAAAATAGACCTCATTCTAACATGTTAAAAAGAAGTTCGAATTCTCTAAGGAACTCTCCAGACGATTCATTGGTGACCAATTTACAAGGACGGACGCAGAATTTGAGTTTGAGTTAGAGCGAATACTACAACAAAATTTAAAACATAATTAGGCAGACGAATCTAAATATTTGTAAAGACTTTTTACAAATTTGTTACTGTATTTTATAAGAGAGAGTTGAACAAGACGGTCGTCCAGACTAATCCGCTATTGCGTCCAAATTTTGAAAGCGTGTTGTGTTTGTGGGTCTCTCAAAGTGGTCCATGACAGTACTTCCAAAACTCCCAACCACTTGTTGATGAGTTTCCTTTCTTCAAAACAAAGACATAATCCCACCCCTTCCTTTTTATTCGCTACTATTCTTTTTCCCCCCAAACCCCAAACAAAACCCAGCTCCAACAGGAAAATTAGGAAACTGACAGAACTAATCAGATCATCAACGTCACTAATAAGATTGCGAAATCCATGATTAGGACTCTAAATCCAATCATTATTTTCGTTAAAACTGTGATGCCCTTTTTTAGGTGGATGGAATTTGTCAAACGAAACACCCCTCTCCAGGAAAAGGAAACAGAATCACAGTTTTTGGTTTGAAGTAGTGAAACAGAACTGGTGAAACAAAGGGTCCCAACATCTGGAAATCTACAGGGAAATTCTTGGAAAAGAACAGAGAATGATGGAATCTAAAGCCAGAGCCCCTTAAAATGGGAACCGAAATCCTATCTAAAATGCTATGTTTACAGCTCCGGCCACAGATTTGTCCGCACTTGACCTGACCGCTGTATGATACACGTCTGTGTCCGAATTTGTGTCCGGCCAAATGTCACTGCTACAGGAACATCTTCTTCTTTTTTTTTTACAGCATTTGCTTTCAACGGATTCTATCCTTGGAGAGTGGAAATTGAATTTCCATCCACCAGGGAACGAAGAGAGTTTTTCCCACTTCATTCAATCAGTTTTCAGAACTTCAAAATTGCAAAAATTGAGTAAATAACTCTTAAGATGAGACAGAGACTTTTCAGAAGGTAACCAGTCCAAATTGTAGGAACAACCTTTTCATTTTGCTGAAAGAGGAAGCATGGAATCATTGACACTCAACACAGAGAAAAGGATTTGAAAGGAAAAAAGAGGGAATTCAAATCATACCAATTCCATTCCTCTTCTTTCCTCCCTACCATTTCCTCCACAAAATTTAGAGATCCAATAGAAGCCTAAATATGGCAAAAGCCAAAGTCCAAAGGGATTAATGATTAGAAAGAAAGAAACAACTTGTACCAAGTGATCAATCAACAAACAAAAATCTTTCATATATTACTAGAACACAAGTATGACATTACAAAGCTTCACAGTAGCATATCATGAACATTTCCAGTTCATCATCTGAAATTAGCTTTTTCTATGGTAGCAGCCAAATGAAAACCCACCCACTAAAACTTTACCCCACCAACGATGCTACCTACACCTCCTCCTACCTCCATGGCCGAAGGCTCGACGGGTAAAGCTCGAAATTCATCAGTGTATCTGCTAAAATCCCATGAATGAAGTCACAATCTGACGCTGAACCAAATCGAATTAGCCCTCGTGTGAAAAAACCCTTTTGCACCAAGAGAGCCAAGCTACGTACTAAATTTCTTCACGGAATACAACGATCGGATACGGAATCATCATAACAACATGAAGAAGAAAACGAAGAAGAACTACTACACAAACCCTATACTCCATATAACTACATACAGCCACTACAAAAGGGGGAAGAAAAAAAAAAAAAAAAAGGAACCCAAGTGAAGTGTCAACCTTTTTCGTAACCTATTGGGGGGATTTTTTCATTTTTGGCCTGTAATGAAGTCAAAGAACTACTCACAAATCTATTAACAGTTAAGAACTACTAGAACAATTCACGAAGTTGTTTATCTGCTCCATTAGGCAATAGAAATGCTCATTGTTTGGCAAGAAATAGAATCCAATCGTCGCCTTTTCCAAAAACAACAGCTTCACGTCGTGCCCGGCTTTCTTCAACCCTTCCGCATACCCGAGTTGCCAATCCTGAAGCAGATCCAAACCCGCCACACAAACCAGGCTTTTTGGAAAACACAATCCATCAATACTCTTATCCCGCCTCGGCCCGAATGGGTTACAAGCCGGGTGATCCCTATCCTCTCCTTCGGGTAAATAAGCCCGCCAATACCAATCCCGGTCCTCAATCGTGACGAAGTATTTCCTATCCAATTTCATCTCCGATTGTGTCCTCTCCTGTCCCCCGAAAAATGGATGTAACAATATATTACCCAGCACCTCAACACCTGATTCCGCAGCTCTTACAGCCACATGGTGGGCGATATTTCCACCAGAACTATCGCCGGATAAATACACATATGCTTTAGAATCTTTACCGCTCTGAAAACAGGGTCTCGAGTGGACCCACTTCAGAGCGGTCCACCCATCATCGTAAGCGCACGGGTATCGATGCTCCGGCGCTCTACGGTAATTAACCGAAACTACCACTGCCTTGCAATGGTTAACAAGGCGGCGGCAGAAGGTGTCATAGATGGCGGTATTGGCGGAGGAATGAACGAAACTACCCCCGTGGAAGAAGATAATGACGGGGACGATTTGGGTAGTGCTGAGGGGGGTTTCGAGGTCGACGACGCCGGATTGGGAGGAGTTATCTGGTGAGGGGCGGTAGACGCGGTTGAGGAGGGAGGTGGCACGGTCGACGACGTCGAAGGAGTAGACGCCGTCGACAGGGATTTTGTTGGCCGTTACTTTTCTGTCGAGGAATTCGTTGAGCTCACGGTTGAATGTGCCGTCGGGGTGGCGGAGCATGTTGTATGCTAGCTTGAAGTTTGATATCAGGATCCATGTATTCAGTGGAACCACTTTCTGATAAATAAAAAAAAACACAGAAAAAACAGTGAGATTTAACCATGAGAATTACATTAATCAAACAGAGAATACTAATTATCCTTACTATTAGCAGTAATAAGACAAGATTTCAAATCAATTTCAACAGCCAAGTAAGTTATGCCCTATTTTAGGAACAACTTTCTGGAAGGGAGAAAAAAAAAACCCACAAAAAAACAGAGATTTTCACATGAGAAGCCCGTTAATCCCCATTTTTGGCAATAATAAAAGGAGGGTTTGAACAATCTTCAAGACCCAGAAGATGAAAAACAACAAAAATTTGTGGGTAGAATCGACTACAATTGGAAAATATGAACAGGGGATTAGCGAAACTTATTAAAAAAGAAAAACAGAGCTAATAATGCTTCAAATCTGAGCAAAGTTGAAATTTTTTCCCCAAAAAAGCTTTTATTTTCTGAAACTTGAGTTAAATACACTAAAATACGAAAACCCGAAAAAGAAATGGGAAAAGGAAGTGAAGAACCAAACAAAATCGCACATCCGAGACCCTAATTAACCCAAAGAAACAACAAAATGTAAAGGGGGCGAAGTATAGATGAGAATGATGAGAAGAGGAAGCACCTTGCATTCATTGACCTTGATCTCATTACTACCAGCCATAATAATGAGTGACAACTGCCCAACACACAATATTTGAAGCGAGCTTTCTTCAGAAACGAACAGAGATCTTCGGAAAGATTAATCTTTGACTAGTCATAATAACAGCGAATCACAGTGGACGAAAGAAGGGGGAGAGAGAAAGCACTAGGGGGGGGTGTCTCTGTTGAGAGGGTTTAAACTTCAAAGTGGTCTTTTTGATTCCTCGTTTTTTAGGTCTGAAGGAGAGAGGAGACACTTGTGAAATTAAAACAGAGACACGCAGGAGTAGATCAATAGGTATACGAGGGGAGAGAAAAGAGGAGAGAGGAAATAGGAATTGGAGGGAGGTGAAGAGAGAGAGGGCGATGGCGTGAAGGATAAGAGAAAGGGGGAAGAGAGAGAGAGAGGCGTGGAGTCAAACGCAAAGGGAGCGACGGTGGTGGACGGAGACGAGAGAGACGACAAAGCAGGCGGCCAAAAATAAACTGTGTAGTGGGTCCCAACCCTCTCTATAATAAGAACAATGATAGGTACATACTCTTTGTGTCACTTCCCACCATACCATCACTCACATGGAGTGTGGAGCCTACATGGGGCCCACACGTGGAGACCACATCCCAAGTGAGTGAGGGTGTCGTAGGGAGTGACACAAAGGGTGTGTACCTATCATTTTTGCTATAATAAAACCCCAGTTTTTACTTTGTTAATTTTGCGTCTACGCATGCCACCACTTTCTTCTCTCTCTTTCTCTTTGGTCCCTTTACTCTAATTAATTTATAAAATACACCTACTTTTTGCTTGGCCTAAAAGTCCATGACTTCTCCCATGTAAACACTAAGGGGGCGTACCACTAACAAAAAATTGTTTTTTTCAAATACTAAGACATGTCATTATCTCACAACACATCACACAAAAAAATCATGAAAAATTAATTTTTTTTTTAAAAACTGAGTTAGTGGAACACCCCCTAACTAAAATTTCTATCACTTAGGGTATTTCACAAACTGATTAAAACTGGGTAAGTCAGTATCAGGTTGATGTGTTGTGAGAGAGTGACATGTCATATAAAACACAATAAGTCGATTTTTAGTTGTTATCAGTTTTACGGAACAACCCCTAAAATATTTACAACAAATATTTTAGAAATATTCACAACAAATATTTTAGAAATATTCTTTGTTATCTCACTTTGTAATTTAAAAATTAGATTTTACAGTAAATTCTAGTTGACGTTTTTAAAATGAAGTAGTTATATTTTATGTTTTATAATATTGTTGTGTCGTTTGATAGATTCATTCAATATGACATCACTATTATAGCTGAGTCAATATTTAAAATGCGTTGTTCATAAAGAACAAAAAACATCATTTGAAAGATAAGTTAGTATTAAATGATTCTATTGGAATGCATAGGATTACATGTAAAGTCTCAGAGTGCTTGTTTAAGAGGTCATTACTTTCAATTATTGTAGAGTAAATTTTTGCGATAACTAAATTTTCATTCAATCTTTTGTTACTGTAAATTTAAGATTCGAAGCTAACATAGGAGGGCCAACTTGAAAAAATGACTTATTCTTGTTCATTAATGTGATTGAGTGTGATTTTATAACCCATTATTTTTCTTTGACAAAATAGGTGACATAAAGTTCACGTAGTTCATGATATTGAAGTACTTAAAAGGAACCATATTATTAGGAAAAAAAATTAGTTGTTGTCGACATAATTTAGTGAATTAGCATAACCTTAAATTTATGCAAGATGATAATTTATTTTCAGTAGTTTTTTACTTTTGGGATCTCCTAGTATACGAAAGTGTTCCATTGGTTGAAACAAAATTTATTTAGAAACTTGAAAAATCTGAGTTAAAATGGTACTTCTTCAAAACAAAAGTGTTTTGTAGTATCAGAGTGAAAAAAATAAAATAAAAACAAGAAGAAGGATGACAAAAGTTAAAGGAAAGTGATTTCTTCACCCAATTTTCTAAGAAAATGCACTCAAAAAGTTTTTTTCTTTTAGTACTCATGTGATGTTTGAGTTATTTTTGGCATTTAAAGGGGAAAAAAATAGAAGTGCATTTATAAAAAAAAGTGGAGGACAAAAGGCATTAATAGGAAATTTGTCAAAAAAAGGAAAAAGAATTTTGAGGTGGAAAAATGGGGAGTATCTGCAAGTAGAGAAATGAAAGAAAGGACAGAATGCAATAAGTTCACCTGCGTGCGGCGGACGCCAAGGCACGTGGCGACAAAACGCTCCTCCGTCTCGACTCTTTTCCCCTGCCGAATTTACCAAACTGCCCTACCCCATCCCCAAATAGGAAATACTACCCTGTGTCTCATGCGCTTTACAAAATGTGTAATGACCTAAAATCACAAGTTATATGTGAGTGCATGAAAGGGCATCTTTTTCGGAAAAAGGCTACTAAAAACAGATGAATCGATGTGGATGAGGCACGCATTATTTAGGCTTAGTTTTCCAATTTCATTTTAGCAACACACAGTTGCTAAAATCAACCGTGATTTTAGCAAATGAGTTCAGCAGGTCCTAAAATTATGGTATTTCAAATCAAAAAATTAAATGATTCCGTGTATCGTTTTTTGATTTTTTTCGCACCAAATTAAATTACTCCTCGTGTACTTTAAAAGATAGAAATTCGGGCAGGCCAAAGGCTGATCAACGCCCCACAATTTCAATTTTTAGTCGTCTTTCAGTTTCTTGACTTTCAAGTTTCTTAACTTGTTTCTTTTCACGTTTAAACCTATAATCACGGCGTTAGCAAGCGTTAACTTTTATTTTCTTGTACTCGCGACATGTTACTTGATTCATCGAAAAAATAAGTGACTTTTCAGTTTAGATTTTACTATTCGTTATATTTAAAGTCCTCATCGTAAAATGCATAATCGGATCATATATTTCACGGTCTTTCCGAGGGTCATAAACGCAATTCCCTGCCTAGTAGCCATAAATCAGGCCCTAAAGTCTAATTCACGAGTAGATCACACCACGATCTTTGACAGTGTCAGGGGGTGTTCCACTAACAAAAAATAGTTTTTTTTCAAAAACTAAGACATGTCATTATCTCACAATACATCACATAAAAAACCGTGAAAAAACATTTTATTCTAAAACCGCCCTTAGTGGAACACTCCCTTAATTTGTTTTTTTGGAACTCCAAGTCTCCAACACAGGTAGGAGTAATTGACATTTGACCAAAACAAAAATGCCAAACAAGAGTTATGATCGGACAATGTGCTCATGGCAGTGATGAGCAATCTTTTTCCACATCCACAACCAGGCCCGGAAGCTGCCACGTAGGGCGTACGACACGTGTTTGTCTTTTACTGCACAAAGCGCGTGACGGCATGTTTTTTGTCAGTGTCCAGACGTTTGGGGATCCCTCGCTCTCTCTCTCTCATCTAATCCCCAATCCCATCTTTCGCTTTGGATTTTGTCGTATCTCTACCGGGGGCTCTGTATTTATCAAACCGACAACTACGTACACGTGTCGTCTTTTCATTACCCACTTTACCAAAATTATTCTACACGAGGCTTGTTCAGTTTGGGTTTCAAGACTCAGTTTCTAAATTATTTCTCAATCATTATCATTATTTCTTGTCCATAATTATCTCTATTTTTAATTTTTTATTCTCATTTCTCTCTATCTCTCTAATCATTACTCCTAATTTAACTGAACCACGCGGTATGTGATGGCGGGATAAAGAACCTAAGGACATTTCCAATAGTTTCAGTAAATTTTGAGCTAGATTTATTGGTTAATAGTGCACATGTTTCAATTTACCTACCCCATCTATTTCAAAATTTCAACAATACCATCTATTTTACCTATGCAGTATTAAAATACTGTTTTTTTTTCTTTTAAAATATTACCCGAGTGTATAGTGTGGAGAGAGAGAGAGAGAGAGTTAAAATACCTATAAAATAAGGGATAGATGGTGAATGGCACCTCAAATAAATGAGGGTGAATTTTGTAAATAAAAAAAACCGAAAAAATTAGAGTATATGACAGTTTTTCAATCTGAAAGCATATGGCAAGTGAATTGCAACAAAATTTTCACCTCTTCAGACCAACTCAGGCTATAATGCTGCGACTTATGCAATTGGGGCAGGTATTGGGTCTGGGCTCGATCAGCAGAATGTTTCATAAATGGGTTTCAATGAGTCTTTGATGTATTTTTAATTTTCGTGTTGCTTTGTCATCTCACCTTGAAGTGTTGTTTCTTAGGAGTAGTTAGAAATGACTACAATACACACCCATTAAAAATGTGTACAATATATAACTATTGTATGGTCCAGATTGTGCTACCTCATTGGCAATCGTAACAGTTTTTAGTTTTTTTTCGTAACTTTTCAGCAATTTGAGTCGTACTCCCTCCGTCCCAATTTAAATGTCTCCTACGGGACACCGGGCTACTTTGACTTTAAAAAATAAAATACTTTCGGAATTACTTATTAAATTTTTTTTGCACCGTTCAAAATATCTCAACGAGTACTTCTGAATGGTGTAAAAAAATTTGGAAAAAAATATTTAGAAATACATTTCCTTTTAAAGTCAAAATGACACGACTTTACGTAGGTGACATTTAAAATAAGACGGAGGGAGTAACATTTTCTATGATTCATAATATTTTGGTGCGTTTTGTAACTTTTATAAAAAAAAATTGTAACTTTTATATAAAATTCGTAACTTTTATAGGTGGTGTATTTGTGTATGATACACACCCAAATAAGAGGTGTGTATTATATAGCCTTTTTCTTCTTAGTTTACTTAAAAAACATGTTAATTAAAAGGGTACAAAGGTAACCTCACAGCTACATTAATCCGATACGCTACATTTTTAAGGGATAGCACGCTCTCCCAATTCATTTCGAAGAATACCAAAAGGCGCGGTGTCAAATGTCAAATAAAGCATGCGCTATTGATTTGTTATGGAAAATCAAAAGGCATGGAAAGATGTTTGTTTGGCGAGGAAAAAGGTGAGTCCGGCGTACTCTGTGTAACTGTCATATGACTTGGCAAAAAATTTAATTCGGTTTTTTTGGTTTTTTTTTTTTGTCCTTATTTAATTTTTTTTTTTGAATTGTTAGTTTTGCGTCAAGATTTTGTGGTTTCTGTATTCGTCCCGACGATACGAATCTAACAAGTATAAAATTATGGTCAAAACTCAATTTTTTTCGAATAAAGCCAAAATTGTACCAATAATCAAAGTATTTTTGGCTTTATTCAAAAAAGTATTTGGTTTGACTATAAATTTATAGTTGTTAGATTCGTCTTGTCGAGAGAAATTCAAAAACCATAAAATATTAACGCAAAACTAACAAATGCAAAAAAAATTGAATAAAAACAAAACGAATAATTCAATAATCCAGATTATAGATTATTTGTCAAAGGAGTATGTACTTGAGGCCAATAGGACCCTTTCAAATTTTTCTTTAGACGAGGGAAAAAAAAAGGATGAAAGGACGAATATAGTAATCCTAAGATTCTTAAGATAGTGCAATTTTTTTCTGAAGTGATGCCGCCCTTCCATCAATGTTCACGGACGCTCTCCTTTATCTACAATCAAATTTTTCGTTTGACCTCCCAAAAAAGTGAAAATTAGTACTATATGGTTAAGTTTGTTTTTTTTTTTTTTTCGTTGGTATAAGATTGGTGTGATTTAAAAGAGCATATTGGAAAAGTTACAAATTTGACGAAATGAAGTTAATTAGTTAGATGAGGATTAATAACACAAAACATTTCATTTATATCGTCATATATTTGCGATTTCAACCGCAAGGAATAAATTTGCTGGTCACGATGTAAGATTTGCTCCCACTTTAAGTTTTAGTTTAGATTTGAAATTACTTGATTCAGAAGAAATACCTTCTGAAAGCTCTTGTCCAACACGTCCAAATAAAAGTTTAAAATTAGATAATAATAATTGAAGTGTGCATAAAATAATCCATACAAGTTTATTGTAAAAGAAATATATTTACCATGTTAATGAAAAACATAATACAAGTAGAGTCCAAATAGTAAATAGTAGTAAGAATGGAATCTATAGGAGATAAATTGCACGTTAGAAAGGAGAAAGAAAGAAAGAAAGAAAGAAAGAGTAGCACGCCAGTGCCCTTCTTGTGTTTGGACGCATTAGTTGTCGCATATGGAGGTGGCTAAGCACGTGCCACACACAAATACAACATACCAAAACCAAACATATTGCCGTGATACTTCCACCCTCTCCACTTTTCCATCTCTCTCTCTCTCTCTTTCTTTTTCTGCAGGCCGACTTACGCACAACTCAATTAATTTCTTTTTGATCATTTCAAAGACTGATTATATACGCCAAAACCTGGGAATACAGTGGATAATGCCGTAAACTACTCTCTTACTGTGCATATGATTATAGCTACTAATTGGCTAAATTTTAAAGAACTGTTTTTTTTTTCGTTGTCTTTATTCAAAAAAAAATTTGCATTTGTTAGTTTTGCGTCAAGATTTTATGGTTTCTGGATTTATCTCGTCGAGACGAATCCAAAGAGTATAAAATTATGATCAAAAGTAATAGTTTTTTTAATAAAGCAGAGAATAAACCAAAATAAACCAGTTTTTTGAATTATTTTTCGTCTTTATTCACAAAACTTTAAGTTTGACTAATAATGTTATACTTTTTAGATTCCTCTCGTTGAGACAAGCCAAAAAACCACAAAAAATCGACCGAAAACTAACAAATACAAAAAAAAATTGAGGTAATTAAATATCCATCCGATTTTTGGGTGCAAATTAGATTTCCATCCCCCATTATTTATGGACTTATGTTTTCATCCTCTCAGAGTGTAAATTACCTATC
Organism: Vaccinium vitis-idaea; assembly: GCA_963854785.1. NCBI lineage: Eukaryota > Viridiplantae > Streptophyta > Magnoliopsida > Ericales > Ericaceae > Vaccinium > Vaccinium vitis-idaea. The sequence goes on along the minus strand of OY978216.1, from coordinate 2,476,050 downwards.
TTACCCTTTTAATAAGATATCCATATGTATGTGTATATTGTCTTCCTAAATTAGTGGGATTGATTATATCTTCAAAAATTTCAAACATTCAAAACAACCAAATCCCATTGATTTGGTTTCCATTTTAAATGGTTGAAATTTGAAACTAAAAGAAAAAAAATACAAAAAGCCATCATAATTCAAAAAGCCACAGCAAACTCATCCCTCAATTTCGTATAGTCATGGTTAAAATAAAAATGGAAATGTTCAAACATGGTAAAATAAACGGAACATGATAAAAAAAAAAATTAAATTCGCACCGGTAAATATGGTAAAAATTGCATACATGAGCCAAACACCAAGTTTATGGTAAAAATAAATACCACCATAGTAAAGATGGAGAAATTTTAAATAATCATGGTAAAAAAATGGCAAAGGTAAACTAATGACTGAGTAATTGTGGTGAAAACATCAATTCAAACTCAATAAATATGGTAAAATTAGGAATAATCATGGTAAAAAAAGGTAAAGAACCAGTAATGATGGTAACAAAAAACTCAAACTCAGAAAATATGGTAAAATCAGGTAAAAAATGATATACGGGAGCTATTTTCTCGAAACACACAATCTCTATGTTGTGCTCTATGAATGAAGCTAAATCAATGGCCATTAGAGACAAAACAAACTCACCCATATGGGTGGTGATGATTGGGGTAAAGAACCAGTAATCATGGTAACAAAAAACTCAAACTCAGAAAATATGGTAAAATCAGGTAAAAATTAAAATGATATACAGGAGCTATTTTCTCGAAACACACAATCTCTATGTTGTGCTCTATGAATGAAGCTAAATCAATGGCCATTAGAGACAAAACAAACTCACCCATATGGGTGGTGATGATTGGGGCTACTACAACTATTCCAATGATCGTTTACGATGAAGTGCGCCGGTTTCAAGAACACGAAAACTTCCGGCGAAGGTGGACGGATTTGGACCCGATTTTGGGATTGACGATTGACGATGGCGGGACGTCGAGGCGTCAGGGATTGAGTTTGATCGGGATGGAGAGGATGGCGGAATGGAAGGAATGTCGATTTGGGAATATTGGTTAGTGAGATAGTGTCAATCAGCATGATATAAGGGATTGGGTTCATCCCAAATCCCTTTAATTACGGTGGAGGACCACAAAAGTTAGAAAATGGTCCACTTCCCACTCCCCATATATGCAACTTTAAATTTAGTCCTCAATCCCTTAATTTGTTACAATTATATAATTATATATAGATAAAGGGCATTTTAGGGTTTTTTTTGAATCTCGGTATGATAACATAAGTTCTAAATAGGCTCAGGATGATTTTCTAATTTCAAGTGACTGAAAGGATCATTATTTAAGTGCCCCAAAAATTAAATAAGGACAACAACAAAAAAACAAAAAATCAACCAGTTTTTCCAAATTAGCCACATCACGTGTGTTGTATGTGTTGGCCCACAAGGGTGTTTTGGCAGCTTGTGCGTTAGGTCAACAACTAGGAACAGCGTTTGGCTTCTTTTGCGGATTGGTCAAATCCTACACAAGTGGGGAAAAAGGTCATTAATCCCGTGTTTGTAATTAGACCAGATAACTCTACACCAATCCCCTCTCTCTCTCTTTCCACTATTTCTCGTTTTGTCCTTTTCTATATAGTACCTTCCTTTTTGCTTAAATTCATCGGTCATTGTTTCTTATTCCCCCACAAGAAAACAAAATGCACTAACGAAGAATACTCCTATCCCTTTTTTTTTGACAAAGTAAAAGATCAATATAAGTCTACCACTACAAATGACACTTCACAAATTTTCCACCTTGAGATACTATTTTCCAGATAAGAGTGTTCGGGCGAATTTTCCTGCAAAGATAATTGTCTCGTAGCCAAAGATACGCTATTCACGCGCGAGACTGAAGAATTCATTAGAGAGATACTCGTGTTGTAGTAGTTTTTCACTGGAAAAAAATGAAATAGATTTCTGCTTACGAGATAATTATCTTTGCTCTTTTTTTTATGAATTGACCCAATGCTTTAGGTTATAGACAAGTTTGTGAAGGGAACAAAAAAGAAAAGAAAAAGAACTTTCTTAATTTTAGGCAAGTCTCGCTTTCATCATGAAGTATATGCAGCCAGTAACATCTCTGCATATGCTTCATTTGGAAATGGCTATTTTGTAGATCTTTTTCTGGTGGGGTTTTCTTATTTTTAATTGTCCTCTTCAAATTCATGTGTATTCTTCTAAATTTCAAGAGTTTCTAAACCCAAAAATCAAATTTTAAAAAAAAAAAACCTGTAAAGGATGAAAATCAAAATTTCTTCAAAGAACACAACTAAAAATACAAAAAGTTGGTTTGGACAGGGACTCTTTGCAAAAATTAAAATGTGAAAATATCATAAGTTCACAATGTTTCACACAGAAATAAGAAGACAAAAAGGAATCAATGAGGCCCGTAATTTATTCCTATATCTTAATTTTACATTTTTCTCAATTTATTTTTTATATTGGATTTGCATTTGTTCTGATGATGTTGCAATGCAACAGTTACACAATGGAGCTGTTAACAATACTCCATATAATTAGTAAGTTCTCGCCAGATAACAATAGAATCCCGACAGCAACGGAAAAAATAAGCCGACAAAAGTTATTCTTGTCCCGTAACCACAGTAAAATAGACAAAACATTTCTGATAAAAACTGTATATGTATAGTTTTTATCGGAAACTGCTCGGATCAAGCATTTCCGGGTATTTTTTTTCGGAAATTCTTCGCGTAGGCCCTTGAAAACACATTTTAAAAACATTGAGCGGATCGGATCGTCAAAATTTGATCCGTAAAATCGAAAATGCCCCTAGGTCCGCATGGAAAGTTAAATAAAGGTCCCTTATTAGAAGGGGGTCCTACCTATGTATATATTAGTTAAGCAAAACTTATAATAGTAAAGTCATACGGCACACGTTAGGACTCAAATATATACGAACATCGAGCTAAAAAAGAATGCAATTTATTCACGGGTCATTTTTCGCTAGCGTAGGATTCCTGAATCCGTCCTTTTCTCACCGATTTAAATCTACACAAGCTAATTTCATTTATGAAAAGCCGAAATGAATAGTGTAGTTGTACATAAATAAAAAAAACCTAGTCCCTGTTCAATGAATGTGTTGAGAGGAAAAAGTAAAGTTAAAATTATAATTAATGAATGTGGAGGTTGGCACGGGGCTGGGTGCACCTCCACCTTCCACTAACTCAAACTTTTTAGAAAATTGATTAATTGGATACGGAGACCTAAAACCGTAGCCCCAGTTCAATGAATGGGTACCAATTAGTGCAATTTTTATACAACAAGGCATCTGAAACTCCAAGATTTGTACTAATATACATATATGATTTCGTACCATATAAAAAAGCAAAACTGCATTAAAAGTCAGACAGTCGTGGCTGAGCATCTGATGCGTGTTCATCATTTTTAATGCCACCGTCCGTTTACAAACACTAGTGCCCCAATATCTCCACCTTGCTCCCATCTTTTTTATTTTCGACCGTCCAGATGTCTGGATTAACTTATGCGCACATTGATTGATCTATTCTATGATCTAATCAAAGGCAGGCAATCAATCCTCCACGTCGGGAATTACCTTCTTACGGTTTAATCCAAGAATCGAACCTGATCGATTATGTTGGAAGCAAACCCAACAATTAACCGGACTAACCCGCGCACTCTCTCTTTGTAAAAGGATAACCAAGCTCGTTCATGCATCACTAGTTACGTCTATTGTTGGATATATAGCTTTCGGCCCATTCTGTACTGCGGTCGTAACAAAAGGAACAAAGAATTTAAGGGTGTATACAGTCCGGATCGGATCGGATTGGCATGAATCCAATTCTAATCCGCGAGTCACGGTTTTTAGAAAATACAATCCGTGTCCGGACCAAAAGTCTCACGGTTCGGTTCCAATCCGATCCGCGAGTAGGGATGGCAACTTCCCCATATCCAATGGATACCCGCCCTGCCCTCGCCCATATGGAGGCAGACATAACCCAGAATTTTCCCCAATAGTAGCGGGTATGGTAGGATATGAAGAAAACCCGCTCGGGTATGGAGCGGGTATGATTTTGTAATCCCTATCCCCAAATACTCGTACCAGCCCCGTACCCGGTTATACATACTACATATACCATATAATATATGTACATATAAATAGGAACATACGTATAAATTTTGAGTATAGTTACATATGTAAACAATTACCCTTTTAATTAGCAAATCTGATCAATTACTACATATCCTAGACTGCTTAATATTCAAAAACTTCAATTAAGATTATATTTTTTAAATATAAATATCAATTTATTCCATTCTTCACTTATTTATTTTTTTGTTTGGATATCGGTATGTTCGGGGAACCCCAATCTCCATCGGGAGGTGGGTTTGTTTTTTCATCTAATATCCTCAATGGGGGATGGGGGCGGGGATGGTGAAAGATCCTCCAATCGGAGATCGGGTATGGAATAGGGTCTCCCGATCCATACCCTACCCGTTGCCATTCCTATCCGCGAGTCACGGATCGGTTCCGATTTTATCCACGGATTACATGTTATATATAAACAAGTAACAAAGTTACCAATGGTTAAGCGGAATCAGTCCAGACACAAGGAAATTTTAGAGTGAGAAAGTCCCCCTTCTCTCTAGAAAACCCTAAAATCTTTTCAGCTTTGGGGGGGTGGTTTGCCGCCGCCACAGCCACCTCCCCCACCCCTCTCTCGCTCCTCCCTGGCCTCTCTACTTCGACCTTCACCTCCTGATCTCATCCCGTCCGACTTCCTCCCATTTCCTCCATCTCCATCTTCACTCTCCTTTCATAGTTCGAACCCCACCCTTCTTCCAGCCTTGCGGGTTCAGATCTGGTGTGGATTGGAGTTTTGGGGCTCGGTTTGGTGCTTCTCCGGCAAATAAGTCGCCGGAACCGGCGACGGCGGCTATGGTGACGAGATTTTCCAGCCGGAGGTTTTTTTGTTTCTTTTTTTGTTTCTTGTTTTGTTTTGTTTATCTCCCTTTGGGAGATCTGTTTATCCCCTTTGTGGGATTCATAGCCCCCTGTGAGGGTGCTTTTTTGGATTTCATCTGTATTGCTTTGCTATGGTTTGAGCTGGGTGTCCGTTGGGATTCTCTACTACTAGATCGATGACGGACTCTACGCCGACTTTGTGTTGGTCTGCTTTGGCAGTACGTGTCTTTGGGGCTGCGAGCCTGTGTGCTCTGTTGCAGTTGCTTATGTCGTAGATTTTGGTAGTTTTGGTTCAATCCTGTATTTTGAGATGAAATCTTTGCCTTTATGGCTGTGGAATGAATATCTTGACTGGTTTCAAAAAAAAAAAAAAAGTTACCAATGGTTTAATAAGACATTCTTGTTTACCGTAGTCGTAATCTGACATAAAAATAAAATCAAGAAGCATCCCAAAGCACATTATTCAAATTCTATAAATACTATGGACACCACAAATCCACAAACACAGAAGTTCATACCACGCAAGCATGGAGATATACTATAACAGTTTGATCTCTGATTATAGTAGAACTTAGTGTAACAGTTTAACCCCTAAGTTTTGAAAGAGATCACAGTTTACCCCCTAGTCTGTGTAGTAGAAATTTGTGTAAAATTATGCGTGTGTGTATATATATATATATATATTTAAAAAAATTATATATAATAAAAATCTCACGGTCCGGATCGGTTAATCCACGGTTTCGAAATCAAAATCCGTGTCCGGACCGCGAATCAAGGTTTACTATTTTTTCAATCCGTGTCCGGACCATTAATCCACGGTTAAAATCCAAAACGCACGGATCGGTTCGGTCCGAACCGGATTCACGGTTCACCAGTTTTTTTGTGCAGCCCTAAAAGAATTTACTTCAAGTCGACGTACTAGTCAACAATCTATAATTATAGATCAGTGAGGAAAAAACAGAAAGAAGATGAGAGCAAAACTAGATACTCCATATAAATTCTTTTAGTAAAAAGTGCTTCATTTTATCTAATGGTGAGCGGTGTCCGAGTTAACTTATGCGTATATCGACTTTTACACTGGCATAACTTAATTCATCCCGAACGAGATGTGTTGGAGGTACTGGATTATGGAATACGAAACGAGAAACTCGAACACCATCGACTTGACCTCTCCTTGAAATGTGATTAATTATGCACTAGGCAAAAAAAACACGGTTGTTGCCCAACCAAAGTCTGGCTAACAACTATGAGACCATATTCGGTTGTTTATCTCTCTTAACTGTGTGTTGAGAAAATCGTCGTCTGCAGAATTACCGTGACACGACAGCGAATCGACACCATACACTGATTACATACATCAGATATGCCGAAGCAATCTCTCGCTGGATGTATCCTTCATTTTGTTTTGGTTCTGTGTTATGTTCGTCTCGTCTGTATTATGTCTTTTCTTTTGTTGTCATTTATATGCGGTAGGTTGTACCAGTTATATTATGAAATTGAATTCTCCCCGTTCGCCAAAAAAGTATGAGACTATATTCGGAATAAATTAGATGAGATGTAACCTTTTACCTTAGGCGAGATCGTATCTTTCATGTAACGCAACTACATTATCGCGTATGTATCAAAGCAATGGTAACCCGAAGTCACCGTTATACATAACAATGTCTGTCCAATTTCAGATATCACACGTGGTTTCTTTATCCATTAAAAGAAACATTATGTACACATTAGATGAATCTACTTGCAATGTTTATTTGGTTCAGGGTTAATAAAATGTGGTGAAATGAGTTTATATACAGAATTTTGTATCTAGTGACTTTTTAACACTCTTCACTTTGTCTTTTACTAAGTTTTAGCCCTCTTAATAAAAGTGTCCAAAATAGGGACATGGGGTTGATGCTGTCCTTTTGGGGACAACATGGATACTAGCCGATCACAGTCGTCCGTTGTCGGCCATGAACGGCTCAAATCACATCTTGTCGAAACAAATCAGAACTCATGTGCTGCCGAACAGATCTGAGTTGTTCATGGTTAACCACAGACGGCCATGATCGGCCCAGTATTCATGCTGTTCTCGAAAGGACAACACCATCCCCGCTCCCCCAAAATAGCACGATTGTTGAGTACTTTTCACTTTTTTAACTTTTGACTTGAGGGCTTTGTGGAGAAGGACAGAGAGTTATGAGCTATGTCAGCACAAAATTGTTACGTGAACATCTCCAACATTATCGCCACCATTCCCTCCAACTTGCAATAGATTAATACTAATGTCTATTAATTTACATTGATTTGCTTTGTTTATGAAATAAGTACAATGGATTAGTATCTTACAAAAACAAAATTGTAAACTTCAATATAATAATAATGATGAAAAGTGATGATAACAACAGCGCAAAAAACAAAGAAAAGGAAACCGTTTCCTTTCAACGAGCTTGAAAAAAAGTATACTTGGTTATTTGATGAAGAAATTTATGACAAAAATAATCCCAAAAATAAAACGTAAAAGTTTAAGATTTGATTTTGGGATGGGGAAATCATTATTATCGTTAGTTGTTGGTATTTAAGAAATCATTATTATTGCTAAATTGATCTACAATGATCAATCAAAATTCATTGATGGTGTATAAAAGTAAAATCAATTAAGAAGTCGTGCAATTTTTAGGCCCCCTTTACATTCCACCGGCCCAAAGGCCCGTTGGTACCCTGCAATTTGGATATTCCGTCACACTGAACCCAAACCTGGTTTGAATCCGGCCCACTTGTAATATTTTTGTTTCGCTGAGATAAAAGGGCCACTAATTGGTCCAAAGGCCCGTTGGTACCCTATAATTTGGATATTCCGTCACACTGAACCCAAACCTGGTTTGAATCCGGGCCACTTGTAATATTTTTGTTTCGCAGAGATAAAAAGGCCCACTAATTTCAGAAAAAAGATTAAAATGAGCCTAGTAAGAAATCAAAATTGCATTTAGAGCTGACACGTTTGGGCTTATTTTGAAGTTTTAACCCATACAAAGAGTTGAGATTTGTTGCCTTTGGGCTTTCGGTTGATCCACAAAAGGGAAAAATCAACCAGCAATCTGTTGAGGTGTTCAATTTGTCGAGTTCGCGGCCACGAGGTCAGTTCAAAAAAGAAAAGACACTTTCTCAACTCCATCCCAATGAAAAAATTGCCAACATATAAAAATTCATAATTTTTTAATTAGGAATACAGACCTCGTTTGATAGATTTCAATTAATTCTAATAAACAAACTTTTGAAAATCACATAAAACATTGTGAATAGAGATAGCTCGTTTAGAACTGGTTAGTGCCACCAGTCTGTTTGTGTTCATTTGGAAGGTACTCCAACACCTAAGTTAGAACGTGGGAGCCAAGTATGGCAAAATATAATCCTTGAGACTAGCAACGACGTACCTCCCTTAGAGTTTATCCCTTAAGTTTTATAGTGAATTAGCACTTGCGTAGATCATAGTTGCTGAGCCACCTCTCGGTTTGGAATAGTGGCGGAGAGAGATGAAGACCAGTGGATTTTTATAATAATTTTTCTTAATAGTTAAAGTAATATCGTTGGTAACCTCATAAATGGAAAATAGTGTGATTCTAGATTTCTAGGACACTGTTCCATAGTGTCTTAATTCCCTTCTCTATCACATATTAATGCGAGGTTCAACTTTAAAAGTATGATTTTCACCTAAATACTCCATGTCATGAAGAAGGATGTTAGGGCACAACGTTAACAGTGCTCCACGACCATTAAATAATTTCTACTACTTATGGCCAAGCCTTCATTCACTCAACTTTTTAACCTCCAAACTATCACGTGTCTACGCAATCATAATTACTATCTTGTCTCGAAATGTAAGTGAAGTCGGACTCTTTTTACCTTTTCCTTTCTTTCACTTTACGTACTCTTCTTAAATTTATTATCTAACTTGTAAACGAAAAGATAGTTATTTTTACACGTGGAAATGATTATGATAATTATAAATTTGTTTGAAACACTTGTGAGAGAGGATGTAGAAGTTGATGTACATTCAAATGTGTCCTAAAATTTTTGTTTCTACTACACATATTCATTATCCTGTTTTTGTGATTCATGATAAAAATTGTTGAGGACGATTTATTCGTCTATGCCCATTTATAATTGACTTGATTTTTTAAGTGAAAAACGGGATAATTGCTAAGCTTGTTCCTATCAAAATGATTAAACCCATTGTTGTCAACAACTCATTGTTTAATAAAAGGATTGTGCGAACAAGAAACTCATAGTCCGAAGTAATCTCAAATAAAGATAGCATCACTTAGTTTTCAAAATAATTAATCATGGTGCATTTAAGTTTTTTTTTAGGGTAATTATGGTGCGTTTTAGTTGACCCAAAGTTATTTAAAATCAACAACATGACTACTTGCTTCATCAAACAACAAGAACATACTTTCTTGTAACAAAAGTTTGCGTGGTTGAGTGGGCTTGAGTACGGATTTAAGGTTAACTTTAAAAAACATCCTTGAATATTTAAAGTGACAATTTGGAATCTAGGTACTTCAAGTCCCATTAAAAGGGTAAAATGAAAATGATACAATATTTTAGTCAGAAGGGGATCTTGTAGGTCACATTCGGATCGTCAATTTCCGCAATCGATGGTTTAGATTCGTTTGTTACTTTGACAGCTTGGAGTTAAAGTACTCTTACCACTTAGAATGCGTTTGCGATCTGAACTATCGATTACAAAGATGCATGATCTGAATGTGCCTTGGCCCCTACAGACCCCCTGGTCCCATTTCAGCCATTCACTTTTAGAAATGTGACATTTATTTTGTTACAATCCAAAATAAAAAGGTGGACATAATGGACAGAAGAATTAATAGAATATAAGTCTAGCTAGTATGTAAAATTGGTTCCATTGAAAAAGTATAAGGATGTTTATTCAAAAAGAAAAAGTATAAGCAATAACTTAACGAAACCAATGATTAATACATTATATATAATTAACAAACATAATAAAATAAATCTATTTTGGAGGAAAAGAAATATTTGAAGAGAAATTCAAATGTTTTTTTCTTAACAAAATAGAGATAAAGATGGAGACTTGTGGTTAGACCATTAGAGTGTACATGAATAGTGATATGCTTTAAATAAAAATGTAGTTATTCTCACACCCCCAAATTGATATCTTCAATCCTCTAAAAAGAGGTTTGGATATCAATTTAAGGGTGTGAAAATCAATTCCAGCAGTACTCCATAGTGAGTTGGATTTGAAATAATCATACAAACCGATTCGATTCAATTCCAAGTGCATCCATGGCTTTGGTTGAATAGTTGAGGTTCGTGAACCCATCATGATTCGCGTTCTGACGATTCAAATTTTTTTTTCTTAGATTCTTTTATGAAATAAACAATTAAATTAATTACGTTCGTCACAACTTGTTTGACTTTTCAATTCGTCTTGACAAGAAAATTTAAATAGTTTACAAAAAATGAAGCAAATTATTGGAAAGCTGTCAACGTTAGAAAGTAATTGTCATGTTATCATTCAAAAAGAACAATATTCTGCTAATAATTTTAACAAATCCCGTCTTGTGTCATTTTGATATAGATGCTCCTATGAAGTTTATATGATCATGTCATTTTCTGTCTCGCTGAATTCATAAATTCATTTTCAAGAAATGCAGTTCCTACCACGACGTTTCTAGAATATTGATGTTATCTTGTCTATTATACTCTCCTATTTCATACTTTCTCCTCCTGAAAAAAATTAGTTCACCATGTATGAAGAGTCGTGCAATTTTTTAACCCAAAAAAATATAAAGTAATTTATTACATTTTTTTTTTTTTGAATTTCTTTGCACCAAATTAAAGATCTCAAGTACTAGTTCTTTAGTTTGGTGCAAAAAATTCAAACAAATTTATGAATGGAAATACTTCATTTTTTATCCAAAGACTATACATTTCTTTGTATTGGACAAACTGGAACGGATGGAGTTGTATTCTACTGTTTTTCCTGTACTTATTTTTTTAACTTTAGAATATTATCTTCTTTTCTTTTCTTTTTTGTTATTTACACCTCAAACAGTAATATCATACATTAACATAGATAAAGACCAAAAAGAAAAATGCACATGATAAACGGGAGTATGAAAATAAATTTCCTGATAATATTATAACAGGATGTCTAATTAAAATTTCCAAAGAACTAAAAACAATTATTTAAATTTTAAAAGATCAAAATACTAAACTTTAGTATGAATATCAACAATGTAGCCCTGTGTCCGCGAGTGACATCAAGAACCCACAAACCAATAAATTAAAGTTATCACGTAAGTGGTTAGGAACTTGAATTTGGTTGGGTAATACCTTTTGTTGAAGTCTCCACAATCCCTTATTGGACTAAACATATTTCTAACATCATCACATAGGTTCGGTAGATCCTACACATAATGGTGTGGTGTGATGGGAGTCACGGGATAATACTCCCTGTCGGAAGTGATCTGTGATGGGTACTATATATGCACTCCCTTTTTAACCTAAAAGATTTGAAGACAAAATTTGAAGTGAATCTACAAGAAAATACAGTGCAAACATTATTTACGGTTTTTTTGGACATCATCATCTTCTTCTTCTTCATTTTGTTCCTATTTAGATAGAAAATTTGACTTTTATAGCTCATTTGACGAGGAAAATTGTTAATTTTTCTAAAGATAGCGCAAAATATGAAAACAAATAAGAAAACTATGTGAATTTTTTTTCTTATTGGTCCTACTTTTACTAATCCCATCGTTTCTTTTTATTTTTCGCATTGACAAATTAAAGAATAAATTAAAGACTTGAATATGGCGAAAAACAAAATCACTAATCAGGACAAAAAACGAGTAAAATATTAAACAAGGCCAACTAAACGATCCCTTACACTGTAATATCTTTTTATATGGAAACATAAAAAATTTCCTGGGATGCAAAAGTAAAATAAAATTCCTCTAAGAATTATACAACACACAAATACAATCGTGAAGCCCATTTTCCAGATTTCAAACAAATTTATTACCCTCAACAATTTTAAAATTTGATAAAAAGTACAACAGCAGTATTTTTAATAACAAGAGAATGCAAAAATATAATACAGTATAAAATAAAATACTCCAAAATAATTAAGAATTGAATGGACTTCATTGATTTGTTTTTTAAACGCACCATATGTCAACGACTTTCCCTCCGTCCGTGCCCTTCCTTCAAGGTTCAAAGTCACCATCATAAGTCACAACATAATGCTAGCGCTACCTCAGTCCCCTTTTAAATACTAAAACCCTGCATGGGAATACACTTAAAGATAAATTTTCAATGTACCAAGAAAAATACATTCTAACCATTACCATCCAAACAACATTAAACAAGTTCAATAGGATAACAACCATGACATGCTAATAGCCACCACATCTATTTCTCAACTCTATCTTCATCAACTTATTCAACTCAATTACAACCCCCCCTTCTCTCTCTCTCTCTCTCTCTCCATGGACAGACTAGTAAAGCCAGATGTAAAAGAACTAACCCTGACCTTCACACCAAACCAAAAATGCACCTCCACCTTCTGCCTAACCAACCTCATGCACACCATGTCCGTCGCCGTTTCTCTCTCCACCACCAACACATCCTCTCTCTCCTTCCCCACCCCTTTCTCCATCCTTCCCCCTCTATCCACCTCTTCCTTCACCCTCCACCTCTCCCCCACCTTCCTCCCTCCCCTCTCCTCCCCACCCGACACCGTCCTCGTCCTCTCCTCCATGCTCCCCACTGGCAAAGCCCAACCCGATGACCTCCTTCGCCTATTCTCCAAACCTACCCCACTCGTCTTCAAAGACGCCACCATCCCTATATCCCTCGTCGGGCCCCACGTCGTCAAATTCCTCCTCTCTCCTCCAACCAACAAAATTGGAGAAGCCAGTGCACGTAGGTTGACCCGGACACCTGAGCGATCTAGAAACGGAACCCTAGAAGTCGCTTTCCTTTTGTCAAAAGCGATTTCCGGTTGTGATCAATCCCAGCTCAATTTTTTACTTAAATCCGCCGCAAAAAACAGAAATTCTTACTGTGTTTCGGCTTTGATAGACTCCGGAGCGGATGTCAACAGCAGAAACTCCGAGGGTAAATCCGTCATTTCTCTTGCTGTTAAAAATGGAGACATCGATTCAGTTCGGATTTTAATGGAATCTGGTTTCAAAATCGATAACTCGATTGATACTCTTTTACACGACGCTGCGGCCATGGATCAAGTAGGCATTATGGAGGTACTCTGTGAAGGGTTTCAAAACATCGACGTGAATTCAGTTGACTCCAACGGTCATACCGCTCTTCACGTCGCTGCAAATCGCGGCAGCGTGAAGTCAATTCAATTTCTCCTTTCCATGGGCGGGGATCCAGCTATTGTGGATTCCAACGGCCGGGCCCCGCTCCACTTAGCCGCGGCGGATGGACACGTGGAAGCAGCGGAGTTGTTACTTAAGACGACGGCGTTCGCGAAATGGGCTGTCACAAAAAAGGGGCAAACGGCCTTCGATTTGGCGACAGAGAAGGGGCATTCGGATTTATACGATTCGTTGCATTTAAGCGACGTGCTGCATCGAGCGGCGAGAGTGAATGACGTGAGGGCGATGAAGAGGTGTATAGCGGAAGGGGCGAAGGTGAACGGGAGGGACCAGAACGGGTGGACGCCGCTGCACAGGGCGGCGTTCAAGGGCGGCGGGATTGAGGGGGTGAAGGTGTTGTTAAGTCACGGGGCGAAGGTGGATGTTGTGGATGATTGCGGTTACACGCCGCTGCAGAGGGCGGCGGAGATGGGGCATGTGAAGGTTGCCTTGTGTTTGATTGATCATGGGGCTAAAGGGAAAGCCAAGAGTATTATTGGTAATACTACTAAAAAAACTGTGGGTTTTGAGGGGGTTCCGTATAATCGCCATTGTGTCAAGAGAAAGAATGGGGTTGAAGTCAATGTTTGATGCATCTTCTCTTCTTGTACATGACAAATCAAATATGGAAAGTATTTAGAGCCGATAAACGAGCCGAATGTGTGTTGTGAACTTGTGATGGATGGTTCAAGCTTAGTTTGTAAAGGGCAAATCGAGTTTGAACTTTGCTCTTGAAGAGTCGAATCCAGTTCGAAGTCAAACAGTTTGATTCGTTTATTAGTCTCGAATGTACGTATCACAGTATTTGTGCAGTTTGGTGTAAATTATGAGGATTTGATGTACTGTACTTAAGAGCATCTCCAGCCCTATACCCTTTTTTTTCCTCAAATTTGAGTGAAAATCTGAGTAAAAGCTCTATTTGATACCACCCTCTCCAGCCCTTGACTCAGATTTTGAACCTCTTCCACCGCCCGCCGCCTACCGCTGCCGCAAAACTCTTGAAAAATCAGATCTAGACCTAGAAAATCACGTGCGCCGCCGTCCTGTGTTCGACTATGGTGGTTCGACTCGAAAATCGACGGGAAAATCAACTGGAAAATCGACTGTGGTGGATCTAGATCTGGAAAATTGACGACCTTGGTGACGACGACGACGACGGTGGTGGAAGGTGGTCCGACGAAGACGAGGACGGTGGTGGAAGGTGGTCCGACGGTGGTGGAAATTTGGTTCAAACCCTTTTTTCTCCCCAAATTTGAGGAAAAATTTGAGTAAAGTTTGATTTGGTATGGATTTGGTTCAAAGAGTGGAGTGAGTTTTGGGGGGTTTTGACTCAGATTTTGGTTTTGGGTTTGAGTTTGAGTCTGGGGTGGAGTTGCTTTAACCAACCCATTAAATGAGTTGAGGTTTTCTTTCTTTTCAAGTGTCAGAATTTGTTCATGAGTCTCTCTGCTTCTCGCTTGCCGTAAGCCCGTAAGGATTTATTGAAATATGTTTAATGGATTCCGAGAAATTATTCATTTTTCAGAAAAGATGAAGATCATACAAACCTTAAATTGAAATGGAAGAGCGGAAAAAAATGCTTACAAGTTGCACTGATTGTCATGTTTGTCAGAATCCTTCACTCGTGTGTGTTGTTTGGACGGTTGAGATGCACCGTTTGTATATGTGTGTACACAGACGTGGGAACGCGTAGACACATTGAATAAAATATTAGGGAAACACCCTCGTTAGTTTGTGCCCCCACCAAAAAAATTATCCACATATTCAAGTCCTAAGATTCTCCTCTTCCTAAACTATGCTTTTCAACATGAAGTGTACGAAGTATAAAAGAATTGAGTACACTTTCTAAAATGTAGCTGTTGCGAATATTGTGAATAATAGGGGTCCTGAAGGTCAACCAAACCGTCCAAATCAAATCGCCTGCGAAGCCACTCGAGGTATGATGCGGATGAAAATTCCACCAAAACTAGCTTTCCTGTTGCTTTCGTACAAGCACCCATAAGTGTTGAGCTCAAAACTAAACCAAACCACCCGAAACCGTTCGCTGGACAGCCGCAGCAAATGTTTCCCCTATTGAGATAGTCAAGATGAAGAACAATTTTGTTTGAGTATGTAACTGAATGAGAGGATGGCGGAACATATGCTAGTCTGCTCACTGATGTAATGATGTCTAGGCTCAAACATCAATCTGGTTTCACCAAAACTCATGTTGAGAGGGAAAATAAATACTTTAAGGTAATTCAAAATACACGCATTTCAATACATTTTTTAAACCTTAACGATAGTCCAGTGGGCTGATTTTAGAAATTTCTTTTTAAGGTATCTTACAATTTAATAGGGTTGTACTATAAAAACCAATGTTAATCTCCCAGGGGCTAAGGCCTAAGAGCAAGTGCAGGCACTTCTCTAAAATTGCTAGTGATTAGTGTACAATTTTCATTTTACCTATTTGTGTCTCTATCAATACTCCAACAACACTACCCATTTTACCTTTTTTCAGTTAAAATATTATTAAGAGAGAGGAGAGAGAGAGAGAGAGAGAAGGTGAGCTGGCGAAAGACAAGAGGAGAGAGAGAGAGGAAGTGGAGCAATTTAAAGCAATAAGGCCATCTCCAACTGTCTCTCTATAACAGTATAACTCCAGCGAAGACAAAATGGCGAGCCAAACCTCCATTTCCGGCTACCAACAGCCTCGCCATCAGCCTCTCCATGAAACCATTCGCTACAGTGACTCGTTGGGGTGGGCGAGTCACTGTAGCCCTCGTTTACCTCTCTCTCCCACCGTCGTCCTTATCACCAGAGATGCAAAATCGACGGCGATTCTTAAACTTGATCCTAAAATCGTTTTAACACCATAGGCTGTAGCTCTTGTCAAGACGATCACGAACATGCAAACCCCTTCGCCGGCAGCGTACTGTGGCGGCCACAAGCGCCGAAAAAAGGAGGTGCGTGCCAGCAAGTGAGATCTACTCGTGGCGCATGTGATGCACGCACCCGTGCGACGCAGAAGAAGACGACACATTTTTTTTTTAATCGAATAGCTAGTCTGCTGCATGCTACCCTTGCTCAAAGCTAGCCCAAAGCACCTTTTTCTTGCCAAAATGGCTAAAAAAATGCTTAGGCTGTTGGAGGTGCTCTAAATAAAGGGATAGCAGCACAACAGTGCTTCGGTAAAAGAAGAGTGAAACTGTTCATAGAGGTACTGTACAAAAGCAAGTAGACAAGCTGATGCAGCTGGAACTTTCCTTTTTTTCGGTAAAAATAGAGAAAAGGGGCATATACAGAAGCTGCTGCTTTTGCTCTAAGAGGATCTCCATGTCATTCATTACACTAATGTTAAACCATTAAATATAGACAATAAACCTATTTCATAATGAGTTTTATCCGAATAAAGCGAGACTATTTCTCTCTAAAAATATTCAAGCATCTATCATCACCATTATGGCAATAATTAAAGGAAATTGTTTTGGCACTCCCCAAATTACTAACCGCACTCCATAAGAGCCCATTTGGATGCAGTACTACGCCCCTGATGAAGTAATCCGGCTTCCCCTCATCCCTCTTCCAAGCCATATCCCTCATTTGGCTACACCAAAACCATCCCCGACTAATTAATCCACCATCCCCCTCATCCTCCTTCCCCCTAACTAAATAAAAGCAGGGGGGAGGGTGCTTATGTTTAGTCCGGGCAGATTTGGGGTGCCAGATTACTCCCTTACCCCCACCACACCAGAGACAACCGTATGAAATGGGGAGAAAACACAATTTACCTGGTTTGGGGAAGAGGCCAGAAATTAGGGCAGAAACCTTGGAGATTTGGTGTTCTCTTGAAGAAATAATGAAGGATTTGCGGTTTTGGGGTTTGTTTTTGGAGAGATTTGAGGTGATCCGTAGGTACAGAGAGAACCAAGGGGTGGCTATGGCTGATAGAGAGGAGGAAGAAGATGGAGTCTTTTTTTTTTCTTTTACGTCAAAGTAGATCTGGGTCAAAGTAGATTTGGGCCCTTGTATTTATTAATCTAAACACATGGATTTGGGCCCTGGTTTGGAACGTAATATCCTTTTTGGATAAAAAAACATAATATCTTTATAAAATTTAATGATTTTACATCATATAAAACTTACTGAAAAATATTATAGCTTCAATTCATTGTTTTCAGGTAAAACATAATATCTTTTTAAAATTTAATGATTTTACTTCATATATAATTGATTAATTCATTATTTAAAACGCAAGGGCAAATATGTCATTTAACAGTTTTTTACACAATCTACCCTCCTTATCCTCCTTTTTTAATCGTTCATCCAAACCATGAACTATTTAATCCTCCCTTCTTAACTATCACATCAATGTGGGTCCACCCTTCTTATTTAATCATCCGACTATTTTATCTCCCCTTACTATTTAATCACTCTAAAACTAATACGTCATCCAAACGGGCTCTAAGGGGAGTGCCAAAATCAATCAATCCCTCCAAGTTATTAACCGCACTCAAAAGAGGATGGCGGGTCCCCTGGCAAAAAAAAAAAACCAGTTTATTTTTTTTATTCAATTTTTTTTTTGCATTTGTTAGTTTTGTGTCGATCGTTTTATGGATTATTGGTTTGTCTTGACGAGAGAAATTTAGAAAATAAAAAATTGTTCATGAAACTAATATTTTTATGAATAAAGAAAAAATAATTCATCTTCAGTGAATTTTAAAAAAAAAATTGATCGTAGAATTGTTTACTTTTTAGATTCCTCTTGTGGAGATTAACCAATAGTCAAGAAAAATTTTCAGAAAAATTATTTGTAACGCATGAACCCACCACCACCACCAGTGAAAGGTTAGAAACCATTTACTGTATATCCGACTTTTTTTCCAGTCGTTGATCCCTTCTGGTCCTCACTCTTGGTTTTTTTACCCCTTAAATTCTCTGGTGTATTTGGTCGGATGGAAAGACATTGACCATTTCAATGGAATTCCATATTTCTGTGTTTGGTTAATAAAAAATTTAAGGAATCGTTTTCAAATAGAATTTTCATTCCCTCACAAAAAAAGGATTGCAAATAGAGAATCGGCTTAAATATTTCCTCCTCTGCCTCTACTTGTTGTAGTCAAACAAAATCTCAGATATTTATTTTCTCCCGTGTCTCTGTCTCTCTCTCCCTCTCCACGTTTCTCCTGTCGGCAACTGACTATCACTATTTCCTCTTCTCTTCCCCAATTTCCAGCCACGAATGAAGACAGCAGCACAGCACCACTTTGCTTTTCTACAATGGCGATTTTGTGAGATTACTCACTCCTTTCTGCATGATTTTTGTTTGGAGTTCTACTTATTTATTTATTTTCTCTGTCTCTACTTGTATTTTGTCAGCGTTATGAGAACTTAATTTAGGATTTCCCCCCCCTCTTCTTCTTCCAGAATATATGCAAATTTCAATTATTTGTGCTATGTTCTTGATGAGGTTTTCTTCTATAGGACTATAAGTTCATTTATGGAAAGAAATAGCAGGCGTTTCGCTCAGGAACCCAACGTAGGCTATGCTTTCAATTGTGAGAGATTGAGAGTACTGATTTTAATTGTTCTGAATTGCTTCATCCCTTGAGCACCTCTGGTAATATTCAATGTGACATCTTATTGCCGGTTATGTTACCTCTTCCATTGGGTCCATAGAGGGTTTTACTGTTTTAGATCTCGGATATCTTTAGTTTTGAGAGATTGAGGTAATTTTTCATGCTTAGATGTCTCATTAGTGTTGTGTGAGATAGAGATGCATTGCATGTCAATAGTAGTTTTTTTTTTTTTTTGGATAACTAACACGGACAAGCATATGCACACCTCAATTGGGAGAGGGTCCACTTAGAGCCGGGATAAAGCCTCGTATGGATTGATCCTATAACACTTCTTTCCAACCTGAGACATGGGAGGGAGCAAATTACAAAGTCCCAGCTTTGACCACTAGGCCACATTTCAATTAGTTTTTGTTACCAAAGTTCTCTTAGTTGATTTGATTCATTTTGCTTTAGGAGTTATATGAAATGGTGCAGGTCGAGAGAGAAGAATATATATTTCTTAATTTTCTTTAACCGTTGTTTTTTCCGCTTTCTTACAGGGGTATGAATCTCCTATAATCAAACAAGTCACTAACAAGAAGAAAAGTATACCAAGGCTCAAGTCTACATGTTTCATTCATCTTCGAGCTTGGTCATGGACACTGCTCGGTTAAAACAAGCCTCTTTCTCTTCCTCATTCTCGTCCTCCTCCTCCTCCTCCTCCTCCATCTCAGCACAATTCAAATATGACGTCTTCTTGAGTTTCAGTGGCGTTGATACTCGCAACAATTTTGCCAGCCATCTTTTAGCTGCTTTAGAACGAAATGGATTTCATACATTCAGAGATGACACAAAGCTCAACAGAGGAGAAGATATTGGCTATGAACTACTCAATGCTATTGAGGAGTCAAGAATTTCGCTTGTAGTTCTCTCAAAAAATTATGCCTTGTCGCAGTGGTGCCTTGATAAACTTGTGATGATCATGGAGTGCAGGAAGAACTTGCAACATATTGTTATGCCTATCTTTTATGATGTTGAGCCCTCCGATGTACGGGCTCAGAAGGGTAGTCTTGCAAGAGCATTTGTCAAGCATGAAGAGCGTTTTAAGGAGGGTTCAAATAGCGAGGTGGAGAAGTGGCGGGAGGCTCTTACTGAGGTTGCCAATTTGTCAGGTTGGGACTTGCCCAAGGTGGCCAACGGGTAGTTTCCTCTACCTTTCTACATAAAAAATAACTTAAAGTGGCTCTGGTCAATAGTCCTTTTGTTTGGGGTGCAAGTGCAATTCTACCTAGAGTTACAGAGTTTAATTGAGTCATGTATGCTACTCTTGCGAATTGGTCTAAACTAGTTAATGTCAAATTCATATCATAGAGCACCAGAAGTGTGAATTTGCATGAAAGTTTCGTTTATTTGATGGTTGTTGTTGCCTCAGAAGATATCCACAGGAAACCTTATTGCACTTTAAACAAGCCAAAAGAAAGAAATTATAACTAAGAGTAAGCCTTTTTCTAAGTTCAACCTTTCTTCTATGCATGGCCCTAATCATAGAAAGATGCTGAAAGCTCACAACCGCTCTATTATCCGTGTTTGTAGTTCAGAGTTATGTTACGTTAGCGTGAGTCGGTTTATAAAATCGCTCTTCTAAATCGGCTAAATGCTTGATTTGTTTTTGCTCTTCTATTATGTGCGCAATTTTACAGAGATGAAGCAAAGTTAATACAGAAAATCGTTGAAGAGGTTGGAAATAGATTAGACATTGCCCATCTGAATGTTGCAGACCATCTAGTTGGACTAGAGTCTCGTCTGCAAAAGCTCAATGTTCTTTTGAGCATGAAATCAAGTAACGTTTGCATTGTTGGAATATGGGGGATTGCTGGAATTGGTAAGACTACATTAGCTTTGAAACAGTATAATCTCATCCGACATATGTTTGAAGGTAGCAGTTTTCTGGCAAATGTCGCAGAAACTTCGAAGCAACCGAATGGTCTGGTTGCTTTACAAGAGCAACTTCTTTCAGATATATGCAGAAACAGAACCCACAATGTAAGAAATTCCTATCAAGGAATCGAGGTTATAAAACGAAGAGCTTTCTGTCGAAGGGTTCTTCTTGTTCTTGATGACGTGGATAATGTCCGGCAATTGAAAGCATTAGCGATAGATCGAGATTCCTTCAGTTCTGGAAGCAGGATTATCATAACAACGAGAGATATGTCTTTGCTAAATTTGCTTAGAGTGGATGAGATATATGCACCAAAGGAGTTAAATAGGAGTGAATCTCTCGAACTCTTAAGTTGGCATGCCTTTAAGGAAGACTGTCCCAAAGACAACTATTTGGACCTTTCAGATCAAGTCGTGGCCTATGCTGGAGGTCTTCCATTAGCTCTTGAAGTTTTGGGTTCCTTTTTGTATGGAAAGCGCATACCTGAATGGAAAAGTGCTATATCAAAATTGAAAAAAATCCCTCATGTTGATATTCAAGCAAAACTTAAGATAAGTTTTGATTCGCTAAGTGACGAAGAGAAGGAGTTGTTCCTAAACATGGCATGTTTTTTTGTTGGAACATATGGAGATTCTACCATCAAAATACTTGAAGGCTGTAACATCTTTGCAGCAATTGGGATTCAGGTTCTAGCCGATCGGTGCCTCATAAAATACGGGCCCTGTAATGAGCTTCTGATGCATGATTTGCTTAGAGACATGAGCAGAGAAATTGTCCGACAAGAATCTGTTAAGGAGCCAGGTAGGCGTAGCAGATTGTGGTATAAAGAGGATGCCCTTGAAGTGTTGAGAGATGGAACGGTAAGGTCCATATTCATGAACTTCTAATTAATATTTTCTGTTAAATTACTGCCAGAATTCCAGATGCATATTCACATTCTTAGTTCTCATGGTTAGTATTTATTTATTTATTTTTATCGGCGTTCTCACGGTTAGTATTGATAGACATAAGCACAACTGCCTTCATATTCTGTTTTCTCACCAAGTAAACTTTGTTCATTATCGGGCAATGGATTTTCATAATAGGGAACTGAATCGGTTGAAGGGCTCTTCCTTAACTTTGCTGAGCCGAATGACATTCAAGTGAATCCAAGGGCATTTGAAAAGATGAAGAGACTATGGCTACTTCATCTCAATTACGTTAACCTGAGTGTAGGTTATGAGCATATCTCCAAAAGGCTACTTTGGCTATGCTGGAATGGATTCCCTTTGAAATGCGTCCCATCAAACTTATATATGCAGAATTTGGTTGCTCTTGACTTGTGTTATAGCAGGCTAAAACAAGTGTGGAAGGGAACCAAGGTACAACATTATTCTTCCTCTCTTTCAACACCCTTACATTGTATATGATATGAAAATTAGCGTTCAAATCACCTACCTAGAATCCCTGACTTCTCTGAACTCAACCATTTAAAACCTAGCCCATAGAGATAGGCTCTGGCAGTCCGGCCCATCCATGCCCTGCTCCATTATTTTTCTCACCCGAAACGCTGCTCGTATTGTTTTTTTATCTGAAAATTAACGTTTCTTGTTCTGTTTTGGACAGATCTTGGCTAAACTGAAATTCCTGTACCTTAGCCATTGCTATAACCTAGCCAGAGCCCCTGATTTCTCGGGACTCATCAATCTCGAGGAACTGTTGCTTAATGATTGCATAAGGTTGGTGGAGGTTGACGAATCTATCAGATTTCTGAACAAACTCGTTCTCCTAGATATGAAAAACTGTAAAAAACTTCAGAAAATCCCCTCAGGAGTTTGGATGTTGAAATCTCTAGAACGTTTTGATCTCTCTGGCTGCTGCAAACTAAATGAATTAGATGGATTCAAAGGATCGCCTGCTAAATCATTGTCCTCATTCCTCTCATCTTGGCCATTGAGAACAAAGAGAATGGATTCAATTTGTTTGTCGCCCTCTGTACAGGGCTTAAGTTGCTTAACACAATTGAGCATCGCAGATTGCAATCTGTCACATTTACCCAGTGAAATTGGAAGTTTGATCTCATTAGAGATGTTGAATCTTGGCAGAAACAATTTAACTGCTTTACCAGATACTTTCTTTAACCTTGCTAGCTTGAAGGAATTGTATATGAACGACTGCAGTGTCACACAACTGCCTGGACAAATTGAGAGGTTGGTATCATTAGAGTATTTGGGTCTTGGAGGAAACAATTTACTTTCCTTACCAGATACTGTTTGTAACCTTACCTGCTTGAAGACTTTGGATTTGTATGACTGCAATGTGTCACGTCTGCCAGACGGAATTGGGAGGTTGGTTTCATTAGTGCATTTGAATCTTGCGCAAAATAGTTTACATACCTTGCCGGATAGTCTGTGCAACCTTACTAGCTTGGAGTATTTGTATCTGCAAGACTGCAATTTGACATATCTGCCCGGCGAAATTGAGAGGTTGACCTCATTGAATACTTTGGATGTTGAAGGAAACAGTTTACTTTGCTTGCCGAATAGTATCTGCTACCTTCCTTGCTTGAAGAAGTTGCATTTGCCACACTGTAATTGGCGGTTTTTTGCCAACAGTAAATATTTGTAAGTACTTATTCTCAATTATCTTCCTCATCATTTTAGTTTTACCATTACAGACATTACACAATTAAATAGATTTCAAACCAAAATCGGTTACAAGGAAAAGAAATTTTACGTTTCTTGTTATGTCTATTAAAACAATTACCTCTATATATGGGTGTTAATAAAGAAAGAGAGATACGTATGTATTGAGAAGTATGCATGTTGGAGAGATTCAAAGAGTTGTATGTCTATGACTCTATATTACGTTGTGTTGTTGGGTTACTCGGTTCGCGACTCGTTCGAATCCCCTGGTAGTTGTGAACACTAGAAGAGGAAAGCTTGTGAGTGCTTGGATTGAATCTTGGGGCAACTCCTGTTAGACCTTCATGAGGGGGACGAATATTAACTTAAGGTAGTGCTCTTACCACACCTCTCATTCCCACAGGTAGATCTTTCCTACTCTTATTATTTTCATACTCTCATTTTAACTTGTTGCAGATGGTACTGAACTACATAGGGCAGCCGTCACTGATTTCAAATGGACTATGCAAGGAACCCCATTTTCAGCTTGCAATGGTTATCAACTTTAGGACCAGTTCTGTGGGATCCCAAACATCTAAGAAAGGAATTTAGCGTGAATGGCAAGAAGCATGTTTTGAGAGGAGGTACTTCTGTGGATATACAGCATGTGGGTCCAACAGCTATGCAAAAGACAGCTATGCAAAAGCTGCTTGACGGGAAACCAAAGGGGATAATTGCTCAGTTATGAAGTTTCCACGCTTACATTCTCAAGTCCAGAGCTTCACTCATTCAAGCAAACTTCAGTTGCAATGAGAGAGTCTACCAAGTTGGCACCCAAGTATTGGTCCATTTCAGGTCCAGCACGAGATTAGCCCAGTGGCCTACAAGCTGGACTTGCCTCCTACATCTAAGGTGCATCCTGTTTCTCATGTTTCTCTTCTTTTAGAAAGAATCTCTGAGCTGGGGTACTGGTCCAAACCACATTGCCTCATACTGGTGCTGATGGCCAGCTGCAACTTGAACCTGTTGCTATCTGCCTATCTTGGACAGAAAAATGGTAAAGAAGGGATGGGAAGATGAGAATAGTTGTCGATAATCAGAACTGTATTTTCCTTTTTTGGATTCCAATTGGAATCATCCCTTGGTTCTTAGAGTGTGGATAAGGGGCTCTAGTAGTGTCTATCTAGATGGGTAGTTTGCAAGCGCGTGGTAGGCTCGTAATAAGCAACCGATCTAAGTCGGTTTGTTTTATATCCGCGAAAGAGGTATATGTATATATCCCACTTATTCTCTTAACACTTTTCCTCTCGTTTATATGATCAATAGAGCCAATTCAAGCTCTTCTTTCTGAATTGGGTTTTCCATCTCCAAGCCTATCAAACGCCCTTTTTTCTCCCACTGCAGCGTCAATCCCTCCTTCCCTTTTTAAGCAGCTGGAAAACTTCAGTGGGTAATCTCTCTTTCATGGCCGGACCTCCCCTCACCTTTTCCCCTCTCTTTTCTCAGCCAGAAACAGAAATGAGGATAAGAACCAGCTGTCTCGTGTTCAATTCCCAACGGCAACAATTTTTGTTGACTGATATTGGGCTTTTGAATATTATCTGCCTAAAAAGTAGTACTACTAATTTAGATTTAAAGACTCAAGCACAAAACCACACGCGTGGAGGACCAACAAGCTACCGCTGAGCTACACATTGAATACAAGCAAATGCTCGACATACGTGATATTTTTGCACGTGCCACCTCCCCTCTTTGTGTTCCGCCGCTGACTGTGTGTGATGTGCTGTGTGTATGTCTCTAGTATGATACTATGTGTTTGTGATACAGTATATATGTAATTGGGTACTGTGATGTCCAACTATGTATATATGTATATTATGTTATTAGACTTTCATTAAGTCATGTATGTAATTAAGCATTAGTATTTGTTAGAGGAAAGAATCAGAAATCACCAAGCAATTAGAATTCTAATTAGCTTACTCGATGTATAAACATATGTGTACATATACAAATTTAGAGAACTACTAAATGCTAAATAAAAAAGTGTACTTGTTTTGTTATTTTTAATTAAGAATAGTGGAGTCATGTATTTACTCTGAACCTTTCTGAAGCCTTTAGGGCTGTGGAAACGCAATGAAATCTTTGTTCAAAGATGATGATTTTATGAGTATGTATTTACTCTGAACCTTTCTGAAGCCTTTAGGCTGTGGAAAAGTGGTCTTGCCTTGTGATTTAGAGGTTTGCTCCCACCTAAGGTCTCAGGTTCGATTTCTCTTACTAGCAAATTTAAGTTGGCCCTGATATCCGGTTATCAAAAAAAAAAAATTGTATTGGTAATTTTACTAACACTTTGTCATCTACCGGTGATGATATATAATATGACGTTATCACTTTATGATCCCAAAAGAATATTAATGCATCTTGAGAGTGTTCCAGGTTGTGTGGACCGATTTTATGACACCATGGCCAATGAAGGGGTTATAAGGTAGGAATATCATGAGGCACTATATGCTTCCGGTGACTTGATCATTTCACACTGTTAAGAATATACTAAATAATAATTATCAAGTTTTTATATTTCTCTACGATAGATATTAACTTGATTATCTAAGTTATTTTTTATGACTTCTTTTTGTTTGATTAGATGCCATAACACAATAAGCTTTCAGATGAGTTGGTGGTTAACAATTTAATATGACATCAGAGCAGACTGCAGTAGATCATTTGTTCAAATTTCACCGCTTATCTAATAATTAAATTTTTGCACGTATTTAGCCCGCTTATAAAGGAGAGCTTGACTACATGTGAGGGGCGTGTTAAGGATATAAATAATAATGTTACCCCTCTCTTTAACAGCTTAATCTTTTAGATGAATTAATAGTTAACAGTCTGACACACACCATGTGAGGTCACACCCTGTTCATGTCAAAAGCGTACATCATAAGATGATTCAAAGTTGATATCATGGAAGTTTCCCGTTTTTGTTAGGAAACTTTGTAAAAAAAGGTCATGACATGCTATGTTGAAGAAGTTTTTTTTTTTTTTTTTTTTTTGAATCAGCTAAGTTAATCAGAAGTTTTCGAAGGTTATTTCCATAGTAAAATGTTTTTAACTCCTCTATTGTATACACACGAGCTGTCGATTAATAAAAATCAATTATTTTTCTACACGTAATGCTGAGTAGGAACGAGATATACTACTTTTTAGGGACATGTAAATACGTATATTTTAAACTTTTTTGAAAATTTCAAAGTCGGGAATTTTCCTTTCGCGTGAGATCACTTTATGTTATAAAATTTGTAAAATGGCTCTGATGGTATTTTAAAATACTCCGTATCAGTAACGCTGTCGCAATTTTAAAATTTCTTCAGTCTGTGCATATCTTTTTAGCTGAGGTAATGAGCCATTAGGTGGAAGTAAGATCTACGGACCACACACCCAGGGGTTGCCCCAGTGGTTAGGGTGAGTGCCTGACTTTAGGGGTAGTCCCTTTGGTCAGGTGTTCGATTCCCCACAGGGTGAGTACTGTGCAGCTGTGCTAAGCGGGGGGCCGTGACTGGTGTGGGTTGCGCCAGCTCCCTCCGAGGTTTGGGTCATGCAGTGGGTCCAATTAGTGACCTATTGTATGGCTGTTCCTCGGATATCAAAAAAAAAAAAAAAAAAAAGATCTACGGACCCTGCTGGGGTACAGAGGTTTTGGGACAGAAAATGTACCGAGCTCTCTCGGGAACCCACTTTTGGGTCCCACACGAGTGATCCGAACCGTTCATTGTTCTTAAAACATTTTTTCGAGGGGCCCCTCAAAAAAAAAATTTGTTTGAAACGATGGGACTTTTGGTTCAAGCACTTCTAACCGTCCGATTGAGCTGATTTTTTGTGGGGCCCCTCGAAAAAATGTTTTAAGAACAATGAACGGTTGGGATCACTCGTGTGGGACCCAAAAGTGGGTCTCCGAGAGGGCTCGGTATATTTTCTGTCCCAAAACCTCAGTACCCGTAGGTTTATCCAAGATCTACTAGCCGGTCACAATATTCCTATTATCCTACCGTTGGGATAAGGTCGTGACAATTCTTTGCGCAATAGGGATGCAGCGTCGCTTTGGTGCAATTAGTCATGGTCCGGATTGGTTTAGTTCTCTAGTTAATCAGGAACTTGACCATTTGAACAGTTCTGTAAAATTGGGAACCAAAACCTAACAACATATGTGTAGAACTTGACCAGAACCAAACCGTAAGACCGGTCGGATTTTAAAGTCAATTGGGAAAGTACAATATTTATACGAGTTTGATTAAGATTTCAAAATCAATTGGGAAAGTACTTATAAATGTTTAAAGAGACTTCAATGTTTATGTCATTCGTATTCGGGTTTCTGGCTGAAATAGGGTTTACGTACGTAGCATGCCATGATCTGCTGACTTCTCTAGCTAGCTTATTCTGCTCTTCTTTTGTTTTGTTTACACACTGGTTGGATTACATAGTTTAGTTACTCCAATCCCAATTTTCTTTCCACTGAAGCCTAAAGTGATATGAAATACTAGTAGTTAAGTGCACGTTTGCAAGTATACTAGTGTGTATTTACAAGTAGGAAAATTCTAAAATCCACTCGGCTGTCGTTGAGATTTAAAAAATTTAGTAAAATGTGTGAAAATTGTATAAAAAAAAAGGTGAAAAAAATGCACTGAAACGTGTTTTTTTTTTTTTTTTGTCTTATTTTGTCAATAAAAGGACCCATCACCCATGTAAGTGCCTGCAAAGTGCAAACTGGTTAGATCGTGTTCTTGCTAATCTTTTGTTTCTATACTTTCGGCGTTATTATCGAGGAACTGATGATGATCCGGGGTCTTGTGTGGTAGGTATTAAGCGGCAAAACTACGTCGTTTTGCTTGATTTTTTGGCACACTTTTGAAGCTTCCAAGGGCCTTGTTTGGACGAAGAAAAAACTACTACAAAGTGCCCAAACCCAATGCCTAAACTCACTATACCATATCCCAAAGAGCCTAAATCTCCCAAAATTAGCCCTCCAAACAGGACTCTTGGAAGCTTTAGAGGTGTACCAAGAGAATGAGCAAAACGATAGTAGTTTTGCCGCACAACACGCATTCCGGATTCATGAAGTGATATTGTAGAGTCTAGGGGCGGAGTTAAAGAGGGTCCAGGGGGTCACGTGCCCCCTGGGTTTTGAACTAGTACACTTTAGTCCACAATAGCTTGTATAATTTTCATTTACATCTTAAAATGTTTACACTAGTGCTCCTTGTAGCTTAGGAAATTATACATTCTCCAAAGCTCAAAAATCTCAAAACTAATAAAAGTAGCCTAAATTAATTGGCTATAGTTTTCATTTGCTTCACCAATTTTTTTTCCCCTCAAAATTCACCTCTCATCTTTTTTTTACGGGGAATTTTTTTTTTTTTTTATAGTTTTTTTCATGAATATCTCATACTACAGTTTTGTTTGTTCAATTTTCATGTTGAATCTATTGCTTATATAGGAGTAGTATACTTGAAAGGTATGGCTTTTGATTCCAAAATTAATCATCAATCTTACGTTACATATCTTTTTTATTTATTTATTTATAATTAAATGTAGATTGCATGTTAGAACTTAAGGTTTTTCAATTTGAATATCAAAAGATCTACCAAATTTCTGGCTCTGTCACGTAGTCTTCCCATCTTTTTTTCTTTTTTCATGCATCTTTGTAATATTATCTGCACTTGACTGTCATTATCGATCAGTTTCCATACAGAAAAAATCAATAGATACAAGCTTTGGAATCTATGCTGTATTGGCTCTAATAGTTGTTTCTCGGATGGCGGTATTTGGCTAATATATGCCCTCCCAAGTTCCCTACGTTTGGTGAGTAATCTTTAATTGTTCGGTAATTACTCTTTAATTTCTATTGTATATTATAATGATTGGGGTGAAAGTTATGGTGATGGTAAGGCTATACCAGCCTTGTATTTAATAAGCGGGCATGGTATTGAGACAACCTTTCAAATTAGCTTGACCCAAATTTCTTGACTGCGTATCACATTTTTATGTTTTTTCATATTACATGGATTTTTGTTACTCTTATAAGTGGAGAAACGTTATTTATTGAAGTTAATTCAATTTGTATAAGTTTCATAAGCCACCAATGAGAGATCAAGAGGACATGCTCGTTTACTTTCTGCTGTCTATGGTGTGGCCAGCCACCCCAATATAAAACTATTAATTAGTATTAATTTCAAATGTATACAAAATTACCTTTCCGCATGCTAGACACTAATTGTCAATTCATAGGTTTAGTGAACTTTTTCTACCACAAGGTCTTCAAGCTTTGTCTATAATTACGCACACATATATTCTTATACATTTGGATTTTGATGGCATTATGTGCATGAATTGGTAGCGCGCGTGTGCAAATTGGATTTGAAACATGTCGTTCGGTTGTTAACCACCGAGCAATGAGCACGATATGAAGTGCGTATGCCCGTTGCTGTAACACTAGTATTTTCTCCATCAAGAAAGGAAAGATATTGAACGTATCGTAACGTGGTGATACTGTCGCATTGGAAATTTTCTCACAAACAATTATGATAATTCCCTACGGGTTTCTCCCTCCACAACCCACTCTCGCTGCTACAAAAACATACGAACCAGATTTTCGTTCTCTGTGACTTTGTATCAGGTGTAACATTTTATTGACGGTTATGTCACCTTCTCCATTCGGGTCCATAGAGGGTTTTAGATGGTACATAATTAAATATGTTTATTTCAGACAAATTGTGGTAATTTATCATGCGCGCGCGCGCACACACACACAGAGAAAGTGTGTGTGTGTGTGTGTTTGTTTACTAAATTGCATGTCACCTATATTTATTTTTTCTAATAACTCAGGTGTCTAAGCAAGCTTACATGCACTACGACTAATGCTTGGGACCAAGGTCCATTTAAAGTCTGGACAAGTCCCTATGTGGATGGACCACTCACTAGCTAATAGGACGAGGTTTCGAACCTAAGTCTGGCGCCCTAGGCTAACATGTCAAATAGTTTTTCTGACCAAAGTCCTCTTAGTTTGATCTGTTCTTTTTACATTAGGGGTTATATGAAACGGTGTGAATTGAGAAAGAAGAATATCTTAGTTTCTATTCTTTGAACGTTGGGTTTTTTTCCCTGTCTTCCAGGGGTATGAATCTCCTGTAGTCAAACAAGCCTAACAAGAAAATGAAGCATACATGGCTACCCCCTGTATCTCGGAAAAGGCACAAGTCTACATCGATCTACAATTCATCTTTGAGCTTGGAGCATGGAAACTGCTTTGGCAAAAGAAGTGTCTTGCTCTTCCTCTTCCTTGGCCTCCTCCATGGCACCACAATACAAGTACGACGTCTTTGTGAGTTTCAGTGGTGTTGATACCCGCAACAATATTACCAGCCATCTTTTAGCCGCTTTGGAGCAATGTGGCTTCCATACATTCAGAGATGACACAAAGCTTAACAGAGGAGAGAACATTGGCTATGAACTTCTGAAAGCAATTGAGGAGTCGAAAATTTCGCTGGTCATTCTCTCCAAAAATTATGCCGCATCTAGTTGGTGCCTTGATGAACTTGTGAAGATCATGGAGTGCAGGATGACCTTGCAACAGATTGTTCTGACTATATTTTACGATGTCGAACCATCCGATGTGAGGGTGCAGAAGGGGAGTCTTGCAGAAGCATTTGCCAATCACGAAGAGAGTTTTAAAGCGGGTTCAGATGCAAGGGTGAAGAAGTGGAGGGAAGCTCTCACTGAGGTTGCCAATCTATCCGGTTGGGATGTGCCAAAGGTGGCCAATGGGTATTTTCCTCGACCGTTCTGAAACTTTATTTGGGGGTGCAAGTGGAATTTTGACTACTTACGAAGTTTATTATGATATGATTTTGTTTGTGATTAAAAGTACTTTAAAACCAGATGCGTGATTTTGCTTAAAACTTTGGCTTATTTGATGGTTGCTTCTAGGCTGAATGGCCCTCACCACCTCAACTAACAATATATTTTTGCCTGCACAAATTCGCAGTGATGGAGCACAATTAATTCGGAAAGTCATTGAAGAGGTTCAAAATAAATTAGATCTTGCTCATCTACATGTTGCATGCCACCAAGTTGGACTAGAGCGTCGTCTTAAAAAACTCAGGAAGTTGTTGAAAACAGAACCCGATCATGTTCGCATTGTTGCAATATGGGGAATTGGTGGAATTGGTAAGACAACTATAGCTAAAAAGCTATACAATCTCATCCAACATGAGTTTGAAGGTAGCAGCTTTCTTGCAAATATTAGAGAAACTTCAAAGCAGCCGAAGGGTTTGGTTTTTTTACAAGAGCAACTTCTTTCAGATATACTCAAAATTGGAACTTATAAGTTAAGTAATGTTGATCAAGGAATTGAGGTTCTAAAGCGGAGAGCTTTCTGTCGTAAGGTTCTTCTTATTCTTGATGACGTGGATGATGTCCAACAATTGAAAGAATTAGCCATAGATCGAGATTCCTTTGTTTTTGGAAGTACGATCATCGTAACGACAAGAGATATTTCTTCGCTAAATTTGCTTAAAGTGGATGAGATATACGCTGCAGAGGAGTTGAATGAGGATGAGTCTCTTGAACTTTTCAGGTGGCATTCCTTTAAGGAAGACCATCCTACAGAAGACCATTTGGACCTCTTAGGCCAAGTTGTGCATTATGCTGGAGGGCTTCCATTAGCTCTTGAAGTTTTGGGTTCCTTCTTATGTGGCAAGAGCATACCTGAATGGAAAAGTGCAATAGCGAATTTAAGAAAAATCCCTCCTCATTATGATGTTCAAGGAAAACTCAGGATAAGCTTTGATTCACTTAGTAAGGAAATGAAGGACTTGTTCCTAGATATTGCTTGTTTTTATGTTGGAATGGGTCGAGAATTTACAGTAAAAATACTGAACGGCTGCAACTGTTTCGCAGCAATTGGGATTAGGGTTCTAGCCGATCGGTGTCTTATAAAATGTGACTCTGACCAACTTGTGATGCATGATCTGCTCAGAGACATGGGCAGAGAAATCGTCCGACAAGAATCTGTTGGGGAGCCTGGGATGAGGAGCAGATTGTGGTGTCATGAAGATGCCCTTAAAGTGCTACAAGATGGCTCGGTGAGGTCCATAGTCTTGAAACTTCCATAGATGTTTGATATTTTACTACTGCAAGAATTCCAAATGCATGTGCACTTCCTTAATTCTTATTGTTGAAAACTTAACTTCTTGGGGTCGTAATTCTGGGCGTATATAGATAGGAACGTAACTGGCTAAAAGTACATGTATTCTTTTTCTCAGCAAGGTTTCCTCATGTCCACTGGGTTTTTCCGTACCAGGCAACTGAAGCTATTGAAGGCCTCTTCCTAAACTTTGATGAGCCCACTGAAGTCCAAGTAAATCCAAAGGCATTTGAAAAGATGAACAGATTGCGGCTGCTTCATCTCAATTATGTTCATCTCAGGGAAGGTTACGAACATATCTCCAGAAGACTATTGTGGCTATGCTGGAATGGCTTCCCATTGAAATGTTTGCCGTCAAACTTATATATG
Source organism: Vaccinium vitis-idaea (assembly GCA_963854785.1). Taxonomy (NCBI): domain Eukaryota; kingdom Viridiplantae; phylum Streptophyta; class Magnoliopsida; order Ericales; family Ericaceae; genus Vaccinium; species Vaccinium vitis-idaea. Next base: position 2,442,995 of record OY978216.1, on the reverse strand, counting down.
GAGAATTTAGTTACTCTTGACTTGCGTTATAGTAGACTCAAAAAAGCATGGAAGGGAACCAAGGTACAACATTATTTTTCTTCTTTTTCGGATGCCACTTACATTTAGTGCTCTTTGAAAGTTAACGTTCCTCGTCTGTTTTGGACAGATCTTGGACAAACTGAAATTCCTTTACCTAAGTTATTGCCATAACCTGATCAAAACCCCTGACTTCTCTGGACTTAGAAATCTTGAGGAACTATATCTTAATGATTGCATAAGTTTGGTAGTGGTTGACGAATCTATTGGATTTCTCGACAAACTTCTTGTCCTGAATATGAAGAATTGTAAAAAACTACGGAAGCTTCCCTCAAGCACTTTGATGTTGAAATCTCTTGAAAGTCTTGATCTCTCTGGCTGCTCCAAGGTTGGAAAACTTTCTGGATGCAAAGGATCACCATCTAAATCACGCTCCTCATTCCTTTCATCGTGGATGTTTAGAACAAATAGAGTGAATTCTATTGGTTTATCACTTTCCCCTGTACATGGCTTTAATTGCTTAAAGGAGTTGAGGATGGAAGACTGCAATCTGTCATGTCTACCGAAGGAAGTCGGTGATTTGCTGTCATTGGAGACTTTGGATCTTGGCGGTAACAATTTGCATACCTTACCGGATAGTATCTGCAGCCTTTCTTGCTTAAAGTATTTGAATTTGAGAGGCTGCAATGTGTCACATCTGCCCAGTGAAATTGGGAGGCTGATTTCGTTGGAGACTTTGGATCTTCACGGAAACAATTTATGTACTCTGCCGGATAGTATCTGTAACCTATCTCGCTTGAAGAAGTTGTATTTGTCAGACTGTAATTTGTCACATCTGCCCAGTGAAATTGGGAGGCTGGTGTCATTAGAGACCTTGATTCTTGGAGGAAGCAGTTTACTTACCTTACCAGATAGTATGGGTGACCTTACTCGCTTGGAGAATTTGTCTTTGATAGACTGCAATGTGCCTCGCGAAACCGGCAGGGTTTCATTAGTGTATTTGAAGCTGGGGCGAAAAAGTTTACGTATCCTTACTTGGGAGGTTTATCCCATTGGAAACTTTGGATCTCGTAGGCAACAATTTGTGTACTTCGCTGGATAGTGTTGTAACCTTGCTTGAAGGAGTTGCGTAAAGACCGTAATTTTCGTAATTTCCATGATGTATATATATATTAGTTTCCATGTATATTAAATTCCTTAAGATAGCTTTTTATTTTATGCAGGATTTACATATATTTTTGTACATATATATAGCCATGTTATAATGATAATGATATTGTTTTCCATATGTGTTGGCTACCTAATTAGGCTCTCGTTATTTTTGTTTACTTCCTAACCAGGTAGGAAATCATACCAAAATCTCTTTTAAACCTGTTTCCAATAATCCCATTAATTATTTAGTTTTCAATTTCAATCCTAAAATCCCTCCTTACAAATCCTTACCAACGGTGGAATTGGAATTTTGAGCTCGTTAAAGTGTTTTTATTATCTTGAAACTAAATTAAAAATGTTGTAACTTACCAAATCAAATGTTCCGAAAGTCATCTTAGGCGGTAGGCAGCCATCCAACGCCTACATTTTAGGGTCTAGGCGTTGTGTATTTCAATTGGGGATAATCAGCCATGTGGGGATTAGTCGAGTGGGTGGCGACTAACCCGCGTTGTAGAGTTCAGAGAAGAGAAAGGAGGCATTCGTCAGCGTAGGAAGGCCAACCAAGCGAAGCTCTTTCTTTTTTTGCTTTGCTAGGCGGTGACTAATCAACGGGTCTATGTTATAACTTTTATTAGTTCTAGGGTTAAATGTGTAATATTAACACATGCAAGGGGGTTAAGTTTTGATTTTGACAATAACAAAAATATATCATATACCCATTTTATGTGTTCAATGCTCAATTTTATTTTGTTTTGAACTTTGAATATCCAACTTTGTATTTGACTAGTTATTTGTACTTTAGTCTTAATCTTTTCTTACTCAAACTTTGGAGGAGGTGAGGAGACATTTTTTAAATACATAGAAAAACGGAGTACCGACTAATCTCTAGGCCCCAATTAGTCCCCCGAATCTCTTCCGCCCGAGTGACTCCCGGCGATATTTAGGACATTGCACCAAATAGTTTCAGTGACCTTCCAAGCTTGGAAAGACTCTAATTGTGGAAGGCTCCAATTGATTCCCGAGCGTCCAGCAAGTTTGTTTTGTATGGATCCAAATTGTTCTCAACTAACATAGTGCATCCCGGAAGGGGCATGTATCCAGCTTGCCAGTTGAATTCAGTAGGTATGATTTCCAATAATGTTATAGAAAGACTGGACCAGTACAAGGTTCTCTAACAAAAATACCAAAAGAACCATAATAAGCAATGCATATATTGCATCAATAATAAAGCTAATATCCCATTTTCCGTCTTTGTAGGTTCGGTACAATATCAGCTAGTGTAAAATTTATAGTTCCAAGTCCTGTTAAGAAAAACAAATTTAAATGGAACTCAACTCGTTATCGGTTGGAATAGGAATGGTTCCCAATTGGTTCCAGTGTGTATACAGAGAAATATTTCTTGTGGTAACTCAGAGAATACTGGGTTGCATTTTATGCATAGTTTTCACTTTTCAGGACTAACAAAAATCCTGGTCAAAGGTCTTGTATGAATAACAGAGTAAGAAAACTGAAGATTTGTGGTATTATGACAAGTTCAAAACTGGGTAAACAATAACATGTCAAGATGAAGATCAGATGAAACTCCTCTATTTCCCGTCGGATCATATGGGAATCCATTTGTATGGCGGGGATGAATTGGAGACTCGATTTGGAGGAGACAGTGTCGTGGTTGACAATGAAGAAGTGCTTAATCTCAGAGTTATACTTCGTACGGTATCCTGGGCTGTTGCTTTAGGGTTTCTTTTAACAGTTTAACTTTACTTCTTCCCTTGAGATAAACAGCGGACGTTGGGGCAATTGGAGGCAATTATCTTAACTGGATTTAATAAACAATTTTGCCATAAGAATTCCGGGAAAATCTCTCCGTTCGTATTAAAATGCCGTGGATAGGCTTGCGGAAGTAATTCGCGCTTTTCCTTTCAATGGAATGTCACAGTTTCCACAAATCTTGACATGTTAACAGGATATACCAAGTATTTCTAAATTGAATGTCAGATAGTATCAGCCCAGGGCAGCATAGTCTCCGTTGGATCTTGCAGGAAACAATTTAGAGTACTTGCCTTGCCGGATAGTATCAGCCCAGGGCAGGATTTGATTCAACTAAAATAAAGTTCTTTAAAGAATTTCTCGTCTGATCGCAGGGATCACAAAAATGAGCAAGACAAAATTGAAGACAAGTACAGCAATCATCAGAACTTAAAAAAAAAAAAAACTAGAGGGTACTCTGCAAATTTTTCAAATACCCGTATCCCAATCAAAACGCCGAAAGAAAATCGAAAAAATGTCCTATAGTTTTTTCGTTTTTTTGTTTTTTTCTTCTTGCTCTTTAAGTAACTAACAATGCTGCATTAGAAAAGAGGATACACGCAAATAATCTCATGCATAAATCAAAGACTCATCAATTTCAAGCTTTGCCTTGCTTTTATTCATTCATGTTATAACTTTCCCCCTTGAACTCTGTAGAAATTAGAATGCACTAAGAATATAACAGGACCATATGCAGCAATACTACCATGCATAAATTCTCATTTCGATCCAAACACATCACTAGCCAAGAAACACGGGACAGAGAAGAAATACAGGACGGACGTAGCATTGCTTCTCAATTAAAAAGACGAAGAGATCTACCTTCAGCCTTGATGAAGAGATGTTAACAACTTAATACGTCACACGAAACAATTAGACACTGGAGACACTTATGGGTAACAACTCCTTAATAAAAACGGAAATTCATAATTAGATAATTGTAACATCGGTAGACAAATATTACAGTTCAACGGTACGCTGACAAAAGAAACAAAACAGGATACATTTTGTAGGATAACCTAACCCCCCCACTAGAAGATTAACAACACTAAAAGTGAAGTCAAAATACTAGGGTCCAAATCTAATTAATTTAGCTAATTTGTGCCCATACTGCAGAACTTAAATAGTATCAACATCCTAAACAGAAATAAAAACATCTTAAAGGACTGACTCAATCTTAACCACCAACAGAAACATAGTAATGCAAGCATAATTTAAGCACTGCTCCCACCTGTCTGACCTCCACGGTAGCAAGAACTTCACATCTATAGCAATCAAATGGCTAGCTCTTCAGCTTCTTTTATTTTTTGTTAAGCACATGTTCATCTTCGGCTTTGGAGACACTTCCTTCCACTTCCTTTATTCCACCTGGTACTCCATTTCTGCATCCATTATTTATTTTTTTGTATTATAAATGGACATGTAGAATATGTACGTATAACAAAAGCATACAAGCCCGAAGCCAGCCCGAATCTATCAAGGGTAGCAGCACTCTTGACTGACTGAATAAGAGCCCAGCAGCTATGGAACATCACATGAATGATCCAAAGAAACAATTCATAGTTCTTCAACCCTCCTGCATGAGGCAGCTCCAAACCCAAAGCCAAGCAACTAATGGCACAGAATATAGTATACCAAGACAAACAGCAATGGAGGCATAGACAGCTCCATCCGGAAATTCCCAAGACTGAACCCTTTTGGACAAAAAGAGAGGCACTGAGCTAGACACACCGATCCCAGAACATGCCCAAAACTCCACCCTTGCTCAAAAACTCTAAAAAAACTCCCTAAAAACAAGCATCCAAAAAGATTCCTAAGAACCCTCTCAATGCCAAAAGAGCTCCCACCAACCAATTCCCTCTGAAAGTGGAACGAGGTAAACTTCTCCACAACCTTTGTCTAACCAAGAAGGAAATTAATCAAATTATAGCCTAAAAAAAAAAAACTAAAACTCAGAGTAAAAGGATGGAAGGGGAGGGGATGAGGACGGGGGTGGGGGTGGGGGTGATGGACAGACTCATACCCAAATGATGAAAAACCACAGAAAAGAAAGTTATAGTGCAACGATACACAAACGCTGAGCCAATCAAAGCAACTCACCTCACTCCCCATCCGAAGACGGAACCATGCTGGTGCCATGGGGGGCCTTGGCCTCCCCCCCTTTCAAATTCCCAACAATTACCTAAGTACTTACTTTTTTTTTTAATTGTTAGTATAGGTGGGCCTCCCTCAATAAAAAATGCAATGTTACTGAAATATATAGGATATAAGTTGTATAACCCAGGTTTTAAAATAAAAAATGAAAAGGAGGACAGCAAATCGATTTGCTTCTCTCAGACGTTTCTTTTGCTTTCAAGGGTTTCTCTATTTTGATAAAAAATTAGAGAACCAGAGGTCCAAAGCAATCAACTGCTCTGGTTCTTGAGGTTCTATCTTGATGTTTTCTCTCCAAGTTTAGGTTTGTACCTTCTATTTTTGCTATAATTTATCTTTTATTTGCTGATCAAAAAAGATATCTAGACTCTGTGTTTTGTTATGGGCATTATTTGGACATTTCAAAGTATAGATTATTGAACTTTGAAATTTTAAAATCTCGTTGTTCATGCGGCCCCCTTGTAGATGAAATCCTAGTTCCGTCCCTGTCCCCATCCATAAAAGTTAGTAGAAAGTAGCTTACTGGCGTAAAACTCTACTTATGTGGATTGAGTAGTTTATTGGCGTAAAATCCCTATCTTACGATAAAGAATTATTGTTGCATTGTCTACTAATAGATTACTTAAACTTTTAGGATGAAACTTTGAGAGCCAATAGCCACAATGCAACATTAGGTAAAGGGAGCTTTAAAAGGTTATGCTTGTCAATAGATCATTGTTAAGACATAAAATCGTCTCTTCTAGAGGATGATCTAGAGGATGATCAAGTCAGATCTTACCGGATGAACAGAAATCGAATATTTGGAACTTGTCTATCGCCCCCTCCCCCTCCCCGGAAGCTTCTCCTACTCATCTTATACTCCCTCCCTCCCATAAAGTTGCTCCTCTATTCCATTTTGGGACGTCTCAAAATATTAGTCCCATTTGACAAGTTACAGCGAAAAAAAAGTGTGGATTTTCGAAAATAACCTCCATAAATAATACTCCCTATCTACGGAATTACGTGCAATTTTTTAGCTTAAAAATAATGTACTTACCGAAATATTTTTTGTGCAATATCGATCTTGTTTGATAGTTTCCGATGAGATCTTTTGAAGGGTGCAAAAAAAATTGAAAAATTATTTTAGTAGATACGTTATTTTTAAATTTGAAATTTGCACGTTGTTCCGTAGGTGACCAACTTTATGGGACAAGGGGGTATAAAATAACTTTAGAAGTGGGATTGAAGGGGTAGAAAAGGAATTAATGCTCATTTGAAAACAGAAATACATTAAATAGATGTCTCCTTAAAAAGTAGAAATCCCCAAAAGGGACCAACTTTGTGGGACGGAGGAGTACATAAATATGCATGCATCTCTTCCCTAGTTGACCCCTAAACAGATTATTTTCCATAATCTGTGTTTCTCACGAGGTTTGTTTTCCCCATATTCTCTCTCTTCTTGTATCTCTAGAGTTATCATCTGTGTAGTGTATATATATCTTAGATAGATATTCAACAAATTTTGGGTGCCTCACACAACAATGCATTAAAAGGTACTCCCTCCGCCCCGAATTTCTTGTCCATTTTTCGGCATGCGTGTCATTTTTCAATTACTTATATCTTTCAATCTATAATGTTTTTTACAATCTTGAAAACTTCGTTTAATAGAATTCATCGAAAACTATCAAACGAGATCCATATTGAATTATTTATAACACAATACATTTGAAGATATAAACAATTTTTTGAGGTGTTGTGAATAGTGAAAGTGGACAACAAATTCGAGACGGAGGGAGTAACAATATAATACCTCAACAATGGAATATCCAAAAAATATAATACCTCAACAATGGAATATCCAAAACCCGGGAGTTTGCTCACCTCTAAATATTTTTAATACTACCAGTCAACTTAAGTTCTATTTATTCTTGTGCATATTTGCTCAAATTTCTCCCTACAGTTAAATGTACAGGGAAAATGCAGAAATGTGGCAGTACAGTATTTCCACACGAGGAAAGGTATGATAGCCAAAAAGAAAAATGGTGTAAGCCTCTAACAACAGGTGATGTATCCAACTATGCACAGATTATGGAGGTCTGGAAGGCTTGATCCATTACACTTGAAACAATACCAAACAACTAAGCCTCAACAATTAATCTTGTGTGTGTGGTTCAACTTGATATCCATTGGGGCTTCAATTAGCCAGTCGATGAACTTCAAAATCAGAAGTATCCCACACTAACACTGCGATGTCTCACACCTGGAGGAGTAGACCTGGTGGAGTATTCTTCACACAAGATCTCATCTGGATAAAGGTATTAAATGGATCATAGGTGATGGTCATACTGTTAACCTATGGACTGGTTGGTAGTGTGGTACCAAACCTCTTATTGATAACCATCCTGGTAACCATTCTAATGAGGACACCAAGGTAAGTCAGCTTATTGATCCTCAAGGTAACTGGACCTTAGCAGCATATCTCACATTATATCTGATCAAACTTCTAATGAGATTTTTAACATTCATCTCTCGAGGTGTAGTATTTTCAAAGACTGTCCTCATTGGGTTCATTCATCCAATGGTATATTCTCTTCTACCTATGATCTCATCAATCGTGATTCTGCTAGTTTTAATGGGTGGAAATGGTTGTGGAAGTTACAACTTCCTTAAAAAATTATTGGTTTCCTTTGGCTCATTCTCCACAACTGTCTCCCCACGAATCAGTTGAGAGCTCATAGGAAGATTATTTCAGAGATCTTTTGCCCTAGATGTGATGCGAGCAATGAAGATATATCCCATCTCCTGCGAGATTGTGAAAAAGTCAAAGCTCTGTGGCTTCTAATGCCTCATAGCCACTGGAGAAGGAATATATTTGATGGCCCCATCCAAGATTGGATCACCTCCAATCTCAAAAGGAAAGGGACAACTGGCTGGCATCAATCTTAATGTTTCTTGGTGTACCTTATTTGCTGTTTCTCTTTGGCAAATATGGAAGGATCGAAACAAAAAAAAAAAAAAAAACTTTAACAACATTGATATTGATCCTAATTTCAGTGTAAGAAACATCATGGTTTAGGCTACTGAAATTTCAGAAGCTTTTGCCGGCAAATCTATTCTCTCCATTGGCCATTCCAACACTCTTCTTAGTTCTTGGTTTCCTCCTTGCACAGCTGGTGTCAAACTTAGCACTGATGGATGTCTTTACAAGAGCAACAACAAAGCTGGATTTGGAGGGCTATTTAGGGATCATCAAGGCCAGTGGCTGTATGGATTCTATGGGAAGCATTCACGCAATTCAAGTTTGGAAACTGAAATTTGGGCTATTTACCGTGGGCTTGTATAAAGCTAGAGAAAGGCTACTCATTGAAACTGACTCTGCCATTGCTGTCCAGTTGATAACAGAAGAGCCTAATGGGGATCATCCCCTCCTCATGCTTATTTCTGATGCCAAAGCCCTTCTAGGTCATACAAGTTCATCACTTGCTCACATTTTTCGCCAAGCCAACTAGTGTGCTGATCACCTTGCACACATGGGTGCGGAACAAGATGAAGACCTTGTTGTCACTGAAGATCCACCTCAATCGGTTCATCATTTCATCCTTGAGGATGGAATGGCTACCAGTAGACTCAGGGATTAATATCCCGTTTTATCTCTTTTATTTGTTTTATCTTGTAATTTGACTTTGTTCTCGTGTTAATCATTCCAAAGTACTCCAAAAAAAATGGTACCAGTAGACTCAGGGATCAATTTGACGAAAGCCAGCTAGGCTGCTACTACTAGTCCATGTTATCATACCTATGAATTGAAATTCCAAAACCCGATGACTTCATTTTCATTTCAACTTCCAAACCTCTAATAGTTATGTAAAGGGCACCTACATAGAAGGTAAGCACTCGGAAGGCAGCAGTTCTGAGTAACAGCTAACCATTTTTTATTGGAAATTCTCATATAATGTTATCAGTTGTCAATACCACAAGCATCAAGTATTTAAATGATGTAAAGCACAAAGCTAAGCCCTCGGGAGCACCTGATCTGAGTAACAAAATACAGTTACGGGCACCTACACTGTGAATAATCATCAAGCTACTATTTTCAAATGAAAATACTGACCAATGCAATCAATCCGCCAATAACACAAGCAATGCGGCAGTTGTATGCACATTCGAGTACCCATCCTAAGCAATTACGATAAATATGGCACGCAAATGAAATTATGAATTGAGTTGGGAAAAAAACGCCTAGTTGGGAAAAAGGAATAGGCAGGATAAGAGATGGAATAACTTACAGCAGGAGACCACGCCCATAGTCTTCTAGTGGCTGATCAACAATATAAGCAACACTAGACAAGACAGAACCCTTCAAGCGGCCAATTCCAAAGTGCTCTTTGCCGTCAGATTTGGGGGGAAGAACTTTGGAGACTCGAAACTTGGTGCATCTAACTTTGGTGCCCACGCGATGATTGTCAATGGTGAAGAAACAGAATTCCCTTCCTCCCAAATGGACCAAGTCTGGTTCTGCATCTAAATCAATGTCAAAACAACCATAACCATACATCTTCTCTCCAAACCTCGTACCCTTAATTTCCCCATTGTAGCGCCTCTGAGTCCTCATGTTTATGGCAATTAATTTTCCGTGAGCTGTAAAATACAGCATATTGCCAACCCCAATTGGTTTTTTAGAAACTCCTTCGTACACTTGCCAGGCAAGTTTTTCCCAAGTGCCGCTCTTGACATGGTAAACGTACTGAGTTTCATTACCCACCATAATCTTCTTTCCCTCCTCCTCCGAGTGATCAGAGTGGCCGTAGGTAACAATTGGCCCCCTGAGATCGAAACCAGTGAGATACTCAAGGGGTGGAGGAAGAGGCTTCCATTCGTTTCTGACAGGGTCAAAAACTTCGGCCCAAGGGTCCCGAGATACCTCCAAGTCATTGCCACCAAAAACGTAGATCTTGCCATCAACAGCTACTGCTTTACCTCCTCTTCTTCTAGGGTTCAGCATATCAGGACCATTCTTCCAGACCCTCTCCTCCTCCTCACCCTTACCAGTTTCAAAATAGAAAACTTGAGAGCCGCCACCAAGGGAGTAGACGGTCGATCCAAGAGCGACAACCATGTCCCCATACGGAACAAGTTTCGATTCCAACGGGGTGATTCGCCGAAGAGGTGGTAGATCCTGGTGTTTTGGTTTTTTCCCCTCACCAGCGTCGTCGTCATCGTCCCCAGAGAGCTCAGCGGAGCACTTTTTACAGAAATTCCTCTTCCTGTAACCCTTGCCGTCGAAGTCGACGCAGCAGTAGATCATCGGGCCCAGACCATCTCCATGAACCGACCAGAGACAGGGAGTTTTCTGGCCATCCTCCTCCGACCTTGATGATGCTTTAGATGTACACCTTTTCAATCCTCTACCTCCAACTTCTTCTTTACGATCCTGACTTCCTAATTCCACCATCCCCTCCCGCCCTCTCTTTTTCCCGCTGCCGCCCATTCTTCTTCACGCTACACAGACGACTCCTAGACTCCTAGTACAGGTTTTCGAACACACTGGTGTATCTCTCCCTATAGATAGATTTATCTATATATACACACACACACTGGCCCCCCACCCAAGCGGCTAGGGCTTGTTACTGCTGCTAAGGGTTTGTTTGGAACTGCCCCAATTTTTCCCGCATTTTCTTTGTTCTAGATTTTTTTTTTTTATCCGATTTGTTCTAGATGAGTACTGTAATTTTTCCTTCTTTCTTTCGTTTTCCCATGTTCCAAACACGGTCTAAACTTTCGTGCTCAGTTTTTGGTCCCTCCAAGATTTCCATTTTGCCCCCGAACATTCGTATTCCCATGTTCCAAACAGTAGGGTGAAAATTAGTTCGGTTTCCGTCGGTTCGGGGTGACTCTTACTTAGACCGAATCGGTTCAGGGTAGGACTTATCTAAACCGATCCCGACCGATTTAAAGAAGGGATCGATCTCAGTTCAGAGTGTCTTGGTTCGGTCTAAGATTTCGAGGTAATCGGTTTTTTCGGTCTGGGCCACTTGGGCCTATTCAAAATTTCTCTCTTGGACCTTCAAAATTTTTCTTTTGGACCAAACCCAACAGGAGAGTAATCTTTTGGGCCAAACCCAACTTGGGCCTATTAAGATACAACTCAGCATTTAAAATACAACTTGGATCGGCCTATTAAAATACAACTTGGGCCTATTAAAATACAACTTGGACCAAACCCAGCATCTATAGAACTCTATCACTACCATTTTTGTTCATTCACTAGGGAAAAAATGCAACTCAGCCATTAAAAACTTAAAAATAGTAAAATATGGGCTAAAAATTCATCACAACAAATCCCATACATATTATGATATTGCATGCCAACAAAGTTCACACTTCACATAGCAAATCGCATGTCTAGCTACTTCAAATTAAGGAACCGATCACGTTAAATTTTTAGTCTCATTTTCTAACAAGGAACACTCCAACTTGATTCAAAATCAATTCACATGCAGTGTATACCGGCATTTAACATTACAGTAAGACATAACCGCCAAAAATTGCATTAGAGATTTGACAGGCAATCTCGAAAGGACTTGATCAATAACTACATCTTCAGGAAGATGGCACCAACTGCTACTTGCCAACAAATGCACCTTGCAAAACAACTAAATTACAAAGTTTAGTAGCGTGCATAATTCATTAATTGGTTTGCGAAAGATTTTTATTTTCCTGGTAGCTACTCAATTCATATCATGCTGGAGCAAAGAAAACAAAACGAAAGGGGCACAAGCTAAATCACGAGAGAAGAAAAACTACCATACATCATATTATAATTTCAGTAGTTCCAATTTCAGAATGGCAGGTAGTTTATATATATTAGCCTAATTGTAGTTATTTATTCCGTGCTCAAGGTAAGGTTGTGTTGTGTAATCTAGGTCACGCACGCACTCAAGCACACACAAGAAATCTGAGGAAAAACTCCGTCCATCCGTATATATTCACAAAATATACAAAAGACATGAAAAACCCTCTCCGGGGAGCCATAACCGGCTCCCACTCAGGCGGGAGAAGCCACAACCGGCTCCCCCTCTCACACTCTCAGCATGTCGCGCTCACATTGTGCTACCACACTCTAAAAAAACTAGGCACATCCGAGTATTTAAAGAGATACAAAAATATCACCCTAATCCGCTCCTTCCGGGCCTAAGCCCATCCGGCCCACACGGGGTGGAATCCCAACAATCACCCCCTCCAACCCGAGTGGGCAAAGTCGTCTGCAACACTCCTATGTCGCCTCCTCCAATCAGCTATCTCTGGCAAGCGTCTGTGTCACTAACCAGTCGAGCATCCATACATCACCAAATAGAGTACACAAATCCCGAAAGAGTGTATCCTTGCAAAACCAGACTCCGCAGCCTATCAGAAAATTCGAGTACCGCATCCCATAAAAAAGAATGCCTCTACTCATCTTAGTACTGCATCCCCTCAACTAGGATGTCTCCACTCGCACACCTCAAACCCGAGATGTATGCGTTCACCAACAGAAGCGCCTGCGTTCACCAACAGAAGCGCCCGCGTTCACCAACAGAAGCGCCCGCGTTCACCAACAGAAGCGCCCGCGTTCACCAACAGAAGCGCTCCCATCCAGCATCCAAAACTGGATGCTCATGCCCAATCACAGGACATTAATCCGTGACTCCATCTCTCCACACCCCAAAGAGGATCCAATCACAAAATCACAGAAGAAAAAGAATATCTTGATGATGCATCATCTGATCTCCATCTCAATCCCTCTGTCCGGAGCTCCCGTGAACATATTCTAAACAACCAGTTGCATCATCGTTGCTGGCCAGCATCCTGCACACTCCTAATTCGAATCCCAATGCATCCAGTACCATCCGGTCATGACTCCTAAGTACACTCTTGTTTCTATCCTGTGTGCATCCGCAATTGTCGCAATCCCTGCTCACGTCACAAAATACCCATACTGCCTGACCATGCCTGACATCAGCTCCATCTGTCACTGCACTCCCACAAGCTTGTATGGTAGCCCATCATCCAATCTAATGCAGCTCGAATCATAACTGCAAATCCTAATAATAAGTCTTTGAATCCGATTGAACCAGACTGCCTCCGATCACCGTTGACCAACTCTGACCTGTCACTCTAGTAAGCGCCTGTGCCATTAACCAATCAAGTGTATCCGCACCCACCAAACAGAAATGCAACCCTCAAAAGAATGTATCCTTACTCACTAGCTCTCCGACTGATCACCACGGCTCAACCACCGCGAATCCGTAGTCACCCGATTGCTCCGGTCAACCTCTGATCTCTGCAAAGTCTGCCCAATACTCCTGGTGTGTAGCTTTTCAAATCCGCTCTTCTTTCTGTCACCTGTCCGCCACTCAGGTTCATCCACTTTCCATTCTCGACCTTCCTAGCATCCCCTGGACTCCCATCGGATCTCCCATGGTCTGCCTCCGACTCAACATCATCCATTCTGATTGATCCAATCGCGTCGAATCCTCCTCAATCTCTCCGGATGTGTCTGCAAAATTCAGCCTGAATCACACAAAACCAAGCCCACCACTGAATCCGGAACCGTCCAATCAGCTAAGAACAAGCCTCCTCACAACCCAAAACGCCTCCAAACACTCAAAACCGGCTCAATCCAGCAATAACACCTGCTTCCGAGCCTCTTCATGAAAAACAAAGCGCATATTTGGATCCGGAACGTCCAACTGAGTCGGGAACCGGTTTGAACCGGCCATGAATCGGTCAAAATCGGCCTGAACTGGCCAAAAAACACTTTCTGGGCACCTCCGGACCATTATCCGGTTTGATCCCGGCCTGAACCGGTCTGCGAAACCTTTGAACCGTCGAGCTGAACCGAATTGACCCCTTTGACCTGACCTCTTATCCCTTTGACTTGGACTTTGACCTCTTTAACCTCTCGGTTGAATCTTCTGAACCATCTGGACCTCCGGTCTGACCCGTCTGACCTCGCTAACGTCAGCCCTAGCTCTTGTTCCTCCACCGCCCCGCGTGTAGCACACCTGTGCGCGTAGATCTAACACGGTCTGCACGCTCCGCCTTTGACCGGCGCGTGTGGCGTCCCTGGGCCGTTTTCGGCGTCGTGCTTGGTACCACCGTGATTGTCTCGAAAAACCCCACACAACCGTGGTCTCAAACTTTGAATCCGATCACTTTTTATCCAGTCCTAACGCACACAACCTCTCGCCTCCATCCGTAGGTGTTCAAACCGATCGTGTTCCTTCCTCCGGTGACAAAAATCGACCACTAACACACCATTGTGATCGTTTCCGAGTGTAGCACATTTCCCTCTGATCAAAAACAAGTTTTGTCACCTGTTTTGTCCAACCAAAGCTTCAAACAGTGCTCCAATGGCCTCCGAGTGATTTTCCAACTGTTCTGTGCTCTCCGGTGCTTCAACCAAAGCTCTGATACCAATTTGTTGTGCAATCTAGGTCACGCACACACTCAAACACACACAAGAAATTTGAGGAAAAACTCCGTCCATCCGTATATATTCACAAAATATACAAAGACATAAATAAATCTCTCCGGGGAGCAATAACCGGCTCCCACTCCGGCGGGGGAAGCCACAACCAGCTCCCCCTCTCACACTCTCAGATGTCCTGATCACATTGCGCTACCACACTCTAAAAAATCTAGGCACATCCGAGTATTTAAAGAGATAGAACAATACAACCCTAATCCACTCCCTCTGGGCCTAAGCCCATCTGACCCACACGGGGTGGAATCCCAACAGGTTGAGCCATTCTTCAATAATCAGGAAACTAACACCAAAATAGATCATCTGGTTGCTTAATTACTTGCAATCGTTGTTTTTATTGTCTGGTCTTTTCTGCATATACACCACAGAGAGTAAGATCAGAACTAAATGATGAAAGAGGGACCAAACTAACAACAACCTTTCTGCATTATTTAACTTCTCCATTCAGTTCGGTTCGGTTCGGTTCAACAGTAATTACATTAAACCGAAACCGAACCGATAATAAATTTCAATTTTTTCAGTCGGTTTTTTCGGTTTTATTATAGCTTGGACCGACCGAAAATCGGACCGAATTTTCGGTTTTTGGTTCAGTTCAGGTCCCGCCGGTTTTTTTCACCCCTACCAAACAAGATAAACTTTCGTCCTCAGATTTTTGTCCCTCCAAAATGTCCATTTTGCCCCTCGAACATAGAAACGACTTCGCTTTGAGGTTTATTAACCCAATTCTCTCTCCCTCTCCGCCTAGTGGGGTGAGCAGAAAAACCCAGAACCCGGCAACCTGACCGACCCGACCCGACCCAAATAGTTTCGGGTGAGTTCAAAGTATAATCGAGTCGGGTTAAAATACTAATAAGTTTCGGTTTCGGGGCCAGGTGTCGAGTGAACCCGACCCGAACATAATGCATAAAGTTGTACCCCTCACATTTTCATATAGCACAGCCTACACTTGTACTCTTTTTGGAGTACCAATGCACAGCTATAGCTGTATCTATTGTGGCCTTAAATGCCTCATCACATCTACTTTTCAGAGATACAAAAAAGAGTAAAAAAGGTCATAAATAAGTCCTCTTTTAAAGTCTACTTTTTTTTCTCTTTACTGTTGACTCTTTCTCTCCCCATTTAAATGAGCACAAAAGACATTGAACCCCAATAACAACTTCTCTCTCTTCACACCAACTACACAGCCGCCGTCGACGATATGAGATCTCTCTCTCTCTCTCTCATGTGTGTGAGATCTGTCTTCAGACTTTCCTTGTGTGTGAACTAAAGTATAATACTATGATTTGTGTTTTGTGTTGTGAATCTTGTGATGAATCTGTGTTCTCTCTCTGTTTTTTTTTTTGGTAACCCAAACCTGACCGAAAATCCGGCATACTCGATCCGATCGGTTTCTAGGCTAGTTCAGGTTTCATTTTTCTCAATCCGATGGAATCTGACGCAACTCGAACCCGACCGAAGCACTACGAACCCGACCCGTGCTCACCCCTATCGCTTGCGCCTTGCGGCCTTGTTTGATAACCGAGATTTAATACTTAAAACTGAATGAATTAAGTAATAAGTAATTAAGCAGGTTTGATAACCATATTTTACATTACTTAAAATATTAAGTGGCTCTTAAAATGTGAGTTAAAATGTTGACAAAAATTAAATAGCTTCGAGATAATTAATTTTGACGGAATTTATGTGTGGTTTTATTCAATCATTTTCTCTTCGACCACTACCCTTCGCACCACCACTCACACTACCACTCTTACCACCACTGCTGCCACTATACCACTCCCACCCCGCCACTCCCACCACCATTCACACCGCCATAACCGTCACTTCCACCACCATTGCCGCCACCACCGCCACTTCGTCATTACACCACCACCACTCTGTTACTCCCACCACCACTGACACCACCATCACTACCATTCCACTATCACTATTACACCACTACCACTACTCCACCACTACTACCACCACCACTGCCGCCCACCATTGCCACCCTACCACTCCCACCACCACTCCACCCTGGGGCGGATGCTTATGAGGCACCGGGGGGGGGGGGGGGGGGGGTCACGAGACCCCCCTAAAATTCCAGAAATCTTTTTTTTTTGAGTTTGTGAAAAATCTAAGTCATTCAATAGCTTTGAGATAACTGTTCGATTGCGCTTGTAAAAAATCAACTCAATCGGGATAATTATTGGTAGTTGATCGAATCTTTCGATTTTTCATTCAGAATTTAGGACCCTAAGCTTGAATGAATTTTGTAGAATAGTTTGATAAATGTGTGCTCGATTTCATTGTGATCTGAACCGTAAGTTTTATTGAGAAAAGTATTGATAGAATTTTTTTTTTTGATGCGACAATGATAGGTATCAATTCAGTTCACATTTTTACAATTATCTTTGCATTTTAATAACCATATATGTCAGATCAAAATAATTTTATCATATAAATTCTCTTCACAACAAACTTTACAATATCTATGATTCAGGTCACTGGAATACCTGACACACAATTATCAAACTTGTCTTTAAAATTCATTTTGAACTTAGGGTCTTAAATTCTGAATGAAAAATTAAAGGATTTGATCAAATACATATAATTATTCTATTCAGCTGAATTTTTATAAGGCAATTGAAAAATCATTCTAGTTATTGAACGCCTCGAATTTTCACAAGACCAAAAGTGACCCCCTAGGTGGAATTTCTGTATCCGCCACTGACTCCACCAATACATCACCACCACCATTCTGCCACCCATCACTACCACCATCACCACCAACACGAGGCCACCACACCACAATCACAACAACCACCACTGTTATACCACCATCTTGCCAATATTCTGTCTATTTTTATTATTTTTATAAATGTACGTTTTTTTTTTCCATTTATGGTTATAGTATGAATATATGAAAGGCAAAGTAAGAAAATTAGTGAATTTAATACTTCAAATCCACAGATCAAACAACTTATTTATTTTAGTGCTTAAGATTCAGTACACATCAAACAATTATTAACATAATAAATTCAGCATTCAGTACTTAATTTTCAGTTTTCAGCGATGTTTATCGTTTTGCAGCTGTAATAGAAGCTGTACAGCTGTTCTCTAATTAGGTTTGCGTTCTTCAAGTTCCATCGTTTTGCATTTAAAAATAAATAAATAAATAAAATTCCCTTGTTGTTTCTATTTTTTTTCCCCGATTTCTTCTGCTGCTCTGTACCGTGGAATATTTGTCGTATCTGTTTCTGGAGCGTTGACACAGAGTTCTGAAGCTTGGATTCTACATTCTTTTTTGCCGGCCATTGTCTTGGATAGTTAGTGGGTCATTGTAAGAATTGGTAAATGATCTGGTGCGCTGGGCTGTTTGTTCATAGGTATGATTCCATTGTTCTCTCTTTATTTTTGTCTCATTTTGCTTTTTGGATATCCGTTATGTTTCCCAATTTTTTCCGACGAAGTTTCCCTAGAGATTTGGTTACTGGTACTGTATTTCCTTGTTGTGTAATTCTTTAATCTTATTTTCTTAGAGAGAGTGGGATCCTGTATATATTATATATGTTGCATCTGTTAATTGCTCCTCCTCCCCATTTGAGGGATCTATGTTCCGTTTGGGGTAAATTATAGTGGTTACTGGTTAATAACTTATGGAAAAAAGATAAGAGACATTTAGATATTGAGACTTGAATTAACTTCTTGAGCGCATAGGCTCAATCGGGGACACTAACGCTAAATTGGAAGCAATTGAAGAACTTTTGCCCCCACCCCAACTAGGCTTTGGAGCAGTATTGTTGGTCAGAGTCCTTGGGGCCCATTTTATTATGGTATCTTGTATGCTTATTTGCTTAAAAACTTGTTGAATGTAAAGCCCTCGGATAAACAAAATAAAGGTTGGTTCTCAATATGATATTGGATGCCTCACAACTCACGAGGCTTATGTTTTTGAGTCTGAGTTCATCCAATTTATATTGGGCCCAAGTGAGGTGTGTGGATTCGGCAGTTACTCCCCAATGGACTAGGCCTTGAGAACACAACTCAATGCATCACACCATACGAGTGTTGGGAACATGTGTGAAGGATGAGTCCCACATCAGACAAATAGAAAAAGAGTTGGACCTTAATATACAATTGGATGACTCACCACCTACAAGGCTTAGCCTTTTAAGTGGATATGGGTCATTTAATGTATATTGGGCCCAACGAATGTGGTGGACTCCGTGGATACTCCCCAACGAATTGGGCCTTCGCACACACGGGAAGAACCTCAGGCGGATCAGACTCCTAACAAGTGGTATCAGAGCCGATGGCTGACGATCTATGGGCGGACTCTACTGGAAGCATCGGTGGTTGCGGGCTTGCACGGAGACTCTCGGAGGAGCAGGAAAAATCCATTGTAACTCTCGATGGAGCAAGAAAATTCCTGGTGCATGCAACAGGTGGCTGGCAGCAAGGTGACTCTCGGTGGAGTGGGTACTCTCGATGGAGCAGGAAAAATTTCTAGTGTGTGCGGCACCTGGCTGGCAAGCAAAGGTGACTCTCGTGGAGTATGGTGGCTTATGATGGAGTTGGTGTGGTAAATAAGCCCAGGTTTAGACACGGTGTTGGAGAGATAGATCAAGAATTAAGGGGGAGTCAAGTGGATCAAATCAAGGGGGAGCTAGGCCCAATGCATGGTTCACACATGAGGGGGAGATTGTTGGGAACATGTGTGAAGGATGAGTCCCACATCAGATAAATAGAAAAAGAGTTGGACCTTAATATACAATTGGATGACTCACCACTTACAAGGCTTAGCCTTTTAAGTGGATATGAGTCATTTAATGTATATTGGGCCCAACGAATGTGGTGGACTCCGTGGATACTCCCCAACGAATTGGGCCTTCGCACACATGGGAAGAACCTCAGGCGGATCAGACTCCTAACAACGAGCTCCGAACATGAAAGTAGTTAAAATAAAAAAGAATATTTGGGCCTTGTTCGGTTGGGAGCTTTGCTCCGGTTTTGGCCCTATTTGGTTTTGCTTACATCATCATTTCCCTCATTTCTCTCTCTATCTCTCTCCACTTATTACACTTGCTTACATCATCAAAACTAAACTAAACTTACTAACCGAACAAGGCCTTGATAACTTAAACACCAAGAACAAAGGATCAAATATTGAATAGAACGAGGGAGTGTCTAATGAGTACCATGCCGGTGTACATCACAACATGCCGCCTTCATAGAATTAGAAGTGCCCGTGATTCTTAGGCATTATACTATTCACATGTTAAACTTTCATATTTTCAACAACTATGACAATCAATATAATGTAGAAGTGGACATTGTTTATATACAGATAACTACTTGATCTTTTTGCTACAATAGCCTAGAAAAGTTTCTTAATTTGAAATGTAATTTTTTGGTTCCCTCTCTTGGTATTTGAAGTGTAAAGGTTATTGAATCACAAAGTCTTAGGATGGATTTGCTATTTAGCCATTACTCCCTCCGTCCCCAAAAGTTGGACACTTTTGGGAGATCCAACTGTTCAGGGAAAAAATGTATTTATATTATGAAAACTCAAACTTTCAAATATTACCCTTGAAAAGTTTGAAATGACTTTTTGTCTTATGTGCAAAAGAAAAAGTAAAATGGAGAGTTCACCTAGATTTGCTTTTAAGTTTTTAAACTGGACAAATTTTATGGGACAAGCAAAAGCATGAAAGTGTGCAACTTTTGGGGACGGAGGGAGTAGTTAACTGTGTGACATGATTTCCGTTAATCATTTTGATGTGCAGAAATCTGCCAAAGTCTTCTTATTTGTCTTTTCCCAAACCTCCCCCATTTACTAGGAAACCTCAACCATTCAAGAGGGTTAATTATCTGCATGGGACTAGGATAGGCAATTTCTTCAAGGACGTGGCAGTTATTGCTCTTGTAGACTTAACTCTAGCACCCCGTAGCATGAGAATGAGATCCTACTATAAAGGCACATCACACCCATTGGCTTATTTAAAATCATGGGTTCATCTTTATATCCTCACATGTTCATGATATTGTGTTGCTTTAATCTTAACATGTTAACTAACTTTTACTCTTCTATGCAGCTACTATGTCGTGAAGATGAGAGATCAGCCTTGCTGCAGTTCAAGCATGGCTTTGTCATTGACGAATTTGCTTTTGGCAACCCTTCTGCTTATCCAAAGGTTGAATCATGGAAGCCCAATGGAAATACTAATGATTGCTCCTTGTGGGATGGCATGGCGTGCGACCACGACTCCGGTAATTTGATTGGCCGTTTGCATCACCTTCCACCGCATAATCCTTTTCCGGATAGCATATTAGCAAGCCCAGTGCAAATCGAAACCCTTCAGCTTCAACTATCTCGACTGACATGCAACATTTGAGGGGTGAGGCAACAGCACCCATGACATTACCCATGTAATCCCTAATCACCATACCCACCCCACCCCTACGGGTTTTCACATCAAAGCCCCATCCACATTTATCTTCAAAATTCCCGGTTCAGGAGCTTGCCAACATGCTACGCTTAGGGCAAGTGCAATAGACTACCTAAACCCTTCCCTATCTCTATGTTAATTACTCAGCCAAATCCCATAAACAAGTTCCAAGAGGCTCCCTAAACAGGTGAACAAAATACCAAATGCTACAGTAACTCCTTAAATCCCTCCCCATATAGGGAGTCACTATTCACTCCATTTGGAATTGTTTACTATTTTCTCTCTTCTCTCTCCTTTCTTTAGTAATATTTAAAATAGGAAAAAATAGTATTTTAATATGTGGAGGCAGGGCGTTATACTTCGCATAGATAGTTGTTGGAGTATTGAAAAAGACGTGAGTAGATAAAGCATTGTTCACTATTTTTTTTGGCTCAACATTTACTGAGCCTTGTTGGGGATGCTCTTACATCAGAAATTTGATTGGTAATTAGATAATCCTTCCGTGTGGCATGCAAAAAGGCATTAAATTCTTTCACAACTTTCTCTATAATGGAAGTTTTCGGGATCCAAATCTGTTTGAAAACCCAATTGTTCCTAGCAATCCGGTAGCTTCTTGTCTTACCTCGCCACTGTGGGCAGCACCAAGATCCATCCAAACATTCTTCAACTGTGCCGAAATGGAATTTTCTGGATGAAATCTAAAGGGAGATAGGAACCACACCCGTGCAGCTCTATCACAATTGAATAACATATGAGATGGCATTTCCTCCGCCAGTCCACACACAGGGCATATAGGGTCCACATGAATTTTCCGTAGAACTAATTTGATGGAGGCACCACCAAAGAAACAATTTGATTTTCATTGGAGCCTTCATGTGCCATATTCTTTTCCAAAACCCTTCATCCTCAAGCTCCCCACTAACCTGTCCACTCCTCTCCCACTATCCAATGCTCTCCTCGTCTGCACCCATTCCTTCGCAATAACATATGCCGATTTTACTGAAAAAATTCCCCGAAGAGGTTCTTGCCCACACTACCTTATCCTCCTCACCAATCACGCTCAATGGAATGCTCAAAATTAGTTTCGCATCTCGATCAATAAAAACCTGTTTAATCAGTGATTCATTCCACACCAAATGCTCTGTATCAATCAACATCTCCAACAAGCCATGGGTCGTCCCAAATTCTCGCCCTTTCACCATTACCAACTCTCCAACACCAATCTCTTTTAATAACCTCTTTACTTGCTAGAATACTTTGCCACGCCCAAGAGGAGAGCGGTTTGGAACAAGCCTCAAGGAAAGATGTGCTCGGAAAGTACTTGGCCTTATACACTCTAAAGAACAAGGAGTCATCACCCTTCGTAAGCTGCCACCCTTGTTTTGCTAGCATCGCTAAATTGAATGCCTCCAGATCACGAAAGCCTAGCCCACCCATCCCTTTAACCTGTATCAATTTCTCTCAACTCAACCAATTCATCTTATTCGCCTCCTCCGCCCCACTCCAAAAGAACTTAGCAATCACCAAGTTCAACTTTTTGCACATACCAATAGAAAATTTAACACACCATGTTATAAATAGGCAAGGCCAAAAGGACATGTTTGGCCAAAACCTCCCTACCCGCATGGTTAGTGAAAGTCCCTGACCAACTTTTCACCCGCTTCACCACCCGTTCCTTTATAAATTTCAGCGCCGCTTTCTTAGATCTGCCAATAATATAGGGGAGGCCCAGGTACTTTCCCTCTTCTGAACTACTACTAAAGCCCAAAATATTCCGACACTCCGAACGCTGAACTTCTGATGTGCTGACTGGTTCAAGAGGTGGTATTTGTAGCAAGACAGGAGGTTTTCAGACTGGTTCACACCGGTCTGTGTGGTATTTCGGCCAAGTGTCTCGGCATTTCGGATTCAACCACGGAGTCTGTTTTCTAGGTTTTGGCTTGGGAGTTGCTGGTGTGCAAGGTTAATAGCCCAAGGGGGCTACATTTTGGGGTTTCAGGCCAAGAGGGAGCACCAAGGTGCATCCTAACCTTGAGTTCTTGCTTTGAGGCGTTTCAAGCAAAATGTTAGACGTTAGTATGAATAGCATGATCCTATCGATGGCGACCAACTACGCGATTTGGAAGCCGAGGATGGAGGATATGCTATTCTGCAAGGATTTGTACGACCCCTTGGAGCTTAAGGTCATACCGACGGAGATGAAGGCGGGTGATTGGAAGAAGCTCAATAGGAAGACGATTGGGATGATCAGACAATGTGTTGGACATGAAGGTTTTCACCGCATAGCCCAGGAGACGTGCACCTACACTCTATGGATGAAGATGGAGGTGATGTACCAGTCGAAGGCATACCAGAATAAGGCGTTACTGATGAGGAGGGTAGTGAATCTGAGGCTGCACACAGGAGCGAGTTTCACAATTTGGTGAATCAGCTGGCCAATGTCGATTTGAAGTTCGACAATGAGACACATGCCCTTCTTTTGCTCAGTTCTTTGCCGGACAATTGGGAGCCATTGGTAGTTTCTCTCAGCAATTCAGCGCCCAAGCGGGAAGTTGACCACGAGCATGGTCAAGGATGCACTGTTCAACGAAGAGGCAAGGAGGAAGGAGGTAGGCACATTGAGCTACGGGGGCATGCAGGGTCTCATAGGTGACGGGAGGGGCAGAAGTCATGGGAAGGCTAGTGGGGGTTCCAACAGGAGGAGATCTGTGTCAAAAGGTCGCACAATTACGTGATAATACTGCCAGCAAGAGGGGCACATTAAGCGAGATTGCCCCCAGTACAAAGCCAATAAAGGGAAGGACCACATTTCAGAGGCAGCAAGCATTACAGATCTTGAGGATGCATTATTGGTTACTGCACCAGGATGCATTACAGTATATACTTATTAAGGGTAGTTTGGTAATTCAATAAGTGCTGAATTTTATTAGTAGTCACCATTAGTAGTTAAAATAGTTAGGTTTCTATTCCAAATAAGGGAGGAATAAGAATTCTTACTCCTAGATGGTTTAGAAATTAGTAATTGTTTTGCAAGGATACACTCTTTCGGGATTTGTGTACTCTATTTGGTGATGTATGGATGCTCGACTGGTTAGTGACACAGGCGCTTACCAGAGATAGCTGATTGGAGGAGGCGACATGGGGGTGTTGCAGACGACTTTGCCCACTCGGGTTGGAGGGGGTGATTGTTAGGATTCCACCCCGTGTGGGCCGGATGGGCTTAGGCCCGGAAGGAGCGGATTAGGGTGATATTTTTGTATCTCTTTAAATACTCGGATGTGCCTAGTTTTTTTAGAGTGTGGTAGCACAATGTGAGCGCGACAGGCTGAGAGTGTGAGAGGGGGAGCCAGTTGTGGCTTCTCCCGCCTGAGTGGGAGCCGGTTATGGCTCCCCGGAGAGGGTTTTTCATGTCTTTTGTATATTTTGTGAATACATACGGATGGACGGAGTTTTTCCTCAGATTTCTTGTGTGTGCTTGAGTGCGTGCGTGACCTAGATTACACAACACAACCTTACCTTGAGCACGGAATAAATAACTACAATTAGGCTAATATATATAAACTACCTGCCATTCTGAAATTGGAACTACTGAAATTATAATATGATGTATGGTAGTTTTTCTTCTCTCGTGATTTAGCTTGTGCCCCTTTCGTTTTGTTTTCTTTGCTCCAGCATGATATGAATTGAGTAGCTACCAGGAAAATAAAAATCTTTCGCAAACCAATTAATGAATTATGCACGCTACTAAACTTTGTAATTTAGTTGTTTTGCAAGGTGCATTTGTTGGCAAGTAGCAGTTGGTGCCATCTTCCTGAAGATGTAGTTATTGATCAAGTCCTTTCGAGATTGCCTGTCAAATCTCTAATGCAATTTTTGGCGGTTATGTCTTACTGTAATGTTAAATGCCGGTATACACTGCATGTGAATTGATTTTGAATCAAGTTGGAGTGTTCCTTGTTAGAAAATGAGACTAAAAATTTAACGTGATCGGTTCCTTAATTTGAAGTAGCTAGACATGCGATTTGCTATGTGAAGTGTGAACTTTGTTGGCATGCAATATCATAATATGTATGGGATTTGTTGTGATGAATTTTTAGCCCATATTTTACTATTTTTAAGTTTTTAATGGCTGAGTTGCATTTTTTCCCTAGTGAATGAACAAAAATGGTAGTGATAGAGTTCTATAGATGCTGGGTTTGGTCCAAGTTGTATTTTAATAGGCCCAAGTTGTATTTTAATAGGCCGATCCAAGTTGTATTTTAAATGCTGAGTTGTATCTTAATAGGCCCAAGTTGGGTTTGGCCCAAAAGATTACTCTCCTGTTGGGTTTGGTCCAAAAGAAAAATTTTGAAGGTCCAAGAGAGAAATTTTGAATAGGCCCAAGTGGCCCAGACCGAAAAAACCGATTACCTCGAAATCTTAGACCGAACCAAGACACTCTGAACTGAGATCGATCCCTTCTTTAAATCGGTCGGGATCGGTTTAGATAAGTCCTACCCTGAACCGATTCGGTCTAAGTAAGAGTCACCCCGAACCGACGGAAACCGAACTAATTTTCACCCTACTGTTTGGAACATGGGAATACGAATGTTCGGGGGCAAAATGGAAATCTTGGAGGGACCAAAAACTGAGCACGAAAGTTTAGACCGTGTTTGGAACATGGGAAAACGAAAGAAAGAAGGAAAAATTACAGTACTCATCTAGAACAAATCGGATAAAAAAAAAAAATCTAGAACAAAGAAAATGCGGGAAAAATTGGGGCAGTTCCAAACAAACCCTTAGCAGCAGTAACAAGCCCTAGCCGCTTGGGTGGGGGGCCAGTGTGTGTGTGTATATATAGATAAATCTATCTATAGGGAGAGATACACCAGTGTGTTCGAAAACCTGTACTAGGAGTCTAGGAGTCGTCTGTGTAGCGTGAAGAAGAATGGGCGGCAGCGGGAAAAAGAGAGGGCGGGAGGGGATGGTGGAATTAGGAAGTCAGGATCGTAAAGAAGAAGTTGGAGGTAGAGGATTGAAAAGGTGTACATCTAAAGCATCATCAAGGTCGGAGGAGGATGGCCAGAAAACTCCCTGTCTCTGGTCGGTTCATGGAGATGGTCTGGGCCCGATGATCTACTGCTGCGTCGACTTCGACGGCAAGGGTTACAGGAAGAGGAATTTCTGTAAAAAGTGCTCCGCTGAGCTCTCTGGGGACGATGACGACGACGCTGGTGAGGGGAAAAAACCAAAACACCAGGATCTACCACCTCTTCGGCGAATCACCCCGTTGGAATCGAAACTTGTTCCGTATGGGGACATGGTTGTCGCTCTTGGATCGACCGTCTACTCCCTTGGTGGCGGCTCTCAAGTTTTCTATTTTGAAACTGGTAAGGGTGAGGAGGAGGAGAGGGTCTGGAAGAATGGTCCTGATATGCTGAACCCTAGAAGAAGAGGAGGTAAAGCAGTAGCTGTTGATGGCAAGATCTACGTTTTTGGTGGCAATGACTTGGAGGTATCTCGGGACCCTTGGGCCGAAGTTTTTGACCCTGTCAGAAACGAATGGAAGCCTCTTCCTCCACCCCTTGAGTATCTCACTGGTTTCGATCTCAGGGGGCCAATTGTTACCTACGGCCACTCTGATCACTCGGAGGAGGAGGGAAAGAAGATTATGGTGGGTAATGAAACTCAGTACGTTTACCACGTCAAGAGCGGCACTTGGGAAAAACTTGCCTGGCAAGTGTACGAAGGAGTTTCTAAAAAACCAATTGGGGTTGGCAATATGCTGTATTTTACAGCTCACGGAAAATTAATTGCCATAAACATGAGGACTCAGAGGCGCTACAATGGGGAAATTAAGGGTACGAGGTTTGGAGAGAAGATGTATGGTTATGGTTGTTTTGACATTGATTTAGATGCAGAACCAGACTTGGTCCATTTGGGAGGAAGGGAATTCTGTTTCTTCACCATTGACAATCATCGCGTGGGCACCAAAGTTAGATGCACCAAGTTTCGAGTCTCCAAAGTTCTTCCCCCCAAATCTGACGGCAAAGAGCACTTTGGAATTGGCCGCTTGAAGGGTTCTGTCTTGTCTAGTGTTGCTTATATTGTTGATCAGCCACTAGAAGACTATGGGCGTGGTCTCCTGCTGTAAGTTATTCCATCTCTTATCCTGCCTATTCCTTTTTCCCAACTAGGCGTTTTTTTCCCAACTCAATTCATAATTTCATTTGCGTGCCATATTTATCGTAATTGCTTAGGATGGGTACTCGAATGTGCATACAACTGCCGCATTGCTTGTGTTATTGGCGGATTGATTGCATTGGTCAGTATTTTCATTTGAAAATAGTAGCTTGATGATTATTCACAGTGTAGGTGCCCGTAACTGTATTTTGTTACTCAGATCAGGTGCTCCCGAGGGCTTAGCTTTGTGCTTTACATCATTTAAATACTTGATGCTTGTGGTATTGACAACTGATAACATTATATGAGAATTTCCAATAAAAAATGGTTAGCTGTTACTCAGAACTGCTGCCTTCCGAGTGCTTACCTTCTATGTAGGTGCCCTTTACATAACTATTAGAGGTTTGGAAGTTGAAATGAAAATGAAGTCATCGGGTTTTGGAATTTCAATTCATAGGTATGATAACATGGACTAGTAGTAGCAGCCTAGCTGGCTTTCGTCAAATTGATCCCTGAGTCTACTGGTACCATTTTTTTTGGAGTACTTTGGAATGATTAACACGAGAACAAAGTCAAATTACAAGATAAAACAAATAAAAGAGATAAAACGGGATATTAATCCCTGAGTCTACTGGTAGCCATTCCATCCTCAAGGATGAAATGATGAACCGATTGAGGTGGATCTTCAGTGACAACAAGGTCTTCATCTTGTTCCGCACCCATGTGTGCAAGGTGATCAGCACACTAGTTGGCTTGGCGAAAAATGTGAGCAAGTGATGAACTTGTATGACCTAGAAGGGCTTTGGCATCAGAAATAAGCATGAGGAGGGGATGATCCCCATTAGGCTCTTCTGTTATCAACTGGACAGCAATGGCAGAGTCAGTTTCAATGAGTAGCCTTTCTCTAGCTTTATACAAGCCCACGGTAAATAGCCCAAATTTCAGTTTCCAAACTTGAATTGCGTGAATGCTTCCCATAGAATCCATACAGCCACTGGCCTTGATGATCCCTAAATAGCCCTCCAAATCCAGCTTTGTTGTTGCTCTTGTAAAGACATCCATCAGTGCTAAGTTTGACACCAGCTGTGCAAGGAGGAAACCAAGAACTAAGAAGAGTGTTGGAATGGCCAATGGAGAGAATAGATTTGCCGGCAAAAGCTTCTGAAATTTCAGTAGCCTAAACCATGATGTTTCTTACACTGAAATTAGGATCAATATCAATGTTGTTAAAGTTTTTTTTTTTTTTTTTGTTTCGATCCTTCCATATTTGCCAAAGAGAAACAGCAAATAAGGTACACCAAGAAACATTAAGATTGATGCCAGCCAGTTGTCCCTTTCCTTTTGAGATTGGAGGTGATCCAATCTTGGATGGGGCCATCAAATATATTCCTTCTCCAGTGGCTATGAGGCATTAGAAGCCACAGAGCTTTGACTTTTTCACAATCTCGCAGGAGATGGGATATATCTTCATTGCTCGCATCACATCTAGGGCAAAAGATCTCTGAAATAATCTTCCTATGAGCTCTCAACTGATTCGTGGGGAGACAGTTGTGGAGAATGAGCCAAAGGAAACCAATAATTTTTTAAGGAAGTTGTAACTTCCACAACCATTTCCACCCATTAAAACTAGCAGAATCACGATTGATGAGATCATAGGTAGAAGAGAATATACCATTGGATGAATGAACCCAATGAGGACAGTCTTTGAAAATACTACACCTCGAGAGATGAATGTTAAAAATCTCATTAGAAGTTTGATCAGATATAATGTGAGATATGCTGCTAAGGTCCAGTTACCTTGAGGATCAATAAGCTGACTTACCTTGGTGTCCTCATTAGAATGGTTACCAGGATGGTTATCAATAAGAGGTTTGGTACCACACTACCAACCAGTCCATAGGTTAACAGTATGACCATCACCTATGATCCATTTAATACCTTTATCCAGATGAGATCTTGTGTGAAGAATACTCCACCAGGTCTACTCCTCCAGGTGTGAGACATCGCAGTGTTAGTGTGGGATACTTCTGATTTTGAAGTTCATCGACTGGCTAATTGAAGCCCCAATGGATATCAAGTTGAACCACACACACAAGATTAATTGTTGAGGCTTAGTTGTTTGGTATTGTTTCAAGTGTAATGGATCAAGCCTTCCAGACCTCCATAATCTGTGCATAGTTGGATACATCACCTGTTGTTAGAGGCTTACACCATTTTTCTTTTTGGCTATCATACCTTTCCTCGTGTGGAAATACTGTACTGCCACATTTCTGCATTTTCCCTGTACATTTAACTGTAGGGAGAAATTTGAGCAAATATGCACAAGAATAAATAGAACTTAAGTTGACTGGTAGTATTAAAAATATTTAGAGGTGAGCAAACTCCCGGGTTTTGGATATTCCATTGTTGAGGTATTATATTTTTTGGATATTCCATTGTTGAGGTATTATATTGTTACTCCCTCCGTCTCGAATTTGTTGTCCACTTTCACTATTCACAACACCTCAAAAAATTGTTTATATCTTCAAATGTATTGTGTTATATATAATTCAATATGGATCTCGTTTGATAGTTTTCGATGAATTCTATTAAACGAAGTTTTCAAGATTGTAAAAAACATTATAGATTGAAAGATATAAGTAATTGAAAAATGACACGCATGCCGAAAAATGGACAAGAAATTCGGGGCGGAGGGAGTACCTTTTAATGCATTGTTGTGTGAGGCACCCAAAATTTGTTGAATATCTATCTAAGATATATATACACTACACAGATGATAACTCTAGAGATACAAGAAGAGAGAGAATATGGGGAAAACAAACCTCGTGAGAAACACAGATTATGGAAAATAATCTGTTTAGGGGTCAACTAGGGAAGAGATGCATGCATATTTATGTACTCCTCCGTCCCACAAAGTTGGTCCCTTTTGGGGATTTCTACTTTTTAAGGAGACATCTATTTAATGTATTTCTGTTTTCAAATGAGCATTAATTCCTTTTCTACCCCTTCAATCCCACTTCTAAAGTTATTTTATACCCCCTTGTCCCATAAAGTTGGTCACCTACGGAACAACGTGCAAATTTCAAATTTAAAAATAACGTATCTACTAAAATAATTTTTCAATTTTTTTTGCACCCTTCAAAAGATCTCATCGGAAACTATCAAACAAGATCGATATTGCACAAAAAATATTTCGGTAAGTACATTATTTTTAAGCTAAAAAATTGCACGTAATTCCGTAGATAGGGAGTATTATTTATGGAGGTTATTTTCGAAAATCCACACTTTTTTTTCGCTGTAACTTGTCAAATGGGACTAATATTTTGAGACGTCCCAAAATGGAATAGAGGAGCAACTTTATGGGAGGGAGGGAGTATAAGATGAGTAGGAGAAGCTTCCGGGGAGGGGGAGGGGGCGATAGACAAGTTCCAAATATTCGATTTCTGTTCATCCGGTAAGATCTGACTTGATCATCCTCTAGATCATCCTCTAGAAGAGACGATTTTATGTCTTAACAATGATCTATTGACAAGCATAACCTTTTAAAGCTCCCTTTACCTAATGTTGCATTGTGGCTATTGGCTCTCAAAGTTTCATCCTAAAAGTTTAAGTAATCTATTAGTAGACAATGCAACAATAATTCTTTATCGTAAGATAGGGATTTTACGCCAATAAACTACTCAATCCACATAAGTAGAGTTTTATGCCAGTAAGCTACTTTCTACTAACTTTTATGGATGGGGACAGGGACGGAACTAGGATTTCATCTACAAGGGGGCCGCATGAACAACGAGATTTTAAAATTTCAAAGTTCAATAATCTATACTTTGAAATGTCCAAATAATGCCCATAACAAAACACAGAGTCTAGATATCTTTTTTGATCAGCAAATAAAAGATAAATTATAGCAAAAATAGAAGGTACAAACCTAAACTTGGAGAGAAAACATCAAGATAGAACCTCAAGAACCAGAGCAGTTGATTGCTTTGGACCTCTGGTTCTCTAATTTTTTATCAAAATAGAGAAACCCTTGAAAGCAAAAGAAACGTCTGAGAGAAGCAAATCGATTTGCTGTCCTCCTTTTCATTTTTTATTTTAAAACCTGGGTTATACAACTTATATCCTATATATTTCAGTACCATTGCATTTTTTATTGAGGGAGGCCCACCTATACTAACAATTAAAAAAAAAAGTAAGTACTTAGGTAATTGTTGGGAATTTGAAAGGGGGGGAGGCCAAGGCCCCCCATAGCACCAGCATGGTTCCGTCTTCGGATGGGGAGTGAGGTGAGTTGCTTTGATTGGCTCAGCGTTTGTGTATCGTTGCACTATAACTTTCTTTTCTGTGGTTTTTCATCATTTGGGTATGAGTCTGTCCATCACCCCCACCCCCACCCCCACCCCCGTCCTCATCCCCTCCCCTTCCATCCTTTTACTCTGAGTTTTAGTTTTTTTTTTTTAGGCTATAATTTGATTAATTTCCTTCTTGGTTAGACAAAGGTTGTGGAGAAGTTTACCTCGTTCCACTTTCAGAGGGAATTGGTTGGTGGGAGCTCTTTTGGCATTGAGAGGGTTCTTAGGAATCTTTTTGGATGCTTGTTTTTAGGGAGTTTTTTTAGAGTTTTTGAGCAAGGGTGGAGTTTTGGGCATGTTCTGGGATCGGTGTGTCTAGCTCAGTGCCTCTCTTTTTGTCCAAAAGGGTTCAGTCTTGGGAATTTCCGGATGGAGCTGTCTATGCCTCCATTGCTGTTTGTCTTGGTATACTATATTCTGTGCCATTAGTTGCTTGGCTTTGGGTTTGGAGCAGCCTCATGCAGGAGGGTTGAAGAACTATGAATTGTTTCTTTGGATCATTCATGTGATGTTCCATAGCTGCTGGGCTCTTATTCAGTCAGTCAAGAGTGCTGCTACCCTTGATAGATTCGGGCTGGCTTCGGGCTTGTATGCTTTTGTTATACGTACATATTCTACATGTCCATTTATAATACAAAAAAATAAATAATGGATGCAGAAATGGAGTACCAGGTGGAATAAAGGAAGTGGAAGGAAGTGTCTCCAAAGCCGAAGATGAACATGTGCTTAACAAAAAATAAAAGAAGCTGAAGAGCTAGCCATTTGATTGCTATAGATGTGAAGTTCTTGCTACCGTGGAGGTCAGACAGGTGGGAGCAGTGCTTAAATTATGCTTGCATTACTATGTTTCTGTTGGTGGTTAAGATTGAGTCAGTCCTTTAAGATGTTTTTATTTCTGTTTAGGATGTTGATACTATTTAAGTTCTGCAGTATGGGCACAAATTAGCTAAATTAATTAGATTTGGACCCTAGTATTTTGACTTCACTTTTAGTGTTGTTAATCTTCTAGTGGGGGGGTTAGGTTATCCTACAAAATGTATCCTGTTTTGTTTCTTTTGTCAGCGTACCGTTGAACTGTAATATTTGTCTACCGATGTTACAATTATCTAATTATGAATTTCCGTTTTTATTAAGGAGTTGTTACCCATAAGTGTCTCCAGTGTCTAATTGTTTCGTGTGACGTATTAAGTTGTTAACATCTCTTCATCAAGGCTGAAGGTAGATCTCTTCGTCTTTTTAATTGAGAAGCAATGCTACGTCCGTCCTGTATTTCTTCTCTGTCCCGTGTTTCTTGGCTAGTGATGTGTTTGGATCGAAATGAGAATTTATGCATGGTAGTATTGCTGCATATGGTCCTGTTATATTCTTAGTGCATTCTAATTTCTACAGAGTTCAAGGGGGAAAGTTATAACATGAATGAATAAAAGCAAGGCAAAGCTTGAAATTGATGAGT
Organism: Vaccinium vitis-idaea; assembly: GCA_963854785.1. Classification (NCBI taxonomy): domain Eukaryota; kingdom Viridiplantae; phylum Streptophyta; class Magnoliopsida; order Ericales; family Ericaceae; genus Vaccinium; species Vaccinium vitis-idaea. The sequence continues at coordinate 2,409,962 of OY978216.1, read as the reverse complement.
CTTTGATTTATGCATGAGATTATTTGCGTGTATCCTCTTTTCTAATGCAGCATTGTTAGTTACTTAAAGAGCAAGAAGAAAAAAACAAAAAAACGAAAAAACTATAGGACATTTTTTCGATTTTCTTTCGGCGTTTTGATTGGGATACGGGTATTTGAAAAATTTGCAGAGTACCCTCTAGTTTTTTTTTTTTTAAGTTCTGATGATTGCTGTACTTGTCTTCAATTTTGTCTTGCTCATTTTTGTGATCCCTGCGATCAGACGAGAAATTCTTTAAAGAACTTTATTTTAGTTGAATCAAATCCTGCCCTGGGCTGATACTATCCGGCAAGGCAAGTACTCTAAATTGTTTCCTGCAAGATCCAACGGAGACTATGCTGCCCTGGGCTGATACTATCTGACATTCAATTTAGAAATACTTGGTATATCCTGTTAACATGTCAAGATTTGTGGAAACTGTGACATTCCATTGAAAGGAAAAGCGCGAATTACTTCCGCAAGCCTATCCACGGCATTTTAATACGAACGGAGAGATTTTCCCGGAATTCTTATGGCAAAATTGTTTATTAAATCCAGTTAAGATAATTGCCTCCAATTGCCCCAACGTCCGCTGTTTATCTCAAGGGAAGAAGTAAAGTTAAACTGTTAAAAGAAACCCTAAAGCAACAGCCCAGGATACCGTACGAAGTATAACTCTGAGATTAAGCACTTCTTCATTGTCAACCACGACACTGTCTCCTCCAAATCGAGTCTCCAATTCATCCCCGCCATACAAATGGATTCCCATATGATCCGACGGGAAATAGAGGAGTTTCATCTGATCTTCATCTTGACATGTTATTGTTTACCCAGTTTTGAACTTGTCATAATACCACAAATCTTCAGTTTTCTTACTCTGTTATTCATACAAGACCTTTGACCAGGATTTTTGTTAGTCCTGAAAAGTGAAAACTATGCATAAAATGCAACCCAGTATTCTCTGAGTTACCACAAGAAATATTTCTCTGTATACACACTGGAACCAATTGGGAACCATTCCTATTCCAACCGATAACGAGTTGAGTTCCATTTAAATTTGTTTTTCTTAACAGGACTTGGAACTATAAATTTTACACTAGCTGATATTGTACCGAACCTACAAAGACGGAAAATGGGATATTAGCTTTATTATTGATGCAATATATGCATTGCTTATTATGGTTCTTTTGGTATTTTTGTTAGAGAACCTTGTACTGGTCCAGTCTTTCTATAACATTATTGGAAATCATACCTACTGAATTCAACTGGCAAGCTGGATACATGCCCCTTCCGGGATGCACTATGTTAGTTGAGAACAATTTGGATCCATACAAAACAAACTTGCTGGACGCTCGGGAATCAATTGGAGCCTTCCACAATTAGAGTCTTTCCAAGCTTGGAAGGTCACTGAAACTATTTGGTGCAATGTCCTAAATATCGCCGGGAGTCACTCGGGCGGAAGAGATTCGGGGGACTAATTGGGGCCTAGAGATTAGTCGGTACTCCGTTTTTCTATGTATTTAAAAAATGTCTCCTCACCTCCTCCAAAGTTTGAGTAAGAAAAGATTAAGACTAAAGTACAAATAACTAGTCAAATACAAAGTTGGATATTCAAAGTTCAAAACAAAATAAAATTGAGCATTGAACACATAAAATGGGTATATGATATATTTTTGTTATTGTCAAAATCAAAACTTAACCCCCTTGCATGTGTTAATATTACACATTTAACCCTAGAACTAATAAAAGTTATAACATAGACCCGTTGATTAGTCACCGCCTAGCAAAGCAAAAAAAGAAAGAGCTTCGCTTGGTTGGCCTTCCTACGCTGACGAATGCCTCCTTTCTCTTCTCTGAACTCTACAACGCGGGTTAGTCGCCACCCACTCGACTAATCCCCACATGGCTGATTATCCCCAATTGAAATACACAACGCCTAGACCCTAAAATGTAGGCGTTGGATGGCTGCCTACCGCCTAAGATGACTTTCGGAACATTTGATTTGGTAAGTTACAACATTTTTAATTTAGTTTCAAGATAATAAAAACACTTTAACGAGCTCAAAATTCCAATTCCATCATTGGTAAGGATTTGTGAGGAGGGATTTTAGGATGGAAATCGAAAACTAAATAATTAATGGAATTATTGGAAACAGGTTTAAAAGAGATTTTGGTATGATTTCCTACCTGGTTAGAAAGTAAACAAAAATAACGAGAACCTAATTAGGTAGCCTAACACATATGGAAAACAATATCATTATCATTATAACATGGCTATATATGTGTACAAAAATATGTAAATCCTGCATTAAATAAAAAGCTATCTAGGGAATTTAATATACATGGAAACTAGTATATGCATACATCATGGAAATTACGAAAATTACAGTCGTTACACAATTCCTTCAAGCAAGTAAGGTACAGCACTATCCAGTGAAGTACACAAATTGTTGCCGACGAGATCCAAAGTTTCCAATGAGATAAACCTTCCACGTAAGGGTACGTAAACTGTTTCCCCCAAGATTCAAATACACTAATGAAAACCTCCCAGTTTCGCCAGGTAGATTGCAGTCTATCAAAGACAGATTCTCCAAGCGAGTAAGGTTACCCATACTATCCGGTAAGGTAAGTAAACTGCTTCCTCCAAGAATCAAAGTCTCTAATGACACCAGCCTCCCAATTTCACTGGGCAGATGTGACAAATTACAGTCTGACAAATACAACTTCGTCAAGCGAGACAGGTTACAGATACTATCCGGCAGAGTACATAAATTGTTTCCGTGAAGATCCAAAGTCTCCAACGAAATCAGCCTCCCAATTTCACTGGGCAGATGTGACACATTGCAGCCTCTCAAATTCAAATACTTTAAGCAAGAAAGGCTGCAGATACTATCCGGTAAGGTATGCAAATTGTTACCGCCAAGATCCAAAGTCTCCAATGACAGCAAATCACCAACTTCCTTCGGTAGACATGACATATTGCAGTCTTCCATCCTCAACTCCTTTAAGCAATTAAAGCCATGTACAGGGGAAAGTGATAAACCAATAGAATTCACTCTATTTGTTCTGAACATCCACGATGAAAGGAATAAGGAGCGTGATTTAGATGGCGATCCTTTGAAACCAGAAAGTTTTCCAACCTTGGAGCAGCCAGAGAGATCAAGACTTTCAAGAGATTTCAACATCAAAGTGCTTGAGGGAAGCTTCCGAAGTTTTTTACACTTCTTCATATTCAGGACAAGAAGTTTGTCGAGAAATCCAATAGATTCGTCAACCACTACCAAACTTATGCAATCATTAAGATATAGTTCCTCAAGATTTCTAAGTCCAGAGAAGTCAGGGGTTTTGATCAGGTTATAGCAAGAACTTAGGTAAAGGAATTTCAGTTTGACCAAGATCTGTCCAAAAAAGAACGAGGAACGTTAACTTTCAAATAGCACTAAATGTAAGTGGCATCCGAAAAAGGAGAAAAATAATGTTGTACCTAGGTTCCCTTCCATGCTTTTTTGAGTCTACTATTGCTTGTTTTTATGTTGGAATGGGTCGAGAATTTACAGTAAAAATACTGGAAGGCTACAACTGTTTCGCAGCAATTGGGATTCGGGTTCTAGCCGATCGGTGTCTTATAAAATGTGTCTCTGACCAACTTGTGATGCATGATCTGCTCAGAGACGTGGGCAGAGAAATCGTCCAGCAAGAATCTGTTGGGGAGCCTGGGATGAGGAGCAGATTGTGGTATCATGAAGATGTCCTTAAAGTGCTGCAAGATGGCTCGGTGAGGTCCATAGTCTTGAAACTTCAATAAATGTTTGATATTTTGCTACTGCAAGAATTCCAAATGCATATAAACTTCCTTCATTCTTATCGTTGATAACTTAACTTCTTGAGGTCGTAATTCTGGGAGTATATAGATAGGAACGTAACTAGCTAATAGTACACATTCTTTTTCTCAGCAAGGTTTCCTCATATCCGTTGGGTTTTTTCCGTACCAGGGAACTGAAGCTGTTGAAGGCCTCATCCTAAACTTTGATGAGCCCACTGAAGTCCAAGTAAATCCAAAGGCATTTGAAAAGATGAACAGATTGTGGCTGCTTCATCTCAATTATGTTCATCTCAGGGAAGGTTACGAACATATCTCCAGAAGACTATTGTGGCTATGCTGGAATGGCTTCCCATTGAAATGTTACCATCAAACTTACATATGGAGAATTTAGTTACTCTTGACTTGCGTTATAGTCAGGGACGGAGCCAGGATTTTGGCGTAGGGGGGACGAATATACACAATAAAAAAATTAAAATTAAGACAATGATATGGATTTTTACTAACTCAAAAAAAAATATATTCATATGAAACTAAACATGTTTCTAATATCAATTTAGATTGCAAAAGGTATTAACGTTTTGTAATCCTATCTGTGTTCAACCCTCTAGCATTATCTTTCTCAATATAAGTAATCAAGAAATTTGCTAAATAATCATTCTCCATCCTGTTGCGAAGTCTTGTCTTCACACATTTCATAGCAGAAAATGCATGTTCGGTTGTAGCCACTGAAACATTTAAAGTTAATATAAGCCGAATCAACCTATCGAAAAGATGATATATCATGCACTTTCTTGTCTTCGCCAACACTTCACTCAACTTTGAAATCGTTGACAGATTTTATAACTCAGGATGCCTAGACACATCAATCTTATAATTTTGCAATTGATATCGATCAAGTTGTACTTTTCTTGCTCAGTGAAATCCATTAGATAATACTTCTCTGCAAGCTTGCAAGTATATTTAATGTTGAATGATCTGAAGCCATCGCGAGGATCTAGAGATGTGCTGAGAATTAACAACTCCATTCTATCTTCCTTAAACCAAGTGTTCAATTCTTGCAATTGAGAATCGACTGTCCTGGGAGCCCCCAATTTCTTTTGCTCTTTTCTTTTTCCTTCACTTTGATGTCCAAAAACCACGTTAAAAGAGTTTTGGGATTCCAAAATTTCAGTGAGCCTTAGTTTTTAAAAGTGAACGGGCCTTGAGTCCCTGAAGTGAGTTGGGTTATAAATTTTGGGTGTTGTTCTGTTTACAAGAATTGTAATTAAGCCTCATTAAAACCAATTTTAGTACAAAGTTGTTTCATAGCTTGATAAATATTAAAACTGTTACTATTATTATTATTTTTTTAATGAAAAAACAGAGGGGGGACGAGACTATATAGTTTGATGATAAATTTATTTTTTTTCAATGTAATAATATAATTTTTTTAAGACGTAGGGGGGGCGACTGCCCCTACTAGCCCCCCTGGCTCCATCCTTGAATATCTAGGAACAAGTCCTTCATTTCCTTACTAAGTGAATCAAAGCTTATCCTGAGTTTTCCTTGAACATCATAATGAGGAGGGATTTTTCTTAAATTCGCTATTGCACTTTTCCATTCAGGTATGCTCTTGCCACATAAGAAGGAACCCAAAACTTCAAGAGCTAATGGAAGCCCTCCAGCATAATGCACAACTTGGCCTAAGAGGTCCAAATGGTCTTCTGTAGGATGGTCTTCCTTAAAAGAATGCCACCTGAAAAGTTCAAGAGACTCATCCTCATTCAACTCCTCTGCAGCATATATCTCATCCACTTTAAGCAAATTTAGCGAAGAAATATCTCTTGTTGTTACGATGATCGTACTTCCAAAAACAAAGGAATCTCAATCTATGGCTAATTCTTTCAATTGTTGGACATCATCCACGTCATCAAGAATAAGGAGAACCTTACGACAGAAAGCTCTCTGCTTTTGAACCTCAATTCCTTGATCAACATTACTTAACTTATAAGTTCCAATTTTGAGTATATCCGAAAGAAGTTGCTCTTGTAAAAAAACCAAACCCTTCGGCTGCTTTGAAGTTTCTCTAATATTTGCAAGAAAGCTGCTACCTTCAAACTCATGTTGGATGAGATTGTATAGCTTTTTAGCTATAGTTGTCTTACCAATTCCCCATATTGCAACAATGCGAACATGATCGGGTTCTGTTTTCAACAACTTCCTGAGTTTTTTAAGACGATGCTCTAGTCCAACTTGGTGGCATGCAACATGTAGATGAGCAAGATCTAATTTATTTTGAACCTCTTCAATGACTTTCCGAATTAATTGTGCTCCATCACTGCAAATTTGTGCAGGCAAAAATATATTGTTAGCTGAGGTGGTGAGAGCCATTCAGCCTAGAAGCAACCATCAAATAAGCCAAAGTTTTAAGCAAAATCACGCATCTGGTGCTGTAACATTTCAAACGTGACGGACATACTGGTTTTAAAGTACTTTTAATGACAAACAAAATCATATCATAATAAACTTCGTAAGTAGTCAAAATTCCACTTGGACCCCCAAATAAAGTTTCAGAACTGTCGAGGAAAATACCCATTGGCCACCTTTGGCACATCCCAACCGGATAGATTGGCAACCTCAGTGAGTGCTTCCCTCCACTTCTTCACCCTCGCATCTGAACCCGCTTTAAAACTCTCTTCGTGATTGGCAAATGCTTCTGCAAGACTCCCCTTCTGCACCCTCACATCGGATGGTTCAACATCGTAAAATATAGGCAGAACAATCTGTTGCAAGGTCATCCTGCACTCCATGATCTTCACAAGTTCATCAAGGCACCAACTAGATGCGGCATAATTTTTGGAGAGAATGACCAGCGAAATTCTCGACTCCTCAATTGCTTTCAGAAGTTCATAGCCAATGTTCTCTCCTCTGTTAAGCTTTGTGTCATCTCTGAATGTATAACCCACATTGCTCCAAAGCGGCTAAAAGATGGCTGGTAATATTGTTGCGGGTATCGACACCACTGAAACTCACAAAGACGTCGTACTTGTATTGTGGTGCCATGGAGGAGGCCAAGGAAGAGGAAGAGCAAGACACTTCTTTTGCCAAAGCAGTTTCCATGCTCCAAGCTCAAAGAAGAATTGTAGATTGATGTAGACTTCTCCCTTTTCCGAGATACAGGGGGTAGCCATTGTATGCTTCATTTTCTTGTTAGGTTTGTTTGACTACAGGAGATTCATACCCCTGGAAAACGGAGAAAAAAACCCAACGTTCAAAGAATAGAAACTAAGATATTCTTCTTTCTCAACTCGCACCGTTTCAAATAACCCCTAATGTAAAAAGAACAGATCAAACTAAGAGGACTTTGGTCAGAAAAACTATTTGACATGTTGGCCTAGGCCGGACTTAGGTTCGAAACCTCGTCCTATTAGCTAGTGTGGGGTCCATCCACATAGGGACTTGTCCAGACTTCGAATGGACCTTGGTTCCAAGCATTAGTTGTAGTGCATGTAAGCTTGCTCAGACACCTGAGTTTCTAGAAAAAATAAATCTAGGTGACATGCAGTTTAGTACACACACACGCGCGCGCGCATGATAAATTACCACAATTTTTCTGAAATAAACATAGGGGCTTTTAGAGGCCGGTCCTGTGAGCAATGGCTCATACTTCACCAAGTCCTGGTACAATTACACACGGAAAAATGCATTGTTAATTGTGAATTAACAGTGCTCATTAAGTCCACACACGGAAAAATGCACTGTTAAAATTACACACGGAAATCCATTGCTCATTAAGTCCTCCCAATACTGTTAATTGTGGAAATGCACTGTTAATTGTGAATTTTGACAAGAATTAATAGTCCTAATTCCAAAAGTGCAGTGTTAATTGTTGTATCAAAATACTGTAAATTGTCTGAAATAAATTACCACAATTTGTCTGAAATAAACATATTTACCATCTAAAACCCTCTATGGACCCGAATGGAGAAGGTGACATAACCGTCAATAAAATGTTACACCTGATACAAAGTCACAGAGAACGAAAATCTGGTTCGTATGTTTTTGTAGCGAGAGTGGGTTGTGGAGGGAGAAACCCGTAGGGAATTATCATAATCTGTTTGTGAGAAAATTTCCAATGCGACAGTATCACCACGTTATGATAAGTTCAATATCCCTTTCTTGATGGAGAAATTACTAGTGTTACAACGACGGGCATCGCACTTTATGTTGTGCTCATTGCTCGGTGGTAATAACAGAAAGACATGTTTCAAATCCAATTTGCACACCCTACCAATTCACGCACATAATGCCATCAAAATCCAAATGCATGTATAGACAAAGCTTGAAGACCTTGTGGTAGAAAAAGTTCACTAAACCTATGAATTGATAATTAGTGTCTAACATGCGGAAAGGTAATTTTGTATGCATTTGAAATTAATACTAAAAGTTTACTATTGGGGTGGCTGGCCACCATAGACAGCAGAAAGTAAACGAGCATGTCCTCCTGATCTCTCATCGATGGCTTATGAAACTTACACAAATTGAATTAACTTCAATAAATAACGTTTCTCCACTGATAAGAGTAACAAAAATATATCCATGTAATATGAAAAAACATAAAAATGTGATACGCAGTCAAGAAATTTGGATCAAGCTAATTTGAAAGGTTGTCTCAATACCATGCCCGCTTATTAAATACAAGGCTGGGTATAGCCTTACCATCACCATAACTTTCACCCCAATCATTAGAATATACCCAGGGGCGGAGCCAGCCATGGGCTGGGATGGGCCCTGGCCCCCCCACAGTTTGAAAAATGCACTGAAAAAAAATTAAAATTTTGATATAAATTTTTTTTTTGTTGCTATTTTCAGCGCAGGGTTACTCGTTTGAAATTAAAATAAATGTTTCCAACAAAATTTGAACCAAATTGTTATAGCCCTAACAAAACAAAACAAGTATGGCCCACTTATAAAAACCCATATATAATAAACATATAAGGATAATAGTTGTCTGACATTAGGTTCAATGTGAAAACACTGAAAAATTGAAGAGAATTAGACGACTTCTTTGCATACAACTTTCATCATAAATATGCTGTGCATTTTTTACAGCGTTAGATGAAAATCTTAGAGCCGCCCTTGAACTCGGCCCCCCCGGATTCTCAATCCTGGCTCCGCCACTGAATATACCATAGAAATTGGAGTATCAGCGAAACAATTAAAGAGTAATTACCGAACAATTAAAGATTACTCACCAAACGTAGGGAACTTGTGGGAGGGCATATATTAGCCAAATACCGCCATCCGAGAAACAACTATTAGAGCCAATACAGCATAGATTCCAAAGCTTGTATCTATTGATTTTTTCTGTATGGAAACTAATCGATAATGACAGTCAAGTGCAGATAATATTACAAAGATGCATGAAAAAAGGAAAAAAGATGGGAAGACTACGTGACAGAGCCAGAAATTTGGTAGATCTTTTGGTATTCAAATTGAAAAACCTTAACTTCTAACATGCAATCTACATTTAATTATAAAGAAAACAAAAGATATGTAACGTAAGATTGATGATTAATTTTGGAATCAAAAGCCATACCTTTCAAGTATACTACTCCTATATAAGCAATAGATTCAACATGAAAATTGAACAAACGAAACTGTAGTATGAGATATTCATGAAAAAAACTATATTAAAAAAAAAATTCCCTGTAAACAAAAGATGAGGGGTGAATTTTGAGGGAAAAAAAATGGTGAAGCAAATGAAAACTATAGCCAATTAATTTAGGCTACTTTTATTAGTTTTGAGATTTTTGAGCTTTGGAGAATGTATAATTTCCTAAGCTACAAGGGGCACTAGTGTAAACATTTTAAGATGTAAATGAAAATTATACAAGCTATTGGGGACTAAAGTGTACTAGTTCAAAACCCAGGGGGCACGTGACCCCCTGGACCCTCTTTAACTCCGCCCCTGGACTCTACAATATCACTTCATGAATCCGGAGTGCGTGTTGTGCGGCAAAACTACTATCGTTTTGCTCATTCTCTTTGTACACCTCCAAAGTTTCCAAGAGCCCTGTTTGGAGGGTTAATTTTGGGATTCAATTTTGGGAGATTTAGGCTCTTTGGGATAGGGTATAGTGGGTTTAGGCATTGGGTTTGAGCACTTTGTAGTGGTTTTTTCTTCGTCCAAACAAGGGCCCTTGGAAGCTTTAAAGGTGTGCCCCAAAATCAAGCAAAACGATGTAGTTTTGCCGCTTAATACCTACCACACAATACCCCGGATCCTCATCAGTTACTCGATAATAACGCCGAAAAGTATATAAACAAAAGATTAGCAAGAACACGATCTAACCAGTTTGCACTTTGCAGGCACTTACATGGGTGATGGGTCCTTTTATTGACAAAATAAGACGACGACAACAAAAAAAAAAAAAAAAAACGGCAGTAAAACCTTTAAATTCTCACCTTGAAAACAAAACAAAATCCCCCTTCTCTCTCCAGTAAAACCTTCAAAACAAAAGAAGAGCAGAATAAGCTAGAGAAGTCAGAAGAACATGGCATGCTACGTAAACCCAATTTCAGCCTGAAACCCGAATATGAATGACATAAACATTGAAGTCTCTTTAAACATTTATAAGACTGCTCACTGTGGTCCGACTCCTCAAATCACTCCTCTCTCACTTTGGCAAGATGATGCAAGCAGTTAATCACCGTCGGTTCTATAACTGTGGTCGACAATGCGCAATCAGAGATGGAAGAGCAGCAGAGATCAATAACTTGAGAGAGAGAGAGAGAGAGAGAGAGAGAGAGAGAGAGAGAGAGAGAGAGAGAGAGAGAGAGAGAGAGAGAGAGAGAGAGAGTGTTTTTACAGTAAACAATGAAGATGTTCTCCGCATCTTACTCCTATATGGAACGAGTTGTAGCCGTAGGCACGAAGGTTTCTCGTCCATTAATAATTTCCACGTCCTCCTTGAATTCTCCATTTTACCCTTCATTGGTGCACCCTTTTTTTTCTTTTCCCCCTGTGATCTTCATTGGTTCACCTAAGGTAAATCTCGTAGAACGCGCAAATGTGATCTGAATCGTTAAATATCATAGAACACGCAAATAACCTGGTCGTGAAAAATCAGTTTAATTGGACAATTATAAAGACTATTAAGATGCATTTTATAATGTAAAATGAATGAATGGCAAAAATAGTATAGACTTAAACCTTACCATTTACGCTAAAAAATGTAACTTATTCAAGTATCTACAATGCCACAAGTATCTGATTTCTTAAATAAATATTTTGGCCTCCTTCGGCTAAATTTAAAAAATTGGTTTTTTGGTTTTTTCGTTGTCTTTATTCAAAAAAAATTTGCATTTTTTAGTTTTGCGTCAAGATTTTGTGGTTTATGGATTTATCTCGTCGAGACGAATCTAAAGAGTATAAAATTATGGTCAAAAGTAATAGTTTTTTGAATAAAGACGAAAATAAACCAGTTTTTTTTTTATTGTTTTTCGTCTTTACTCACAAAACTTTAAGTTTGGCTAATAATTTTATACTTTTTAGATTCCTCTCGTTGAGACAAGCCAAGAAACAACAAAAAATCGACCGAAAACTAACAAATGCAATTTTTTTTTTAAATAAGGACAACGAAAAAAACCAAAAAACCAGTTTGCCAAAGCAGCTCTTTGCAGACGTATCAATTGTTGCATGTTCTACAAAATGAACGATTCGAATCATGATTGTAAATTGTAAACCCAGTATGAATTCACAAAATAAGAGTACGAAGAGATAGGAATTATGAAGAGATGAGTTAATACTTATCCTTTCAAAATGTAACTTTTCCCTATGAACCAGCGCCATGTGAACCTTACCTGCGTGCAGTGTATTAAGGCAGCATGCATTGACTATGTTATTTACATGGCTCAATCCTTCTCACCAACCATTCAACTTTAAGAATCGATAGTTTTATATGGGAGAGTGTTTTATCAAATCTCTAATTTTATATGATTGCGTCTAATTAACACTCATACGTCGGTGAGGTGAATCTAATTTTCATATATTTTCATATGGTGACTCTAATTGAAATTTAGCCCGATTTGTTGTGGAATGAAAATGCCAAATCTCTCTATTTTTATATGATTGCATCTAATTTACACTCAGATTGTCAGAGGTCAAATCTATTTTTATATATTTTCCGTATCGTGCAAGTAATTGAACTTAGCCCGGTGATTGGGGAATGGGATTCTGGTAATGTCAAATCTCTCTACTTTTTATATGATTGCGTCTAATTAACACTCAGATGGTCGGCGAGATCATATCTATTTTCCGTATGGTGCAACTCATTGAAATTAGCCCGGTGATTGTAGAATGGGATTATGGAAATGCCAAATCTCTCAGAATCCCTAATAAAGTATCTATGAAATTTTAGTCTGAATCCCTAATAAAGAATCCCTATTAACTTGATGAACAGAATAAAAAGAACACAATAATTGTTGAAGCCAGTTGAAGAATTCAACTTAAAGTGAGCGAAACATAGTACCTAGGGGCGTTCAAGAAAACAGACATATCCGCTTAACTGATCCGATTCAGACTAAACCGTCCTATTTTGCTTCCTTCTTGTCTGGTTATGGTTCTGAAAAAATAAGATCCATTGATTTTGGTTTGGTTAGTGGTTATCAATTTATGAACGGTGGTTAGAACCATTTGGTACGAATATATACATATTATTATATGTTTTGGTTTGGTAAGTTAAATTTTTTGTTACTAAGTTAATCTATTGAGAGGAGAACTGGAACAATTAAGGATTTATAGAGTGTTGAGTACCAAAAAACTCAATATTCTTTTCCTATTTTAGTACTTTCCCAATTGATTTTGAAATCTTAATAAAACTCGTATAATTATTGTACTTTCCCAATGGATTTTAAAATCCGACCGGTCTTGCGGTTTGGTTCTGGTCAAGTTCTACACATATGTTGTTAGGTTTGGTTCCCAATTTTACAGAACTGTTTGAAATAGTAACTAGAGAACTAGACCAATCCGGGCCATTCATGACAATTGCACCAGAGCGACGCTGCATCCCTATTGCGCAAAAAGTTGTCACGACCTTATCCCAACGGTAGGTTAATAGGAATATTGTGACTGGTTAGTAGATCTTACTTCCACCTAATGACTCATTACCTCAGCTAAAAAGATATGCAAAGACTGTAGAAATTTTAAAATTGCGAAAAAACGTTATTGATACGGAATCTCCCCTTTAAAATACCCTGAGAGCGCCATTTTACAAATTTTATAACATAAACTGATCTCACGCGAAAGGAAAATAGTGAATTCCCGACTTTGAAATTTTCAAAAAAGTTTAAAATATACGTATTTACATGTCCCTAAAAAGTAGCATATCTTGTTCCTACACAGCATTACGTGTAGAAAAATAATTGATTTTTATTAATCGACAGCTCGTGTGTATACTATACAGGAGTTAAACATTTTACTATGGAAATAACCTTCGAAAACTTCTGATTAACTTAGCTGATTTGAAAAAAAAAAAAAAAAACAAAGCATGTCATGACTTTTTTTACGAAGTTTCCTAACAAAAACAGAAAACTTCCATGATATCAACTTTGAATAATCTTATGATGTACGCTTTTGACATGAACAGGGAGTGACCTCACATGGTGTGTGTCACACTGTTAACTATTAATTCATCTAAAAGATTAAGCTGTTAAAGAGAGGGGTAACATTATTATTTATTATATCCTTAACACGCCCCCACATGTAGTCAAGCTTTCCTTTATAAGCGGGCTAAATACGTGCAAGGATGGAGTCAGGGGGGGCTAGTAGGGGCAGTCGCCCCCCCTACGTCTTAAAAAATTTATATTATTACATTGAAAAAAAATAAATTTATCATCAAACTATATAGTCTCGTCCCCCCTCCGTTTTTTCATTAAAAAAAAATAATAATAGTAACAATTTTAATATTTATCAAGCTATGAAACAACTTTGTACTAAAATTGGTTTTAATGAGGCTTAATTACAATTCTTGTAAACAGAACAACACCCAAAATTTATAACCCAACTCACTTCAGGGACTCAAGGCCCGTTCACTTTTAAAAACTAAGGCTCACTGAAATTTCGGAATCCCAAAACTCTTTTAACGTGGTTTTTGGACATCAAAGTGAAGGAAAAAGAAAAGAGCAAAAGAAATTGGGGGCTCCCAGGACAGTTGATTCTCAATTGCAAGAATTGAACACTTGGTTTAAGGAAGATAGAATGGAGTTGTTAATTCTCAGCACATCTCTAGATCCTCGCGATGGCTTCAGATCATTCAACATTAAATATACTTGCAAGCTTGCAGAGAAGTATTATCTAATGGATTTCACTGAGCAAGAAAAGTACAACTTGATCGATATCAATTGCAAAATTATAAGATTGATGTGTCTAGGCATCCTGAGTTATAAAATCTGTCAACGATTTCAAAGTTGAGTGAAGTGTTGGCGAAGACAAGAAAGTGCATGATATATCATCTTTTCGATAGGTTGATTCGGCTTATATTAACTTTAAATGTTTCAGTGGCTACAACCGAACATGCATTTTCTGCTATGAAATGTGTGAAGACAAGACTTCGCAACAGGATGGAGAATGATTATTTAACAAATTTCTTGATTACTTATATTGAGAAAGATAATGCTCGAGGGTTGAACACAGATAGGATTACAAAACGTTAATACCTTTTGCAATCTAAATTGATATTAGAAACATGTTTAGTTTCATATGAATATATATTTTTTTGAGTTAGTAAAAATTCATATCATTGTCTTAATTTTAATTTTTTTATTGTGTATATTCGTCCCCCCTACGCCAAAATAATTTTTTATTTTTTATTTTTTTAAAGTAGAAGACTGAAGGAGTCCTTATATGACCTAGACTCTTCATAAAAGTCAGGTCTGAGGTGACGAGCTGAGTACCCAAGCTCGATTATCTGACCTCTCTCCGCTGAGCTGATCACGTGGGCTATTTGTATTCATCAGTGCTAAATTGGGAGGTGATTATTTAGAAGAGACCTAGTGATTAAAATTTACAGGTGTTAGCCCAATTATGGAGGAGAGCCAAACTACAAGTTAGGGGGCGGGTTGAGAATATAAATAATAAAATTGCTCCTCTACAACCCACCGCCAGCCAAAAAAACCACCTACAAAAAAAACTAACAGCAGCAAAAAGAAACGAAAAAAATCAAAAAAAAAAAAAAAAAAAAAAGCCTCAGTTTTTTCCTCAATGAGGAATGTCCAACCTAAAAAACGTATCCTCAGTTATTTTTTTAGATGTATGCTTCGTTTCTCTAGCTCCACATGCTCGTGTTCCACAACAGTAAAGTTGATTAGAAAGAAAAATGAATACACACACTCCTGTCACTAATGTTTAGTAAACTAGTGAGGTCTCACTAAAAAAACCAGTGAACTCTACAAAAACTAGTGAGGTCTCACTTAAACCTCATACAAAACTAGTGAGGTCTCACTTAAACCTCATACAAAACTAGTGAGGTCTCACTTAAACTAGAAAACTAGTGAGTGAGCTCTACTAATACAAACACAAGCTAAAGCTAATGAGCTTTACCAATACAGGGCAGGGTTTCCAACCATTCTCGGAGCACCACGTGACCGTGATCGAGGACCATTGTCAGGTACATTTGGTACTCTTTCTTTTTAATCTCCATTATTTATCAAGAGTTGATGATATTGTACTCGACAGAAACCTATTTCAGAAATTTAACATCAACAAAAGTAAAAGTTCCATATGTTCAGAAAACAGCACACAAACACATAAGAGCAACAAGGCAACTTCTAAATTTCAGCATATCACTATCCAATTGAACCCATTCAAATACAGTTAATTTCAACCATACCCTACATACCAAATTCTGAAATTCTTTACCAAAAACAAAAACTGCGTATGTTCAAAAAATAACATGTGGACAGCAACAAGGAGGCAATAGATGCAATAAAATTTTCTCGCTTTCTTGCCCAGTAGAATCTCCACTCACATCATTGTTGACTGTGTTGTTTCCTTGAGGTGATCTACCAAGTTTTTCCTGAAGGCAATTTAAAAAAAAAAATGATAAGGCAAATGCAAGGAAACAACACAAGAATGGGATGGCTAATGTTAATATTGTGTTACACTTACCCGAATACAGACAGTGCCCGTGGGTATAGATGATCTATCATGTGCTCATACATGATTGGAAAAGCCTTGGGGAAAACCTCTAACAGGTCATCTAAACAAGCCTTGTCATCATGAGGGAAACGTAGGCCATTATCAAGTTTAAGGTTCTCGCACTACAAGTTAAAATTTCCATCAATCAGGTAACAATAAAAATACCCAAACTATTTCAAAAAGTATTTTCCGACGTACCACAAAAAATAAAAATGAAAAGCAATTACCGTTTCGGCGTAATGCTTCAAGCAATTGAAGTGGAACCAATAGAGTCCTCCTGTGTCTTGGTACAGCCGGATTTTTTCAGCCTTGTCATAACATTGTCTCAAAGGGGTAAGTTCTGGTAACGCTTTTACTACTGTTACCCAATCTTTGAACTCCGGGAAGGCAAGATCAACTGCAGCGATGAGCGGTTGTTTTTTGTCAAGCTTAGGGTTACCAGTTTTGAGCACTGTAGGGGACCCCTTCTTTCTTGGTCTACCGTCCTCCAGGTAGAAATACATGAAACGACGGAAGTTCCCTTTCGAGAAACTCTCCATCTTGTAGAGATAAGTACGCCGATCCTCCCAATTCCACAACAATGGAGCGCAGTATATGAAATGAGCAAATTCCCTACAAGTATAACTTAAGAAGTTAAAATGGAAAAAATTAACATTACAGAAACCATTTCGTTCGGTTTCTTTCTGAATTAACAACCATACTACTTGAAATCAATAGCCACAAAAGAAGCATAGACACGGACAGAGCACAAGGGCAAGCTAAGTTTTAATATATATAACTATCAAATTTTAATTCATGTGAGATCGTAAACAACATAACTATCAAATTAAGTTACAAAACAGAAAGAGTTTTACCACTAGGAGTACATAAATACAACAGAAAGAGTTTTATCAATAATCGTAATATTTTTTAGTTTTTCGTTACTTTTCAACAATATGATTCGTAACATTTTCTATGATTTGCAACATTTTAATGTGTCTCATAACGTTTACAAAAAATTCGTAACTTTTATAGGAATGTGTACCCAAATAAAGGGTGTGTATTCTAGCCATTTCCCCTAAAAAATTACTTGACCCCTTTTTCGTTTTTATTTGATTTTTTTGTTTTTGCTGCATTAGATAGTTTTTCATTAAGTGGTTTGTTTCAACGAGAGGAATAAAAAAATGTGTGATCAAAACACAAATTTTTTGAACAAAGACAAAAATAAGTCAAAATGACAAAATTTTAAACTTATTTTGGATATAATTCAAAAAATTGAGAGTTCTAATCATAACATTTACTTTTGTTCCTTTGTGCAAGCCAATGTGGTTGCCTAATGGTTTGGGTACACCGTTTGGAATAATATCAGATTGTATGGAACTAATTTTAGAATCGAAGACATTTCAATTTCTTACAAAATATTGTTTTAAGGGTTCCATAAAGAAAAAAAAATTGATTCGGATATCGGTAAATCCTTGATCAATTCATTCAACTTCTGTCATTGCGAATTTAGAGACAAAAATCGATCAAACTCTTACCAATATGCGAATGAATTGACTTTTTGCAAGCAACTCTTGAAACCATGTTTTAAACAAATTGAACAACTCCGCATGAGTATGTGATTCCGAGGTGAATTCCACACAATCCAGTCATCCATAATTTTTTTTTTCTTTATAAAACATGAAGTACATTATCTGATATTATCCCATGTTGGGATTAAAGCCATCCATGCCAACAAAAGTGCCCATCAAGAAATTTCACACCCACTAAAAATATCAAAATATATGGTTGAGCTCCGCAAATAACTTAAAAATAACACAATTATGATAAAGCACCTAAACTTCAATTTAAATCTCAAGTCTATTTTGCAGAACCAAGTGGTGTCTACTTGTCTATCTCACTATCTTTGTAGGGTAACCCTAAATCAATGCCCTCGTAGGCTATATATCGAGCAAATTCCGTTAGATGTACACCCAAGAGCTGAAAATTTTGTTGATAAAGCTACATAATGTTTGGGGGTTTACGTAGAGTGGAAGGGTAAGAATGGCGTAGCGACCTGCTCTGGCCTTTTTCTTTCTTTTTTTTTTTCAATCAGAAATTCATTGTTGTATATCAAGAAAGTCATCCAGCACTTACAACAATTTCTATCCGAATACAATAAATAAGGATAAAACAATTAAATCACTTAAAAGCGCGCAGATTCATATCAAGGGGCTCACTTCTCATCAACCTGCACTGGACTTGACCACCCAGATTTTACTTTTGGTTGGAAAGTTTTACGTATGTGTTAGAATATTTTATTTTGAATTCGTCTTTAGTAGAAAATTTGAAAAATCTGAAAATCATAGAATTGATTGTTACATTCTTAAATTGATATTCACACTCTTTTTTTGTCTTTATTAATCTTAGTGTATTATTACAGAATGACTTTTCGTGAGGAGGATTGTGGGAGCGACAAATGGCACCTAAAAGCTAAGAAATCGAATTTTGAAATGAATTAACTTGCCTTTCTAGCGTAGAAAGATTCTTATGTTAGGATGATATTTTTCATTTTCACACACTTGTGGAAAGACTAAGAATTCCTTATGTTCACTTTCCATCATAAATACACGTGTATAGCTATGGAATTTCTATGGAAAATATTGACAATATTCAATATCTGTGTAATTTCTCATGTACTTTCCATAATAAATCACGCATTTGTGCATACCTAAAGGAAAATTGATAAATTGAAAATACATGAATACCAAAAGAAAGAAAGATATACGAATGGCAAAAATGATGTTCAAAACGGAAACATTGACGATGTTCATAAAACACTCTATAATTGTACGACATAAAATTATTTCTTAATAGACTCTTTCTCTAAATTAGCCATTCCCTCAAATGATTATTATTCGACTTTTATATAAATTCACACGAAAATTAACTTATAAATCTCTCTCTCTCGCTCCTCACTAAATCTCACATCCCACTGTGAACTCAAATTTGCCTGTTAATATTCAAATTCATTCAGGTTCAATTGTACATAAACACAAAAGAAGGCAATCAAAAAGTGAGGTTTAGCCCTTCACCACTTTTGTTCTCCATTCCTGGAAATCGATGTTAATTCCAACCTGTTGGATTACTTAGATTTTTTTTTTTTTTTTGCTCGGCAAGATTACTTGGATGTTTATAAATGCTTTAGTTATCAACCCAGCCATGTCTCATCTTTTGCAAGTGGCCCACGACTCCTCCCAGCCATGTCTCATCTTTTGCAAACCTGAAATTATGCGGAAGCGTTCAATTTACTCCTAGAGGGGGGGTGAATAGGATTTTTGATAAAAATTACCAATTTATGAGAAAAATAACCGATTAAAAATTATTGAATTAGAACTGGTTAATAATCTTGCTAATTCAAACCAAATCACAAGTAACAGAGAGAAAATAAAATGGAGACAGGAGACGCACGATTTACGTGGAAAAACTTAGGGTCCTAAATAACCCTAAGCCAAAACCACGACCTAACACTACTGTTTTATTCTATTAATAAAAAAGAAGTACAGATTGCGAAATAGTAAAAACCTTACCCCAAGCCTTTACCTATTCTCGCCAATCTCCGATGCTCCCAGAGCTTCTTCAAGATTCAATAGATGAACCACGGACTTCACGCCCGATCTCCGGATTTAACCGGCTCCGAATCAATCTCCAAAAGATTCGGCCACAGCAGTATACGGCACCACGAAATACGAACAATGAATGGATGAATGATATAATGCGATGCGTGTTCCAAGCAGCCCAAAAAGCATACGAAATGCAAAGATGTATGGATAAAACAATGGGCTGCACCTAAAAAAAACTCTCCTTGGTCTTTTGTTTAGAAAATCGAAAACTCTATTTTTTTCTTTCTGGCCGTGCAAGCATCTAGCCTCCCAAAACTCCTATTTATAATACTTAAGAGAGAAGATTTTCATAGTGTATAAATGGGATCATAGCATAATGGAATATACTTTTTAATAACTTACCAAGACAAATAATCTTTCCATTCTTTGCCACGTGAAAACCAAATATGGACAAGTAAATTTTCAGAAGTATAAAAGAGAATTATTTGTTTGATATCAAGTCATATATGGAATACAAAATGTTTGGTGATTTGAAAGAAAATCATTTTCTTGATATCAATATATTTATACGAGTATGGAAAGCGAATTTTCGGTAAGTTAAAATAAAATCATTTGATTGATATGGAAAGCAAATTTTCAGAGAGTTTTATTGGAAATGCAAACATGCAGAAATATAATCTTTTATTTAAAAAATATGCATAATATGCTATGCAATGCATTTTACCTTGTAGCGGTCAATTTGGCGCAGATAATGAGAGGAGCATCGAGTGAGCAACTACCCCCTAAAAAATCTACCCATTACAATTCAAAATAAATATACGAAGGATGGTTTTTGTACAACCCCGGAAAGTGCCAAAATATCTGACAACCCAACATATTAACTCCCACGTCTCCCATTCCTTTGCAAATTAAAAGAAAAAAAACTACTGCCACCTCTCCCATGTGAAAGCAGTATGTAGGTGGGAAAAAATTGTGCAGTGCAATATTTCCCTCCCATTGATGGTTTTCTTCATGATTTCTCCTCATGATTATCATCTATGATCCTCTACAAATTGTTGAGTATCACGAGAATTTGTGCGGAATTTTTAGTACCAAATTCGGTTCATTTGCTACAAGAATTTGTTACAAAGCGCATATCAAATGCTTCAGGTAACAATTCTTGCAATCTCTAATTTATTTGTCCTCTTATTGGTGGTTTTTAATTTTTCTGTACTTATGTGAATATTGGTTTGCCGTACAATGAACGGTTTTGAATTTGTTCGGAATTTCGAGCACCAAATTCGGTTCCTCGATCTACCCATTCTCCCTTGATGGTTTTCTTTATGATCTCTTTCTCTACAGGTTTTTGAGTCCGGTCCTTTTGTTACGATAATTTGCTCACAGAGCGCATAATAATTGCTTCATGGTATATTCCGCTTAACTCTTTCTCTCTGAAAAATTACTCAAGTTTTTGGTTAATTATGTAGGATTACGTTACGTTCTGTTCATGTTCCCGAAAAAAAACTCAATTCATTTCTGGCCTATATCTCATGATTTGTTCTATTCTATTAACTTACTAGAGGATGCCCGTGCCTGAAGGCACGTCTCGAACAATTAGCGTTCACTCGAACAATTAGCGTGCACCTTAAAAATATTAGAGTTGTATTAACCTTGGAGGAAATAACAATTAGATGTCAAACAGATGCAATTTTGTGTCCACCTTAAAAACATTAGAGCTGCATTAACCTTGGAGGAAGTAACAAACAATAAAAAAATGGCCTCAAACTCTAATTAAAAAAAAAAAGTCCATACAACAGAATCCAATGTCATAAGAAAAGAGTGTGACTTCATTAGATGGTTAAGTGCATCCTCCAATTGCAGTTTTTCAAAACCTAAATCTAGCAATGCCTATGTCTATTTAAGTGACAAAACTCATGGAAGTATAGCGAATGCCCATGCCTAAAGGCAGCAAATGCAAATCAATTTTGTTTTTCAAACAAATTAATTTCATGACTACTAACCTAGGCAAACATGTGGCTAGGGGGAAGTACTATCAACTTGAGATCAGAAGGTTTCAACTTGAAAGAATAATCCGCGTGTTATCTGGTTTATTCTTGATCTTGACAATAGCATCTAACAACAGATCAAATCCTAGGCTAGTGTAGTCAGCATGCATGTTTGTATACCTGTATTAGAAGAGTTCCACAAATAAAAAGTGCAGCATTCCGTAGCACAAAATGAAAGCCTAAAGCAGCAAAAGCCCTGTAGCACAAAATGGTAGAAACAGAGCAGCTACAGAGTTGGAGCATTTTTTTTTGCAGCTTCATATATATCCCCATTCTTCAAAACCTAGCGTGTTAAAAAATGAACATCAAAGTATTAACCCCTCCCAAAAAGGAAAATTTGGAAAATTAATACAGATATCAAAAAGTTCAATTCATTCTCACAGAGAGTAAAACACCATCCCTTTTTTAGAATAAAAAAGTACAGATTAACCGCAAAAAGTATACTTTACCCAAAATATATCCCTAAAGCTCACTCAAGAATATACACTGCAAACAAAAGCATTTTTAAGCAATAAATTGAAAGGCACCCACAAACTTTTCAACATATTGATGCGTTCATAAGAAAGATAAAGTTACGACTCCCGTAACGAAAGGATAGATAAAATAGGTATCAGGTGGACCCTAATCATACATGTTGAATGCTGAATGGAAAGCATGAGAAAGAAAAAGGGTACAAAGTAGCTGACTTAAACGAAAAGGTGCTAAGAAGAAGAACAAAGCTAAAACATTTAGGTCCAAATTGACCGAACTAAGCCTCCAAACATTTGTCTAATACTCCAACTCAATACAAAATGCATTTGCAAATTTTTTGGGCTCTTACATGATGGTATTTTTTTAAGTACATACGTAATTACATTTTTTTCAACATAATAACCATGCTATATTGATTTCGTAGAGCCTTTATAACAAAATAATTTGGGTGGCATCATTTTTTAGCCATCTAACATGGCCAGAATTTTGTAGTACAAAATATGTCTAGTATGTAGTCATTTAATTTGGATGAGATCAAATATATTGCTTGACAAATAGGGTGAGAACATAACACGTATTTACAAAAGCATTGAAATATGACAATGGGAAAAGGTACCCAAGTGAGAACATGCATGCACAATGTACGTACATGGCATAATAGGTGGCAGATGGACTCTAATCATACACGTATAATACATCTAGCATCAGATAGTGGCAGGCGTATGAACATAAAAAAAAAAAAAAAAATCAATGATGTGTTTTTCACGTTTTCATGTATCTGACATATTTATACCTGTAACGACCCGGATTTTCACACTATTTTATTTTATTTTAAAAGTAATTTTCCTAATAAAACTCTAGTAATGGTTAATTTAATTTTGTGATTAACTAGTTGTAATTTAGACTAGATGATATACATGCATGTATTATGTTCATATATGCATATATCTACTCACTTTCTTCCTAACCGAATTCTAATTCCATTACCATCCTATTTCCTAACTAAACCCATTTTCCATTACCATCACCTCCCACATCAGTACTCCATCACATCCATGTTTAACCAAATTTGTCTTCTCTTTTTCTCTAGCCAATAGGAAGCTAACAACTCCCTTAAACACTTTCCATTAATTTCCATACCAAAGCCTTCCTCACACACCCTATTATCCATGGGATTCTTTTATGGAACTAATGAGCCTCTATATGACTTCCCTCCCCAAAATACTCTCACCCTTTCATTTTGTGTTCTACGTGACCTCACTTCAGCCCATGTTTCTACCAACCAAGATCTCACCTAATTGCTTCTTCAAAAACTGAACCAAGACCCTTACTTCCTCTCCTGACATTTTTTTTTCGGAAGAAGACAGAGAGAGGAGATAAACGGCATGGAGGGAGAGAGAGAAATGCGCTGAGAATCGATCGCCCAATTTCTTTTTCTTCTTCACCCTTTTATTCCAATGCAAATCACCATATTCCTCCATTTTTCTTCCCTTCTCAGCATCTCAGCACACCACCATTTCCAACTCATTTCCAACTCTCAAAACAGCCCCAAAATCGACTCCATTCCAATCCTAGAAGCTGCTGCATTTCAGCTCCTTTAGAACACCCAAATCAGCGGCAACTCGACCTCGTTTCTCTGTCCCCGAAGCAGTTCCGAAAGCTGCTGTACTTCATCTCCATTGCAGCCCAAAAACCAGCCCCCGAAACAACTCCGTTTCAATCCAAAAACAGCCCCGAACGTGTCTCCGGCGGAGCTCCATTGCCGTACGATTGATCCAACGACCCAACTCCATTTTTACTTCGTTACGCGCTAGAACTACGGATCGAGGTAGTTAAAATTCTGTCTCCCTAAATATATTTGTGTGTATGTGATCTGTTAATGTAGGGTTGAATATGTGTGTGTTTAGTGGAATAGAGGGCATGAACAAAATACAAATGATTGGAACTGAAACTTGAAAGAAAAAGAAGAAGAGAATACAATGCATTGTTCGATGTGTTCCATTAGTACGTGATATGCAGTTAGACAATTTGGACAAAGTACCCACTTAGTAACTTGTATGCTTTAACGAAAACTCATTTTTACTACTGTTCCCTTTGGTTGTAATATTGGGAGTTCACAATGAAGTCAATTGAATGATTTGCATTTGGTTAACCTATTAAAATGATGTGATGTTATGCAAATTAAGAGGTAAACATGACATGTGCAAGTATTTCTCTAAGATAATAGGTATTAAGTAAGTACTATGGTTAAGTGATGGCTTGTGAAAGAAATGTGAATCTGGTTATCAATCCTTGTGAAGCCTAAATAGTTTTCTTTTAGTCATCAGATCCTATTCGTAGTGGACATTTATTTTTCTAAGAACCTAGATGAACTCAAATGGTTGGTTTGCAAAATTGGAGAATCTTGTGGTCGAGATTATGTTTAAATGGGATAACGAAAGGAATGACAGGTGTTGTTTTGGGGTGCCCTAGCAGGACCTTGGGGGTAGCCTAGCAGGACCTCTTGTTGTTGAGGGTAGCCTGAAGGACCCAATTGTTTAGGGGCAGCCTAGCAGGACCTCGGGGGCGGCCTAGCAGGACCTCGTATTGTTGAGGGTAGCTTGACGGGACCTCGAGGGCAGCCTGAAGGACCCAATGATTATGTGACAACAATGGTTGGCTTTTAAGGATATAACAAAGGGTCTCGATGGTGAAATCCTAGAGTGTATGTTACAGAGATCAAAAGTTAGCAATTTTGAATGTGATCAATCTTTTCCTTTTAATTGTTCCTTATTTAGATTGGCATGTATATTTGCTATCTGTATGTTATGGGTTTCGGGTAGGATTTTTCTACTGAGCGTTTTATGCTCACGGTACTACGTGCCCTGGTATTCCCATGCCAGGTTTAGAAGATGGAAATGAAGCTGAAGGTGGACGTTGGCCGGAAGAAGGATTCCTCGAGTTCTTTTTCATAGTTGCTCTGTATCTTTTGAAAATGTTAAACTTAAGGTTGTAATCTCATTTCTAAACCTAATTTGTTTTAGCCGAACTAAGCTTCCGCTGTTTTTGTCTTTTATTTAAGGAAATTATTTTAATAACGTGCTCGTAATTCGGGGCGTTACAATACCCACTTACATTACTTAATCACTTTGAAATGAAACTTGCTAATATACAAAGTAGGAATTTATAATAGTACTCATCAATTAGGAATTCAAAAACTGTGTAATTAGAAGGAAATAAATGATACACACATGTTCCTCGAGTGATTTAGCCATATCCATCGCCACTTGAATTAATACTGTCTCTTAAAAAAAGAAAATTAGTAGTAACCTTAGAGTTCTTGTTGGTCAGACAAATTTTCATACCAGAAGGAGCAGATGTTGAACTAATCTTCAAGCAATCGTACCGAAAGTAGCCGAACTTTGACACTCACAATCAAAACCTTCAGGGAGAAAAAAAATATTAAGAGCAATTATGAGTATAGAGGAAGAAAGGGAATTACACAAAACCAACATACAATATTATTTTACCCCGTTTAACTTCATGTAAATGGAGCTCTCTCTGCATAGATTATGGTTAGAACACAAACGTTGATTGACAGTTTCACAAAAGGGAAAAACCGAAAGTGAGAGAGAAAAATCAACACAACGATGAAGTAAAAGAAAACAAAAATCAAATAGGTATTGATTGAAAAACCAAAAGGGAAAAAACAAACTTTGACACCCAGTATTGTGTTGATCGACACTGGATTTTCTTGGTTGTGTTGATCGACAATGGATTTTCTTGGTTCCTGCTTCGTTCGCTCCATTATTGTGTTAGATGGAAATGGGTAATGTGAGGCTTGGCCATCAATGGAAGGGTACAAAAAAAGAGACGTAAATTATGCTACCATACCTGTTTGTGGAAAATGAGAATAGAATGATGGCAGTTTTTTAACTGCAAGGGGTAAGCAGTTGTAGCACGTGGATATCAAATTTGAAAGGGGAGGAATAGAAAGTGGGGTGGAGGTTGTGTGGGAGATGGTACACGTGGATTTTTGTAAATGTAAAATAATTGGAAATTTCCTTGCAATCTGAGTCATTGAATTAAGATCCAAGGGTAAAAAATATAGGAATTTCAAACACTGAGCTCCCTTATTATATAGATGCTAGATATATTATGCGTGTATGATCGAAAGTGTCCACCTGCTACATATTATGCCAAATGAATGTTCACACGTGATATGTGTGCATGTTTAATCTCGCCCGTGCATAGCATGCAGGGGGAGAGAGGACGCGGGGAGCAGGGGAGGGGTGGGAAAAAACTAAAATTTGCATTTTAAATCTTTTAGTCACTAACAACTGCTCTGGACAAACAAACATCAAAATGGGTAACTAATCACTACGCCCACAATTCATAGCTCAGAGGAGAGAGGTCAGATAATCGAGCTCGGGTACTCAGCTCGTCACCTCAGACCTGACTTTTATAAAGAGTCTAGGTCATATAAGGACTCCTTCAGTCTTCTACTTTAAGTCAATACAACTATGAGTTATGTGACCGTGGTCACCATGGAACCTGCACCATTTGTCTTTTGACCTTTTGCTTGGGTCAGATTTCAGCTTTCCTGGCCATTTAAGGTCGGGGTCGTCATGTAGATCGTCCAGGATTTTTGTTCTGCTGTGGCGATGAGCGGTGTGAATTGCTGGTATTTCTCCGCACGGTCTGCTTTCTTTATTGAGTATGCTGGTCTCCTTTCTTTATTGAGCTCCTTGGATCAGGCTTTCGTATCCACCCTAAACCCTAACTTGTAGTTTGGCTCTCCTCCATAATTGGGCTAACACGTGTAAATTTTAATCACTAGGTCTCTTCTAAATAATCACCTCCCAATTTAGCGCTGATGAATACAAATAGCCCACGTGGTCAGCTCAGCGGAGAGAGGTCAGATAATCCAGCTCGGGTAATCAGCTCGTCGCCTCAGACCTGACTTTTATGAAGAGTCTAGGTCAAATAAGTTGCTTTCTTTTGGGGGTGGAGCTCAGTTGATTAGCTCTGTGTAGGGGTGTAAATGAGCCGAGTCGAGCCAAGCTTTGGAGTGTTACAGGCTCGGCTCGTTAAAAATATGTGTGGCTCGGGCTCGGCTCTAGCTCGATACGAGCTGAGAATATTGGGCTCGAACTCAGCACGGAAAATTATCGATCAGCTCGAGCTCGGCTCGCTCTAGCTCTGTAGAGAAGCCTGCTGGTCATGCAGGAGGGTCACAGCGCTGTGATGAGGACGCTCCCTATTTATAAAGGAAATCTGGCTACGTGAGTGTTGAGTAGGCGATCTGGGACAAAGGAGAACACTTCAAGGCTTTAAAGCCTTTTGCAGGTGTTCCTTAGCAAACAAAAACCATTGGTCCCACATCTGCTGTGGAAGACTTCAAAGGGAGTCCAGAACTCTATAAATAATCCTCCTGGACACAACGTTGGAACCCATGAAGTTCATTGGGAACGCTCGGGCATTAGCATTGGCTGAATCAAATGAATGATAAAAATAGTAGTAGTAAAATATTTTGCGTTTGCTGCCTTTAGGCATGGGCATTCGCTATACTTCCATGAGTTTTGTCACTTAAATAGACATAGGCATTGCTAGATTTAGGTTTTGAAAAACTGCAATTGGAGGATGCACTTAACCATCTAATGAAGTCACACTCTTTTCTTATGACATTGGATTCTGTTGTATGGACTTTTTTTTTTAAATTAGAGTTTGAGGCCATTTTTTTATTGTTTGTTACTTCCTCCAAGGTTAATGCAGCTCTAATGTTTTTAAGGTGGACACAAAATTGCATCTGTTTGACATCTAATTGTTATTTCCTCCAAGGTTAATACAACTCTAATATTTTTAAGGTGCACGCTAATTGTTCGAGTGAACGCTAATACAGAGTCATAGACCATATAATAGGCTAAGTTTTCCGTTTGATTTTAGCAACTCAATTACTAAAATCAACCATGATTTTAGCAAATGAGTTTAACAGGTGCTAAAATCATGATTTTGAAATCAAAAAATGAAGTGGTTCTGTGTATCGTTTTTCGATTTTTTTCGCACCAAATTAAAGTACTCCTCGTGTACTTTAATTCGGTGTGAAAAAAAATCGAAAAACGATAAATGGAACCACTTAATTTTGTGATTTGAAATAGCTATGATTTTAGCACCTGAAATCATTTGCTAAAATCATGATTGATTTTATTGCTAAAATCAAACGGAAAACTAAGCCTAAGTGCATATAGTACACCCAAATAAGATTTAGTATTGTAGCCATTTCCTTTTTTAGGCCAAAATAAGTTGGGCTCAATTTTTAAATTAGGGCTTGGGCATTTTAAAACCATTCGTTTGGCCGTGTTAGGGGCCCGCGTTTTAGGGCATCGGTGTGAACCTTAGGCTGTGTTTGGAAGTTGTGGAAGAGAAGAGAAAGAGAAGAGAAAATAAAAAAGGAGAAATGGGAAAGAAATGGGGAAGAAACTTGTTATTTTCTTTTGTTTGGTTTGTGAAAGATTAGAGGAAAATTTGCACTAATGGGAGAGAGAAGGAGAGAAAAAAAGTAGTTAATTTTCTCTTCTTTTTCCTTTCTCTTCCTTTTCCTTTCTCTTTCTATTTGGAAACCAAACAAATGAGAGGAAATTTTTTAAATTTTCTCTTCTTTTCCACTTCTTTCCTCAACTTCCAAACATAGCCTTACTCATTCCCGACTCCAAAACATCTCCACGCTGAACGAATGGGGCTTGATTAGCTTCTCGGCTTCACCAGTCTGTGTTAGGGTTACACAAATACGGCGAGAAGCTCTCTGTTAGGGTTTTGGTTAGGGTTTTGGTTAGAGTTCTGGTTCGAGTGACGAAATGGCGAAGCGTAAGCGTTCTAGTTCACCAATGGAGAATCGTAAACGTAAGAAATCTTCCTCTGGTCCAAGTCAGAAACCGTGGGAGGATTCCGTCTGGTTACAGAAAGACAGAGGCGCTGGAATGCGTGATGGGTGGTGGTATTCACCTACCAGGGTCAAAACTGCGGTGACGTGCATTCTTTTGGAAAACGAAGAAAAGGCCACTAAGCTACGTAGATTGTTGGAAGTTCATCATCCTACCATGCCCACACTGTTGGCACTCGAGAAGGCTGAGAACACTCTGTATAAGGTTGTGATCGAGAGACTTCCGGCCTATTCATATTCCGAATTCTTCAACAAAGGGGCTGGAGGTCGCAGCCTTTGGCGTCTCAATAGGGATAGTTCGAAGTTTTTGGAGATGGACAGCGGATTCCAAATCATACTTAGGTAAATCCTTAATAATATCCCTATTAGTTTTTGTTGGAGTTTTGGTATATTTTAATATTGAAAAACATGATTTTTTAATTTTTTTTGAATTATTATTTAGAAATAGTAATAAGGGGGCATATTCTAGAATATCATGGGTGGCATATTTTATCCTTGGAGACTAAGTATTGGACAAATTGTCTCATGCTATGAGTTGGCATGTATCTAATTAATTGACTAATTAATTGATTCATGCATCAAATGGGGAGGAGACTTAAAGATTGACTCACTTCCTTCATGCTTCTATATATGCATGCATTTCGTGTGTGAGCAAGATAAGAAGCAAGCCGAAGGCTTTGAGAGCCTAAGGCAGTGTGACCAAGGAGCTCTGCATTGCTCCATACTTGTATTTTGTGTATCATTATTAAAGAGAAATTACCCAGCAAAATGTAAGGGTGTTTATTTGGTGGAGCTTTGGGTTCTAACTTACTTGCGTAGGGTGGTTTGAACCAACACGACTTATTAGTCTGGCTGTTGTATCCTGGGGGAGACAGGCCATGTGGGAGTTCTACTGCATTGGCTAGTGGTTCAAAATTCAACCAAGCCGCAGAGGGCTTGAATCTCCTTAAAGAAAGCGAGATATCCGCGTCTCAGTCCGATATTTGTGTAAATCCACTTTTATGGATAATTTTGTAATATCCACAATGATTTGCTTGATATGTAAGTGGATGTGTGTATTCGTTGAGATTTATTAATGAGAATGGACGAGGCTCCCCGTGGAGTACGGAATTTGGCTTAAAAACCAAACTTATCCGAACCATGTAAAAATCATGTGTGTTCTCTTGGTTTGATTATGCATGGTTTGATTTATTGGCTCAATACCCATTTTGCGGCAAGAACCCCAACCGTTTTGATATATTTCTTACATTACTTTTAATTGTTTTAAAAAACTGTAGGAGTGTTGGTAAGGCTTTGTCTCGGCTCCACAATGCGGGGAGATGCCATGGCAATCTTCTGGACGGAATATGGGTGAATGATTGTGGTGATCCTGAAGTAAAACTTGCGAATTTTGACATTGATATCGGTAATTTTACATAGTTTCAACTTTGAATTCTATATAGTTTTGTGATCAACTATTCTAGAATCACCTTATATTTTGTTCCACTGTTTTGTAAAACTAAGATATCTGGGTTTTTTTTTTCCCCAGATTTCAAAGATGGATTCTACAAGGATTTATCAGATTTCAGGACATTGGTTAAAGAGGCGGCCAAGAAATACTCTCATCGCTTTTTGGTAGTTGGAAAACTACCAAAAAAGCCCTATGCTCTCAAATCATTCTATGGACTATACAAGAGATTTAAATCTCTTGATTTTGAGGAGGCGAGGTATTTATTTACTTGTTATTCCAGTTTCTAGTGGTTTCTATAATGAAGAATAGGCTGTCGGATAATTTACTTGTTATTTACTTGATAATTTACAGCAACTTTAGGCAATGTTGTTCTGGATTCATCCCTTAATGACTGCAGAGCAGTGGTTGTATACGGCAAATTCGCACCACTAATTTTGTCGCATGTTAGTCGCTTGCTTTAGTTGCTTGTTTGTAGGATTTGATACCTGGGGGAAGGACTGAACAATTCCTCTAGAACAGTTTGCTAGTATAAACATTACTTATTGAACTATCCATGTTGGCCACTCTGGGTTTACGTAATAAGGTAAAAGTCATTGCTCTGATGGTGCCAGTTTTATCTTTGTTTTCTCAGTTTCATTTTTCCTATTTATCTCTAATGATTGTGATTATACATCACCTGATCATTTTATTCCTGGTCTGACTAAAATATTAAAGCCTTTGGTCCAAATTCCTCACAGCGAAAGTAATGTTTAAGTACAGTACCATTTTTCTATAGTTCTGATCTAAGAAGCACTAACACATTCACATGCCTCACATATTTGTGTTGCACACGCTCCAGACACACTCTGTTGTATTTATGTACTCCTAGTGGTAAAACTCTTTCTGTTTTGTAACTTAATTTGATAGTTATGTTGTTTACGATCTCACATGAATTAAAATTTGATAGTTATATATATTAAAACTTAGCTTGCCCTTGTGCTCTGTCCGTGTCTATGCTTCTTTTGTGGCTATTGATTTCAAGTAGTATGGCTGTTTATTCAGAAAGAAACCGAACGAAATGGTTTCTGTAATGTTAGTTTTTTCCATTTTAACTTCTTAAGTTATACTTGTAGGGAATTTGCTCATTTCATATACTGCGCTCCATTGTTGTGGAATTGGGAGGATCGGCGTACTTATCTCTACAAGATGGAGAGTTTCTCGAAAGGGAACTTCCGTCGTTTCATGTATTTCTACCTGGAGGACGGTAGACCAAGAAAGAAGGGGTCCCCTACAGTGCTCAAAACTGGTAACCCTAAGCTTGACAAAAAACAACCGCTCATCGCTGCAGTTGATCTTGCCTTCCCGGAGTTCAAAGATTGGGTAACAGTAGTAAAAGCGTTACCAAAACTTACCCCTTTGAGACAATGTTTTGACAAGGCTGAAAACATCCGGCTGTACCAAGACACAGGAGGACTCTATTGGTTCCACTTCAATTGCTTGAAGCATTACGCGGAAACGGTAATTGCTTTTCATTTTTATTTTTTGTGGTACGTCGGAAAATACTTTTTGAAATAGTTTTTGTATTTTTATTGTTACCTGATTGATGGAAATTTTAACTTGTAGTGCGAGAACCTTAAACTTGATAATGGCCGACGTTTCCCTCATGATGACAAGGCTTGTTTAGATGACCTGTTAGAGGTTTTCCCCAAGGCTTTTCCAATCATGTATGAGCACATGATAGATCATCTATACCCACGGGCACTGTCTGTATTCGGGTAAGTGTAACACAATATTAACATTAGCCATCCCATTCTTGTGTTGTTTCCTTGCATTTGCCTTATCATTTTTTTTTTAAAATTGCCTTCAGGAAAAACTTGGTAGATCACCTCAAGGAAACAACACAGTCAACAATGATGTGAGTGGAGATTCTACTGGGCAAGAAAGCGAGAAAATTTTATTGCATCTATTGCCTCCTTGTTGCTGTCCACATGTTGTTTTTTGAACATATGCAGTTTTTGTTTTTGGTAAAGAATTTCAGAATTTGGTATGTAGGGTATGGTTGAAATTAACTGTATTTGAATGGGTTCAATTGGATAGTGATATGCTGAAATTTAGAAGTTGCCTTGTTGCTCTTATGTGTTTGTGTGCTGTTTTCTGAACATATGGAACTTTTACTTTTGTTGATATTAAATTTCTGAAATAGGTTTCTGTGGAGTACAATATCATCAACTCTTGATAAATAATGGAGATTAAAAAGAAAGAGTACCAAATGTACCTGACAATGGTCCTCGATCACGGTCACGTTGTGCTCCGAGAATGGTTGGAAACCCTGCCCTGTATTGGTAAAGCTCATTAGCTTTAGCTTGTGTTTGTATTAGTAGAGCTCACTCACTAGTTTTCTAGTTTAAGTGAGACCTCACTAGTTTTGTATGAGGTTTAAGTGAGACCTCACTAGTTTTTGTAGAGTTCACTGGTTTTTTAGTGAGACCTCACTAGTTTACTAAACATTAGTGACAGGAGTGTGTGTATTCATTTTTCTTTCTAATCAACTTTACTGTTGTGGAACACGAGCATGTGGAGCTAGAGAAACGAAGCATACATCTAAAAAAAAAACTGAGGATACGTTTTTTAGGTTGGACATTCCTCATTGAGGAAAAAACTGAGGCTTTTTTTTTTTTTTTTCCGTTTCTTTTTGCTGCTGTTAGTTTTTTTTGTAGGTGGTTTTTTTGGCTCGCGGTGGGTTGTAGAGGAGCAATTTTATTATTTATATTCTCAACCCGCCCCCTAACTTGTAGTTTGGCTCTCCTCCATAAGTGGGCTAACACCTGTAAATTTTAATCACTAGGTCTCTTCTAAATAATCACCTCCCAATTTAGCGCTGATGAATACAAATAGACCACGTGGTCAGCTCAGCGGAGAGAGGTCAGATAATCGAGCTCGGGTACTCAGCTCGTCACCTCAGACCTGACTTTTATGAAGAGTCTAGGTCATATAAGGACTCCTTCAGTCTTCTATTTTAAGTCAATACAACTATCAGTTGTGTGACCGTGGTCACGATGGAACCTGCACCATTTGTCTTTTGACCTTTTGCTTGGGTCAGATTTCAGCTTTCCTGGCCATTTAAGGTCGGGTCATCATGTAGATCGTCCAGGATTTTTGTTCTGCTGTGGCGATGAGCGGTGTGAATTGCTGGTATTTCTCCGCACGGTCTGCTTTCTTTATTGAGTATGCTTGTCTCCTTTCTTTAGTGAGCTCCTTGGATCAGGCTTTCGTATCCACCCTAAACCCTAACTTGTAGTTTGGCTCTCCTCCATATTTGGGCTAACACGTGTAAATTTTAATCACTAGGTCTCTTCTAAATAATCACCTCCCAATTTAGCGCTGATGAATACAAATAGCCCACGTGGTCAGCTCAGCGGAGAGAGGTCAGATAATCCGGCTCGGGTACTCAGCTCGTCACCTCAGACCTGAATTTTATGAAGAGTCTAGGTCAAATAAGTTGCTTTCTTTTGGGGGTAGAGCTCAGTTGATTAGCTCTCTGTAGGGGTGTAAATGAGCCGAGTCGAGCCAAGCTTTGGAGTGTTACAGGCTCGGCTCGTTTAAAATATGGGTGGCTCGGGCTCGGCTCTAGCTCGATACGAGCTCGATACTCAGCTCGGAAAATTATCGATCAGCTCGATCTCGGCTCGCTCTAGCTCTGTAGAGAAGCCTGCTGGTCATGCAGGAGGGTCATAGCGCTATGATGAGGACGCTCCCTATTTATAAAGGTAATCTGGCTACGTGAGTGTTGAGTAGGCGATATGGGACAAAGGAGAACCCTTCAAGGCTTTAAAGCCTTTTGCAGGCGAAGCCTTCTATAGGGACCGACCGAATTGTACCGATGGGGTACCGACGGCGTCGCCGACAAATTTTGAATGAAATGGGGTGATTTTGGATCGAGCTCTTACAGCCGTCCGATTTCCTCGATTCCCGCGTTGGTCCACTCGGAATTTGATTTTGAGAACGATGATCGGTTCGGATCGGCCGTTTGGGACCCACACCGGCGTCGGCGACGCCGTCGGTACCCCATCGGTACCATCCCATCTGTTCCCATATCTTTACCGTTTGCAGGTGTTCCTTAGCAAACAAAAACCATTCGTCCCACATCTGCTGTGTGGAAGACTTCAAAGGGAGTCCAGAACTCTATAAATAATCCTCCTGGACACGACCTTGGAACCCATGAAGTTCATTGGGAACGCTCGGGCATTAGCATTGGCTGAATCAAATGCATAATAAAAATAGTAGTAGTAAAATATTTTTGGGCTCACGAGCTGACTCGAGCCGAGCCTTCCATAGCTCGTGCTCGGCTTGTTTGTTAAACGAGTTCAATATCTCATCTCGAGTTCATTTGTTTGAGGGTCGAGTGGAGCTGGAAAGAGCTGATGTCGAGCCAAGCCTCGGGCAGCTCGTGAACGGCTTTGTTTGCTTACACCCGTGGCTCTGTGCTTTTTAGTATCCAAGTCTATTGGGCTTCAATTTTCATTTTGGGTAAAGAGATAGAAATGTATTAAATCAAACCACCAGCCCAAAACCGGTAAACAAAACAACCAAAAACAAACCCACCACCCTCCAAAACCGCCGGCCAAAAAAACCACCTACAAAAAACTAAAGGAGCAAAAAGAAACAAAAAAATTAAAAAAAAAAAGGCCTCGGTTCCTCAGTTTTTTCCTCAATGATGAATGTCCAACCTAAAAAACCTATCCTCAGTTATTTTTTTAGATGTATGCTTCGTTTCTCTAGCTCCATATCCTCCGGTTCCACAACAGTAAAGGTGATTAGAAAGAAAAATGAATACACAGACTCGTGTCACAAATGTTTAGTAAAAAAACCAAAAAAACCAGTGAAGTCTACAAAAACTAGTGAGGTCTCACTTAAACCTCTACAAAACTAGTGAGGTCTCACTTAAACTAGAAAACTACTGAGTGAGCTCTACTAATACAAACACAAAACTAGTGTTTTTCCTGTTTTTCTTTTATTTTCCTGTATTCCCTTTTAGCAGGAATTTCTGTTATCGCAAGGGGGAGAAAACACGTGATGTGAGCAACTATATAAGGAAGGAGAGTAGAGAGAGAGAGAGGGGTGGAGAATTGTATTTCATTTCTTTGGTTATCCTCTTCTTAGATCTGTAATTCCATTTTTTGGATCAATTACCTGAGTTCCATTTTTTGGATCTCAATTACTTCTGAATTTCTGTGAATTTGGATCTCTATATTAGCGTTTTTGTGAAAAACTGCCCCGATCAAGCCCTTCCGGGTATTTTGTTTTGCCAAATCTTCGCGTTGGACCTTAAAATCACGTTTTAAACACATCTAACGGTTCGGATCGTCGAAATTTGGTCCGGAAAGTGAAGTCCGGACTGTAGGTCCGTAAATTGTGGTTTGGATAGGAAGGGGACTCATATATATCTACCTCACTTTTCCATATTGCCGTACCTTTATTGCTATTGATTTTATTCGGATTTCGAGCGTCGGGAAACAACTTGGTTCGTGAGTTTGCTTCGCTGCACAGAAGGAGACTTGTATGCCCCGTTTGGCGACCGGAGATGGTTTTGGGTGGATTTGTAACGAGGGTGGATTTGTAATGAGGGTGGCCCCACCTCATAAGAAGGGTGGATTTGTTAGTGAGGTGTTTGGATGGTATTTTGAGAAAGGGGATTTGGAAGGTGGATAAGAGGACAATTGACTAAATTGCCCCCAATTTATTAGTAATTTAATTGATAACATGGTTTAATTTCATTATAATTAAAAATAAATACATAATAGTTAGAATAAATAAAAAATAATTACATAAATATATTAAAAATAATAATTATGAAAAAAATTGAAAAAAATCAGAAAGTGAACTTTTTTAAAATTAAAAGACAATTTCAATTTGTATTATAAATCGAGGGGGTAATAAGTAGTAAACATGGGGTAAATTTGTAGTATTAGAAACTAGGGGGTCTTAAATGAATTATATACGTATATATATAAACTCAACAGTCATCTTCCTCCCCATTTTCGATAAGAACAAAGCAACAACAGTTGCTCCGGCGACGGGTGTGGTTGCTCCAGCAACGGCTTTGGGCGGACCTCACGTGTCACGACCCAAATCCAGCGAATTTGAATATCGTGACCGGCCAGTGAGTTCGTCTCACCAAAGGCCTCTATCGTTACTCTTTCTTTTTAAATTTTTTTTTTTTAAATAGAAATAACTTAACATTAGCGGAAGCAAACTCAATTTAATAAAGTCCTTTATTAACTATGCCAACGCAGCATGGTTACACTTTCCCTTATTCCTTACATGATCATAAAGCTTAACATATGTAGTACTTGGCCCATCCTGTTCTAATTTCGATAACCTGAAAAGGGAAAGATTTCCACGACATAAGCCACCGCTTGTGAGATTATGAATTATCAGAGTTACATGATTTACCATGGAATTTTTAAAGAACTTTTTGTCAATAAATCATAATTCATAGCATGATCAGTTTTTCATGGCTTCAACTGTAACCAAAATTCACAAATACGCTTGTGTATAACATAACATGCCATAAACATATACGATATACCATCCGACGATTTCTGTGCCAGTTATGAGGGAGCGACCCCCGATGCGCATAAAGTGAATTGATCAATTCAA
This sequence comes from Vaccinium vitis-idaea, assembly GCA_963854785.1. Lineage (NCBI taxonomy): Eukaryota > Viridiplantae > Streptophyta > Magnoliopsida > Ericales > Ericaceae > Vaccinium > Vaccinium vitis-idaea. The sequence goes on along the minus strand of OY978216.1, from coordinate 2,372,839 downwards.
TTGGACACCTGGCCGTGCCCCTTTCCATTCCGCCCTTATAACACCGTTCCCACTGGTATCTTTAACGTCCCCCAGATTCCAGGGACATCGTCCGGATGTATCGTTAGTACTATTTTCCTAAACTGTAAAATATCATAATTCCATGGTATATTTGCTACAAAAGAATTTCATATGTTAGAATAAACATTTTATCAAGCTAAAACATAAATTTTTACGAAAAACTCATGTAACAGAGATAATTCATAACTCACCTCTTTGTGTTCGAGATTTACCGTGAAATCTACTGGGGTGTACCGGGTCCTAGAACCACGTGTTAAAATATCAGAAACACTTAAAATTGTAAGTTATTTAACTTTTACGCTATTGAAAATTTTACTGTAAATCATCAAGCCCTCATTGAACCAGTGTGTGTATATGTATATCTTTTAATTAAGTAGGCGTGGAGTTAGGCCAAGTGTACACCTCCATAGCTGTTCCTATTGTCCAAAAGTTTGTATGCCATTCTAACTTCCAATATAAATACAAACAAGGTGCTAGATGGTTTAGGACTTAAAGGTCTAAGGTGTCAACTACAGAGGAATGTTTTCCTACCACGTTTTGCCGACTTAATCTCAAAATTCATGTTCGAATACACCTTGTTCGACATATCAGCAATTTTACCTCTATTTATTCCATGAATTGCTATTTTTTTTTTTTTTTTTTTTTTTCCCTTCACTGCCCACTTCAAGCCAAAATAATACTACTCGTGTCGAAAAATATTAGAAGGCTTAATGGGGTGTCACTAACGGGTCTAAAATTTGAATTCGAACTCGGCCCGACTACAAAACTCGCCGAGCAACGTTCGGTTCATACTTTATATATATATATATATATTTATGATTACTTTGTACATACGGACCTTATTTCTATTGAGATAATATATTCAAGGCACGAGATTATTATCATTACTATTTCTAACGGACCGTTTCGAATCATTTTCCTACTGCCTGGGTTTCGGATTGCTTTAAGGAAATATTGAATCAGAGTGCACGTGTGGCAGTGGCAAAAGAAAAGGGGTAATGGATGGACTCACCTAGCCTCCTGGGTATATATTTTCCTCTCTTTCCCTTCTTTGTTCTCTAATTCTCCCTTCTCTCTCTTTGTTTCATGCGGGGGTATGTGATGTGGGTGTGTGTGACTGGTAGGCATCCCCTATTTATACCAAGACTCCCCCACGTCCAGAACCATCCCCTCATTATTTCCTAAAATCTAACAATATCTCACATAATCTAATAATAATCTAGTTAAATCTAAGAATATCTCTTAGTAATTGTTACCCATTAATTGAGTGCCACCTCTCATAGCTTCCAGAAAAACCTTACTTGGAGCCCAAGGCTAGGCGCCTCGCAGCGGCTCGTGCTGCATTCTCACGTCCCAACGCCGTTAACAGGGTCGAAATGATATTGGAAAATGTTCCTGAAAATTTGACGCATACCAAAAATTACGCTATTTTATTTTATAAGCTTTAACCCACACAAAAATATATTTCCTAATCCTAACGGTCAACGGTTTACCAAAAGTTAACTCTATTTTATAATTCTTTTTGTTGTTTTATTTGTTATTGAAAGTCGGGGTGTTACATCACGTCTCCTCCGGCAAGCCACCACCACCTCCACCTACCCCATCGTTGCTCCGGCGATGGTTTCGCCCCTCCCAGGCCAGAAAAATTTCTAGATCTAAACCCATGGTTGCTCCGACGATGAAGATGGTTGCTCCGATGACGACGATGGTTGTCCGACGTGGTAACTTCTTTTGTTTTAGTATTTTTTTTTGTTCAAAACCCTCCAAATCACCTGGATTTGGAGGGGTAAAATGGGTAGAAAACCCCCAAATCCACCCTTGTTAGCCAACGACAGGGTCGGGGCTGTCGTTGGCAAATCCGGGTGAAGCCAGATTTGCACTCCAAACAGTGAAAATAGTCCGGGTGGAGTTGGGAACGAAAATTTTGTTCCAAACACCGGCTAGTGGTGGGCCCTGGATTACAAATCCGGGGCGGCGGCAAATCCAGGTGCTAACGACGTCGCCAAACAAGGCGGTAGATCGTTGTATGTTGGGGAAGGAGCGCCATTCAACCCCCGTGCAGGAGGGGGTGTATCTTTCCTAAGGATCGCGTGCCTCCACCATAACCCCACACAGGCTATTCTAACTTCTCTCTATTAATATTAATTTGCATTTGGCTATTTATTCTTTGTTAAGCATTTTAATTTCAAAAGTTAATCCTAATTTTATAATTTCTCCAACAGCAGAAACATGATGATTTACAGGTGAGGAGGTGTAAGAACTCTCCCAAAATGGAGGGTTCTCTCTCTCTCTCTCTCTCTCTCTCTCTCTCTCTCTCTCTCTCTCTCTCTCTCTCTCTCTCTCTCTCTCTCTCTCTCAATCACGGGAAAATAATGGAGGAAAAAAGGGCTGGTTATATGGAAATAAAGGTGAGGTGTGTGGGAGATTGAGATAGTAAATGTTTTGATTGGGGGTGAGGGATGCTGTGATGTGACGATGGATGCATGGTTGGAGTATGGGAATGAAGTAGTAGTCCTATGTATAAGTGATATTGCATGCATGCATGGCTAAATTGTGTGGGATTGGAGGAAATGAGGTGATGGTAGTGTGTGGTTCTGGGAAGAAGGAGAGAGTGGTAGTGTAAAAATAGATTCAAGGCTATTAGGTTATGAAATAAGGCCATGCATATACATTTTATTAGATTTTTCTAGCCATACCATATCATGTTATAATGCCACAATAGATTTGTGTTATTAAAATGTCATTACATGTCATCCTACTATATTGCTTTCTACTCACAAAAGTTCAGTCACATAAGCATGTAGACAATTTAGTTAACATATTTACATTGCCAAATAAAATGTAACTATTCGGTTCTATGAACAAATAATAACAAATTAAATAATTAGGAATGTTGCACATTAGGTCACCGATTAGATCAACTGTAATGCAAATTAATTAGTATATGAAAAAAAATTGTATTTTAATTTTCAAAAAAATTTACATAGTGTCTCATTTTTGTTACTTGTACAATATGTACTCGTATCCGTGTTTCGCTATAAACTACTTTTACTTCTCATATAATATACTCTAAGTCATTCTGGGACCAAACGTTAGTACTTGACATGAAGAGTGGTGCATCATAATTTTTAATAGATCGGACAAAGTGCATTTCTAGTCATGTCCAACTTAATTCGGCAAATTATAATATCAGTTTCCTTTGCATCATAGTACTACTATATATTTAATGGACGAAGTGGGGAACTAACTCAAATCGGATAATAAACAAATAGAAGATTTTGGATTGATTTTTAAACTTTCCAAATTGATATCCGTACTCTATATTTTCTTTTTATTCATGTAAAATCGCAGCACACTTGCTAAATTTTTTCATACACGAAAAGGTTTTGCTGTAAATTCGAACTAGCAAAAACCTATGTTATGCATGTTAGGATTCCAACAACGCACCACACGCAACAGAAGCACTAAGATCAAGAGAAACACAACACACAAATATACGTGGTTCGGCCAAATCGGACCTACATCCACGGGGAGGGGGGTTTCACTATAATCCGGAGAAAATCCGTGATCTTGTGTTACACACTCACACTCTCATCTCACAATAATGAAACCTCACAAGTCTCTCGTGTATCTCTCTCTCCGGGAGAGCCACAACCGGCTCCCCCTCTCACACTCTTTGCCTCTCTCTCTACATTGTGCTACCACACTCTAAAACAAGGCATCACAGAGTATTTATAAAGATACACATAAAAAATCCTAAAACCTCCCATCTGGGCCTAAGCCCATCTGGCCCACACGGGGTGGAATCCCAACAATCATCCCCTCCAACCCGAGTGGGCAATGTCGTCTGCAACACCCCCATGTCGCCTCCTCCAATCAGCTAACTCTGGCAAGCGCCTGTGTCACTAACCAGTCGAGCATCCATGCACCACCAAACAGAGTACATAAACCCGAAAGAGTGTATCCTTGCAAAACCAGAATCCGCAGCCAATCAGAAAATTCGAAAATCCGAGCACCGCACCCCCTTAACTGGAATGCCTCCGCCCGTCCGAGTACTGCACCCCCTCAACTAGGATGCCTCCACTCGCACACCTCAAACTCGAAGTGTATGCGCTCACCAACAGAAGCGCCCGCGCTCTCCAACTAAAGCGCCCGCAGCTTCATCGCCGCGCTCCGCCACTCTAGCATCCTGTCCTGTCAAGAGAATGCAACAACCCTCTGCCCACACCAGAGGCTCACTCCTCCAAATGATCTCACACACCATCTGCGATGAGGCTGACTCCTTCTCTGACACTGCATCCCCCACTGAGCACCTCCGTACCCCAAAAACCGGGATACACTTCTCGTGAATCCGGGATGTGAACAAATCCTGCTAGATTTCTGTGGCTCAAACTGATCTACCGCTCTGACAAGCGTCTGTGTCATTCCCAAACAAGCATATCCGCACCCCAACCGGGCACACTACTCGAATGAATGTATCCTTGCAAGCCAGATCTTCCGCGGTTGATCACAATCCTGCACCCCCTATCCGGAGTGCCCGCATCTGGGCATCCAAAACCCAAATGCTCATGCCCAATCACAGGACATAATCTGTGACTCCATCTCTCCACACCAACAAGAGCTCATAACTAGAAAGATAATCCGCCACAAAAACACAAAAGAAAGAGAATACCAGTATGCATCATCTGATCTCCATCTCAATCCCTCTGTCCGGAGCTCCCGTGAACATATCCTGAACAACCTATCACATCATCGTTGTTGGCCAGCATCCTGCACACTCCTGATTCGACTCCCAGCGCATCCAGTACCATCCCGGTCGCGACACCTCGGTACAATCTCGCGCTTATCTTGTATGCATCCGCAATGGTCGTCATCCCTTCTCACGTCACAACACCCATACTGCCTGACCATGCCTGACATCAGCTCCAACTGTCACTGCACTCCCACAAGCCTGTATGGTGGCCCATCATCTAATCCAATGCAGCTCGAATCACAACTACAAATCCTAATTATAGGTCTTCAAATCCGATTGAACCAGACTGCTTCCGATCACTGCTAACCAACTCCGACCTGTCACTCTAGTAAGCGTCTGTGTCATTACCAAACAAGTGTATCCGCACCCATCAACAAAGATGCAACACCTGAGAGAATGTATCCCTGCTCACTAGCTTTTCCGACTGATCATCACGGCTCAAACGCCGTGAATCCGCAATCACCCGATTGCACCGGTCAACCTCCGATCTCTGCAAAGTCTGTCCAATACTCCTGGTGTGTAGCTATCCAACTCCGCTCGCCTCTCTTGTCACCAATCTGTCACCTATCCGCCACTCCTGCCACTAGCCTGGTCTTCTCACCACTCTCCGTCAGCTCTCTCGGGTCTCATCCTGCCTCCTGGTTCACTCATGTTCCAATCCCAGCTCTCCCAGCACCCCCTGGACTCCCATCGGATCTCCCAAAAAATTACCGCTCCTGCAAGCGCCTGTTGTCACTAACCAGACGAGCCTCCATGCACCCCTAAACTAGAGTGCAATAACTCGAAAGAATGTATCCCTGCTTGCCAAACGCGACTGATCATCCCTGGTCTGCCTCCGACTCAACAACATCCCATCCGACTGACCTGACCACGTCTGATCCTCCTCAATCTCTCCGGATGTGTCTAGGACCGCAAAATCTGACTCGAATCACTCAAATCCAAGCCCACCAGTGAATCTGGAACCGCTCAATTAGCTAGGAACAGCCTCCTCACAACCCAAAACGCCTCCGAACGTCCAAATCCGGCTCAATCCAGCAACAAAACCTGCTTCTGAGCCTCTTCACAAAAAACAGAGCGCGTGGTTGGATCCGGAACGAAAAATCGAGTCGGAAACCTGTCCGAACTGGCCATGAACCGGTCAAAATCCCACTGAACCGGCCAAAAAACGTAATCTGGTCTGCCTCTGGACCGTTATCCGGTCCGGTCTGAACCCGTTCTGCCTCTCCTCTGAACCGCCGGTCTAACCGGTTTGACCCCTTTGACCACTGGTCTGACCTCTTTGACCTGACCTTTGGCCCCTTTGGCCCTTTTGACTGGACCTTGACCCCCTTGACCTCTTTGACCCTGAACCCTGACCTTTCTGGCCCTTTCTGCTGACGTGGCGCCACGTCTGCGTTGACCGACTGACGTGGCGTTGACCTGTCCGACGTGGCATCCGACGTGGCTGTCGAGTCAGCGCCACCTGGCCACACCTAACCTTTGACTAGCGCGTGCGGCTCACGCCGCGACTAGATCTGACGCGCCTTTACTCAAGCGGCGCGTGCAGGCGCGTCGGACACTTTCCGGCGACCTTCCGACCATCTCCGTGATCGACTTTTCATGGGCCACAAAACCCTGTGCTCAAATCTGTAATCCGACCACTCCTGATAGTTTCGATATCCAAAAACGACGCCGCCTCCGCCCGCCACTGTTCAACCCGCTATTCCGACCCACTCCGGTGACCAAAACTGACTCCGAGCACTCCGTTGGATTCGTCTCTGAGAGTAGCACCTTTCCCTCTGATCAAAAACAAGTTTCGTCACCTGTTTTGTCCGACCAGAACTTCAAACAGTGCTCCAATGGCCTCCGAGTGATTTTCTGACTGCTCTACGCTCTCCGGTGCTTCAACCCAAGCTCTGATACCAGTTGTTAGGATTCCAACAACGCACCACACGCAACAGAAGCAGTAAAATCAAGAGAAACACAACACACAAATATACGTGGTTCGGCCAAATCGGACCTACATCCACGGGGAGGGGGGTTTCACTATAATCCAGAGAAAATCCGTGATCTTGTGTTACACACTCACACTCTCATCTCACAATAATGAAACCTCACAAGTCTCTCGTGTATCTCTCTCTCCGGGAGAGCCACAACCGGCTCCCCCTCTCACACTCTTTGCCTCTCTCTCTACATTGTGCTACCACACTCTAAAACAAGGCATCACAGAGTATTGATAAAGATACACATAAAAAAACCTAAAACCTCCCATCTGGGCCTAAGCCCATCTGGCCCACACGGGGTGGAATCCCAACAATGCACAGGTCGAAACCAGGTACACACGGTTAAGGTAAAATCATATCAAATCAATGTTCATTTAGTTCAAATTGTTAAAATCCATAAATCATTCATATCTATGAAAATCAAAAGTAAATCTAAATTTACCATACCGCTGTTATGCTGTTATGCAAGAAATAAGATTGTCATGAAGATCCCATACTCGTATGTTACCTATATGATGTCAAGCAAACTATAATTTTTCTAAGACCAGGTCGAAGGAGGATATGCGATCTCGAATTCGTAGAAAAGAGCGCAGTAATTCCAAGCCCGACCACTAGATCATGTCTCCTCAATTAAATTGACTATGCATTATATTAATCATTTTAAAGGTGGAAGAAAAAATCAATTTTACTTCAAAAATATGTTTACCTCCATAAAAAAACAATTTTGATTCAGATGCCTAACACGTCTTCGGAATTGGAAAGTGTGTGAGTTTGCATAGCCATAGGAAGACATCAACTAAACTTGTCAAAACATTCAAATCGTGCACTACAACGCACTCTCTGTATGACACTCCCACCTTACAGGACCCTGGACCTAATGATGTTGAAGTAACATATAAAATCATGATGACTAAAGCATTATAAACATCCAAGTAATCCAACCAAAGGAAAAAAAAAAAAAAAAAAAAAAACATCCAAGTAATCCAACACGTTGGAATCTTGATAACTAAAGCATTTATAAACATCCAAGTAATCTTGCCGAGCAAAAAAAAAAAAAAATCTAAGTAATCCAACAGGTTGGAATTAACATCGATTCTCAGGAATGGAGAACAAAAGTGGTGAAGGGCTAAACCTCACTTTTTGATTGCCTTCTTTTGTGTTTATGTACAATTGAACCTGAATGAATTTGAATATTAACAGGCAAATTTGAGTTCACAGTGGGATGTGAGATTTAGTGAGGAGTGAGAGAGAGAGAGATTTATAGGTTAATTTTCGTGTGAATTTATATAAAAGTCGAATAATAATCATTTGAGGGAATGGCTAATTTAGAGAAAGAGTTTATTAAGAAATAATTTTATGTCGTACAATTATAGAGTGTTTTATGAACATCGTCAATGTTTCCATTTTGAACATCATTTTTGCCATTTGTATATCTTTCTTTCTTTTGGTATTCATGTATTTTCAATTTATCAATTTTCCTTTAGGTATGCACAAATGCGTGATTTATTAAGGAAAGTACATGAGAAATTACACAGATATTGAATACTGTCAATCTTTTCCATAGAAATTCCATAGCTATACACGTGTATTTATGATGGAAAGGGAACATAAGGAATTCATAGTCTTTCCACAAGTGTGTGAAAATGAAAAATATCATCCTAACATAAGAATCTTTCTACGCTAGAAAGGCAAGTTAATTCATTTCAAAATTCGATTTCTTAGCTTTTAGGTGCCATTTGTCGCTCCCACAATCCTCCTCACGAAAAGTCATTCTGTAATAATACACTAAGATTAATAAAGACAAAAAAGGAGTGTGAATATCAATTTAAGAATGTAACAATCAATTCTATGATTTTCAGATTTTTCAAATTTTCTACTAAAGACGAATTCAAAATAAAATATTCTAACACATACTTAAAACTTTCCAACCAAAAGTAAAATCTGGGTGGTCAAGTCCAGTGCAGGTTGATGAGAAGTGAGCCCCTTGATATGAATCTGCGCGCTTTTAAGTGATTTAATTGTTTTATCCTTATTTATTGTATTCGGATAGAAATTGTTGCAAGTGCCGGATGACTTTCTTGATATACAACAATGAATTTCTGATTGAAAAAAAAAAAGAAAGAAAAAGGCCAGAGCAGGTCGTTACGCCATTCTTACCCTTCCACTCTACGTAAACCCCCAAACAGTATGTAGCTTTATCAACAAAATTTTCAGCTCTTGGGTGTACATCTAACGGAATTTGCTCGATATATAGCCAACGAGGGCATTGATTTAGGGTTACCCTACAAAGATAGTGAGATAGACAAGTAGACACCACTTGGTTCTGCAAAATAGACTTGAGATTTAAATTGAAGTTTAGGTGCTTTATCATAATTGTGTTATTTTTAAGTTATTTGCGGAGCTCAACCATATATTTTGATATTTTTAGTGGGTGTGAAATTTCTTGATGGGCACTTTTGTTGGCATGGATGGCTTTAATCCCAACATGGGATAATATCAGATAATGTACTTCATGTTTTATAAAGAAAAAAAAAATTATGGATGACTGGATTGTGTGGAATTCACCTCGGAATCACATACTCATGCGGAGTTGTTCAATTTGTTTAAAACATGGTTTCAAGAGTTGCTTGCAAAAAGTCAATTCATTCGCATATTGGTAAGAGTTTGATCGATTTTTGTCTCTAAATTCGCAATGACAGAAGTTGAATGAATTGATCAAGGATTTACCGATATCCGAATCAATTTTTTTTTCTTTATGGAACCCTTAAAACAATATTTTGTAAGAAATTGAAATGTCTTCGATTCTAAAATTAGTTCCATACAATCTGATATTATTCCAAACGGTGTACCCAAACCATTAGGCAACCACATTGGCTTGCACAAAGGAACAAAAGTAAATGTTATGATTAGAACTCTCAATTTTTTGAATTATATCCAAAATAAGTTTAAAATTTTGTCATTTTGACTTATTTTTGTCTTTGTTCAAAAAATTTGTGTTTTGATCACACATTTTTTTATTCCTCTCGTTGAAACAAACCACTTAATGAAAAACTATCTAATGCAGCAAAAACAAAAAAATCAAATAAAAACGAAAAAGGGGTCAAGTAATTTTTTAGGGGAAATGGCTAGAATACACACCCTTTATTTGGGTACACATTCCTATAAAAGTTACGAATTTTTTGTATACGTTATGAGACACATTAAAATGTTGCAAATCATAGAAAATGTTACGAATCATATTGTTGAAAAGTAACGAAAAACTAAAAAATATTACGATTATTGATGAGGTGGCACAATACAGAGTCATAGACCATATAATAAGTGCATATAGTACACCCAAATAAGATTTAGTATTGTAGCCATTTCCTTTTTTAGGCCAAAATAAGTTGGGCTCAATTTTTAAATTAGGACTTGGGCATTTTAAAACCATTCGTTTGGCCGTGTTAGGGGCCCGCGTTTTAGGGCATCGGTGTGAACCTTACTCATTCCCGACTCCAAAACATCTCCACGCTGAACGAATGGGGCTTGATTAGCTTCTCGGCTTCACCAGTCTGTGTTAGGGTTACACAAATACGGCGAGAAGCTCTCTGTTAGGGTTTTGGTTAGGGTTTTGGTTAGAGTTCTGGTTCGAGTGACGAAATGGCGAAGCGTAAGCGTTCTAGTTCACTAATGGAGAATCGTAAACGTAAGAAATCTTCCTCTGGTCCAAGTCAGAAACCGTGGGAGGATTCCGTCTGGTTACAGAAAGACAGAGGCGCTGGAATGCGTGATGGGTGGTGGTATTCACCTACGAGGGTCAAAACTGCGGTGACGTGCATTCTTTTGGAAAACGAAGGGCATATATTTGTTGTAATGTGAGGCTTGGCCATCAATGGAAGGGTACAAAAAAAGAGACGTAAATTATGCTACCATACCTGTTTGTGGAAAATGAGAATAGAATGATGGCAGTTTTTTAACTGCAAGGGGTAAGCAGTTGTAGCACGTGGATATCAAATTTGAAAGGGGAGGAATAGAAAGTGGGGTGGAGGTTGTGTGGGAGATGGTACACGTGGATTTTTGTAAATGTAAAATAATTGGAAATTTCCTTGCAATCTGAGTCATTGAATTAAGATCCAAGGGTAAAAAATATAGGAATTTCAAACACTGAGCTCCCTTATTATATAGATGCTAGATATATTATGCGTGTATGATCGAAAGTGTCCACCTGCTACATATTATGCCAAATGAATGTTCACACGTGATATGTGTGCATGTTTAATCTCGCCCGTGCATAGCATGCAGGGGGAGAGAGGACGCGGGGAGCAGGGGAGGGGTGGGAAAAAACTAAAATTTGCATTTTAAATCTTTTAGTCACTAACAACTGCTCTGGACAAACAAACATCAAAATGGGTAACTAATCACTACGCCCACAATTCATAGCTCAGAGGAGAGAGGTCAGATAATCGAGCTCGAGTACTCAGCTCGTCACCTCAGACCTGACTTTTATAAAGAGTCTAGGTCATATAAGGACTCCTTCAGTCTTCTACTTTAAGTCAATACAACTATGAGTTATGTGACCGTGGTCACCATGGAACCTGCACCATTTGTCTTTTGACCTTTTGCTTGGGTCAGATTTCAGCTTTCCTGGCCATTTAAGGTCGGGGTCGTCATGTAGATCGTCCAGGATTTTTGTTCTGCTGTGGCGATGAGCGGTGTGAATTGCTGGTATTTCTCCGCACGGTCTGCTTTCTTTATTGAGTATGCTGGTCTCCTTTCTTTATTGAGCTCCTTGGATCAGGCTTTCGTATCCACCCTAAACCCTAACTTGTAGTTTGGCTCTCCTCCATAATTGGGCTAACACGTGTAAATTTTAATCACTAGGTCTCTTCTAAATAATCACCTCCCAATTTAGCGCTGATGAATACAAATAGCCCACGTGGTCAGCTCAGCGGAGAGAGGTCAGATAATCCAGCTCGGGTAATCAGCTCGTCGCCTCAGACCTGACTTTTATGAAGAGTCTAGGTCAAATAAGTTGCTTTCTTTTGGGGGTGGAGCTCAGTTGATTAGCTCTGTGTAGGGGTGTAAATGAGCCGAGTCGAGCCAAGCTTTGGAGTGTTACAGGCTCGGCTCGTTAAAAATATGTGTGGCTCGGGCTCGGCTCTAGCTCGATACGAGCTGAGAATATTGGGCTCGAACTCAGCACGGAAAATTATCGATCAGCTCGAGCTCGGCTCGCTCTAGCTCTGTAGAGAAGCCTGCTGGTCATGCAGGAGGGTCACAGCGCTGTGATGAGGACGCTCCCTATTTATAAAGGAAATCTGGCTACGTGAGTGTTGAGTAGGCGATCTGGGACAAAGGAGAACACTTCAAGGCTTTAAAGCCTTTTGCAGGTGTTCCTTAGCAAACAAAAACCATTGGTCCCACATCTGCTGTGGAAGACTTCAAAGGGAGTCCAGAACTCTATAAATAATCCTCCTGGACACAACGTTGGAACCCATGAAGTTCATTGGGAACGCTCGGGCATTAGCATTGGCTGAATCAAATGAATAATAAAAATAGTAGTAGTAAAATATTTTGCGTTTGCTGCCTTTAGGCATGGGCATTCGCTATACTTCCATGAGTTTTGTCACTTAAATAGACATAGGCATTGCTAGATTTAGGTTTTGAAAAACTGCAATTGGAGGATGCACTTAACCATCTAATGAAGTCACACTCTTTTCTTATGACATTGGATTCTGTTGTATGGACTTTTTTTTTTTAATTAGAGTTTGAGGCCATTTTTTTATTGTTTGTTACTTCCTCCAAGGTTAATGCAGCTCTAATGTTTTTAAGGTGGACACAAAATTGCATCTGTTTGACATCTAATTGTTATTTCCTCCAAGGTTAATACAACTCTAATATTTTTAAGGTGCACGCTAATTGTTCGAGTGAACGCTAATACAGAGTCATAGACCATATAATAGGCTAAGTTTTCCGTTTGATTTTAGCAACTCAATTACTAAAATCAACCATGATTTTAGCAAATGAGTTTAACAGGTGCTAAAATCATGATTTTGAAATCAAAAAATGAAGTGGTTCTGTGTATCGTTTTTCGATTTTTTTCGCACCAAATTAAAGTACTCCTCGTGTACTTTAATTCGGTGTGAAAAAAAATCGAAAAACGATAAATGGAACCACTTAATTTTGTGATTTGAAATAGCTATGATTTTAGCACCTGAAATCATTTGCTAAAATCATGATTGATTTTATTGCTAAAATCAAACGGAAAACTAAGCCTAAGTGCATATAGTACACCCAAATAAGATTTAGTATTGTAGCCATTTCCTTTTTTAGGCCAAAATAAGTTGGGCTCAATTTTTAAATTAGGGCTTGGGCATTTTAAAACCATTCGTTTGGCCGTGTTAGGGGCCCGCGTTTTAGGGCATCGGTGTGAACCTTAGGCTGTGTTTGGAAGTTGTGGAAGAGAAGAGAAAGAGAAGAGAAAATAAAAAAGGAGAAATGGGAAAGAAATGGGGAAGAAACTTGTTATTTTCTTTTGTTTGGTTTGTGAAAGATTAGAGGAAAATTTGCACTAATGGGAGAGAGAAGGAGAGAAAAAAAGTAGTTAATTTTCTCTTCTTTTTCCTTTCTCTTCCTTTTCCTTTCTCTTTCTATTTGGAAACCAAACAAATGAGAGGAAATTTTTTAAATTTTCTCTTCTTTTCCACTTCTTTCCTCAACTTCCAAACATAGCCTTACTCATTCCCGACTCCAAAACATCTCCACGCTGAACGAATGGGGCTTGATTAGCTTCTCGGCTTCACCAGTCTGTGTTAGGGTTACACAAATACGGCGAGAAGCTCTCTGTTAGGGTTTTGGTTAGGGTTTTGGTTAGAGTTCTGGTTCGAGTGACGAAATGGCGAAGCGTAAGCGTTCTAGTTCACCAATGGAGAATCGTAAACGTAAGAAATCTTCCTCTGGTCCAAGTCAGAAACCGTGGGAGGATTCCGTCTGGTTACAGAAAGACAGAGGCGCTGGAATGCGTGATGGGTGGTGGTATTCACCTACCAGGGTCAAAACTGCGGTGACGTGCATTCTTTTGGAAAACGAAGAAAAGGCCACTAAGCTACGTAGATTGTTGGAAGTTCATCATCCTACCATGCCCACACTGTTGGCACTCGAGAAGGCTGAGAACACTCTGTATAAGGTTGTGATCGAGAGACTTCCGGCCTATTCATATTCCGAATTCTTCAACAAAGGGGCTGGAGGTCGCAGCCTTTGGCGTCTCAATAGGGATAGTTCGAAGTTTTTGGAGATGGACAGCGGATTCCAAATCATACTTAGGTAAATCCTTAATAATATCCCTATTAGTTTTTGTTGGAGTTTTGGTATATTTTAATATTGAAAAACATGATTTTTTAATTTTTTTTGAATTATTATTTAGAAATAGTAATAAGGGGGCATATTCTAGAATATCATGGGTGGCATATTTTATCCTTGGAGACTAAGTATTGGACAAATTGTCTCATGCTATGAGTTGGCATGTATCTAATTAATTGACTAATTAATTGATTCATGCATCAAATGGGGAGGAGACTTAAAGATTGACTCACTTCCTTCATGCTTCTATATATGCATGCATTTCGTGTGTGAGCAAGATAAGAAGCAAGCCGAAGGCTTTGAGAGCCTAAGGCAGTGTGACCAAGGAGCTCTGCATTGCTCCATACTTGTATTTTGTGTATCATTATTAAAGAGAAATTACCCAGCAAAATGTAAGGGTGTTTATTTGGTGGAGCTTTGGGTTCTAACTTACTTGCGTAGGGTGGTTTGAACCAACACGACTTATTAGTCTGGCTGTTGTATCCTGGGGGAGACAGGCCATGTGGGAGTTCTACTGCATTGGCTAGTGGTTCAAAATTCAACCAAGCCGCAGAGGGCTTGAATCTCCTTAAAGAAAGCGAGATATCCGCGTCTCAGTCCGATATTTGTGTAAATCCACTTTTATGGATAATTTTGTAATATCCACAATGATTTGCTTGATATGTAAGTGGATGTGTGTATTCGTTGAGATTTATTAATGAGAATGGACGAGGCTCCCCGTGGAGTACGGAATTTGGCTTAAAAACCAAACTTATCCGAACCATGTAAAAATCATGTGTGTTCTCTTGGTTTGATTATGCATGGTTTGATTTATTGGCTCAATACCCATTTTGCGGCAAGAACCCCAACCGTTTTGATATATTTCTTACATTACTTTTAATTGTTTTAAAAAACTGTAGGAGTGTTGGTAAGGCTTTGTCTCGGCTCCACAATGCGGGGAGATGCCATGGCAATCTTCTGGACGGAATATGGGTGAATGATTGTGGTGATCCTGAAGTAAAACTTGCGAATTTTGACATTGATATCGGTAATTTTACATAGTTTCAACTTTGAATTCTATATAGTTTTGTGATCAACTATTCTAGAATCACCTTATATTTTGTTCCACTGTTTTGTAAAACTAAGATATCTGGGTTTTTTTTTTCCCCAGATTTCAAAGATGGATTCTACAAGGATTTATCAGATTTCAGGACATTGGTTAAAGAGGCGGCCAAGAAATACTCTCATCGCTTTTTGGTAGTTGGAAAACTACCAAAAAAGCCCTATGCTCTCAAATCATTCTATGGACTATACAAGAGATTTAAATCTCTTGATTTTGAGGAGGCGAGGTATTTATTTACTTGTTATTCCAGTTTCTAGTGGTTTCTATAATGAAGAATAGGCTGTCGGATAATTTACTTGTTATTTACTTGATAATTTACAGCAACTTTAGGCAATGTTGTTCTGGATTCATCCCTTAATGACTGCAGAGCAGTGGTTGTATACGGCAAATTCGCACCACTAATTTTGTCGCATGTTAGTCGCTTGCTTTAGTTGCTTGTTTGTAGGATTTGATACCTGGGGGAAGGACTGAACAATTCCTCTAGAACAGTTTGCTAGTATAAACATTACTTATTGAACTATCCATGTTGGCCACTCTGGGTTTACGTAATAAGGTAAAAGTCATTGCTCTGATGGTGCCAGTTTTATCTTTGTTTTCTCAGTTTCATTTTTCCTATTTATCTCTAATGATTGTGATTATACATCACCTGATCATTTTATTCCTGGTCTGACTAAAATATTAAAGCCTTTGGTCCAAATTCCTCACAGCGAAAGTAATGTTTAAGTACAGTACCATTTTTCTATAGTTCTGATCTAAGAAGCACTAACACATTCACATGCCTCACATATTTGTGTTGCACACGCTCCAGACACACTCTGTTGTATTTATGTACTCCTAGTGGTAAAACTCTTTCTGTTTTGTAACTTAATTTGATAGTTATGTTGTTTACGATCTCACATGAATTAAAATTTGATAGTTATATATATTAAAACTTAGCTTGCCCTTGTGCTCTGTCCGTGTCTATGCTTCTTTTGTGGCTATTGATTTCAAGTAGTATGGCTGTTTATTCAGAAAGAAACCGAACGAAATGGTTTCTGTAATGTTAGTTTTTTCCATTTTAACTTCTTAAGTTATACTTGTAGGGAATTTGCTCATTTCATATACTGCGCTCCATTGTTGTGGAATTGGGAGGATCGGCGTACTTATCTCTACAAGATGGAGAGTTTCTCGAAAGGGAACTTCCGTCGTTTCATGTATTTCTACCTGGAGGACGGTAGACCAAGAAAGAAGGGGTCCCCTACAGTGCTCAAAACTGGTAACCCTAAGCTTGACAAAAAACAACCGCTCATCGCTGCAGTTGATCTTGCCTTCCCGGAGTTCAAAGATTGGGTAACAGTAGTAAAAGCGTTACCAAAACTTACCCCTTTGAGACAATGTTTTGACAAGGCTGAAAACATCCGGCTGTACCAAGACACAGGAGGACTCTATTGGTTCCACTTCAATTGCTTGAAGCATTACGCGGAAACGGTAATTGCTTTTCATTTTTATTTTTTGTGGTACGTCGGAAAATACTTTTTGAAATAGTTTTTGTATTTTTATTGTTACCTGATTGATGGAAATTTTAACTTGTAGTGCGAGAACCTTAAACTTGATAATGGCCGACGTTTCCCTCATGATGACAAGGCTTGTTTAGATGACCTGTTAGAGGTTTTCCCCAAGGCTTTTCCAATCATGTATGAGCACATGATAGATCATCTATACCCACGGGCACTGTCTGTATTCGGGTAAGTGTAACACAATATTAACATTAGCCATCCCATTCTTGTGTTGTTTCCTTGCATTTGCCTTATCATTTTTTTTTTAAAATTGCCTTCAGGAAAAACTTGGTAGATCACCTCAAGGAAACAACACAGTCAACAATGATGTGAGTGGAGATTCTACTGGGCAAGAAAGCGAGAAAATTTTATTGCATCTATTGCCTCCTTGTTGCTGTCCACATGTTGTTTTTTGAACATATGCAGTTTTTGTTTTTGGTAAAGAATTTCAGAATTTGGTATGTAGGGTATGGTTGAAATTAACTGTATTTGAATGGGTTCAATTGGATAGTGATATGCTGAAATTTAGAAGTTGCCTTGTTGCTCTTATGTGTTTGTGTGCTGTTTTCTGAACATATGGAACTTTTACTTTTGTTGATATTAAATTTCTGAAATAGGTTTCTGTGGAGTACAATATCATCAACTCTTGATAAATAATGGAGATTAAAAAGAAAGAGTACCAAATGTACCTGACAATGGTCCTCGATCACGGTCACGTTGTGCTCCGAGAATGGTTGGAAACCCTGCCCTGTATTGGTAAAGCTCATTAGCTTTAGCTTGTGTTTGTATTAGTAGAGCTCACTCACTAGTTTTCTAGTTTAAGTGAGACCTCACTAGTTTTGTATGAGGTTTAAGTGAGACCTCACTAGTTTTTGTAGAGTTCACTGGTTTTTTAGTGAGACCTCACTAGTTTACTAAACATTAGTGACAGGAGTGTGTGTATTCATTTTTCTTTCTAATCAACTTTACTGTTGTGGAACACGAGCATGTGGAGCTAGAGAAACGAAGCATACATCTAAAAAAATAACTGAGGATACGTTTTTTAGGTTGGACATTCCTCATTGAGGAAAAAACTGAGGCTTTTTTTTTTTTTTTTTTTTTTCCGTTTCTTTTTGCTGCTGTTAGTTTTTTTTGTAGGTGGTTTTTTTGGCTCGCGGTGGGTTGTAGAGGAGCAATTTTATTATTTATATTCTCAACCCGCCCCCGAACTTGTAGTTTGGCTCTCCTCCATAAGTGGGCTAACACCTGTAAATTTTAATCACTAGGTCTCTTCTAAATAATCACCTCCCAATTTAGCGCTGATGAATACAAATAGACCACGTGGTCAGCTCAGCGGAGAGAGGTCAGATAATCGAGCTCGGGTACTCAGCTCGTCACCTCAGACCTGACTTTTATGAAGAGTCTAGGTCATATAAGGACTCCTTCAGTCTTCTACTTTAAGTCAATACAACTATCAGTTGTGTGACCGTGGTCACGATGGAACCTGCACCATTTGTCTTTTGACCTTTTGCTTGGGTCAGATTTTAGCTTTCCTGGCCATTTAAGGTCGGGGTCATCATGTAGATCGTCCAGGATTTTTGTTCTGCTGTGGCGATGAGCGGTGTGAATTGCTGGTATTTCTCCGCACGGTCTGCTTTCTTTATTGAGTATGCTTGTCTCCTTTCTTTAGTGAGCTCCTTGGATCAGGCTTTCGTATCCACCCTAAACCCTAACTTGTAGTTTGGCTCTCCTCCGTATTTGGGCTAACACGTGTAAATTTTAATCACTAGGTCTCTTCTAAATAATCACCTCCCAATTTAGCGCTGATGAATACAAATAGCCCACGTGGTCAGCTCAGCGGAGAGAGGTCAGATAATCCGGCTCGGGTACTCAGCTCGTCACCTCAGACCTGAATTTTATGAAGAGTCTAGGTCAAATAAGTTGCTTTCTTTTGGGGGTAGAGCTCAGTTGATTAGCTCTCTGTAGGGGTGTAAATGAGCCGAGTCGAGCCAAGCTTTGGAGTGTTACAGGCTCGGCTCGTTTAAAATATGGGTGGCTCGGGCTCGGCTCTAGCTCGATACGAGCTCGATACTCAGCTCGGAAAATTATCGATCAGCTCGATCTCGGCTCGCTCTAGCTCTGTAGAGAAGCCTGCTGGTCATGCAGGAGGGTCATAGCGCTATGATGAGGACGCTCCCTATTTATAAAGGTAATCTGGCTACGTGAGTGTTGAGTAGGCGATATGGGACAAAGGAGAACCCTTCAAGGCTTTAAAGCCTTTTGCAGGCGAACCCTTCTATAGGGACCGACAGAATTGTACCGATGGGGTACCGACGGCATCGCCGACGCCGGTGTGGGTCCCAAACGGCCGATCCGAGCCGTTCATCGTTCTCAAAATCAAATTCCGAATTTTTTGAATGAAATGGGGTGATTTTGGATCGAGCTCTTACAGCCGTCCGATTTCCTCGATTCCGGCGTTGGCCCACTCGGAATTTGATTTTGAGAACGATGAACGGCTCGGATCGGCCGTTTGGGACCCACACCGGCGTCGGCGACGCCGTCGGTACCCCATCGGTACCATCCCATCTGTTCCCATATCTTTACCGTTTGCAGGTGTTCCTTAGCAAACAAAAACCATTCGTCCCACATCTGCTGTGTGGAAGACTTCAAAGGGAGTCCAGAACTCTATAAATAATCCTCCTGGACACGACCTTGGAACCCATGAAGTTCATTGGGAACGCTCGGGCATTAGCATTGGCTGAATCAAATGCATAATAAAAATAGTAGTAGTAAAATATTTTTGGGCTCACGAGCTGACTCGAGCCGAGCCTTCCATAGCTCGTATCCACCCTAAACCCTAACTTGTAGTTTGGCTCTCCTCCATATTTGGGCTAACACGTGTAAATTTTAATCACTAGGTCTCTTCTAAATAATCACCTCCCAATTTAGCGCTTTTGAATTCAAATAGCCCACGTGGTCAGCTCAGCGGAGAGAGGTCAGATAATCCGGCTCGGGTACTCAGCTCGTCACCTCAGACCTGAATTTTATGAAGTCTAGGTCAAATAAGTCAAATAAGTTGCTTTCTTTTGGGGGTAGAGCTCAGTTGATTAGCTCTGTGTAGGGGTGTAAATGAGCCGAATCGAGCCAAGCTTTGGAGTGTTACAGGCTCGGCTCGTTAAAAATATGTGTGGCAAAACAAACCCACCACCCTCCAAAACCACCAGCCAAAAAAACCACCTACAAAAACTAAAGGAGCAAAAAGAAACAAAAAAATTTAAAAAAAAAAGGCCTCGGTTCCTCAGTTTTTTCCTCAATGATGAATGTCCAACCTAAAAAACCTATCCTCAGTTATTTTTTTAGATGTATGCTTCGTTTCTCTAGCTCCATATCCTCCGGTTCCACAACAATAAAGGTGATTAGAAAGAAAAATGAATACACAGACTCGTGTCACAAATGTTTAGTAAAAAAACCAAAAAAACCAGTGAAGTCTACAAAAACTAGTGAGGTCTCACTTAAACCTCTACAAAACTAGTGAGGTCTCACTTAAACTAGAAAACTACTGAGTGAGCTCTACTAATACAAACACAAAACTAGTGTTTTTCCTGTTTTTCTTTTATTTTCCTGTATTCCCTTTTAGCAGGAATTTCTGTTATCGCAAGGGGGAGAAAACACGTGATGTGAGCAACTATATAAGGAAGGAGAGTAGAGAGAGAGAGAGGGGTGGAGAATTGTATTTCATTTCTTTGGTTATCCTCTTCTTAGATCTGTAATTCCATTTTTTGGATCAATTACCTGAGTTCCATTTTTTGGATCTCAATTACTTCTGAATTTCTGTGAATTTGGATCATTAAGTGTATCAAACCACCCCCACCCCCCACCCCCCCAAAAAAAAAAAAAAAAAAAATAGAAACTTCTCATTAATAACAATTCCCGAACAAATTAAGAAACCAAATAGCATAAAACAGAAGCAACCCCGAAAATCAAGGGAACAAAAATATGGATAGCGTAATGATTATTCCCATTGCTGATAAGTGCAAAATAAACCCTCACATTTCACTTGATATTTTATAAACTACACTTCTTCCCCCGTTTCAAATACACTCTGGTTGAGGAATTCCATTTGCACTCCTCTTTTCTCAGTAATACACATAAAACAACCTTACAGAAAAATCAAGTTTTTTTATTTTTATTTTTTTATTATTATTATTTTTTTTTTAATATAACAATGCATCGGCGCGAGCTTAAGCGCACCTCGATTAATCTAGAGGACCAATTTCACTATTCACTGGCGCGGGAACCCCATTTGTAGCTAGAATCATATGGCCCGGCTACAAAGAGAGTTCAGATCTAAAACCTTAGAAGGGAAAAAATTTCTAAGTCCCAAATATTGACCACTAAGCCTACTCTTCGAGCAAAAGCTTACTTGGTCTAACATCGATAACTCAGTGAACGGATCAAATTTGCCTTAGAATAAGCAAACTGATGGTACTGTGAGGACCGCATTTTCCGTGTAACCATTAACTACATTTGATTATTTCGATTTTCTACCCTTAATTAATTCCTTTTATGAAGATGATTTCCATCACAAAATGTTTAATTTGTTTACTGAACAAAACTTTGTTCTAAAGATTGGTTTGTTCTAAAAATTTTGCTCTAAGAAAAAAGTCAACACAATCACCTCACCTTTTGTCTTTCTTTTTTTTTAATAATCCGCCAACTTTACAGTAACTTCAGATTTAGGTTAAATTTTACCCTATTATCTTGTAAAAGTTGTTAATAAGAAGTTTCGTGTCTTTTATTTGATACTATAGGCCATGTGCGCACGTGAACATGTGCCCATTATTTTTGGATGTCTGATATTACCGTTATTTATGTGTCATTATTGGAAGTTTTTTTTTTTAATCGGCATCATTATTGGAAGGTTAAGAACAAATGTATATTATGTACATATATATATATACACACATAGGTATATATACACATTCTCCACTCCTCCACCCACTACAACCAACACCACACTCCACCCTTTCCCATGCAAAATCAGACCTTCCTCCACCCTCTCTCTGCCCCCAACAACCCCGATCACCCTTCTTGTCACCCCCTCACCTCCTCACATGGATGTTAACGAGCTCTCAAAAGCTCGGCTCGGCTTGCAGATTCAGCAGATTCAAAAAGCAGGGGGTCGTCAGTAAGAGAAAGGTACTGAGAGAAAATAACAAATTAAACCCCTCTCTCTAAAGCTAAGGCTTTACTTCCAACTTCTGGTCAATAATTCAGAAATGGATGGAGTACTACACTTCTACTACCAACAAGTTTCAAAGTACGAAACAATGGATGGGAGTACTACACTTTACTACCAAGTTTCAAATTTCGAAACGATCTACTAACTAGTTCTGCATCTTCATCGCGATAGGAAAGAATTCAGTATGAAGTCCTAAACAACCCCAGGATTGACAAAAGAACCTTGATAGCAAGAATTCATTATCCTTGGCATGCATCTCAACTTTCTAAACATCTAGTTCAACAAACTTCTCCAATCCAATAACACCAAAACACAGTGCTACAGTAACCAAATCATGAGCTGGTGGCCTATCCCAATTGGTAGGGTGTTGTGCTTGCCCCATGCTCACCCGGGTTCAAAGTCCAGCCATTCCCCCATCTCCCTAAAAAATCAAAAGCACAATCAGCCATAAAGCTTAATGAAACAATCTGTGAATGTGATTGTTGATATCACCACACAGACAGGACAAGAACAGATTGAAAATCATCATCTCCATGTCTAATGATGAGAAAAGTGAAATCAAATTAAGCAGAACATACTAAAACGGAAGATCATACAACTAGCAAGAATCCCGATGTGGGACAAGTCCCATACCTTGCACTGGATCATAACAAACCCGACCCCTTCAGAGCCGACATCCACGACGGCAGGTCTCCCTTCCGGCACCTCCGACAACACCCGTGGCGGCCTCTTCCAAGGAGGGACCTGCTCTGATACCAATGTAACAATCCCTTGGGTAGAACTCGCCCCCAAAAGCTAGCTCAAGGGGGAAGGGTGCCCAGGGACTTATTAGCCCCCCACTAGGAGCCCATACTCCCGATGTGGGACAAGTCCCATACCTTGCACTGGATCATAACAAAATGAAATGACTGGAAATGGAAGAAGAAGAAATGTAGAAGGAAAAGAGTGTGTTGGTGCTCTTATTCCAACCCAACGAACTGGTTATGAAACAGTACAATGAAATGGGCAGTATATTCCCTCCTATATTTATACACATAACCAAGCAAAAACCTGTGTTATGCACAGGTCGAAACCAGGTACACACGGTTAAGGTAAAATCATATCAAATCAATGTTCATTTAGTTCAAATTGTTAAAATCCATAAATCATTCATATCTATGAAAATCAAAAGTAAATCTAAATTTACCATACCGCTGTTATGTTGTTATGCAAGAAATAAGATTGTCATGAAGATCCCATACTCGTATGTTACCTATATGATGTCAAGTAAACTATAATTTTTCTAAGACCAGGTCGAAGGAGGATATGCGATCTCAAATTCGTAGTAAAGAGCGCAGTAATTCCAAGCCCGACCACTAGATCATGTCTCCTCAATTAAATTGACTATGCATTATATTAATCATTTTAAAGGTGGAAGAAAAAATCAATTTTACTTCAAAAATATGTTTACCTCCATAAAAAAACAATTTTGATTCAGATGCCTAACACATCTTCGGAATTGGAAAGTGTGTGAGTTTGCATAGCCATAGGAAGACATCAACTAAACTTGTCAAAACATTCAAATCGTGCACTACAACGCACTCTCTGTATGACACTCCCACCTTACAGGACCCTGGACCTAATGATGTTGAAGTAACATATAAAATCACTAGAGGATGCCCGTGCCTGAAGGCACGTCTCGAACAATTAGCGCTCACTCGAACAATTAGCGTGCACCTTAAAAATATTAGAGTTGTATTAACCTTGGAGGAAATAACAATTAGATGTCAAACAGATGCAATTTTGTGTCCACCTTAAAAACATTAGAGCTGCATTAACCTTGGAGGAAGTAACAAACAATAAAAAAAATGGCCTCAAACTCTAATTAAAAAAAAAAAAGTCCATACAACAGAATCCAATGTCATAAGAAAAGAGTGTGACTTCATTCGATGGTTAAGTGCATCCTCCAATTGCAGTTTTTCAAAACCTAAATCTAGCAATGCCTATGTCTATTTAAGTGACAAAACTCATGGAAGTATAGCGAATGCCCATGCCTAAAGGCAGCAAACGCAAATCAATTTTGTTTTTCAAACAAATTAATTTCATGACTACTAACCTAGGCAAACATGTGGCTAGGGGGAAGTACTATCAACTTGAGATCAGAAGGGTTTCAAGTTGAAAGAATAATCCGTGTGTTATCTGGTTTATTCTTGATCTTGACAATAGCATCTAACAACAGATCAAATCCTAGGCTAGTGTAGTCAGCATGCATCTTTGTATACTTGTATTAGAAGAGTTCCACAAATAAAAAGTGCAGCATTCCGTAGCACAAAATGAAAGCCTAAAGCAGCAAAAGCCCTGTAGCACAAAATGGTAGAAACAGAGCAGCAGCTACAGAGTTGGAGCATTTTTTTTGCAGCTTCATATATATCCCCATTCTTCAAAACCTAGCGTGTTAAAAAATGAACATCAAAGTATTAACCCCTCCCAAAAAGGAAAATTTGGAAAATTAATACAGATATCAAAAAGTTCAATTCATTCTCACAGAGAGTGACCTGACCAAGAGTAAAACACCATCCCTTTTTTAGAATAAAAAAGTACAGATTAACCGCAAAAAGTATACTTTACCCAAAATATATCCCTAAAGCTCACTCAAGAATATACACTGCAAACAAAAGCATTTTTAAGCAATAAATTGAAAGGCACCGACAAACTTTTCAACATATTGATGCGATCATAAGAAAGATAAAGTTACGACTCCCGTAACGAAAGGATAGATAAAATAGGTATCAGGTGGACCCTAATCATACATGTTGAATGCTGAATGGAAAGCATGAGAAAGAAAAAGGGTACAAAGTAGCTGACTAAAACGAAAAGGTGCTAAGAAGAAGAACAGAGCTAAAACATTTAGGTCCAAATTGACCGAACTAAGCCTCCAAACATTTGTCTAATACTCCAACTCAATACAAAATGCATTTGCAAATTTTTTGGGCTCTTACATGATGGTATTTTTTTAAGTACATACGTAATTACATTTTTTTCAACATAATAACCATGCTATATTGATTTCGTAGAGCCTTTATAACAAAATAATTTGGGTGGCATCATTTTTTAGCCATCTAACATGGCCAGAATTTTGTAGTACAAAATATGTCTAGTACGTAGTCATTTAATTTTGGATGAGATCAAATATATTGCTTGACAAATAGGGTGAGAACATAATACATATTTACAAAAGCATTGAAATATGACAATGGGAAAAGGTACCCAAGTGAGAACATGCATGCACAATGTACGTACATGGCATAATAGGTGGCAGATGGACTCTAATCATACGCGTATAATACATCTAGCATCAAATAGTGGCAGGCGTATGAACATAAAAAATAAAAAAAAAATCAATGATGTGTTTTTCACGTTTTCATGTATCGGACATATTTATACCCACTTACATTACTTAATCACTTTGAAATGAAACTTGCTAATATACAAAGTAGGAATTTATAATAGTACTCATCAATTAGGAATTCAAAAACAGTGTAATTAGAAGGAAATAAATGATACACACATGTTCCTCGAGTGATTTAGCCATATCCATCGCCACTTGAATTAATATTGTCCCTTAAAAAAAGAAAATTAGTAGTAACCTTAGAGTTCTTGTTGGTCAGACAAATTTTCATACCAGAAGGAGCAGATGTTGAACTAATCTTCAAGCAATCGTACCGAAAGTAGCCGAACTTTGACACTCACAATCAAAACCTTCAGGGAGAAAAAAAAAATATTAAGAGCAATTATGAGTATAGAGGAAGAAAGGGAATTACACAAAACCAACATATATACAATAATATTTTACCCCGTTTAACTTCATGTAAATGGAGCTCTCTCTGCATAGATTATGGTTAGAACACAAACGTTGATTGACAGTTTCACAAAAGGGAAAAACCAAAAGTGAGAGAGAAAAATCAACACAACGATGAAGTAAAAGAAAACAAAAATCAAATAGGTATTGATTGAAAAACCAAAAGGGAAAAAACAAACTTTGACACCCAGTATTGTGTTGATCGACACTGGATTTTCTTGGTTGTGTTGATCGACAATGGATTTTCTTGGTTCCTGCTTCGTTCGCTCCATTATTGTGTTAGATGGAAATGGGTAATGTGAGGCTTGGCCATCTATTCTAATATAGAAAGGGGGAGCACAAGTTTGGTGTAACCCAATTTTGAAGCTCTGTCACAATTGTGATTTCCGTTATTACCCTTCAACTGCTACAATATTCTAAGCCTGATAAAAAAGTAACCGTCCCCGGTTAAAATGTAAACTCTCTCCCCCTATAACCGACACACCCCCACTTTCTCCTCTACTCTTCATTTTTACGTGGATGGAACTGCCACAACATCCCCAATCTTCTTCCCTAGATTCCCAAAATCTCTACTTATTTTGGGAATTAATGGCGAAAACATGAGGTGCTCGGAAGTGGGAATAAGGGCCAGCGAATAGCACAGTTAGCCACAGGAGTCTTGCTCCAGGTTTCTCTTCTCTTTTTATTCAATTTTCTAATCTGCTTCTCTTTTAATATGGGTAGTTTATTTTATGCTTCTGTTGACATCATTACTTCAATTTTCATTGAGTTTTCCCACCTTTTTTTAGAAAAAAGTCACTTATAGTTCGCTCAACTTGCAGGGTTGCATATTACATTTCAATTTGTTTTGTTTTCTTTGTCAAAACTAGAAGATTTAACAAGAATTAGAAGTTTTTTTTTTTCAAATTGAACGAAAGCCAACTCTTTTTTTTATTGGCAACAAAAAATAATTTGCACACGCGTGTACGTCCAAACTCGAGATTAAAGAAAAACACTGAAAAAGAAAAAGTTATTTTCCGTAGTTTAACTTGCACACACGTCAAGATTAAAGAAAATGAACAAGAAAAGTGAACCCTTTTTCTCTCCTCAAGTCGTACCCAATAATTTCGGCCCAAAGAGATTAACGTCTACAGTTATCGGAAATATATTTTTCATTTCATCAAAATTTGAGTTCAAATCGATTTTTGGTAAAAGAAAATGCACGAAAGGCGCAAAAAAAAAAAAAAAAAAAGCCGAAAACTATTGTTCGTATATTTATAGTGTTGTAATGTAATGTACGATAGGGTTATTAACCCCCTTGGGGTTATCTACTTACCGATAAGACTTGTAAAGAATCAAGATCGAGTCTGAGGAGAGTCATTACTCTTTGCTGAACAGCTCGGCTAGCCTAGGTTCCGAGCTATCTCCCTCTCCGAGCATTCCAAATGACCTGAGTTGGGTAGGGGTCTGCCCGGACCCAACAGCTACTCCCAGTCTCCGAGAACTCGATTGGAGTAGGTCGGGAACAGTTTCCCAAATGTTTTTGGCGGTTACTTTTTCATTGTGTTTCGTGCGCCTTAAATGTGGGTGTCAGGGGTCATGTCGTTGGACAGGTGGCTCCATCACCACCGTTTGTCGTGCTTTTCGTTGGACGCTCGAGATGAAGCTTTTCAAAAACGAATGGAAAAACCTTTCGCGTTTCACTTCTGATACCCCAAAAACCTCTGCATCTTTCTTCCTTCGTCTGGGCGATTCGGAGCACAAACCCTAACCTTCATCTTTAGAGCCTCTCACTATTAGGTACGTTTTTGTTCCCTTCTTTTTTCTTGTATGTTTTTTGATTGCTATGGGGAACCAGTAGATCCCGTGAACCCAATTGACCCTGAATGGCCTACTCCTAGTTACTTTCCCCACACTAGGATCTTACACTATTTGGTTAGGCATTACCATCCCCCAAACATTCTCGACTTCGTTCCTTCTCCGTTCCTTCAATACGACATCATTAACCAGTATATTTATGCTTACTCTGAAGACTACGGTTTTCTTTGTGCTCATTCCATGGAACACGATGA
This sequence comes from Vaccinium vitis-idaea, assembly GCA_963854785.1. Taxonomy (NCBI): domain Eukaryota; kingdom Viridiplantae; phylum Streptophyta; class Magnoliopsida; order Ericales; family Ericaceae; genus Vaccinium; species Vaccinium vitis-idaea. The sequence continues at coordinate 2,344,959 of OY978216.1, read as the reverse complement.
GGTAAATGAGGAGCCCGTTTTCAAAACAAAAAACGAACCCAACCTGTTTTCAAACCTGAGCGACGAAGAGACCAACGGGGACTGTCCTCCGTTGATTGGCAGAGGTGGTAGAGCCCTTAACTTAAACCCCCCGCTAGTTCCATCCTTCCTTGACGACGCTTTCATGGCTCAATTGGAAGAATTTTCAGCCAATCTCTTTACCTCCACTGTCACCGGAAAAGATTTGGACGCCCTCCGTGTCCGATACCAAATTCCTGAGTCTATTACCTTTAGACCCCCAACCGCCACCGAGCGGGCTTGTTCTCGTGTGAGGGACGAGGTCTGTTTATACTTAGAGTGTTTCGAAGGAGGTCTCCGTTTACCTTTCCCGCGCATAGTTAGGGAAATTCTTGATTTTTTCGGCCTAGCCCCTGCTCAGATCGCCCCGAACTCGTGGCGACATTTGATTGGCTGTGCCGTGCTGTGGCAAGCCATGTCAAATGGAACCAGTCCTTTAACAGTTGAGGCTTTTATCCACCTTTACGTGCTGAAAAAATCTCCTGGTCTAGACGGATGGTGGTATTTTTCTATGAGAGATGCAAAAAAGCCCATCTTGACTGGAATCCCGTCCTCTAACAAAGAATGGAAAGGTAATTTTTTCTTCGTGGGCGGATCAGGATGGGAGTTTCCGGAATGGGATGAGCCCTCCCCCAATATTCTCAGGACATGGAGTATCCCCATTCCTGAAAGTAAGGTTCTTTTATGAGACTCGTAATGAGCGACTTTTCAGTATCTTGCTTAATCGAGTGTTTCCTCTTTTTCGCAGGTCGGAGAAAATCTTCTATCAGTGCTGAGAAGCTTGAGGAGGTTGCTAAGGCTAGGAAGCACGAGCTCAACTCAATCAAATTGCTTATTACAGACGATAATCTAGCCCTTTACCTCCTCGGACCAGAAGTTGGAAGTAAATCCTTAGCTTTAGAGAGAGGTATTTAATTTTTTTATCTTCTCTCTGCACCTTTCCCTTACTGACGACCCCCTGCTTTTTGTATGTAGCTGAATCTGCTGAAGACATGTCCACTAGGAGGGTAGATAAAAATGTTATAACCGAGCTCAGAGCAGCTCAGCAGGCTTCTGGCTCGGGCAACACCCCCAGGCGCAGAAGGGCCCAGTTTGAGATCGATGTGGAGTCTTATTTAGAAGCCGACAGCAGTCCTGCTGCTGCCCATGCTGTTGCTGTGGACAAGGAAAAAGAAAAGAGAGAGAGAAGGGAGAAGAGAGAAAGAGAGAAAAGAGAGGAAGAGCAGAGGAAGGAGGAGGAGAACGACAGGGCTAAAAAGCAGAAGACCACTGAGGCTACCCCTTCTTCTGTTCCTCTGTCTCAACAGGATGACGGTCCGTCAGTCCTATTGGACAGGAAACTGTGTTTGGAAAGACTGAAACACATTTCCCGCGATGCTGATGAGAAGATCATGGCGAATGAGGACGCCTTTGTGCTTGGAACAGAAGCTACTATTGATCTTTGTCAGGTAAAGGAATTGTCCTCGTTTTCTTCTTCTTCTTTGTGTGTGTGTGTATATATATATATATCTTCATTCTGTATTGCCTTCCATCATTTCCAGGCCATGCTCCGCACCCTCCATCTCACCAAGAGATACGCCTACGTGGCAGTCCAGCTTGAGCAACTTCTGAAAGCTCAGGAATCTAATATTGCTGAGAACAGGAGGCTCTCGGGTGAGCTCAGATTCGCTGAGACGGGGAGGCTAAATGCTGAGACTGATCGTAACGAGGCTATGAGGAAAGTGGAGAGCCTAGAGAAATCAGTGGAAACCAGCAAGACCCAACTCTGTTTTCTACAAAAAGAGAAGGAGGAGCTTGAGCAGAAGAACGTCGAACTTGCTGAGAAACTGAAGGATGCTCGTCGTAAAGCGATCAAGGACTTCATGGCCTCTGACCACTTTAGCAGAGCTTCTACCACCTGGTTCTACGATGGCTTTCAGGAGTGCAAACGTTTGTGCAGCAAGGCTTTTCAGGATATCAACTTTGCTCCAATAGAGCTTGAGGATGATGCCGCTTCGGTAATGGAGGTTGGAGATGATGTTGAGTACGATGTTACTTCCAAACCTGAGGCAGAGGCTTCACAGGGTCGGGACCTTGGAGGTGCCCCTCAGGCCGACCTTGCAGAAGCTCAGCCCAAGGTCCCTCTGTCTGATCCTAGTGCATCTAAGGTTAGTTCGTCAGAAATTGATCCCCCTCAGTCTTATACTTTTGCCCTGTTGGGCTATTTTAATGTCGTTGAACTGCTTTTGTTGAATTTTGGGTGCGAATTTGCTTTCAACATTGTTTTAATATTTTAATGTTTCTCTGGGGAATGTAAAAACTTTGGATTCGGTAGGATTTACTTTGTTGCTATTTCAATCTTCTCATCGTATTGTCTGAATACGAATAGATTATTTGTCCATATAAACTCTCAATCCCCTATTTATGGGACCAAAATGTTTAGCTGCCTGAGCTCTTGTTGTATGAGGTATTTTGTTGGGTTTGAGCTCTTAGCTGAGCTCTTTCTGAGTTCTTTCAGGAGTATCAGTACCTACTAGTAACTCCCACTCCCCTAAGTGGAGAGCCGTTCTTGAACGGTTTTACACTTATCATCAGTGTAAATACATTGACTATGAAAAAAAAAAAAATACAATCAAGTTTTCTAGTTTGCGCCTTATTCTCCTACCGATAAAATTAAGATGTGATTTAATCAACATTTAATCGATAAAGTGATTTTATCAAATCTTTGTTGGCCTTAGATTAGTATAAGGACCCTAAATTGCCTTTGATGAAGCAATTTCTGTCACTCTTCCATTAATGACCTGCAAAAGAGAGGGAAACCTAAGGCACCGGTGTGGTACCGGCCGAAGAACCTCCTATGCCTAAGTCAGTCGGTTGTTGATTGAAGTATTGAGTGAAAAAGTATTGAATGGATTGGAAGTACCCCTCATCGGACTTCATTGGTTGCTTTTATAGGCAATCGAAGTAGTAGGGTCCCAGGACATGGAGTTGTAACTCCCATCAGATAGCGCTTGTTTTTAGAGCCCTGGGAACCTAGGACTATAGTTCAAAGACGAGTCTCCTTCCTTTACATACAAATAGGGCTATTAACCCCCTTGGGGTTATCTACTTACCGATAAGACTTGTCAAGATCGAGTCTGAGGAGACTCATTACTCTTTGCTGAACAGCTCGGCTAGCCTAGGTTCCGAGCTATCCCCCTCCCCGAGCAGTCCTAATGACCTGATCTGGGTAGGGGTCAGCCTGGACCCAACGGCCTTTGTCTTTTCCAATTCCCAACGACAAGCCAGTTCGCCAGAAAACTCTCTCTCTCTCTCTCCGAGTGAATGAATGAGAGGTCCAAGCATATACTCCCTAATTGTGGCGGGCTGGCGGCTATACTTGTTGTTATTGGAGCTCTTCGTATAAACTCTGTCAACGGCGTCGAGCTGTCGGGAGACTACTCGAAGCTCTCAGGCATCATTATCCCAGGCTTCGCCTCGACTCTTCTGAGAGCGTGGTCCATCTCAGACTGCCCTTACTCCCCTCTCGATTTCAATCCCCTCGATTTGGTCTGGCTCGACACCTCCGAAGTATGACCTTTAACTCTCTTCTTCTCCAACACTGTTTCCTATTTATTTAATAGCTGATCGTCCCATACCAATTATTGGTCCATGACTCAGCGTTTTTTCATTTGCTTGGTTGCATTCATTTCCTTTTCCCACCCGTGTTTGGCTTGGTCGTCCTACCAATGTTTCATCATAAATGCCGCTATTACGAGTTTACTTGCACTAAATTTATGGTTTTCAAAAATCAAAATGAACGGAACGTTTCTCTTGATTGGAAACAAATTTGCCAAGTGTAACATTAAACTTTGTTTCACAAATCAAAAGAATTGAAAACAAGGGGCCTTAACGTAATTAAATAAAGTATAGGGTCATAAACGTAATTTATAGAAATAAGAGATCGCCATCGAAATTTTAAGTAAGTATAAGGGTAACAAAAGTAATTTCACGGTTCTAGGGTCCTTAGTGTAATTTACAAACTCTGGGGGCCTTTTTGTAAATAAACATGATACAAGGGCAAAAAGGTAATTTTGCCACCGACAAGGGTAAATACGTAAAAATACTTTATTTTAGCTAGTTATGACATAACTTGACTCAAAAAGTAATTCCTTGAATCTTAGTAAGTCCAAAACTATTGTAAGGGTGATAAATGTAATAAAGGGCAAAACGGTCATTCTAGTAAAAATAAATTTCACTAGTGGAAAAGTTTTTCTATTACAACAATGGTTAATGTTTTCTGATGGGAGAGAATATGCGGAATGCATTTGTATTTATTCATGGTAGAAACCAGAAAGCCTTCTTAGCTGAGCGTTTGCCTGGATACTTCAAAATGAATTAAGCATTTGCTGTATCTTACCCTGCTATGGTGGCCATGTTGCCTGGATACTTCAAAATGAATTAAGCATCACTCTTTGGCATGACTTGGATTCCTAAGGATTTATTCAAATCAATTTGAGCATTTTTGTAGAACTTGATACGGCGATGTGCCCCGACATTGAACTTGAACCATTGGGCTTTATGTAGGCTTTGCAGTTTTGGTTCTCTCGTTTTTATTTTTATTTTTTAAAAATCTCATATAAGTTTAATTCAGTTCTATTAAAATTTATGCAAAATAATTACATTCGTCATATCATATTCAGTCAAACTTCCGGTTACCCCCTTGTGGTTTAGCTCATGAGCAAATTGCTTGCGGGAGTATCGAATGCGTATGGTTTAGCTCTTTTGAGTTATAAATAGTTTTTGATTTAGCTGAGAAGAAAAACGTTACATGATCCTTCGGATGTATATCTTTGCTGCAAGGGAAATCCAGTGGCTAGCTCTAGTTCACCGAGTAAGCTGCAAAAATTGGTATGTTGTCTGGCAGCGCCCTATATGTTTTGATTAACTAGTTAGTTTTTGTTGAGCGAGAGCAATGGCTGTAGACGAGAGGAAAAGGAAAAGCGGTCGTCAACAGAGTTCCTTTATATTCTTCGGGTGCACCGCAGTAAAATTACAGGGACGATGTGCCACATTTAATGCAAGATATATTTTTTTTCTATGTATTAGGAAAAGAAATTTTTACATTAAAGAACATTTAATTTAGAGCGTTGTTCTTTTCATATGCATAAATATGATGTTGTCAGATAGTTTTATTTATTTATTCATGCGGTGAATCACTTATTGTTTTGTTTGGAATCTATGTTTCCTGGTTTGTGTAGCTGGATTTTATCCTTGATTCATGCGTAGACTTCAGGTGAATCTCCTGTGATGCATCTCATAGGGAGTTCGCCACCAGTGCCCATCTGTCAGTCCCATCACAACTATATTTTCGATTATAACTCTTTCAATGCAATTTTTGTCTTAGAAAGTAATGTTCTTATCAAATATTGTGGTGTCCCTCCAAGTGAGTCACCTTCTTCTTGAAATAAGAGGCACAAACTGCGCATTCTCACGCATACATTAGGATACCTTAACCTTGTTCGTCTACATGTGACTCCCCCTCGTCTCTTTTGTTCGTCCTCCTTCCCATTTTGGGACAAATGTACGTTCTCTTTGGATACTCATATGAGAAAAATGTAATTTTTTTCTAAATTTCCCTTTCTATTCAGTAGTTGTGTGATCTTCCGTTTTAGTATGTTCTGCTTAATTTGATTTCACTTTTCTCATCATTGGACATGGAGATGATGATTTTCAATCTGTTCTTGTCCTGTCTGTGTGGTGATATCAACAATCACATTCACAGATTGTTTCATTAAGCTTTATGGCTGATTGTGCTTTTGATTTTTCAGGGAGATGGGGGAATGGCTGGACTTTGAACCCGGGTGAGCATGGGGCAAGCACAACACCCTACCAATTGGGATAGGCCACCAGCTCATGATTTGGTTACTGTAGCACTGTGTTTTGGTGTTATTGGATTGGAGAAGTTTGTTGAACTAGATGTTTAGACAGTTGAGATGCATGCCAAGGATAATGAATTCTTGCTATCAAGGTTCTTTTGTCAATCCTGGGGTTGTTTAGGACTTCATACTGAATTCTTTCCTATCGTGATGAAGATGCAGAACTAGTTAGTAGATCGTTTCGAAATTTGAAACTTGGTAGTAAAGTGTAGTACTCCCATCCATTGTTTCGTACTTTGAAACTTGTTGGTAGTAGAAGTGTAGTACTCCATCCATTTCTGAATTATTGACCAGAAGTTGGAAGTAAAGCCTTAGTTTTAGAGAGGTGTTTAATTTGTTATTTTCTCTCAGCACCTTTCTCTTACTGACGACCCCCTGCTTTTTGAATCTGCAAGCCGAGCCGAGCTTTTGCGAGCTCGTTAACTAAACGAGCCTGAAAATCGAGCTCGACATCGGCTCGTTTACTTATCGAACCGAGCCGTGCCTTAACGAGCCGAGCAACGACCTTCTCGCAAGCAGCTCGGTTCATTTACAGCCCTATGCTGGAAAATATTTTTCAAAAGGCCACGGTAAAAGGTGATCCAAGGACACGCTTTCACTCCAATGGTTTGTCCAATTAGTCACTTGATGAATTTACTTCCCACTTAATTAATCCATTCCATTATTAGGGTTAGACCGTAAAAGCAAAAATTCTTGTGAATCCTTGTTTTTTAATTCGACCGAAAACGAAATTTTGAGACGCACATAAACTGACCCAAATACATTGACTTTGAAAAAAAAAATACAAACACGTTTTCTAGTTTACGCCTTCTTCTCCTACTGATAAAATTAAGATTTGATTAAATCAACACTTAATCGACAAAGTGATTTTATCAAATCTTTATTGGCCTTTGATAAAGCAATTTCTGTCACTCCTCAATTAATGACCTGCAAAACAGAGGGAAACCTAAGGCACCGGTGTGGTACCGACCGAAGAGCCTCCTATGCCTAAGTCAGTCGGTTGTTGACTGAAGTATTGAGTGAAAAAATATTGAATGGATTGGAAGTACCTCTCATCGGACTTCGTTGGTTGCTTTTATAGGCAATCGGAGTAGTAGAGTCTCAGCAGGACATGGAGTTGTAACTCCCCTCGGACAACGATTACCTTTTAGAGCCCTAGGAACCAAGGACTCTAGTTGAAAGACGAGTCTCGTTCCTTTACATACAGATAGGGTTATTAACCCCCTTGGGGTTATCTACTTACCGATAAGACTTGTCAAGATCAAGTCTAAGGAGACTCATTACTCTTTGCTGAACAGCTCGGCTAGCCTAGGTTCCAAGCTATCCCCCTCCCCGAGCAGTCCTAATGACCTGATCTGGGTAGGGTTCAGCTGCAATGGCCTTTGTCTTTTCCAATTCCCAACGACAAGCCAATTTGCCAAAAAACTCTCTCTCTCTCTCTCTCTCTCTCTCTCTCTCTCTCTCTCTCTCTCTCTCTCTCTCTCTCTCTCTCTCTCTCTCTCTCTCTCTCTCTCTCTCTCTCTCTCTCTCTGAATGAATGAATGAATGAGAGGTCCAAGCATATACTCCCTGATTGTGGCGGGCTGGCGGCTATACTTGTTGTTATTGGAGCTCTTCGTATAAACTCTGTCAACGGCGTCGAGCTGTCGGGAGACTACTCGAAGCTCTCAGGCATCATTATCCCAGGCTTCGCCTCGACTCTTCTGAGAGCGTGGTCCATCTCAGACTGCCCTTACTCCCCTCTCGATTTCAATCCCCTCGATTTGGTCTGGCTCGACACCTCCGAAGTATGACCTTTAAACTCTCTTCTTCTCCAACACTGTTTCCTATTTATTTAATAGCTGATCGTCCCATACCAATTATTGGTCCATGACTCAGCGTTTTTTCATTTGCTTGGTTGCATTCACTTCCTTTTCCCACCCGTGTTTGGCTTGGTCGTCCTACCAATGTTTCATCATAAATGCCGCTATTACGAGTTTACTTGCACTAAATTTATGGTTTTCAAAAATCAAAATGAACGGAACGTTTCTCTTGATTGCAAACAAATTTGCCAAGTGTAACATTAAACTTTGTTTCACAAATCAAAAGAATTGAAAACAAGGGGCCTTAACGTAATTAAATAAAGTATAGGGTCATAAACGTAATTTATAGAAATAAGAGATCGCCATCGAAATTTTAAGTAAGTATAAGGGTAACAAAAGTAATTTCACGGTTCTAGGGTCCTTAGTGTAATTTACAAACTCTGGGGGCCTTTTTGTAAATAAACATGGTACAAGGGCAAAAAGGTAATTTTGCCACCGACAAGGGTAAATACGTAAAATACTTTATTTTAGCTAGTTATGACATAACTTGACTCAAAAAGTAATTCCTTGAATCTTAGCAAGTCCAAAACTATACTAAGGGTGATAAATGTAATAAAGGGCAAAACGGTCATTCTAGTAAAAATAAATTTCACGAGTGGAAACGTTTTTCTATTACAACAATGGTTAATGTTTTCTGATGGGAGAGAATATGCGGAATGCATCTGTATTTATTCGTGGTAGAAACCTGAAATCCTTCTTAGCTGAGCGCATTTGCTGTATCTTACCCTGCTATGGTGGCCATGTTTGTTGCCTGGATACTTCAAAATGAATTAAGCATCACTCTTTGGCATGACTTGGATGCCTAAGGATTTATTAAAATCAATTTGAGCATTTTTGTAGAACTTGATACGGCGATGTGCCCCGACATTGAACTTGAACCATTGGGCTTTATGTTTCCTGGTTTGTGTAGCTGGATTTTATTCTTGATTCATGCGTAGACTTCAGGTGAATCTCCTGTGATGCATCTCATAGGGAGTTCGCCACCAGTGAGGGACGAACTAGAGGGATTTATGAAGGTTGAGGCCTTGAGGGTGGAGTGTTTAGGTTGGGGTGGTGTGAGGAAGTGGCTAAACCCATGTGAGGAGGTGAGGGGGTGACAAGAAGGGTGATCGGGGTTGTTGGGGGCAGAGAGAGGGTGGAGGAAGGTCTGATTTTTCATGGGAAAGGGTGGAGTGTGGTGTTGGTTGTAGTGGGTGGAGTGGAGAATGTGTATATATACCTATGTGTGTGTATATATATATATATGTACATAATAATGATGCCGATTAAAAAAAAAAACTTCCAATAATGACACATAAATAACGGTAATATCAGACATCTAAAAATAATGAGCACATGTTCACGTGCGAAGCACATGGCCTATAGTATCAAATAAAAGACACGAAACTTCTTATTAACAACAATGTTTGTTTAGATTTTTCCAAGATAATAGGGTAAAATTTAACCTAAATCTGAAGTTACTGTAAAGTTGGCGGATTATTAAGAAAAAAAAGACAAAAGGTGAGGTGATTGTGTTGACTTTTTTCTTAGAGCAAAATTTTTAGAACAAACCAATCTTTAGAACAAAGTCGCTTTTATAGGCACTCGGGGCAGTAGAGTCCTAGTAGGACTTGGAACCGTAAACCTTATTTGATAAGGTTTATCTTCCTGAATCCCAAGGTTTTAGATTCTTATTTGAGATATGCTTCGTCCGAGCTGCCCTTATGGCCTGAGCTCTTAACTAGGTCAGCTCGGACCCAACAGGTAAATTGGGTTGGTATGAAAAATGTCCCCCCCAAAAAAAAATAATAATAATAATAATAAAAATAAAACCAGCTTGTACAGAATCTTGGTCGTGTGCTTAAATATATATTTTTTAAGTGTTCTTGTCCAGCTTGCCAAATTAATTTTTTTTTTTCCTTTCAAAAAATATTTTCAGGAGAGAAGCATGGTTTCCCATAGGATGGAGAAAAAACTTGGGTGAACCTAAGTAGACCTAATAACATTTCAATAAAACTATAGGTACACAATTTGGTGTACATCAAATGCACACCACGTTTTGTAGAGAGCCCATCTTGGGTGAACCTAAGTGTTGCGTATTATTTCTACCGGGAACAGATATTTGGCGTTAATTACAAATTATGTTCCGATTAAGTACAAAGATATTGATTAAGGTGTATACTATGAGTTTCTCAGCTGCTTCTTAGGAAAGATTATTCAATGCCCCTAGGGCAAGCCTGACCCTTTTTCGACAGCACATTTGGATGGGACCAATCGATATATTTGTTTTGGGCTCCATACTAAATACCTGATGGAAAATGGTTCTAAGGCACCATCTAGCGGGAGCCGCAGGTACTGCAGGGCCGGGCATTGAATAATTTCTCACTTACTTTAGATATTGCCTCATTTTCTGAGGTAACTTCTTCACAAGTAATGATTTACCACCACTAGTTTCATGAGCCTATCGTGCCATGGTACCAAAATTTATGTGTACAAACAATTTAACGCAGCTTATAAATACCCAACCAATTAGGTGATTATTTACAGTTCAAAAAAAAAAAATTAGGTGATTATTTAGAAGAGACCTTCTCTGCCTTATAGTTGGGGATAGCTTAAAAACTTAGCCAATTTTTGTTTTTTTGGTAAAGAGATAGAAATGTATTAAATCAAACCACCGGCCCAAACCCGGTACCAAAAACAAACCCACCACCTGCAAAACCCCGGCCAAAAAAACCACCTACAAAAAAAACTAACAGCAGCAAAAAGAAACGAAAAAATCAAAAAAAAAAAAAGCCTCAGTTTTTTCCTCAATGAGGAATGTCCAACCTAAAAAACGTATCCTCAGTTATTTTTTTAGATGTATGCTTTCTCTAGCTCCACATGCTCCTGTTCCACAACAGTAAAGGTGATTAGAAAGAAAAATGAATACACTCACTCCTGTCACTAATGTTTAGTAAACTAGTGAGGTCTCACTAAAACTAATGTTTAGTAAACTAGTGAGGTCTCACTAAAAAAACCAGTGAACTCTACAAAAACTAGTGAGGTCTCACTTAAACCTCACACAAAACTAGTGAGGTCTCACTTAAACTAGAAAACTAGTGAGTGAGCTCTACTAATACAAACACAAGCTAAAGCTAATGAGCTTTACCAATACAGGGCAGGGTTTCCAACCATTCTCGGAGCACCACCTGGCCGTGATCCAGGACCATTGTCACTTACATTTGGTACTCTAAAAGCCTCAGTTTTTTCCTCAAAAAAGTTAGTAAAATTTATGGTGTTGAATAGGAGTAATTTTTTTGTACACGTAAGATCCCATAACAAAAATGCTATGCCTACGCAAGGAAACTTACATTCAACTATACACACAGAATATGAGTGCTTTTTTTTAAAACTTGTTTGTTTACTCACATTATGTGTATGGTTGGGTGTAAACTCTTTTGCGCATAACATTTTTGAAAGACAGAAGAAGAAAATATCAATCTGGCCATTCTGTTTTATTGAAGGAAAAAAAGAAAAATTGAAAAACGTTCCATCAGTTTATTGTTTCCAACTTTGAGTTTATTGGATTAGTATTTAGCACATAAAATCGGTTTACGTTGGTACATCGCCATGTCAAATGGGAATACGTCCTTGTCAGTCGAAACCTTCATCTACCTTTACCAAATGAAAAAGCTTCCTGGTCTGGAAGGATGGTTTTATTTTACAGAAAGGGATGCAAAAAACCCTATCTTGACCTGACTTCCTTCTTCCAATAGGGATTGGAAAGATAAATTTTTCTTTGTCCGAGGGTCCGGATGGGAGTTCCCTGAGTGGGATGAGCCTAAATCTCCCAGAATACATAGGACGTGGAGCTCTCCTGTTCCTGAGAGTAAGATTTGCTACTTCGACTGAATTCGTCAACATTGTTTACGTTGGTACATCGCTCAACCAGCAAAGAGAAGGAGAAGGAGAAGGAGAAGGAGAAGGAGAAGGAGAGGGAGAGTTAAGGAAGCTGAGAAGAGAGAGAGAGAGAGAGAGAGAGAGAGAGAGAGAGAGAGAGAGAGAGAGAGAGAGAGAGAGAGAACAGAAAGAAGAAGATGAACGAGCTACTAAGAAGCAGAAGAAGAACATCGAAGGCTCTGGTCCGTCAGATGCCACATTGCAACAACAGAATGATGGCCCTTCCATCATGCTAGACAGGAATTTCGGTTTAGAGAGGGTTAAGTTCCTTGCTTGTCGTGCTGACGATCAAGTCCTGGGGGGTACAGATGGTCAGATCCTTGGCACCGAGCTTGCTGTGGACCTTGGACAAGTATTTTATTTTGTTGAAGCTCCTTTTTTACTCGACGTCTGATTACTAATTCCTACATTGACCCGGCTTGTTTTTACTTTTCTCTTTTCTTGTAGGCCGCGATCCGAGCTCTTCACCTCACTAAGCGTTACGCTGTCCTTGCTTCCCAGAGAGAACAGCTCCTGACGGCTCAGGAGCAACACGTTGCTGAGAACAGGAGGTTATTTGGCGAGCTGGGCTCTACAAAAACAGTCTGGCTCAAGGCGGAAAGTGATCGTAACGAGGCACTGATGAAAGTAGGGGGCCTGGAGAAGGCGGTGGAGGCAGAGAAGAACCGACTTAACCTTGTTCAAAAAGAGAAGGAAGAGCTCGAGCAGGAGAATTCTGAGCTGTCTGATAAGTTGAAAGACGCTCCTTGGCTGGTCTTCAAAGAATTTATGGAGTCAGAGGAGTTGAGTAAGATGTCGACGACGTGGTTCTATGACGGGTTTAATGAGTGCAAGCGTATCTGCAACACAAATTTTCCCTCTATAGATTTTACACCAATAGAGCCTGAAGATGATACAGTCTCGGCGATGGAGGTTGGGGATGATGTGGGTGATGACGTCACTTCGAAGCCTACGGCAGAGACTTCGCCCCTCAGACCCGACCTTGCTGAAGGTCAGCCTAAGGCTCCTCCTGATCCAAATGCATCCCAGGTTGTTCCGTCGGAAGTTGATCCACCTCAGCCTAACATTTCTTCAAGAAGGCTTGGTTTATTTTAATGTCGTCGAACAGCTCTTGTGTCTGAGTTCTTTAGGAGCATCGGTACTTACTGGTACCTCCCACTCGCCTAAGTGTGAAGTTGTTCTTGAACGGTTTTGCAGTTATCATAAGTGTAGTCAAGCACTTGTTTTTAGCTGCGCGCCCTGGGTGCTTTATATTTGCACATGTTGTGCAAGCATGTTCCTCCAAGTGTAAGGTCGTGCGGATTAGATTCGAGGAGACTCACAATCCTTGTTGATCAGCTCGAAATTATCATTGCTGAGCTTTGTTGCGTTACCGAGCTGGCCTTATGGCCTGAGCTCTTAACTATGTCAGCTCGGACCCAACAATTGTGGATTACTAGTTTAAGTGAGACCTCACTAGTTTTGTAGAGGTTTAAGTGAGCCCTCACTAGTTTTAGTAGAGTTCACTTGTTTTTTAGTGAGACCTCACTAGTTTACTATACATTAGTTAGAGGACATAGTGAGAGGAGTCTGTGTATTCATTTTTCTTTCTAATCACCTTTACTGTTGTGGAACAGGAGCATATGGAGCTAGAGAAACCAAGCATGCATCTAAAAAAATAACTGAGGATATGTTTTTTAGGTTGGACATTCATCATTCAAGAAAGTGCATTGAAACTAAATGTACTACTTCTTGAGGTGTTCTGCATTCCATGAATTTGGCACTTCCTTCCCCTTCATTGTAACAAGCTTATAAGCTCCGTCTTTTGTGTGCCTTAGTATTTTGTAAGGCCCTTCCCAATTTGGTCCTAGCTTTCCGACCTTCTTCTGTGTAGGATCAACTTTGCGAAGAACTAAGTTGTTGGGCTCGAAACTTCTAGGTTTGACTTGAGCATCATAATACTTGGCAATCCTTTGCTGCCGCTGTATCACATCTTTCTTTCCTCGAGTAGGTCCAACTCAGTCTTGAGATCTTCCTCATTCTGCTGGGGATCAAGTGAGGCTGTTCCCACACAGGGCACCAACTGATGAAGCAATTTCCGTCACACCTCAATCAACGACGTGCAAAACAGAATAAGTGCTAAGGCACCGGTGTGGTACCGGCCAAAGAGGCTCCGATGCCTAAGTTAGTGGATGGTGGATAGAATTATTAATGGATGAGTGTTTGATGAGTGGAGTTACATACCTTCTTTTAGGATTAACTAGTCGCTTTTATAGGCACTCGGGGCAGTAGAGTCCTAGTAGGACTTGGAACCGTAAACCTTATTTGATAAGGTTTATCTTCCTGAATCCCAAGGTTTTAGGATTCTTATTTGAGATATGCTTCGTCCGAGCTGGCCTTATGGCCTGAGCTCTTAACTAGGTCAGCTCGGACCCAACAGGTAAATTGGGTTGGTATGAAAAATGTCCCCCCCCAAAAAAAAAAATAATAATAATAATAAAAATAAAACCAGCTTGTACAGAATCTTGGTCGTGTGCTTAAATATATATTTTTTAAGTGTTCTTGTCCAGCTTGCCAAATTAATTTTTTTTTTTCCTTTCAAAAAATATTTTCAGGAGAGAAGCATGGTTTCCCATAGGATGGAGAAAAAACTTGGGTGAACCTAAGTAGACCTAATAACATTTCAATAAAACTATAGGTACACAATTTGGTGTACATCAAATGCACACCACGTTTTGTAGAGAGCCCATCTTGGGTGAACCTAAGTGTTGCGTATTATTTCTACCGGGAACAGATATTTGGCGTTAATTACAAATTATGTTCCGATTAAGTACAAAGATATTGATTAAGGTGTATACTATGAGTTTCTCAGCTGCTTCTTAGGAAAGATTATTCAATGCCCCTAGGGCAAGCCTGACCCTTTTTCGACAGCACATTTGGATGGGACCAATCGATATATTTGTTTTGGGCTCCATACTAAATACCTGATGGAAAATGGTTCTAAGGCACCATCTAGCGGGAGCCGCAGGTACTGCAGGGCCGGGCATTGAATAATTTCTCACTTACTTTAGATATTGCCTCATTTTCTGAGGTAACTTCTCACAAGTAATGATTTACCACCACTAGTTTCATGAGCCTATCGTGCCATGGTACCAAAATTTATGTGTACAAACAATTTAACCTTACCAATATACGAATGAGCTGATTTTTTTACAAGAAAATGAGCAAAGAATTGATCAAAACCTTACCAATATATGAATGAGCTGATTTTTTTACAAGAAAATGAGCATAGAATTGATCATGTGTAGGAAATGAATTAGGATCCCGATTATTGGAGTTGAAGGTAAATGAATGTTACAAAATTATATTTAATAGAGTTGTGGCCCACTTCGCCGATATGATTAGCCATTTTTTTATATTTTTAATGAACACGATCCCGCATGATCTTTTTCGGCTACCCTCCATTACAAGGCATGCGAAGAAGGGATATTTCCAGGAATATATGACGTCGGTAGTTGTCTCATACTGCGGGAGATTGTTCTCTTCGGCCTTACACGGAAGATTGGTTATTTGAATATCACGCTGAACAACGTTCAATCCGTGATTCAAAAATCTATCCTCGATTAAGCGGCAGTTTAAGTTATTTCCGCGTTTCGGCGTGGTTTATTGTACTATTGTTTAAGATTATTAGAGCGGTTTTATGCTTGTATGTTTGCTTCAAAATTATGCTGCAAATTTGATGTTATGTTGGGAATTTTTTTTGTCGCCATTAGTTGCTTTGAACATCATTATTACGCAATCAAAGTTTTCCTGTTCTGCGACATGAGATATACTGTACTTAAATGAAAATTATCCACTACACAAATTTGTACTAAGCGTTTATGGCTCAACACCTGATACGGTTAAAAAACGTGTGGCGTATGACTAAAAGATCCAATTTGTTCCAATTTAGATTTTGCATTTCCGATGTGCGTGATGGTTAAAGTTATTGCGCACCATGGAAGTGTGTGATCAAATTTGATTTTTCATTTCAGATATGCGTTATACTTAACGTTATTGCGCACTCTGAATACGCGCCATTGTGGTATATACGGCTCCCGTATACGCTGATGTGGACGCTGATGTGGAATGGAGATGGCATGTAACGTTCATATCGCATTTCAGAAAAGCGCGAAAGACTATTTTTCAAAATAGTTTGAAAAGTGTGGTACATTGCGAAATAGTTTTGAAATAAGGGTTACTTCGAGGAAAAGATCCTATCCTGCTGTCTACTCTCTTATATCGCCAACCAAAAAAAAGACACAAAGAAGGAATAACAGAAAAATGATGACACCTCTCATGCTATCACATGCTCCTAACCGACTCCACCGATGCCTTTGGAATGAATCAGCTACAACCTATCCCACCTTTCCAACTGTGTACCCTCTCTTATCCTCCATTCATATTAGGGACCTTATCAGATCATTTGCGGGGGGAAAAACAGGGAAATTCTTGATTTTTTCGGCCTAGCCCCTGCTCAGATCGCCCCGAACTCGTGGCGACATTTGATTGGCTGTGCCGTGCTGTGGCAAGCCATGTCAAATGGAACCAGTCCTTTAACAGTTGAGGCTTTTATCCACCTTTACATGCTGAAAAAATCTCCTGGTGTAGACGGATGGTGGTATTTTTCTCTGAGAGATGCAAAAAATCCCATCTTGACTGGAATCCCGTCCTCTAATAAAGAATGGAAAGATAATTTTTTCTTCGTGGGCGGATCAGGATGGGAGTTTCCGGAATGGGATGAGCCCTCCCCCAATATTCTCAGGACATGGAGTACCCCCATTCCTGAAAGTAAGGTTCTTTTATCAGACTCGTAATGAGCGACTTTTCAGTATGTCGCTTAATCGAGTGTTTCCTCTTTTTCGCAGGTCGGGGAAAATTTTCTATCCGTGCTAAGAAACTTAAGGAGGTTGCTAAGGCTAGGAAGCACGAGCTCAACTCAATCCAATTGCTTATCACAGCCGATAATCTAGCCGTTCTTGAACGGTTTTACACTTATCATCAGTGTAAGGGTTAAATATCTAGTTACCCCTTAAACTATCAAAAAAAAAATTACTTCCCCCTTCAACTACCAATTGAACTCTCTTCCCCCTTTAACTATCATTTTCTTCTTTATTAAGGACAAATCACATTTTCCATCCACTTGGTGGATGGAAAAGTTAGTCCTAAGGCTATATTAGTCTTTTTATTAGTTCCATACAACTCAAAAGGAGAGTTCAAGTGAAAGAATCTCCAAAAGAGCAACCAGATAAAGCTACAACAAATACATACAATCTGGAAATGATAATGAAAAACAATTGAACTCCAAACAAGAGTGATACACCAAAACAAAATAAGGCCTCACATCAGACCAAAATTGAACTAATAATAAGTCACAATCAGAAGCCAAAAAAAATGCATCAATAGACATCTATAGGTTCATCCACAACAGTAAGAAGCAAAAAAAGGCATAATTGTCTTACCATAGCAGTACCGCAAGAAAGAAATGGGTTTTATTATATATAAATTAGGTCAATTGCAGTATAAAACAACTCAATTCCAACTCCTTCAATCCCGAAAAACTGGGTTTTTGAAATAAAAATGTGTTGCTCGATACTTACAGGTCGATTTTCTTTCGGTTGGAGCCCTCAAGATACATGCCATCCTTAAAACCCTAGCTTTTGCGACCAATGGAGATGAAAACCCTTCTCCTCAAGAAACCTCTTCGCGAAAGCTTATATCTCTTCTACGAAAAACCCTAACTTTGGTTTGATCGATAGAATGAAAACCCTCAGTCGGCTTCATTGTTGTAGGTGTACGAAATATCCATATTACTCTTTCTCTTTTCCCATCGGTTCAAAAAAAAAAGTTAACGGTTTCCGTCACAAATTTTGGACGGAAAATGTGATTTGTCCTTAGTAAAAAAGAAAATGATAGTTGAAGGGGGAAGGGAGTTCAATCGGTAGTTGAAGGGGGAAGTAGAAATTCTTTTGATAGTTTAAGGGGCAAATAGATATTTCACCCTCAGTGTAAATACATTGACTATGAAAAAAAAAAAAAATACAATCAAGTTTTCTAGTTTGCGCCTTATTCTCCTACCGATAAAATTAAGATGTGATTTAATCAACACTTAATCGATAAAGTGATTTTATCAAATCTTTATTGGCCTTAGATTAGTATAAGGACCCTAAATTGCCTTTGATGAAGCAATTTCTCTCACTCTTCGATTAATGACCTTCAAAACAGAGGGAAACCTAAGGCACCGGTGTGGTACCGGCCGAAGAACCTCCTATGCCTAAGTCAATCGGTTGTTGATTGAAGTATTGAGTGAAAAAGTATTGAATGGATTGGAAGTACCCCTCATCGGACTTCATTGGTTGCTTTTATAGGCAATCGGAGTAGTAGGGTCCTAGGACATGGAGTTGTAACTCCCATCGGATAGCGCTTGTTTTTAGAGCCCTGGGAACCTAGGACTATAGTTCAAAGATGAGTCCCGTTCCTTTACATACAAATAGGGCTATTAACCCCCTTGGGGTTATCTACTTACCGATAAGACTAGTCAAGATCGAGTCTGAGGAGACTCATTACTCTTTGCTGAACAGCTCGGCTAGCCTAGGTTCCGAGCTATCGCCCTCCCCGAGCAGTCCTAATGACCTGATCTGGGTAGGGGTCAGCCTGGACCCAACGGCCTTTGTCTTTTCCAATTCCCAACGACAAGCCAGTTCGCCAGAAAACTCTCTCTCTCTCTCTCTCTCTCTCTCTCTCTCTCTCTCTCTCTCTCTCTCTCTCTCTCTCTCTCTCTCTCTCCGAGTGAATGAATGAGAGGTCCAAGCATATACTCCCTGATTGTGGCGGGCTGGCGGCTATACTACTTGTTATTGGAGCTCTTCGTATAAACTCTGTCAACGGCGTCGAGCTGTTGGGAGACTACTCGAAGCTCTCAGGCATCATTATCCCAGGCTTCGCCTCGACTCTTCTGAGAGCGTGGTCCATCTCAGACTGCCCTTACTGAAAAGTATTTTTCAAAAGGCCACGGTAAAAGGTGATCCAAGGACAGGCTTTCACTCCAATGGTTTGTCCAGTTAGTCACGTGATGAATTTACTTCCCACTTAATTAATCCATTCCATTATTAGGGTTAGACCGTAAAAGCAAAAATTCTTGTGAATCCTTGTTTTTTAATTCGACCGAAAACGAAATTTTGAGACGCACATAAACTGACCCAAATACATTGACTTTGAAAAAAAAAAATACAAACACGTTTTCTAGTTTACGCCTTCTTCTCCTACTGATAAAATTAAGATTTGATTAAATCAACACTTAATCGACAAAGTGATTTTATCAAATCTTTATTGGCCTTAGATTAGTATAAGGACCCTAAATTGCCTTTGATGAAGCAATTTCTGTCACTCCTCGATTAATGACCTGCAAAACAGAGGGAAACCTAAGGCACCGGTGTGGTACCGACCGAAGAGCCTCCTATGCCTAAGTCAGTCGGTTGTTGACTGAAGTATTGAGTGAAAAAATATTGAATGGATTAGAAGTACCTCTCATCGGACTTCGTTGGTTGCTTTTATAGGCAATCGGAGTAGTAGAGTCTCAGCAGGACATGGAGTTGTAACTCCCCTCGGATAACGCTTACCTTTTAGAGCCCTAGGAACCAAGGACTCTAGTTGAAAGACGAGTCACGTTCCTTTACATACAGATAGGGTTATTAACCCCCTTGGGGTTATCTACTTACCGATAAGACTTGTCAAGAATCAAGATCGAGTCTGAGGAGAGTCATTACTCTTTGCTGAACAGCTCGGCTGGCCTAGGTTCCGAGCTATCTCCCTATTGAGCATTCCAAATGACCTGAGTTGGGTAGGGGTCTGCCCGGACCCAACAGCTACTCCCAGTCTCCGAGAACTCGATTGGAGTAGGTCGGGAACAGTTTCCTAACACCTTGTTTGGTTGGGTTCTTGAGAACCGGCCTTGAGAACCGGCCTTGAAAATGGTTTTCAAATATGGTACATCTGTGGGTCCCTCCCAACTTCCAAACTTTAAAAAAAAAAAAAAAAAAAATTCAAAGTAAAGTCCCCAAATTGATACAGAACAAAGAAGGGAGAGGGACGACACCCACCACCACCGCCTCCCCTGCTCCCCCACTAAGGGAGGAGTTCGAACCAGATCGTCATTCGAAGCAACTGCGACCTAGGTCTCTCTCTCTCTCTCCAGATATATATATACCTGTATACATCTTCATTTCTCTCCCTGTCCGCCGCTGTATTGTTTCTTGCCGGCGCTCTAAAGCCCTAACTCTCTCTCTCTCCGCCCGCTCCGATGAGCTAACCCAAATCTAAGGTAATCTTCAATTATATGCTTTTTCGATTCAAACCCTGAATTTTTTTTGTCAATCCTCTGCTCGATGAATTCTGTTCCTTCTACGCCTTTTCAGATTTCTATTGTCGGAAAAATTTGTTGTTTTTCTTCTTTCTATTGTCGGTTATTTGGTCGTATATCGCGGGGTTTCTTTGTATCGATTGAGCTCTGAGTAATTTGTTTTCTGAAACTGGAAAGATATGATCTTTAGATCGATTACAGACTTCTGGAACGAAATGAATCCATGGATTTTTAATTTCTTTTTCGACTGAAGAAGAGAAAAACTCGAAGGTAAAGGGGTTTTCTCGGCCTTGTTCGTTTTGGTTTTCAAATCTAATCGGGTCTTGTTTCATTGCTTTGTGAAGTCAGCTAAATTGCTCTCTCTTTAAGATTTGCACAATATGCGTATTGGGTTTCGTTTAAGATGCTGTTTCTTTTCCCTATCAAATTTGGAAATTCATTAGTGAATGGTTTCAATTATCGTCCAATTCTTGGCTCTCTGTTATTGTTATCTATATACTCTTCTTCTTTTCTGTGGGTTATTTGGCATTTTCGGGTTGGATGCACTCTTCTTTTGTTGTATACAAAGATCAATTTTATGCTTGTAGGTTCTTTGAACTAAATTCAGAGCTTCTTTGAACTAAATAGTCTTTTCTGCGCGCGTGAATGTGTATGTGTGAATGTGTAACTTTCTTTGAACTAAATTCAGAGCTTCTCTCTCTCTCTCTCTGCACGCGTGAATGTGTAACTTTGTCTCATACGTTTTTTGTTCTGGACTTCAACAGTTGCTCACTGGTGGTAAAATGGCAACTCCATCAAACAGGAATAGGAGACGTCATACAGGTAGTAGTGACGATGAGGACATAGTTCTAATAGCCACTGCATTGTTGTTGGATTCTAGTTCGTCCGAAGAAGATGTTCAGCCAATACCGAGAGGTCCGAGACGTCCACAACGTAATTTTGAGGTACAGGGCGAAGCTTACACAAATTTCTTGTTGAATGGAAATCCCCGTACGATGACTGATTTACTGCGTGTAGATAGTTTTACATTTGTATCGTTGGTGGGTCTCATAGTCGAAAGAGGTTGCATAGATTGGAATCGTAAACGTTTGTCAGTGGAAGTGTCACTAGCAATGTTCTTATATATTTGCGGTCTCAACCACCGAATGAGAACAACTGCCGACCGTTTCCAATGTTCGACAGACACTGTTCATCGTCACTTCAAGTATATGGTTCGTGCACTTTGCAATGTTGCCCCCCGGTAATTCACCCACCTGATATGAATGAAGTCCCCGCCAAAATTGTCAATGACAGAAGATTCAACCCGTGGTTTGAGGTGAGAATTATCGAATTGATGTCAATATTTTGATAATCTAACCGGGTTTTGTAACGACCAAAAAGTTGATCTTCTAACCAAATTCATGTCTACTTTTCCTTCTTCTTTAAATTTGGTTAACTGAAATGTGCTCTTGATGTGATTTAACTGCTGTATTTTGATTTGGTATCCAAGTTTTTTAAGCACAGTACAATCTCCTCTAATTCCGCTTTTAATTTTCTGTTCCAACTCTAACTTGTTTTATAGTTACTTCGTTTTATTTTTTGAACTAAGGTTACATGGTTTTTTCACTCTTACTGTATCAATAATGGCAGGCATACAGATTATTGTGCTTTATGTGTGGCAAATGGAATTTTTTTTGTGCAATTTTCAGCATCAGTTGATGTATGAATTTGATATCTACTTATTGTGATTCACATTCTTTGCGTCTTTATTTGTTAAAATGCTCATGTTCTTATACGTTTCTGGAAATGATAATTATGGGAGTTGAGGATCGTGTTTACTACTTTCTTTGGATCTCCTGCTTTTGTTCTAGTGGTTCTTCAGTTATAATTGGGAGAAATTGCTTCTCAATTTGAGGTTTTCATAAATATTTGCCTGAAATTATTAACCAAATATTTTTTGTAGAACTGTGTGGGGGCAATCGATGGGACACATGTAGATGCTTGGGTGCCGGCTTCTCGTGAGGGGCGGTACCGGGGTAGGAAAACAGTGAAAACCTGGAATGTGATGGCAATTTGTTCGTTCGATGGTAAGTTTACTTTTGTGTACCCAGGATTGGAGGGCAGCGCCCACGACTCACGTGTTCTCGCAGCTGCAGTTGCGGATGAGGTCAACAACTTCCCACACCCCCCCGCACGTAAGTGAAAATGAAAACGTACCTTCAGTGTTGACAAATGTATTGCATAAATTACCTTCTCGTTGACGTAGAATTGTCATTTGTTTAGATAAATATTATCTCGTTGATGCTGGATACCCTAACACCATTGGATTCCTTGCCCCGTATCGTGGACAACGCTATCACAAGGATGATTTCGATGGGCCCAACACCGTTTACGAGTCTGCCATGGATTTGTTCAACCATAGACATGCTATGTTGAGAAATGATATTGAGAAATGCTTCGGTGTTCTAAAGGGTCGGTTCAAAATTCTTAAAGGAATGCCAAATTTTGACGAGGTACGACAGCCGTTAACTGTGACTGCTTGTTGTGTCGTACACAACTGGGTTATAATGCAGCGTGGTTGGGATGACCAGTTCGAAGAAATGATGGAGAATGGGGGAAACCCTCCTCAGTTTCCTGCAATCCCTCTAGACATGTCCCGTGGGGCTACAGATGGGATGGGTAATGTTCGGGATGGAATTGCTGCTTCTATGTGGGAAGCCTATGTCAATAGCCATTAGGAAATCGTAGTGCATTTACTAGTTACTACTCGGATCGAATTTTTTATTTATTTTTCCTTTTTATTCGTAGTTGCTGAAAATGCCTTTTTAAGGCTGAAAATGCTGCTGTAAGAGTTATTTAGATGCAGGAAACTGTTCTTAGTTGCTGAAATGCATTTTGAAGTGCTGAAACTGCCCTATTGGGTGCTGAAACTGACCTGTTAAGGGCTGAAACTTGCTGGAAATAAAGTTTAGTTGCTGAAAGTGTTATCTTTATGCTGTAAATTACCTGCGTAGCTGCTGTAAATACCTGTTTAGCGCTGATACATGCTGGAATTTACATCTTCTTACTGGAAATAGACTCTTAAGTGTTGAGAACTGAGTTTTGGGTGTGGAGATGTTTGTTGATACCTGTTAGAAGTGAAATTAGAATGTTCTAGCTGATGCGAACTGGGCTAATTGCTCATTTTTACGAGTATATCGCTTAAGTCAAAAGCTAATGTGGATACCTATTTCAGGTACGGATACAGGCACATCGGAGGTTGGTCTGATTGGGCCGGGTGCCACGCGTTGTGTCGGGATGGGCCAATTGGCGCTGTCTCGAGACGGGGCGTGACATGTAGTCCAGTAAAAATGTTAAAATTTCACTTCAATTTGGGAGGTGAAATCAAAAAAATAAAACAACCTCAAATTTAATCTCCATGGAACTACTACTTCTCTCAACACCGCATACCCCATTTTCCCGTCCAATATGCGCAATAACTATAAAAAGAAATCATTATTGTACCTCTGTACAACATGAAGTGTTGAGTGACACAAACGGGCAAGCACCATGGAAGCAAATTCACAAAGATCACACACCATGGAAAATAACAAAACATATAAACAGATGAAGAAAACATCGGTGGAGAGTTGTGATGCCAGAGTGGAACATTTTTCGACTTTGAATGGGCCCCCAGATTATGAATGCATCGGTGGAGAGTTATGAAAGCCTGTTGGGAATTTGCTTTGTCAAACAAGAGCAAATGACAAATTCAAAGCATAGCCAAACAAGTGAATAATAGAAGATCACCTTGTTAGGCAAGCACTTCCATTATCAGATACAAGGAATCATAGATTAATTAGGAATACTATAACTCATGCACCTTCAGCTAAACGATCTGAACCATCCATTATCAGACACAGTTGCAACATATAAAACTAATTGCTGCACTTAAAGTATGGTTTCCAGATCTTAATATCAGAAATTCAGCACTTCAAAACACAGTTACAGCAGTTAAAGAAGCCGATCCAAAAAATTACAGCAGCCGCATAAGTTGTTTCTTACATAAAACCTGCGATTTCAGCTCCTAATAGTGCAGTTTGAGCACTTAAAAACACATTTCCAGCAACTAACAATTACAACTCCTACAAGTTCACATAAAACTAGTTGAATACCAAATATTACATGCCAATATCAAGTTTTGGAAAAAGGAAAACATAGCGTCGGATCGGAGCAAAGTCACCCCAATTTCATTAGCCAACCCATCCTGGCAGCCGGGTGGAGACACAACCATGTCTGCCTCATATCAGCACTCATCGTAAACATCTCCGATGCTTTAAGGTATATGCTCGGCAGGATATAGTTAACGAACTCATTTAGGAGGTCCATGGCGACTGGTATGCTGTAACGGTCCTCATTCGACTGTTGATCTTGGGCTCCCTCACCTTGAAGCTGTTTGGTACGCAAGTCAAGGTAATTGCCCAATATTTCGAACAACTCATTCTTCTTCGTTTTTTCCGCAGCCTTACTGTCACACTCCTGTGACTTTCTCTTGCGGGACCCTGAGGACGCACCAACTTGGCCTTGTGATAAGGACATGCGCATATCACATTCGTCATCCGACTCGGGCGCCCCTCGACTGGACGCTCTATTAAGTTCTCCGGTGGCCACAGAGTCATTGTAAAGTTCAAGTAGGAGCTCATAATGGGGAAGGCCTTTGTCTTTGAACTTGGAAGCGTCGGGGTTTCTCTACAGTTAGAAAAGGAGTGGAAATTTAATATTTATTCGATCAAGTGATTTGGACTCAGCTACTCAATGTCCAACTACAATCAAGCTGTGTGGAACACGAGTAGAAAGAACTACATAATGCCACAAATACAGTAGTGGTGGAAACAAATGAAAAGACTAAGCATCCATACAGAAACCAATCAATCGCTGAGAATCCTTCGCTATTTTGGAAGCATGAGAGTTTAATTAGCTGTTTCAGAAGCATCCGTAATTTAGACACCAATCGGCATGTGAAGGGGCCCCCAGGTTGATGCTGGACAAGTTCCATGAAACATGAAACGGGTAAAAGAACGATCATTTTACATTACGTTCTGTAGTCATGGCTAATTGCTCAATGTAAACGAGCATCATTATTGAAATTTAGATCCTAAGTGTAAGTAACTCTAAAGAAATATGATTGAAATTTCAAGAAAAAGAACTGTAGCAAGCTCTCATTACCATGGATTTAATTTGCACTTTTTTGGGGGTCCAACGGTCCATCGTCAGTTTAGGATGCATTAGAAAAGAGAGTAGATAACGATTGAGTAGTATAAATGTCAAGTTCTTGTAATATAAGCTTGACATACAGATTTTCCAGACGAATACGTCACACTGATACGTACCTGAATAATATCTTCCCAAACTTCATCTGGGGCGGTGACGGTGCCCAATTCCTCGTCCCACCCGAATCCTGTTCTTTTTATCAAATCAGTGAATTTGTTGAACAAGTGCTTCATCCGTTTATTTTTCCCCTTCAACCTTCGTTTGGTGTACCTCCTAGTGCCCGTCCGTTTAGCAACATCATCTACAATTCTATTCCAATTTGATTCTTTGAACGGGACCTTTTTCACGGCATTTGGACCCAAACTTCTCTTTTGCTCCTCCAACATCGCAAGTATGAATTCCCGGGTGTGGTTTTCAGGCCACTTCCACAAATCGTCATAGTCCTCCTCCATTGGATTCGGAATCGATGGGGTGCAAGAATTTTGAGACGAGGTTGGAGATGATGTGAGCTTCCTCTTCTGTTTTGGTGCAACGCGCGCAGGTGTCGAAGGGGTGAAATGCTGACCTGTACCCACCCACAAGAATAAGTAACAACTTTTTAGTTAGTTCCAACCAAGAGTCCAGTTTAAGTTAATGTTATCCTATCCAATAAGAAACTAACAAACTATGCCTTTTCATAGTACAAGATAACCAGATAGAACCTTAATCAACTAAAGTAGCCTAATACAGCTGAAAGATCTTCACTTCAATAGGACTCCCACAATGAGAAAAACAACACCACCAGACTCACAGTGACAGTAATCTAGCCAAAGTATTACATCCAGTTGATTCACAGAGGTAGAAATCACTCACTCATAAGGATCAACACCAGGAGATCACATAAGAACTTTTCATAAATAGTAGCAGTAGCAGAAAAAACATAGAAACACAGTGGCAGCAATCAATTCCCAGCAAATTAGGTGTGCATAAGAAACATAGAGACAATAGCAGAAGTCTAGCGGTTTTACATCCAAATGCAACACAAAGGCAGCATTTAATCATCCAGAAAAACATCAAGAAAACAAACTAGTGTACAATAAATTGGCATTTTTCAGAATCAAGCAACAATTCTTTTCAAAGTTCTCTATATTCATATTTAGATTAACTTCTTTCTTTTCATCCTCTGAAATGAAGAAAAATAGAGGATGTTGGTTTGTAGATGCTCTTGTTTTAAGTAAATCTTTTCCCCTATTTCAGAAAGCCTCAACCTTAAAATTTATCTCGTTAGTTTTGGTTCTGTCCAAAGTGGTAAAAAAAAAGATTATTGTTAAAACACATTTCCTCCAGACATCTGCCACACACAAAGGATGAACACCAGACCTAAAGGATTCACTGGTAATCACAATCACAACCTTAAATCAGTACATTATCTTGATAAATGTAGTTTGATCTCAAACAAAGAGTAAAAAGGCCACTCATTAATGTCATGAGAGAAATCTTACCTCTACATACACGGCTCTTCGTGGATCGGAGAACCCATTTCCCACACCTAACACCAGTCTTCTCAGTCTCAGTCTCCGTCGCCGTCGCCGTGCGTTTTCGCGCCTTGATTTTCCGGTTAGGCCATGTGTGCATCTTCTTCTCTGGTTATAAGGAAGTAGATTTATGGAGAACCCATCTACCATAGAGTACTGGTGGTAGATGAGATTTGACGGGATTTGGCAGCCTTCCAGCTAGCCGGCGTGAGAATCGATTGACGAGATGGAGTGAGGAGAGATCGAGTTATGGAGGAGAGAGAGAGATGGAGATCGATGGATTAGAGGTTGGTGGGGAGAGTTATGAAGGAGAAAGGTAAAGTGAGAGTGGGTTATAACGTTAAGCTGTACGGAATTTTAAAAAAAAAAAAAAAAAAAAAGAGAGAGAGCAGAGGACGGTTTTTGGAAACCGAACAGAGGGTGGTTTTCAAAACCGGTCTCAAAGCCCCAACCGAAAATGTTTTTGGCGGTTACTTTTTCATTGTGTTTCGTGCGCCTTAAATGTGGGTGTCAGGGGTCATGTCGTTGGACAGGTGGCTCCATCACCACCGTTTGTCGTGCTTTTCGTTGGACGCTCGAGATGAAGCTTTTCAAAAACGAATGGAAAAACCTTTCGCGTTTCACTTCTGATACCCCAAAAACCTCTGCATCTTTCTTCCTTCGTCTGGGCGATTCGGAGCACAAACCCTAACCTTCATCTTTAGAGCCTCTCACTATTAGGTACGTTTTTGTTCCCTTCTTTTTTCTTGTATGTTTTTTGATTGCTATGGGGAACCAGTAGATCCCGTGAACCCAATTGACCCTGAATGGCCTACTCCTAGTTACTTTCCCCACACTAGGATCTTACACTATTTGGTTAGGCATTACCATCCCCCAAACATTCTCGACTTCGTTCCTTCTCCGTTCCTTCAATACGACATCATTAACCAGTATATTTATGCTTACTCTGAAGACTACGGTTTTCTTTGTGCTCATTCCATGGAACACGATGAGGTAAATGAGGAGCCCGTTTTCAAAACAAAAAACGAACCCAACCTGTTTTCAAACCTGAGCGACGAAGAGACCAACGGGGACTGTCCTCCGTTGATTGGCAGAGGTGGTAGAGCCCTTAACTTAAACCCCCCGCTAGTTCCATCCTTCCTTGACGACGCTTTCATGGCTCAATTGGAAGAATTTTCAGCCAATCTCTTTACCTCCACTGTCACCGGAAAAGATTTGGACGCCCTCCGTGTCCGATACCAAATTCCTGAGTCTATTACCTTTAGACCCCCAACCGCCACCGAGCGGGCTTGTTCTCGTGTGAGGGACGAGGTCTGTTTATACTTAGAGTGTTTCGAAGGAGGTCTCCGTTTACCTTTCCCGCGCATAGTTAGGGAAATTCTTGATTTTTTCGGCCTAGCCCCTGCTCAGATCGCCCCGAACTCGTGGCGACATTTGATTGGCTGTGCCGTGCTGTGGCAAGCCATGTCAAATGGAACCAGTCCTTTAACAGTTGAGGCTTTTATCCACCTTTACGTGCTGAAAAAATCTCCTGGTCTAGACGGATGGTGGTATTTTTCTATGAGAGATGCAAAAAAGCCCATCTTGACTGGAATCCCGTCCTCTAACAAAGAATGGAAAGAGAATTTTTTCTTCGTGGGCGGATCAGGATGGGAGTTTCCGGAATGGGATGAGCCCTCCCCCAATATTCTCAGGACATGGAGTATCCCCATTCCTGAAAGTAAGGTTCTTTTATGAGACTTGTAATGAGCGACTTTTCAGTATCTCGCTTAATCGAGTGTTTCCTCTTTTTCGCAGGTCGGAGAAAATCTTCTATCAGTGCTGAGAAGCTTGAGGAGGTTGCTAAGGCTAGGAAGCATGAGCTCAACTCAATCAAATTGCTTATTACAGACGATAATCTAGCCCTTTACCTCCTCGGACCAGAAGTTGGAAGTAAATCCTTAGCTTTAGAGAGAGGTATTTAATTTTTTTATCTTCTCTCTGCACCTTTCTCTTACTGACGACCCCCTGCTTTTTGTATGTAGCTGAATCTGCTGAAGACATGTCCACTAGGAGGGTAGATAAAAATGTTATAGCCGAGCTCAGAGCAGCTCAGCAGGCTTCTGGCTCGGGCAACACCCCCAGGCGCAGAAGGGCCCAGTTTGAGATCGATGTGGAGTCTTATTTAGAAGCCGACAGCAGTCCTGCTGCTGCCCATGCTGTTGCTGTGGACAAGGAAAAAGAAAAGAGAGAGAGAAGGGAGAAGAGAGAAAGAGAGAAAAGAGAGGAAGAGCAGAGGAAGGAGGAGGAGAACGACAGGGCTAAAAAGCAGAAGACCACTGAGGCTACCCCTTCTTCTGTTCCTCTGTCTCAACAGGATGACGGTCCGTCAGTCCTATTGGACAGGAAACTGTGTTTGGAAAGACTGAAACACATTTCCCGCGATGCTGATGAGAAGATCATGGCGAATGAGGACGCCTTTGTGCTTGGAACAGAAGCTACTATTGATCTTTGTCAGGTAAAGGAATTGTCCTCGTTTTCTTCTTCTTCTTTGTGTGTGTGTGTATATATATATATATATCTTCATTCTGTATTGCCTTCCATCATTTCCAGGCCATGCTCCGCACCCTCCATCTCACCAAGAGATACGCCTACGTGGCAGTCCAGCTTGAGCAACTTCTGAAAGCTCAGGAAGCTAATATTGCTGAGAACAGGAGGCTCTCGGGTGAGCTCAGATTCGCTGAGACGGCGAGGCTAAATGCTGAGACTGATCGTAACGAGGCTATGAGGAAAGTGGAGAGCCTAGAGAAATCAGTGGAAACCAGCAAGACCCAACTCTGTTTTCTACAAAAAGAGAAGGAGGAGCTTGAGCAGAAGAACGTCGAACTTGCTGAGAAACTGAAGGATGCTCGTCGTAAAGCGATCAAGGACTTCATGGCCTCTGACCACTTTAACAGAGCTTCTACCACCTGTTTCTACGATGGCTTTCAGGAGTGCAAACATTTGTGCAGCAAGGCTTTTCCGGATATCAACTTTGCTCCAATAGAGCTTGAGGATGATGCCGCTTCGGGAATGGAGGTTGGAGATGATGTTGAGTACGATGTTACTTCCAAACCTGAGGCAGAGGCTTCACAGGGTCGGGACCTTGGAGGTGCCCCTCAGGCCGACCTTGCAGAAGCTCAGCCCAAGGTCCCTCTGTCTGATCCTAGTGCATCTAAGGTTAGTTCGTCAGAAATTGATCCCCCTCAGTCTTATACTTTTGCCCTGTTGGGCTATTTTAATGTCGTTGAACTGCTTTTGTTGAATTTTGGGTGCGAATTTGCTTTCAACATTGTTTTAATATTTTAATGTTTCTCTGGGGAATGTAAAAACTTTGGATTCGGTAGGATTTACTTTGTTGCTATTTCAATCTTCTCATCGTATTGTCTGAATACGAATAGATTATTTGTCCATATAAACTCTCAATCCCCTATTTATGGGACCAAAATGTTTAGCTGCCTGAGCTCTTGTTGTATGAGGTATTTTGTTGGGTTTGAGCTCTTAGCTGAGCTCTTTCTGAGTTCTTTCAGGAGTATCAGTACCTACTAGTAACTCCCACTCTCCTAAGTGGAGAGCCGTTCTAGAACGGTTTTACACTTATCATCAGTGTAAATACATTGACTATGAAAAAAAAAAAAAAAATACAATCAAGTTTTCTAGTTTGCGCCTTATTCTCCTACCGATAAAATTAAGATGTGATTTAATCAACATTTAATCGATAAAGTGATTTTATCAAATCTTTATTGGCCTTAGATTAGTATAAGGACCCTAAATTGCCTTTGATGAAGCAATTTCTGTCACTCTTCCATTAATGACCTGCAAAACAGAGGGAAACCTAAGGCACCGGTGTGGTACCGGCCGAAGAACCTCCTATGCCTAAGTTAGTCGGTTGTTGATTGAAGTATTGAGTGAAAAAGTATTGAATGGATTGGAAGTACCCCTCATCGGACTTCATTGGTTGCTTTTATAGGCAATCGGAGTAGTAGGGTCCCAGGACATGGAGTTGTAACTCCCATCGGATAGCGCTTGTTTTTAGAGCCCTGGGAACCAAGGAGGCTAGGACTACAGTTCAAAGATGAGTCTCCTTCCTTTACAAACAAATAGGGCTATTAACCCCCTTGGGGTTATCTACTTACCGATAAGACTTGTCAAGAACGAGTCTGAGGAGACTCATTACTCTTTGCTGAACAGCTCGGCTAGCCTAGGTTCCGAGCTATCCCCCTCCCCGAGCAGTCCTAATGACCTGATCTGGGTAGGGGTCAGCCTGGACCCAACGGCCTTTGTCTTTTCCAATTCCCAACGACAAGCCAGTTCGCCAGAAAACTCTCTCTCTCTCTCTCTCTCTCTCTCTCTCTCTCTCTCTCCGAGTGAATGAATGAGAGGTCCAAGCATATACTCCCTGATTGTGGTGGGCTGGCGGCTATACTTGTTGTTATTGGAGCTCTTCGTATAAACTCTGTCAACGGCGTCGAGTTGTCGGGAGACTACTCGAAGCTCTCAGGCATCATTATCCTAGGCTTCGCCTCGACTCTTCTGAGAGCGTGGTCCATCTCAGACTGCCCTTACTCCCCTCTCGATTTCAATCCCCTCGATTTGGTCTGGCTCGACACCACCGAAGTATGACCTTTAACTCTCTTCTTCTCCAACACCATTTCCTATTTATTTAATAGCTGATCGTCCCATACCAATTATTGGTCCTTGACTCGGCGTTTTTTCATTTGCTTGGTTGCATTCACTTCCTTTTCCCACCCGTGTTTGGCTTGGTCGTCCTACCAATGTTTCATCATAAATGCCGCTATTACGAGTTTACTTGCACTAAATTTATGGTTTTCAAAAATCAAAATGAACGGAACGTTTCTCTTGATTACAAACAAATTTGCCAAGTGTAACATTAAACTTTGTTTCACAAACCAAAAGAATTGAAAACAAGGGGCCTTAACGTAATTAAATAAAGTATAGGGTCATAAACGTAATTTATAGAAATAAGAGATCGCCATCGAAATTTTAAGTACGTATAAGGGTAACAAAAGTAATTTCACGGTTCTAGGGTCCTTAGTGTAATTTACAAACTCTGGGGGCCTTTTTGTAAATAAACATGATACAAGGGCAAAAAGGTAATTTTGCCACCGACAAGGGTAAATACGTAAAAGTACTTTATTTTAGCTAGTTATGACATAACTTGACTCAAAAAGTAATTCCTTGAATCTTAGTAAGTCCAAAACTATTGTAAGGGTGATAAATGTAATAAAGGGCAAAACGGTCATTCTAGTAAAAATAAATTTCACTAGTGGAAAAGTTTTTCTATTACAACAATGGTTAATGTTTTCTGATGGGAGAGAATATGCGGAATGCATCTGTATTTATTCATGGTAGAAACCAGAAAGCCTTCTTAGTTGAGCGCATTTGCCTGGATACTTCAAAATGAATTAAGCATTTGCTGTATCTTACCCTGCTATGGTGGCCATGTTGCCTGGATACTTCAAAATGAATTAAGCATCACTCTTTGGCATGACTTGGATTCCTAAGGATTTATTCAAATCAATTTGAGCATTTTTGTAGAACTTGACACGGCGATGTTCCCCGACATTGAACTTGAACCATTGGGCTTTATGTAGGCTTTGTCAGTTTTGGTTCTCTCGTTTTTATTTTTTATTTTAAAAAATCTCATATAAGTTTAATTCAGTTCTATTAAAATTTATGCATAATAATTACATTCGTCATATCATATTCAGTCAAACTTCCGGTTACCCCCTTGTGGTTTAGCTCATGAGCAAATTGCTTGCGGGAGTATCGAATGCGTATGGTTTAGCTCTTTTGAGTTATAAATAGTTTTTGATTTAGCTGAGAAGAAAAACGTTACATGATCCTTCGGATGTATATCTTTGCTGCAAGGGAAATCCAGTGGCTAGCTCTAGTTCACCGAGTAAGCTGCAAAAATTGGTATGTTGTTTGGCAGCGCCCTATAAGTTTAATTCAGTTCTATTACAAGACCACATATAGATCCAACTTTGGGCCAATTATCAAGCTCATGAAAGAAATTAGCCCTAAACTGAGGGATGAACACATTAAAGGGCTGAAACTGACACCCTTCTGGTTGTTATTTGATGCATTGCGAGAAAAAGTTGGACACCAGTAAGTGTAGAAAATCTGATGAGACTATTGTTCAGATTATCAAAACATACCAAGCATGTGAACATCAATTCAAGATAGGTCAAAAGCTTTTGAAACTGACCAAACATGATATAAGATTGATTTTTGGACTGTGTTGTGGAGATAAGCATATGGATTTGGCATATGCAAACAAGGAATCAATAGATTTGGTGAAGAGGAGAAAGATAAAACCTAAGAGGTTAACGGCAGTCAGGATAAAGGCTATTTTAAACGAAGCATTGAAGGGAAATGGTAAAGAAGATGGAGAGGATGTGGTTAGGCTTCTGTCCATGTACCTCTGCTGCACTCTCTTCTTCACAAAACTAGGCACAAAAATTGGTTGGGTTTACTTGCACTACATGCATGACTTGAAGTCGATGAAGGATTACGATTGGTGTGAAGCGATACGGTATACATTGATGAATTCCATTGAGAAATACCAACTTCGACCAGAAAAAGAATCAGGTTGTGTAATTACATTGATGGTAAGCTTCTCTTCAATGGCTTTAAGAAATTACAAAGAATCAACATCATCAGATAAAATGAGTATTAACCTGCTCGTACTCTATTTGTTTCACAGTATTGGTTGTGTGAGCACACCACCATTCTAGGTGCTGAGAACAACAAAGTATACCCAAGGCTTCTTAAGTGGAACATTCCCAAACTTCAATCAAGGATTAAAGAGAATCCTTTGGACTCAATTCCAGATGAAAAGGTTAGACAAAATATGTGTTTCCCAATTTCTATATTATGAGACCTATCTCATTTACTGTAAATCCAATCATGTTGCTACTGAATTCTTAGAATCGTCATTCAGGTCTCAATATGAATGATATCACACATTATTGAATATTAGACATGTCTCGTGTTTTAGTAGCTCGCCAATTACTAAAACTTCTTTCTTTCTATACAGGTCAGTGATGCTGAACTGAGACAAACAACTTGTGAGACCAGCTTTTATGGATTCGAAAACAATTCCATGCATGAAGAAGGGACAGAGAAGCTAAAAAGTGGAAACAACCTCCTCATTCGTGAGCTTGAAGGAGAAAATTCTAGATTGAAGAAGACAGTCAGTGAACTCAGAAAACAGGTTTCCCTCTTGAATGAAGACAATTTGAGATTGGGGGCTGCCTTGGGGCAAGAACCTACACTAACACAGAGCTTCAAAAATGATGTTCTCTACGAGATGTTGACGCTGGCTGACAGAAACAAACTAGACAATATATCGGGAAAGCGAACAAACAGGTAATACCATCTTTGAAACTATTCACAAACATTCCCCCTCATATTTCAAAGACAAATTACTGAAAATTGCTGACGAAAACCTGCCTCACTATTGCAAATTTAGAAATCAATCAGTGAATTTCTTAATTTGTGCAAGAATAGGAGAACTGTCCCATTGGTTTTTATTGCCTTTGTTTTCATTACTTGAGATCTCAGGTTTTAGCCAAGGACAATTTGAAATGAGGCATATCCCATATTTTTTAGTTTAAGACATGTACCATGTTTGTTAGAATGTCTATTGATTTTTGTGTTAGGATATGAGACATGAACCATATGGTGTAGGTTGCCTGTTATCATAACTTGAGACATTTCTCAATTGCTTATAACGGTGAGACCTCTCTCTAAACAACACAAAAACACCATTTCCTTTTACCATGCAGGAGTGTTGTGTGGCTGTCCAATGGTGGAGCATGTTGTGTTTTTGTGGAGGACATACATTTGTTGCTAAAAAAAGAAGACGTAACAGCCAATGTAAGTAAAAACAAGTAACACGGAACTAAAAATGCATGTGTTATCAATTCCATGACATATATATTTCATTCTACAATGCAGGTAATTGATGCATATGCCAAAACACTCGTCCACGGCTCAACGGAAGCACAAAATGCCATGTCCTATGTATGCACATCACTTTTCCGGGTATGACAACATTAGCTTTGGAAATAAACTCTTTGGATTTAAAGCATCTGAAATGAAACATGTAATCTTTTTTTATTAACATTGATATGAAAAATATATTAAATTGATGAATCACCAATTTTTTTGGAAAACAGCAAATTTTGGGCGGCATAAAAGACCAACAACGACGACAAGATATCATTAAAGAGCAATGGGAAAGTGGTTTACATTATAGATACCTACATTTTCCAATATACCATTGTTACCACTGGACACTTCTTGTCCATGACAAAAATGAAGGGACATGGAAGCATTACAACTCCAGTAGACCGAGTGTAGGACCGGATGGACATTTGAGAGTAGCAGCAGCTTTGGTAAGAATTAGTTTAAAAAATAATGATAATTCTATACCTTATAATTCAATCTATAGAAATTTTCCCAAATTTCTGACCTAATACTGTAATACAATTTTTTATGACAGAAAAAACACATATGTGACTACCTCAAAAGCATCAATCCAGAGTTGCATCAGTTTCAAAGACCAAGCAGAAAAGTTGAATCGGTGGAGGATGCTCCACAACAAGGAGATGGAACGTAAGAATCACTCTTCGTTAATTAATGTATTTAGAAAAAGAAACCTCATATGATTTACATTGACAGATAACACTAACCTTTATAGAAAACATTTATTTTGTAGGGTTGACTGTGGTGGTGTTGTATGCTATAACATGAAACAATATTTCCAGCATGGAAGGATAAATAGCATTTTACCATCAAATGCTTTAGATAACTTAAGAGTGGAGATGGTAACTCAGTTCCTGAATGACCCATTGTCGGTCATATCTGAAACACTTGATGCCCAATGTGGACAAGTGGAAGAGCAATCTCAAGTGCCGAGTATGTCACATGCCTATATAATCTATCCTATTGTTATTTTCTCCTTTTCGAATCTGCTAGTTCCTTAGTGTTGATCCTATTGGCTTTCAGGAAAACATTCTGGTTCTGCTGTGCAGGGCCGGCCCTGGGGTAAGCCCAACAAGACCCCGGGCTTGGGCAACCCACCATCCAAGGGGCAACCCCAAAAAAAAAAGAAGGCCCAAGTATGTAATAAATATTTAAGTTAGCCGTGCATAAAACATTGAGGAAGATTGGTCCAGCGGTAAAGGACTTGCTTTCTGCCCTTCTGGTGCAAGTTCGAGCCTCGGGAGCTCCTTCGGTAGAAATACCTTTTTTACTCATTTTAGCAGAAAGATATTCCATTTCTGGTTCAATTTCAGTTGTTTTTGGATGGGCTATATATAGAGCTGAACTCATGTATTTTCAACTCTCCATTTTGCTTCGTGCACAGAGAATTTTTTTGGTATATGTTGCGCTTATTGTTTGGCTCATTCGGTATGTTTTTTTATGATAGCAATTAAACATTTGTTTTTTTTGGTTCAAGCTACAAATAGGGGGGTGTGGCTAAACGCTATACCCCGAAATAGTTACCCATGTTTCTAAAACTTTTTGTTCCCTATCAGTAACATTTTTTTCCTTTTTGAGTTCTGATTTTTCTTGATAACCATACCAAAATTTCTCATTCTAGCTTAAGCCTCCCAACTAGATTTTGTTTTGGGGTTTTTCCCATCAAAGCCTCATATTTTCATCTTTTGGTTTTTGCAAATCTCAAATTAATTGAAAGTTGGTGCATCCCTATTAAGTACTCTCTTGATTGTTCTTGATTAGATTGTTCATAAGACGAAAATTCCTATTCAATTTTAGGGTCTCCAATTAATAATTATAATGTTTGAAACGTTACAATTTTGCTATATTTTATAAACTGTTGGTACAACATAAGAAATTTTCAATTTCTGGGGGTGTCATCGCTCCCATTTTTCTTGGATTAAAATCGGGAATGGCACAAGAAGAACATATCCATAGGTATACCAATAGTAGTAGTGGTGATGGTGGTGGCGACAGTGGTGATTGCGGTGGTGGTGGTGGTGGTAGTATATTCTCAAAAAAATTGAAGGACAATTTGAAATTTTCGTGAACAAAATTTGGATCTCATAACAGAAAATTCTAGCAACGAAAAAATGCAATAGGCCTAAGAGCGCGCATTTAGTATGTTTATAATAAACAGAGTGAATGCTATAGGGTGGGTGATTTTTTGTACTGTGGAAGTACCGTGGTAATCATGCACCGTGGAAGTACCTCTCTAGCTACTTGCATTGTCGAAATCGAATGGAGTTATACATGAATCATTGTCTCCATGACAAAGCCAATGAAGGGAGCCATTCAGATTGGTAGGGGATCCTACCTTATGATGGAGAGTGCAAGGTGCATTTTCAATCGTTTTCCAAGACACTGTGCCAAGTGTATTTATCTGAGTCACGCGAATCACGCCAATACTGCACGTTCCTTTTCCAAGAGCTGATGTAGTCGAGCTGATGTTGCCACCGAGAAGTCTCCTTAAACGCTAATTTGAAGGTGATGGCAGCTTTACCCAACAAATCGGCTGCGTCTCTGTGGCCCCATTCTCGGAGCTTGTTCTCTGCTCTCCTCGTATTCTTGTCCCACCGAGAGCCGGCGCCAGACTTTCAGCTTCACCGTGTTCTGTTTGTATTCTTGAGTAGCTTTAAATTGCTGGCGCTAGACTTTCGGATTTGCCTTGCAGTGTTTGTAAACTGTACGTATATCCTCTGTCACACTCCTAGCACTAAACGACACCTTGACCCGGTACCTGACCTCCGCCAGAGTGAACGCCCACCTCCACATGGTCATCACATCAAGCCTCCGACTCTCATCCCAACTCCTGGTACCACCCTCTTCTCTACCATTGCTAGAGACCGCACCACTACTGCGAGACGCCACCCTCTCTCCACCAGAACAACCCCCAACCCTCTCAACAGCCCTTAAAGGGACCGCCAACTCGCCACCGTGGTGGCTTGAGTGCTGGAGGCTGTCAATGGAATCCCGGCATCCCCACCGCCGCCACCACCACCACTAGCCGCCACCTGATCATCACCCACTGCCCCATCACCACCCAAAACCCTACCATTACCACCACCACCACTGATTGGAACCCCAGGGGTCCCTAAACCACCATTGCCGCCACCCTCTGCCACCGAGTCACCACTACCGCCATCACCCACTACCCCATCACCACCCACGGCCTCCTCTCCGCCCTCCATAGTGCCGGAATCATCACCACGGGCCACTCCCGTAGTTTCTTCAATACCCCCAGCACCCAAAACCACTGTAGCACCACCGCTCGCCGCTGTAGGGGCTA
The DNA here is from genome assembly GCA_963854785.1 of Vaccinium vitis-idaea. Classification (NCBI taxonomy): domain Eukaryota; kingdom Viridiplantae; phylum Streptophyta; class Magnoliopsida; order Ericales; family Ericaceae; genus Vaccinium; species Vaccinium vitis-idaea. The sequence continues at coordinate 2,306,764 of OY978216.1, read as the reverse complement.
GAGCGCTCGGCTCAGTCCGTGGTGGGACCACCGCCGTGGCCCCACCAACATCATCGGCCCTCGGTGAGGGCATAGGAGACTGATCGTCGCCTGAATCGGCCATAAACGCCGTCGAAAATGAGAGTGTTTGCCCCGTTGTTGAGAACCAAAACCCTAGATTGAGATTTTTGTTGGAACTTTGGAATTTGGGCTTGAATTCGAGAGGAATCGAGAGAGAGAGACTCGGTTTACAAAGAGAGGAAGTAAGGAGAGAGTTTTGAAACCGATCGGAAGTTATGGGAGTTCAACGGACGTGAACGGACCAATTTTAAGCAACTGAACCATCGTGACCCTTCGCCGATCAAAAGGTTCAAGCACTCAAGCCAAAGCCCCATGCTGTGCTTTAATTTTTGAGCCCTTCAAGGTGATTCGATCATGTATTGACCACACTGTGTTGACTCAAGTTGTTTAGAACAATGCAAGGTCTACCTTTGACTTATTTTAATCAAATCGCAAACATTTCGGATTGCTATCCTGCGCTTGTACACTAGAGATAGGCTTGAGAGCCTGATTCTCAGTGACTGGCCTCTCAGGGTTAGCCCTACAGAGGTTGATGAATCAACATACGTTCCCCGAGCGGGAGCCAATTCATGCTCAATCATTCTATCATGCTAATCAGTTAATCATCGCATATCACCACATAAGTGCGTTTGGATTAGTAGCAGGTTGATTGCTTCTTTGTTCAGTAAGGAATCACCATTTCTCGATTGTCCTGTTGTTCAAGAGACACTCATCCTATCATTTGGCCATCGCGTTTCGCGAGGAACGGCCCCTTCAGATTTAGCCTCCCTGTTGTTCAGAGGGTAGCTGCGTTTAAGAATCACTTTAGCCACCTAGCTGGTACATATGAATGAATCCGTTGTTAGCATCGTCTGTATGAATCACAATCACAATCACAATCATTTGTTTATCTTTAGCGTCTCAACCTGGGAAGCCGTCGATCCGCGTAGTCGTTTGTCTCACGGGCCAAGAAAACTCGTTGAATTTGTTTGCATGCCCCCAAGAACTACGCCGGTCTGATCCCTACAATGGGGTACGTAGGCAGCTCGAGTGGCGCGACTGTGATTTTAATATTTTCCTTTGCAGCTTGAGAAAGGCTCGGGAAAGGATTGGGATGTCTCTGTCTTGGATACAACACATACCAAGAAGTCAGTTCTCTGTCTTTTACTCCTTCTAGGTTCAACATCCTCAGTTGACTCTAAAGATGTACTCGGGTGTCCGTTGACACTTGTGGGCGAAGGAGCCACTATCACCATATTATTTTCTGAACCTTGTTCCAAAGAACTTGACATTGTCAAATTCTCAAAAAATTGTACATCTACCGACTATAATTTCTTGAGTCTCTAAATTCAGAAATTTATAAGTACTACTCCCTCCGTCCCTTTTTAAGTGTTTAACTTTCCATTTTGGGCTGTCCCTAAATAAGTGTGTGGTTTGAAAAGTTAATGGGTAAAAGTTTGTACAATTATCATTTTGCCCTTTTGAAAAGTAAGTGGGTAAAGAGTTAATGGGTAAAAGTGAAGGACAATTTTGGAAAGTAGATGTAAAAGTTGATGTGAAAAGTGTAAAGTGGAGGAAAAAGTTGATGTGAAAGGTGTAATGATGATGTTTTTTTAATAAGTTGGATTTACGAAGTAACACATTTAAAAAGGGACGGAGGGAGTACTATTCTTAGAATATCCGATAAAAGCACATTTGTAAGTCCTATTCCCTAATTTTGGTCTCTTACGTTCGGGTTTTCTTACATAAGCAAGACACCCCCACACTTTGAGACGCTTAAGGTTAGGCTTACGTTTAAACCATAATTCATATGGAGTAACATCTCTGTTTTTCAAAGGAACCCTATTAAGAATATAACAAGCAGATAAAATTGCATCTCCCCACATCAACAAAGGTAAACCAGAACTGATTAACATTGCATTAACCATATCTATCAAAGTCCTATTTTTCCTTTCCGCGACTCCATTTTGTTGCGGCGTATAAGGCGTTGTAACTTGATGTATTAAACCATGAGTATCGCAATGCCATAAAGTAATAGAATCAACCATATAAGCAAAATGTGAATCATTCATTAAATTAAACTTGATCATCCCATTACAAGAGTACCCTTTCCCAACAAACAGACCATTCTTAGACAAGATAAACTTATCCGACTCATACACTAGTTTGAAGCCCCTCTTATTGAGTTGGTCTCCAGATACAAGATTCTTGATCATGTCTGGAACATGAAATACATCAACCAAAGTCAGAACTTTTCCAGACGATAACTTCAATTGCACTGTGCCCTTTCCAAAAACTTTAGCAAGATGATTGTTCGCCATTCTTACTTCTTTTCCATCACCAATCTCTTCATATGTCTTGTACAGAGAGCGGTCTTTGCAGATATGTGTGGTTGCTCCGGTATCAAGCCACCATCCACTGTCAATGCCTACAGAATTTGCTTCGCTCACTGTTCCGATAAGGTCTTCTGCCATAGTTACTTCTTTGGCCACACTTTTACCCTTGAATGTTTTCTTTTTAAGACGACATTCACGAGCATAATGTCCTGGTTTGTCACAGTAGAAACATTTCCCTTTCTTTGTCTTGTTTGGGTCATGTTTCTTGAAATTGGTGGTATTCTTAGGCTTAAGTTTCGTATTCTTGGATTTTTTATCCTCAACCATGTTTGCCTTAGAATAGTCTTCAACTTCTTCATCCTTCTTGTCCCTTATCCTTGAATCTTCTTCAATACGAAGGTGACGAAGAAGGGATTCGACAGTGAATTTGTTCTCCTCATGTTTGAGTGTCTTCTTGTATCCTTTCCATGCGGAGGGAAGTTTAGAAATTATCACCCCCACTTGAAAGTCCTCTTGTAATTCAATACTAGCGGTTTTAAGATCACCAACGATACGCTGAAGTTCATGTGCTTGTGCAACCACAGATTTATCGTTGACCATCTTAAAATCCATAAAATTAGAAATTAAGAACACAGATTCACCGCGTTGCCTCTTCAATGCGGTACTTGTTCTCAAGTGCGGTCCAAAGGCCCTTTGCAGTTTCAATGGAGCGGTGGGCACTATATATAGGAAGAGACAACGCATTCAGAATATGTCCTCGACACATGAATTCATCCTCCTTCCTCTTTGCACGCTTTTCCTTCAATTGATTGCTATCTTGTGGAGTGGGTTCTGGAATTGCTTCAAGATCATCATCAAGTATGTAGGCGAGTTTCAGAGATGTGAGAAAGAGTTTGACTCTCTCTTGCCAGCGGGTGAAATTTTCTCCATCGAAATGTTCAAGACGAATCATGTCTTGATTCATCACTTGCAGGCTTTGTGTCATCGATTCCATTTCAATGTGAAAAAAATAATTATTGCCTAAAACTGTTGGAAATACTTGGATATTGAAACGGAAAAGAAACACAAAATCGAATCGCAACGCTGCAAGGCACGTTCTAGGAATGCTATCTTTTAGGCAATATTTTCCCCCTTCTGGATTGAACCACGAGTACACAACGGAGTAATGAAAATTCTGCCTTCAGGATACAATGCAACCCAATCGATATTGTTTGGTTCAGATTATGTACGAACTGACCAAACCAAGAACACTAAATGTAGTTTGTAAACTGATAATGCCAAGGAAGCGGTATAGAAAGGAATTGAATAGCACTGAACCTATTTTTTCTATGACAGACCCACGGGATTTTTTCCTTGTACAGGACTTATGGAACTTGATGCCTTAAATAGGCAAAGTGATGCCTGAACCAAGAGTCACCATTGGTGACTTTTCCAAAAGCCACGTTGAATTATGGTGCACCTATTTGCTAACCATCATCACTGTTCAAAACAAGGCAATGCATGAAACATCCCTTGGCAAAACAATGCACCTAATTAAGGCACCTCTTGGCTTATAAAGCATCAGTCCGAAAAGATGCAAGTGGCACCAACTGGTGCATCCCGAAAAACTGATTCAGTGTGCCTCTAGGAAGAAAAAACTAAAAAACTGAATAACGTATAATTTTATTTTGAAATTATCCAACAAGAAGATTAGTATGGAGAGGAATTTAACCCATTGCACGCATGTTGTGTATATACTACGATATTTTTGGTATTTTAATACTACAAGTTGTCTGATGAAGCAATTTCCATCACTTCTCGATTAATGACTTGCAAAACAGATTAAAACCTAAGGCACCGGTGTGGTACTGGCCAAAAAGCCTCCGATGCCCTAAGTCAGTCGCTTGTTGATCGAATAATTAATTATGTGGAGAATATTGAATGGATTGTGTTACTTACCTTTCTTGGATGTCATTAGCTGCTTTTAGCCTTTTATAGGCATTCGGAGTTAGAGAGCCCTAATAGGACCTGGAGTCGTAATTCTCGTAGGATATAGGTATATCTCTCAGAGTCACAAGGTTTCAAGACTCTCGTAAGAGACGAGTTACTTTTCTTCCGGATAAACCCTTTAAACCCCTTGGGGTTATCCTTTTATCCACTAGATCTCGTTACGTTAAGTTTGAGGAGACTCATGGTTTCCCGTTGAACAGCTCAGTCTCTCAGTGTCGGAGCTGAGTTATATTGACGAGCTAACTGGATGGTCTGAGCTAAATAGGAGATCAGCTCGGACCCAACATATAGTGTCTCTATCTTTTCTCTTTTTTGATAATATTTTCTCTTTCCTTTTTTCTCTCTCTCTCTCCTCTCTCTCCCTCGTGGAATGGGGAAGAAGAAAAATAAAAAAGAAATGAAATATGATATTATTGTAATAAAAGTTAGGTGAAATAGATAGTATTGTTGGACTATTGAGTCTAACGGGCGGATTTGAGTCTATTTGTTGGGTGGTGTGTAAAGTTTTTTGGATTATTTTTTGTCTTTATTCACAAAACATTAAGTTTGGCTAATAATTTTATACTTTTTAGATTCCTCTCGTCGAGACAAGCCAAGAAACCACAAAAAATCGACCGAAAACTAGCCAATGATTTTTTTTTTTTTGAATAAGGACAACCAAAATACCAGTTTTTTGGATTTAGCCAAATCACCCCATTTTACACACCACCCAACAAATAGACTCAAATCCGCCCGTTAGATTTTGTGGCATCTTCAAAAAAGTACAGAAAATATTGGTACTCCACCTTAAGGCCTTGCTGGTTTTGGGTTTTCAAAACCCGGTTTTATCAGTATTATTTAATTATTATCTTTATTTTTAAATATTATTCACATTTCTCTCTCTATCTCTCTCTAATCATTAACCCATATTTTTAATTATTATCTATATTTCTCCCTCTAATCTTTACAAAAACCAAAACCTAAAACCCAAACCAAACACAACCAAAGGTTCACGGAATATATTATTTTTGTACGGGAGTGATTTCCACACTCTTAAATTATTATTCACACCTCTTTTTTTTTTGTTTTTTAATGAATTTTTTGTGTGTGAAAATTTCACTAAATAATAAAAAAAATGGGCATGGATAAAAATTTTGGGGGTATGAATATCAATTGCCTTTTTGTATTGTATCTTGCTTTTTTGTTGCCCTTTTGTTTGAACTGTAGTCTAAACTAACATAAGACCTGTGCCATGCACGAAACGATTTCAAGTAGACATGGTCAATAAAAATAATATCAAATAAATTTCTACTTGTGCTAAATTTTCGATACTCATATAGCATTCACCATATCTATGGCAAATTTAAAAAATATCCCTGAAACTCAACCTAACAAAAAAGTTCAATTAAAAGAAAATCCTTGAAACTCAACCTAACAAATAAAACCATGACCCAAATATTCCTCTGCCATTTCTCGATAGAATGCAGATCATGAAAACACGTAATGTCTAATTACATTTTAAAAAAAAAAAAAAACTCCTCAAGGGAATTGACTAAGGGAGTGTTTCGGAGACTACTTTTCATTTTCAACTTTTTGGTTTTTTGGTTCTTTGGATTATGGTCAGAATGTATTTTGAATTTGGTAGGAGTGATTGGGAGAAATGTGAAAATGCATTTTACAAAAGGAGTAGTGTTTGGGAGAATAATTATAAAAATGAGTTATGAATTGCTTATTTACCATTTTGCCCTTATGTATTTATTTATTATAGTATTGAACACTATTTTATTCTCCCCAAACAGTGTTGATTGAATAATTATGTGGAGAATATTGAATGGGTTGTGTTACGTACCTTTCTTGGATCCCATTAGTTGCTTTTATAGGCATTCGGAGTTGGAGAGTCCTAATAGGACCTAGAGTCATAATTCTCGTAGGATAAGGTATATCTCTCAGAGTCACAAGGTTTCAAGACTCTCGTAAGAGATGAGTTCCTTTTCTTCCGGATAAACCCTTTAAACCCCTTGGGGTTATCCTTTTATCCACTCGATCTCGTTACGGTTTCCCGTTGAACAGCTCAGTCTCTCATTGTCCGAGCTGAGTTATGTTGACGAGCTGACTGGATGGTCTGAGCTAAATGGGAGATCATCTTGGACCCAACTACTCCCCAGTCTCCAAAGAACTTAACGAGATAAGGTTAAGGAGTAGTTTTTCGTACAGTTTGGCGGTTACCCTTTCATCGTGCCCCGTGCGCATTAAAGGCAGGTGTCAGGGGTAGGGGTGCACAACGGCCCGGTAGCCTGCCCAGCCCGCCCAGTCCAGCCCGTTTTTTTTGGGCTTGGGATAAATTTTTAGGCCCATAGGGCCGGGCTGGGCTGATATTTTAAGCCCGTTTACTAAATGGTCTAGGTTTGGGAAATTGCTTTGAGGCCCAGCCCGGCCCGATTATTTTAATACTATATAATATATATGTTACAGCTCCTAGTTGTTTAGGGTTAGAAATTAAAAAGCAATTGTCAAGAAAACTTTGAAGGTTTTTTTTTTCCCTTAAAACTATTGTCTTATGGTAATAATTCATTATTTTCTTCCTTTTATTTTTATTGTACTCTTACAGGATCTGTTGTGAAGAAGTGTGTTTTTAAAGGAGAGATACCCACGAGAAGTTTTTGAGTGTCAGAGATTGATGGATGTTGGAGAGTTTCATCCTTTTTAGCACTGCAATTGCTTTTTAATTTTTGGGGTTTTTTGTTACTATTTTTATAAGAACTTAGAACTTTGAGTTTGAGTATGTTATTACGGTTGTGAATTGTTATTATAGTTGATTAATTTATATTTGTGATACCATGCTTAAAAAAAAATGGGCTTATTGGACGGGCTCGGGAAATTAAAATTTTAATTGGGCTGGGCTTGGGCATATTAAATGAAGCCCGATCATAAACGGGTCGGGCTTGAGAATGTACAAACCTCGTTATTATCTAGTATAAGCCCGGCCCGGACTCGGCCCAGCCCGGCGTATGTGCACCCCTAGTCAGGGGTCATGTCGTGGGACAGGTGGCGTTACCACCACCGTTAGTCGTGCAAACCTTTGGACGGCCAGGATTCATAACTGAAAAAGTGGACAAAGGAAAAACGTTGGGCTCTTCAATTTCCTTTAAAAAATCCTCGTGTCTTCTCCTTCCTCTGAGTCAGGTGATTTGGAGAAAAACCCTACTCCTTGCTTTAGAGTTTCTTTGCTTCTAGGTAAGTCCCCTTACTTTCACCTCTACTTTTATGTACTTTGACCCCTCCGGTGTACCTGTTGATCCTGTAAATCCGATCGATCCAGAATGGCCAACTCCTAGCCATTTCCCTTTTACTAGGATATTGTATTATCTTGTTAGGCATTACCACACTCCTAACATTCTTGACGAGGTAGAAATCGAGCCCAACCTCGAAACGAAACAAACGTTGAACCCAACCTTTTTATCTATTCGCGTGAGGAAGAAACAGACGACGATTGCCCCCCACTAATAGGTAGGGGCGGTAGAGCTCTAGCTTTGAGGTCCCCATTTACGCCTTTTAACCTTGACAAACATTTCATGGCTCAGATAGAGCACTACTCGGCCAACATTATTAGGTCTTCTGTCACTAGGGAAGATTTAGAGGCCCTCTGTGACAGGTACCAGATTCCTCAGTCAATTACTCTGAGACCTCCTTCCGATACCGAGCCTGCCTGCTCGCATGTAAGAAAGGAGGTCTGCTTGTACATGGGATCTTTTGAAGGAGGCCTCCGACTTCCTTTCCCCCGCATAGTCAGGGAAGTTCTGGAATTTTTTGGTTTGGCCCCAGCCCAGATCGCCCCCAATTCATGGCGGCATCTAATCGGCTGTGCTGTGCTGTGGCAAGCCACGTCAAATGGGAATACGTCCTTGTCAGTCGAAACCTTCATCTACCTTTACCAAATGAAAAAGCTTCCTGGTCTGGATGGATGGTTTTATTTTACAGAAAGGCAGTGTTCTAAAAGTCGCTAGTCGCTCCCAGGTCGGATGGCTGGGGACTAGCGACTAGGGGACTAGTCAGGGACTAGTGGGCTAGATTTTTTTTTTTTTTTTAAATATATAATATATATTCCTCCATCCTTCATAAATTTTAGTAAGTAGACTAACATAAGTAGCACATCATCAAATAAAAACTTACAAACTAAGTAAAACAAAATAGTTAACTACAAAGTTCGATGCTCTAAGTTCAAAAACAAATGAAATTAAGTAGCATAAAATCAATAGTCAATCACTCCTCCTCCTCTTCTCCATATCCCTCCAAGACTTGCTCTCCATCGAACTCAAATTCATAATCCTCATCTTCCTCTTCGTTGTCATCTTCCGACACAAACTCGTCTTCATCTAGTTCTCGCACATTTCTACTACTTCTTCTAGGTTGAAGGACCTCATCCACTCCCATAGCTTCCCCAACCATATCCCATGTAAGTCCCGAACCCGGCTCGACTTCCTCGTCACCACCTTCAACAATCCATCCTTGTGCATTTGTTGCTTCACTAGCAAGTAGGACATCCCTCTCCTTTACCCTTCTTTTCTTGTTGACAAGTTTGGCATTGAATTGGACATACACTAGATTGTTCAATCTTGTTGCATCAAGTCTATTCCTTTTCTTCGTTTGTATCTATACATTAAAGAAATTCTCAAGTTAATATACTCTAAATTCTTACCCTTTTAAAAAAATTACAACATATAAATACATAATAGAGATAGGGAACATGTACTTACTCCCTCAAAGGTGCTCCAATTTCTCTCACACCCGGATGAACTCGAAGTCAAAGAGAGAATTCTAATGGCCATTTTTTTCAAGTTAGGTGTATGATTGCCATAGTTAGACCACCATCCAACTAATCATGAAAGAAGCACAATTCAATTAGTAATTTAGTACTAACTATCAATTACTTGATTGGAAAAAAAAACTAAGTTACTAAGAAAGTAATTACTAAGTTACTCGGATCATAAGTGTCATCATTCTTCTCACATCCCTTTGCGGCCAGTGCTCTACCAAATCCACCCTCTTTGTTCTTGTACTTCAACAACTCTTTATTGATGACTTCATTTTGAACTTCAAAATCATCGGGGAAGAAAGATTCAACACAAGTAAAAACACCATCCATGATAATTGGATCATCTTTCATGGTAGAATCCTTGAAAAGGTAGAATGGATTCAAAAAGTAAGCCGTCAAATGCAATGGACTATCAAGCCGACCTAAGGCTTTTGTGTCAATGACTTTTAGTATTGGCCGGTAGTTAGCCTCATTTTGTTTGTATGCCTCTTTAATATCTTCTTTCGCTTTCTTGAGCTCTCCATACACAAAGCCCATTGAGGGCTTCCAATCCCCATCAACAAGACGAAGAACCATCACCAATGGAGCAAACACTTTCAAGCAAAGACTTACGCTATTCCAAAACGCCGTACTCATCACCATAGCAAATGCGGCTTTCCCCTTTGCGGTCTTCACCCATGGGAGAGCTCCCCATTCATTGGTAGTACACATCATCTTCAACTCTTGTTTCTTCTCCATCAAACTTTGCAATGTCAAGAAGGCGGTTGCAAATCTAGTAACACCCGGCCTCACTATGTCTCTTTTTTTTGTATGTTTTCTCATCAATGCCAATGTTCTATGATGACCATAAATAAATATAGTGAACTTCTTTGCCCTTTCAATAGTGTCTTTGAACTTTGCTTCCTTTCCAATCCCTTCAAGCATGAGGTTTATTGTGTGGGTGGCACATGATGTCCAAAACATGTTTGGTCTCTTGAGCTTTAACCATGCCGCCGCGGCCATATTGTTAGAGGCATTGTCCGTTACTACTTGGACTACATTTTGCGCCCCAACTTCATCAATGCACTTGTCAACATAGTCAAATATATATTCCCCCGTGTGCGACACATCCGAATCTTCCTTGGAAGAAAGAAAACAAGTCCCGGTTCTACAATTAACACATAAATTCATGATGCTTCTTCTTTTTCGATCGGTCCAAGCATCGGTCATGATAGAGCAACCCGTTGAAGCCCACTATTCTTCTTGTTTCTTGAGTGATTGTTTGGTTCTCTCCACCTCCTCCTTCAACAACGGCTCCCTTAGTTGGTATTGGCTTGGGGGTTGGTAGCCCTTGCCAAATATACCCACCGCCTCAACAAAGCGTTTGAAGCTATCATTGTCGATAGCATGAAATGGAATACCGGCTTCATACATCCATCGAGCCAAGTACCGATTCACATCATGAGTTCTCTCTTTCCACATCGCATCATTTATGTTTTGTTGTCGCATCTTCTTACTTGCACTCAAATCCATGGGACCAACATAATGGGGCCTCTTCCTTGACCCTAAAACTTCAACTTCTTCGCCTTCATCACCTTCTAGTATTGTCTCCACTTCCACTTCCGCTCTAACATTCGCGTCATCTATCCTCTTGTCCCTCTTTTTAGATGCCGTCTTGTCAAGTGCCATCTTACACTTCTCTTTATCTTCTTTGGTTGACTTGGGGAATGGTGTTACATTTCCCTTGATATTAGCTATGTGTTGTTTTATTCTATAAACTCCTCCACCATACTTTTTGTCACATAATTTGCATTTCCAACTTTCCCTGTTATTAGGATTCACAAGGAAGCCATATTCCCATCCAACATCATCCAAAGCTCTTTTCGACACTGGACACTCAGAAGTGGTAGATGCCACCGAAGATGATTGATCCATTGTATAGTTACCTATGAATAAAATCACAAAGTTTGGGCAAACCACAACAAGAATATACAAAAATAGCTACTAGTTATTTTATTGCACACAAACTACAAATCTAGCTACTAGTTATTCTATTTTATTTCACACAAACAGAGATCAAGATAAACTGTTTTTTAATCCAAATCTGTGTAGCTAGATTATTCTATTTTATTTCACACAAACAGAGATCAAGACAACCTGTTTTTTAATCCAAATCTGTGTAGCTAGATTATTCTATTTTATTTCACACAAACAGAGATCAAGACAACCTGTTTTTTAATCCAAATCTGTTTTTTACTGCTTTAGTGGCCACTAAAGCAAAAAAAAATAATTAAAAAACTGACAAAACAAAAAATAAAGGAGAGTCAAACTGTGCAGTATGTACAGTGTTTACTGTGCTACCAATCTGTTTTTTAATTTACGCCTTAGTGGCCACTAAAACAAAAAAATAATTAAAACACTGAAAAAACAAAAAATAATGAAAAATAAATGGAGACAGAGTGAAACAGTGCAGTATCAAGTATGTACAGTGCTACAAAGTGACAAAGTCACAAACTTTACGACTATAAAGTCACAAACTGTGTACAAAGTGACTATAAAGTCTTTCTCTTGATTTCATTCCAGAGAAGAGAGAGAGCGAGAGAGAAGAGAAGAGAGAGAGCGAGAGCTACAGAAATCGTGACTGTCGGCAGAAATCGAGACCGAGATGTGCGATCTTACCTGAGAAATCGTGACTGTTCACCGTCGGTAGAAGAAGAGGTGAGAAGAAGATATCCCTGTGTGTCGGCAGCAGCAGTGAAATCGTGTTTGCAAATTCGAGGAGGAAGAAGAAGAGGTAAGAAAAGTAGAAAACAACAGGGGATTTAGGTTAGGGTATACGGTGTACCGTTAAATATTACACTACGGCCCCCAAAGTTTTGCAAATTCTGTTTTTTTTCACCCTCATTTTTGTGATTTTTTCCGATTTTCCCCTACTAGTCCCGACTTTTTCCGATTTGTCGACTTAATCCGACTGGGGGACTTGTCCGACTTGCCCGATTAGTCGCCGACTTGATCCCGATTAAGTCGGTCGGCGACTAGTTCAACCGACTAGGCCCTAGTCGACTCGGTGAAGCCCCGACCCCGACTTGGTCGCCGACTAGTCCCGACTTTTAGAACACTGCAGAAAGGGATGCAAAAAACCCTATCTTGACCGGACTTCCTTCTTCCAGTAGGGATTGGAATGTAATGACTTGGAAGAAGAAACTGTTTATTGAATCAAAGAATAGACAGAGAACAAGGAGCAAGTTCTTGATACAAGCTACTCTCTCTCTCTCTCTCTACCTCACCAGAAATGAATTACACGTAAAAAATGAGTCCCTCTATCTCATACCCCCTTTGCTATTTAAAGGAGATAACTGCTACTTAACGGAATATAACAGAAAGGTAACAGAAGTTATAACAGAGAGTAACGGAGTTACAAGTGTAACAGATTTACAACTGAAATACAACTGAAATCATAACATTCTCCACCCCTTGAAGACAGCCTTGTCCTCAAGGCTGGAAATGGGGGTATTTGTTGAGAAGCTCTTTATAATCCACCCAAGTGGCATCCTCTGGAAAGGAATCAGACCACTGGACCAGCCACTGCACTACTGCATGGTTGTTCTTCTTGACCTGGCGCCTATCCAAAACTGCAACCGGTTCAGCTTGGAAAGTGCCATCTTGTGCCACAGGGGGTAGGGTAGGTTGTGCCACCACATGTTGACCCAGCTTCTTTTTCAACAAGGACACATGGAAGACGGGGTGGATTCTGGCTGCCTCAGGTAACTGTAGTCTATAAGCAACTGCACCAATCCTTTCTATCACTTGAAATGGGCCATAGAATCGAGGAGCAAGCTTCATATTTCTGTGGAGAGCCACGGTTGTTTGTTTGTAGGGCTGTAACCTTAGGTAAACCCAGTCAAAAAGCTCAAACTCCCTCTCTGATCTTTGAGCATTGGCATAATGTGCCATCCTATTCTGAGCTTGCTGCAAATTATCCCTTAGCATGGCAATAATTCTGGCCCTCTCATAACCCCAGTCATTCACAGCAGCTACAGGGGAAGGTACAGTGGTAGAAAAGGTATGGTCAGGTGGATCTTGGCCATATACAGCATAGTAGGGAGTGGTTTTTATGGCAGAATGGTAGGAGGTGTTGTACCACCATTCTGCTAGGGATAGCCACTTAGCCCAATGCTTGGGGTAATCACCTGTCATGCACCTCAGATAATTTTCCAAGCATTTATTCAAGATTTCTGTCTGCCCATCAGTTTGTGGGTGGTAAGCTGTGCTTAAGCATAACTTGCAACCTTGCAAGGTGAAGAGTTCATGCCAAAAATGACTAGTAAATATAGCATCCCTATCTGATACTATAGTAGAAGGCAACCCATGCAACTTATAAATTTGATCAAAGAAGACTTGAGCAACATCTTTAGCTGAGTATGGGTGTGATAAAGCCATGAAATGCCCATACTTACTTAGTCTATCTACCACCACAAAAATAACAGATTTACCTTGTGACTTGGGTAGTCCTTCAACGAAATCCATTGAGATGTCAGACCAAACTCTAGTTGGAATGGGTAATGGCTGTAACAACCCTGGATATTTGACAGTTTCACTCTTAAACCTCTGGCAGATATCACACTCAGAGATAAATGTTGCAACATCCTTTTTGAGTCCCTTCCAATAAAATAACCTTTTGAACCTTCTTGTAGTCTTATCGATGCCAGAGTGTCCCCCAACTGCAGAACAGTGGAAGTCCTGAATAAGCTGTTGCCTTAGAGTAGGTATGTTACCAATCACCAATTTTCCCTTGAAAGTGAGTAAGCCATGTTCCCACAAAAAAGCCCTATGAGAGTTGGGATCATGGATTAGATCTGTGATATTTTGTTGCAGGGCTGGATCTGAATTCCAACTTTGTTTGATGTCCCCCAACCAACTAGATGAAACTTGAGATATGGCATGAAGGGTAACAGGATCTGAGTTATTTGCAAGAACAGCTTTTCTGGATATTGCATCAGCCACCTTGTTTTCCTTTCCACATTTGTAAGCTATCTCATAATCATATCCCATTAGCTTAGTGATCCATTTTTGTTGGAAAGGGGTTCCCACCCTTTGTTCCAACAAGTATTTTAGGCTTTGATGGTCTGTCTTTATGAAAAATTTCCTGCCCAACAGATAGGGTCTCCATTTCAAAACTGTCAACACTACAGCCATCAATTCTTTTTCATAGGTTGACAAGGCTTGTTCTCTCACAGATAACCCCTTGCTCCAAAAGGCTATTGGATGGCCTTCTTGCATTAGAACAGCTCCCAGACCTTTCCCTGAAGCATCTGATTCAATCACAAAATCTTTGGTATAATTTGGCAAGGCTAAAACTGGTATAGTAGTCATGGCAGTCTTCAGTTGCTCAAAAGCTAAGGTAGCTTCTTGTGTCCAGTGGAAGGAATCCTTTCTTAACAACTGATTAAGTGGGGTACAGATTTTTCCATAGTTCTGGACAAACCTCCTGTAGTACCCTGTAAGTCCAAGGAAACCCCTCAATTCTGTCAATGTAGTGGGTTTAGGCCAACCTGTCATAGCTTGAATCTTGGTGGGTTCAGCTGCAACCCCTTCCTCCGAGACCAAATGGGCCAAATACTCCACCCTTTTTTGTCCAAAGACACACTTAGACCTCTTTGCAAACAGGTGGTTTGACCTCAATAATTGCAGAGTGGTTTGTAAATGTTGCAAGTGGTCCAACCATGTTGTACTATAAACCAATATATCATCAAAAAAAACAAGGATAAAGTGCCTGAGGTGTGGCCTAAAGATCTCATTCATCAGACTTTGGAATGTTGAGGGAGCATTGGTCAGCCCAAATGGCATAACAAGAAATTCATAATGGCCATCGTGGGTTCTAAAAGCTGTTTTGTCAATGTCTGGAGGAGAGACTCTAATTTGGTGATATCCAGATCTGAGGTCTAATTTAGAGAAGTACTTAGCACCCCATAACTCATCTAACAACTCATCTATGGCAGGTATTGGGAATTTATCTTTAATGGTGGCCTTGTTTAATGCCCTATAGTCAATACACATTCTCCAACTACCATCCTTCTTTTTGACCAAGAGTACAGGAGAGGAATAAGGACTGACACTTGCCTTAATAATACCAGATGTCAACATATCTTGCACTTGTTTCTCTATTTCAGCTTTCTGGAAATAGGCATACCTGTAAGGTCTCACATTTGTGGGCTCTGTTCCTGACTTCAAGGGGATGCAGTGGTCATGAGACCTGGTGGGTGGTAAGCCTTTGGGTTCCTTGAATACATCTGTATAAGCTTCCAACAATCCCTCCAATTCTGGTTGCAACTCCTCTTCTATCTCTCTTTGTCTTGAGCTTGTAGGGAATACACCTGTGCTACCACTCCTTGGCTCTGCCTTTGAACCATCTTTTGCATTGTGCTTGACCCCACTAATTTGGATTCCATTTTATGTCCTCCCCTTAAAACATGCCTTCTCCCATTTAACTGAAATTCCATGCTGAGATTCTTGAAATCCCATTGGACTGGTCCCAATGTTGCTAGCCATTGGATACCCAATACCATGTCACAGCCCCTTAACTGCAAGAGCCTCATGTCAGCCTGAAAAATTGTGCCTTGCATTTCCCACTGAAAATCCCTGCAAATGGCTGTGCTTACCATTTTGGTTCCATCTGCCACTGAGACTGGCAATGGTTCTGTCTCAGAGGCTTCTATTCCCATCTTCTTGATAACTTCTGGATTCAAGAAGTTGTGAGTGCTCCCGGAATCTATCAAGATCATAATCAACTTTTTCTTGACATTGCCCTTAACCCTCATGGTCCTGTAAGAAAGAGATCCAGACAGAGCATTAAGTGAAATCTGTAACTCTTCCTCCAATTCCTGGTCCTCTCCCTCCTCATTTTCCTCGTCTTGATCTTGATCCTGGTCTTCTTCCCCTTCCAAAGCATACAACTGCTTCCTCTTGCAGATATGCCCCCTAAAGTACTTCTCATTACATTTGAAACACATTCCCCTAGCCTTCTTCTCCTCCAATTCCCTGGGCAAATCCTTGCGTATGGTAGAGTTGAAATTAGAAGGTGTGGGTGAATCTGCAATTCTTGCCCCAAACTTGGTTTTCTTGGTAATAGCCTCAGTGCTACTTTCTTGTAATTTGGCCAGACCAATAGCTTGCGTAATTGAAGTAGGCTTGAACATCAACACCCCAGATTTGATTTCTTCCTTTAACCCACTAATGAAACAGCTAACGAAGAAGGCTTCTGGTAAGCCCTGAGTCTGATTAGCTAACTCCTCAAATCGATCTTGGTATTCCCGTACAGTGGTGGTTTGCCTTAGTTTAGACAACTCCCCCATTGCGTCTTCATAAGAATTGGGGCCAAATCTGCTAGTTATTCCCTCCTTAAATGTACCCCAATTAATTAGGTCTTGACATTTCTCGAACCACTGAAACCATTGTAGGGCTTTCCCTTCCAAATGTATGGAAGCTAGGTTAACCTTGCTACCATTCTCAGTCTGGTTATAGTTGAAAAACCTCTCGCATTTGTAGATCCAACCCAAGGGGTCTTCTCCAGAGAATTTAGGAAAATCAATTCTAGCATAACAAGTTTGAAATGGTGCAAACGATTCCTGATTGCGAAATCTTACCACAGAGGCTTCTTCTTCTAATTCCTGGCGAGTACCAATCACTTTGGTTGCCAACTGCTCATATTTGGCATTCATGGCTGCGATAATCTCCTTGATTTCTGCCACATCCTTCATCGAATTCTTGATTTCCCTGACGTCCTGTGATTGCTTGTCACCATTGTCTCTCAACGATCGAATGGCTTCATCAATCCTCTTTATGTCTTGAGCCCTAGTCCCATCTGCCATTTTCTTGGATTTCTTTCACAGGCCAAGAATACCCTGGCTCTGATACCAATGTAATGACTTGGAAGAAGAAACTGTTTATTGAATCAAAGAATAGACAGAGAACAAGGAGCAAGTTCTTGATACAAGCTACTCTCTCTCTCTCTCTCTACCTCACCAGAAATGAATTACACGTAAAAAATGAGTCCCTCTATCTCATACCCCCTTTGCTATTTAAAGGAGGTAACTGCTACTTAACGGAATATAACAGAAAGGTAACAGAAGTTATAACAGAGAGTAACGGAGTTACAAAGTGTAACAGATTTACAACTGAAATACAACTGAAATCATAACATGGAAAGATAATTTTTTCTTTGTCGGAGGGTCCGGATGGGAGTTCCCTGAGTGGGATGAACCTAAATCTCCCAGAATACATAGGACGTGGAGCTCCCCTGTTCCTGAGAGTAAGATTTGCTACTTTGACTGAATTCGTCAACATTGTTTACGTTGGTACATCGCTTAGCTTGTTGCTTTCTCTTTTTCAGGTCGTGGAAAGTTTGCTATCAGTGACAAGAAGTTGGAGGAGGTCACCAAAGCCAGAGCACACAAGCTCCACTCAATCGAACTGCTCATTACTGCAGAGAACTTGGCCCTTTATCTTCTCGGTCCTGAAGTTGGAAGTAAAGCCTTAGCTTTAGAGAGGTTGTAACACCCTGTCTTTTATGATTAGATATCTAGATATTAATTTCATTTGGATTATATAATTTATTTATTTTTGAAAATTACTATAGCAATTATTTGTCTTCAACTATGACAGTCACGATTTGTCTTGTGGCAAAATAGTAATTTTGATGATATTTGGTTGGTTTTGGTAAATTATTCATATCAGCCAAATTATAGGGATAATAAGAGGATATGCTTTACTAACTTATTCCTTTTTAATGCTATTTATCTACAGAGATTTGTTTTGGTGGTGTGGCTATAATTGTGGGAGTTTGGGATAGTGGTCAGTTGAGAATATTTAAGTAACCTGTTTATATTGATAAGTTAGGGTTTGATTTCAAGAGAGAATATTAAGAACTGTGAGAGGAAAGGGGGAATGTAGGAAACTGTTTGCAGCGGCCACGACTATTCGGAGGGGTTCCATCGCCTCGGTAATATTTATAGATTCAATTCCTTTAATTGCTTTCTTTTCTTCCTTCTCTCTTCCTTTACTATTTTGTGTTTTCTTGGGTCACTGAGTTTGAATCGGTGGGTGTCCGTGTAGTCCATTGCTGGGTTCTCATTGTTGTCTAATCTTTTTGGGTTTTGTGTCCTCGGCAACAGATATGGATTCGTCCGGGTAAAGTTTTCCTGTGAGGTTGTAAAGGACTCGTGTTTTTGCGTATTAGAGTGTTGATTGGTGGGGCTTTGGCCGTAGGTGGCTCATGATCAAGGGATTTATTCATGACAATCACTTTGGGTGTGCTCGGTGTAGTAGAAACAGCTATGTGCATAGTTATTTAGAAAGGGTAAAATCTATAGTTTTTGGAGAAGGTTGTTAGCATGGTGGTTTGTGGATTGAACAGATTACTTCGGGTAATTGGAGATTAGAGTTTGGGCTTGTGGGAGTTGACTGGTGACATGGGGTTGGTTCTAGCTTAGTTTGGTTAATTATTTTTCTAGCATAGGTCATAAATGTTATAGTGTTACTTTAGACACTAGAGAGTAATTACTCATGCTTTGTATTTTGTTCAGGTCAACCCCATTTTCGGTCATTCGTTTGCATTATCTTTCGGCCAGGTGAGTGATTAAGTATGTTATGTACTTTCGAACTTTCCCGTGTCCCTCAAATTATTTGTTGAAAAATTTGGAATTTGTTAATTGGAAAATATTTATATTTGGTTCTCTAAATTGGCACGCGATAAAATGTATTCTTTTTTGGTGAGAACTTTATGGATATTGTTGGGAACTTTTATTATTGGAAGTCCAGGGAAATTATTCCTTTATATAGGTGACCCTGGCCATTAGGGAAGAGACCCGGGTTAGGCCTGTGACCCTTTTGCTCAACGGCTGTCTTTTCGCCGGATCAACTTAGGGAAGAGTACCACGGTTTGCCAACGCCTGGTGACTCTAAGTTCGATATTGGATCCAATTTTGAGATTATTATTTGTTGGCCATGGTACTATTTGGTTGTGGTTCCCCATTGTTATTGGATATCATTTGTGATCACCATTAAAATTTATTATTGTTTTATCTTATCGTGAGTGCCAAAATATAATGATATGGTAATTTAATTTTATCCATGTTTTAGAACTTTATTTATTATACATACTTGTCATGCACTGAGCTTGTCAGCTGACGGATTTATTCCAACACCATTTTCAGGAAAATCAAGTAGATAGGTGAGGACTTTGGCGGCGTCTTGGGGAACTACTGTGTCGACCTCCGTAGGATATTGCATGCATCGTAACTTTGTTATTTAATTTATTTGCTTCCGCACATGGTTAAACCTTTTTGGTAAAAGATTGGATTCATTTTATTATTGGTGATAATTTTTATCAATGGTTCATGGGATGGTGTGCCCCATGCTTTGTTGAGACAATTTGGTTTAATTTTGTTTAATGATAAAGATGGTCATTTGGTGTACATGGAATATTTTATTTAGGCTTCGTGAGCCATCTGTCAGTTATGTGGTTCACGGCCGGTCATTTCCCGTTTTGGGGCGTGACAGAGGTATTGCATTATCTTTTGCTCATAAGTTTCTTACTTTCTTCTTATTTTCCTTTTTCATCTTTCAGCTGAAACCGAAGAGGACAGGATCGGAAGGCGAATCAACAAATCCTTCCTTCAAGAGCTCCAAGCTCAGAAGACGGCCTCCCCTGCTGACCCTTCAAGGAGGAGGAGAATCACTCCTCCGATAAATATTGAGGCTTTTATAGACTCTGGGGTTAAAGGCTCAACCAGCAAAGAGAAGGAGAAAGAGAAGGAGATGGAGTTGGAGAGGGAGAGGGAGAGGGATAGGGAGAGGGAGAGGGAGAGGGAGAGGGATAGGGAGAGGAAGGAAGCTGAGAAGAGAGAGAGAGAAAAGAAAGAAGAAGATGAACGAGCTACTAAGAAGCAGAAGAACATCGAAGGCTCTGGTCCGTCAGATGCCACATTGCAACAACAGAATGATGGCCCTTCCATCCTGTTAGACAGGAAGTTATGTTTAGAGAGGGTTAAGTTCCTTACTTGTCCTGCTGACGATCAAGTCCTGGGGGATACAGATGGTCAGATCCTTGGCACCGAGCTTGCTGTCGACCTTGGACAAGTATTTTATTTGTTGAAGCTCCTTTTTTACTGGACGTCTGATTTCTAATTCCTAGATTGACCCGGTTTGTTTTTACTTCTCTTTTCTTGTAGGCCGCGATCCGAGCTCTTCACCTCACTAAGCGTTACGCTGTCGTTGCTTCCCAGAGAGAACAGCTCCTGACGACTCAGGAGCAACACGTTGCTGAGAACAGGAGGTTATTGGGCGAGCTGGGCTCTGCAAAAACAGCCCGGCTCAAGGCGGAAAGTGATCGTAACGAGGCACTGACGAAAGTAGGGGGCCTGGAGAAGGCGGTGGAGGCAGAGAAGAACCGACTTTACCTTGTTAAAAAAGAGAAGGAAGAGCTCGAGCAGGAGAATGCTGAGCTGTCTGATAAGTTGAAAGACGCTCGTCGGCTGGCCCTCAAAGAATTTATGGAGTCAGAGGAGTTCAGTAAGATGTCGACGTGGTGGTTCCATGACGGGTTTAATGAGTGCAAGCGTATCTGCAGCAAAAAATTTCCCTCCATAGTCTTTACAGCAATAGATCCTGAAGATGATACAGTGGAGGAGGAACGGTGCTGCATTTGCCAGGTAAAGAGCACTTGAATCCTTTGTCTTGCGACTAAGGCAATATTAAATTATCCAGCTCAAAACCAGATTGGTAATGAGTGGAGTGGTTGTGGAGACACATATATGAGTTCTTATGTTAAAAGAGTTCTTGGGTTAAAAATAACAGATGCCGGACAAACTCTAACAAGATTTGTTTGGATGACCCGGACTTTCCTTCCTAAATTTTAGGTTGTCTTATTGATCTCATTAAGTGTTTGGATACTTTAGGATCTGGATGTTTAGTGGGAAGGAGAACTTCACTACTTCCAGGCTTCTATTATGTCAAAATGTTTGCATATAGTAGGTGAACCAGTATGCTTCCCCTGATTATGGATTTCATTTATCATTCAAGTGTTTGGATTGTTAAATAATGTTGTGCATTCGAGGATGGGGATTTCTCTAATTTAACGCTTTATCATTATTTTTTTTTCATGTTTGGTTCTTTCTACTAAACTAGAAGCTTTCATTTGCTGAATTGGCTTGCAGGAGGAATGTGTTGAGGGGGTGGAGCTTTGGAAGCTTGACTGTGGACACAAGTTCCATTTCAATTGCATCGAGCAATGGCTCACACTGAAGAATGCTTGTCCCCTTTGTAAAAGGGTTGCGGTAGCTGTTTGAGATATGAACACTAGTTTCATGTCTTCTTTTCTCCCAAATACAAGATGATATATTGACCGGTTGATCTCCTTAAACTTCTCTGCATTTTGTTTTCCATCAGAATTAATGCCACCGACTTTCCTATTCTCTTGCTTCTTATTGTCCCTTTCCTCCCATAGCAGAGTATTCATCCTAGGGTAAATTTCACTGACCTCCCTGAGGTTTCTGACAAATGCAAGAACCTCCCCTGTGGTTTCTGAAATGACACTATCCTCCCTTGCTTTTGAAACTACTCCCTCCGTTCCAAAATAAATGTCCCTTACTCTCTCTCTTACCGTTTTTCAAATTAAAAAATTAAGTACTTACGTGTATCGTGTTTCGAATTTTTTCGCACCGAATTAAAGTACTTGAGTACTTTAATTTGGTGCGAAAAAGTTTGAAAAACGATAAACAGAAGCACTAAATTTTTTGATTTGAAAAATGGCGCGACTTTTCGTAGTGGACACTTATTTTGAAACGGAGGGAGTATTAGCCAGATTCTCCCATTCCGTTAAATCCACACTAACGCCGTTAGTTTATGCTGCTAAATGACTAAAATGCCCTTGTATATTAGATTACTTAAACAAACTAGTCTTGTCTTGTTTCTCTAATTGGAGTTTATAATGTTAAATTACGACCAACTAATTATATTTGCTAAATTTTATAATACTAATACATCTTGATTTTTATAAATTTAATATTTTTTTATGCATCTCATTTAATACTAAAGTTAATGCTTTTTATATTCCTAACTCAGCACATTTCAAAATAAAAAAAAATAAAAATCTTGGTTTTTACTTAATTTTAATTAGGTATCGTAGTTGGTGGCTTTGTGTTCTATATAACTTTTGATGCCAAAGATGCTTCTTCTGGTGATGGTCGTATTTCGACATTCCAAGCAGAGGTGCTTTGTTTGACCAATGGAATTGAAGTAAATCTTGTTAGGCCAAAAGTCAATACCTAATCAAAGGTAACTTAGCTACTTGACTACGATACTTTTGGTATATATTAACTCGGCGATGATGCCATGTTTGTAGTTCCTTCTTTGTTGGTCGGGCCGATAGTCTATGCTAGATCTGTTTACATTTGATTTTTCTTGATGTAGTCCTCTTTTAATTTGCTGGCTTTGGTGTTAAAATAACACATTTAATACAAGCCTAATAACAATTTTTCTCGTCTGAAGCTTACAAAATTATGTTGTGAACTCACTTTGGAAATTTGACTGAAAGCTTTCATTGTTAGGTGAACAAATTTCACAAGTCACGGACTAATACGACATCTTAATGCACAGCCAATCACTGAGTTGAAAGTTTTGATACTGATGTTATTTTATTTCTCCTTGTGTTGAAAGAGCATCTCTCGAAATATATTTCTTCTCTACAACTACACAGAGAGAGACGGAATGGATGTGTTGAGTCTATGTAAATAATATATTGATTTGATAGCAGGAAACTAAGTAAGAAGATGTTTGAAAATTTAAAATTTGGGTCAAATTTTGTACAACTTTTTTAAGTGTATTTATAAAGGGTTTAGGAGTAACTTAATTTTTAGGGTGAATACCTCTCCTAGTACCTGTAATTTCAGTCTATTTGGTTCCTCGCAGTTAACGATCTCAATTGAGTCTATACCTATACTGTCAGAAAAGTATACATATACACAGAGAGAGAGAAAAATGTAGGCCAAGGGAGGGGGTGGAATTTATTTGGAGCGAAGGAAAACTACACCCTCCAAATCACTGCTTTTTAACATGTGCAACGCAGCAGGGATGGAATCACAATTTGAACTCCGAAGGAGCTAATATTGTGGCGGTTCCAAAAAAATTTTAGAAGTAGGGATGAAAAATTAAGTCATGCACATTTTGGGCCTTGCATGTGTATTTGGTGTGTGTGTGAAACCTTTGTACATACTTGATTGATGCTTGATTTGTATTGTTAACAACGAAGTTGAGTTCTAGGATTCCTATGGACCCTAAATCAGTAGTTTTCAGAGTTTTCACCTTGGTGGTTGATTCGAGAGTTTTAAGGGTCGAGTTTTTGGAGTTTGGTTGAGTGGTCTAAGGCCCGCTCCAGTGGTCAAACCAAGGTTACCGGATGTCAATTTTGCAAACAAAGAAGTGGGAAATTTCATTGAGACAAACTGCAGTTTATAAATTTTGGACAAGCATATCTCCATGACCCTGCCTCCTATTGGGGCGAAATTTGTGTCTAAATTGAATCCCCTGTAGTTTAGTTTCCAAGTGTAGGAAAGGGTACGGCTGAAATAACCTTGGCCTTGGATTACACCTTAGGGTCTCTTTAGAGCCTAGTGAGATTAATTTAACCTCATTATTTCATTCAAAATGCGCATTTTACTTTAAAGTTTAAACCATTGTAGGATTAAGGTGGATATTCCATACCTTGGTTACATTGTCGTTTCTACACTGTTTTTGTGAACTTCATTGCACTGTATGAACTATTTTTCTGGCATTATAGATTTGATTAGTCCTTGTGCTAGAGGTCGGCAAGCATGCCACCTCCCCCTTTCAAGGTGTCTATGCTTTCTTGTGATTCCTTATAGCTAACAGGATTGTCTGACCGGTTGTTGACCCAGTCATAATTAGCTCCCGTTGGTTGCCCACATTTAGTGAGCAGTATTTTTTTATTATTATGAATTGTGTATGCTAACTTTGAGTAAGTAAAGCTAACTTTGACAATATTACGATGTTGATTGCTTTACGAATGAATGCCCATTTGTTTAGTTAGCTATGGTTTACAGGTAACCTATGTATACAATATCTCCTTTGGCCGCTGTTTATTCTGTTTTTCTTACATGTTGACCCAGTCACCGACAAGTCTGGAATCTGTGTCTGGAAGACTTGCTTATATTATGTTGTTCAGGTTTGGGATTGTAATGAGAACTTAATTAATGAGAACTTTTGCTTATATTAGAAGCATGCACACGGCTCTAAAATGGTACCACGAAACTTATCTTGTCTAATTATGAATCTAATTAGTTTTGTGTATGACTGTTTGCTCTTGTATGGTATAGATTCATTATGGATCTATTAATCTCTAATTTTGACAGTTGTGCCTCTGGTGGTGCTTAATCACTGGACATTCGAGATGGTAATTCCAGTGATTTTTCTTCATTTTGTTTCTCTTTTTGCGTCTTTAAGGTTATGCAATGGCACTAAGGTCATTTACAATCCTCATTGAAATCTGGAATCAATTTTAACTTGGATGAAAAAGAAAAACCCAAATTTTATCGTCACTTCTTGACTCCAGTCTATGTCAAATTGAGTTTTATTTGAAGTTGTACCCAAATGAGGGGTTCTTTTTTTTTCAACTACAAAATTTTAAGCAACTTCGAAATTAGGGGTTCTATGTCAAAAAACAAGGACGTAATTAATCCAAGCTTTCCAACTTAACAACTTTGGAAGGCAATTCATTAAAGGAACAGTAGCGCTACATATATACCCATCAACAATATCCAAAAATTGCTCATAATTTGAAATCA
The DNA here is from genome assembly GCA_963854785.1 of Vaccinium vitis-idaea. NCBI lineage: Eukaryota > Viridiplantae > Streptophyta > Magnoliopsida > Ericales > Ericaceae > Vaccinium > Vaccinium vitis-idaea. The sequence goes on along the minus strand of OY978216.1, from coordinate 2,281,772 downwards.
GAGCTGGGATTCATTGGAGAATTTGAAATAAGTGGCTCAAGTGGATCTGAGCTACTGATTTTAAATTCTGGACAATTTTTTGGGTAATTTTTTTGGATACTTAGTATTTCCGTTGAAAGAAACTACCATCACTCAAAAGCAAACGCAAATAAAAATACTGGCTACACAAACAAATAAAAATCCACAAATAAAATTTGGCATTCGCTTGTGTATGATGCCTCCCGAAGTACGTGGTTTTAAAGAGAGTTTTCAGTCTTCCGATACCGTTATAACACGAGATACCGGCAAGATGGATTTTTTTTTTTACTGGCAAAATGTTTTTTTTTTATTAATCTAGATATAAAGATTAAACGGCACGGGCACATCGGCATATGCTACCCGAGAACCAAAACCACAAGAGGGAATATTGCATGCATATCAGTCTACATATTCTCACTACGTATGAATCCATTTCTTAGATCGATTCACAGCCATTGCGGCCGATACTTAGACCGCCTGGGTCCAAGGAAAACTAAAACTAGCTGCAACACCTAAAAAAAAAAGGCCTCGGTGATCACTAAATAGGCTATTTTTGGATGATTAGGGGATTATGAGGCAAAAAAATTACAAAATTTTCTCTCTTTGTTTTCTTGTGATATTCCGATCCTTTGTTGTATCTCTCCACAAATTCATGAACCAAACACAGCCTAGATAGTGCACGAAGCCACAAACTGATACTTTTTATAGTAACTTAGGTGTCCAGGCCACGAACTGATGATGATAAACTGATACTTTTTATGATAACTCAGTTCGTGGTTAGTCCATAGGTATATGGTAATTTTGACGGCCCCCTACTGATACTGAGCGTGCCTGCTCTCGTGTTAGAGAGGAGGTGTGATTGTACATAGGATCCTTTGAGGGAGGCCTTCGACTCCCCTTTCCTCGCATTGTTCGTGAAGTTTTAGAATTTTTTGGTTTAGCTCCAGCTCAGATTGCCCCTAACTCCTGGCGGCATTTGATTGGCTGTGCCGTGCTGTGGTAAGCCATGTCTAATGGCAGTAAATCCTTGTCTGTTGAAACCTTTACCCACCTCTACCAAATGAAGAAGGTCCCCGGCATGGATGGGTGATGGTATTTCACAGAGAGGGACGCAAAAAACCCGATCTTGACTGGGCTCCCTTCCTCTAACAGGGATTGGAAGGATAAGTTTTTCTTTGTCGGAGGAACCGGTTGGGAATATCCTGAGTGGGACGAGCCAAAATCCCCCAGAATTCATAGGACATGGAGTGCCCCTGTTCCTGAGAGTAAGACTTGCTCATTTTAGTCGAATTTGCCAATGTTTTTCCTTGGTTTATTTTTCATCATGTCGCTCTCTCTCTTTCAAGTCACGGAAAATTTGCTATAAGCGACGAGAAGCTCGAGGAGGTCACCAAAGCCAGGGCGCACGAGCTCCACTCAACCCAACTGCTCATCACCTCAGAGAACTTAGCCCTCTATCTCCTCGGTCCTGAGGCCGGAAGTAAAATCCTTGCTTTAGAAAGAGGTAATTTGTTATTTACCATTTTTGTAAGTTCCTGACCTTCTCCTCATTTCCGTTTTCATTTTTCAGCTGAAACTACAGACGATATGACTGGAAGGAGACTTAACAAAGCTGTCCTCCAAGAGCTCCAGGCACAGAAAGCTGCAACCCAAGGAGACACTTCTAGGAGAAGGAGAATAACTCCCCAGCTGAATGTTGAGTCATTTATCAACTCTGGCGTGACCGACCCAACGAACAAAGAGAAAGAGAAGGAGAAAGAAAAAGAGAGGAGAGAGAGAGAGAGAGAGAGAGAAGAGGGAAAGGGAGAAGAGAGAGGAGGACGAACAAGCTGCAAAGAAGGCCAAGAACATTGAAAGTTCCAGCCCCTCCGACCCCACACTACTCCAGCAGAATGATGGCCCTTCTGTGCTGTCAGACAGGAGGTTCTGTTTGGAGAGGATCAAGTTCCTCTCCTGCCCTGCTGATGATAAAGTACTGGGGGATACTGATGGTCAGATCCTTGGTACCGAGCTTGCTGTTGATCTTGGACAGGTATCTTATTCCATCAAACTCTGATTGATGGTTGTATTTTGTTATTTTCCCTTCTTATTCCTGTTTATCTTTCTTCTTTTGTAGGCCGCCATTGGAGCTCTCCACCTCACCAAACGTTATGCCATCGCGGCTTCTCAGAGAGAGAAGCTCTTAACAGCTCAGGAGAAGGACCTTGCTGAAAACAGAAGGTTGTCCACCGAGCTTGGCTCTGCCAAGATCACAGCTGAGAGTGCTCGTGCTGAAGCCTTGAAGAAAGTGGAGAGCTTGGAGAGAGAGGTAGACGCCAAAAAGACCCATCTCAGCTCTGTTCAAAGGGAGAAGGAAGAGCTCGAACAAAAAAACTCTGAGCTCGTTGAGAAGCTGAAGGACGCCTGTGGCCTCATTATTAAAGAACTTTTTGGAATCAGAGGAGTTCAGTAAGTTGTCAACGACCTGGTTTTATGATGGTATTTCTGAGTGCCAACGCATTTGCAGCAAGAATTTTCCCGCTGTGGACTTTACTGCAATAGAACCTGAAGATGATACAGGTTCAGTCATGGAGGTTGGAGACGACATTGACGACGATGTCACTTCAAAACCCACGGGAGAGACTTCGCTTGGTTGGGACCGTGGAGGCTTGCCTCAGACCGACCTAGCTGGACGTCAGACCACGGTTCCTCCTACTGACCCGAGCGCTTCAAAGGTTACTCCTCCAGAGATTGATCCACCTCAGCCGTGAATTTAGTCCCGTTAGGGAATATTTATTGTCGTTTGAACTGCATTTGTTTTGTTTTGGAGTTGTGTAAATTTGGTTGCTTTGATGATGGTTCTGTAGAATTGGTTTTGTAGAACTCTCGTCGGTTAGTGCTGCAAATATGAATGCATCAATGCTATAGATGTTTCTATAGATGAGATGTCTTACTTACTATTCCGTACTCCCCAAGTGCAATGTTGTTTATGACAAGATTGCACTTGTAATAGGTAAGTGAAGGT